>CM055890.1:12099064-13299064 GCA_029582165.1 Portulaca oleracea
TCACTCACTCTCTATCTCTATCTATCTCTCTCTCTCTCTATCTCTCTCTTTGGAAATTCGAAAATCTAATAATCCACTTTCACTAGAAAATATTATAAATTCATTAAAAGGCATCCTGTGTGGTAGTTTCATTATTCGTTTATAAATGCATGTTGGCCCAGACAAACTTTAAATTCAAATCTCACTCACTCTCTATCTCTATCTATCTCCCTCTCTCTATATCTCTCTCTTTGGAAATTCGAAAATCTAATAATCCACTTTCACTAGAAAATATTATAAATTCGTTAAAAGGCATCCTGTGTGGTAGTTTCATTATTCGTTTATAAATGCATGTTGGCCCAGACAAACTTTAAATTCAAATCTCACTCACTCTATCTCTATCTATCTCTCTCTCTCTATCTCTCTCTTTGGAAATTCGAAAATCTAATAATCCACTTTCACTGGAAAATATTATAAATTCGTTAAAAGGCATCCTGTGTGGTAGTTTCATTATTCGTTTATAAATGCATGTTGGCCCAGACAAACTTTAAATTCAAATCTCACTCACTCTCTATCTCTATCTATCTCTCTCTCTCTCTCTATCTCTCTCTTTGGAAATTCGAAAATCTAATAATCCACTTTCACTGGAAAATATTATAAATTCGTTAAAAGGCATCCTGTGTGGTAGTTTCATTATTCGTTTATTAATGCATGTTGGCCAAGACAAACTTTAAATTCAAATCTCACTCACTCTCTATCTCTATCTATCTCTCTCTCTCTCTCTCTCTCTTTGGAAATTCGAAAATCTAATAATCCACTTTCACTGGAAAATATTATAAATTCGTTAAAAGGCATCCTGTGTGGTAGTTTCATTATTCGTTTATAAATGCATGTTGGCCCAGACAAACTTTAAATTCAAATCTCACTCACTCTCTATCTCTATCTATCTCTCTCTCTCTATCTCTCTCTCTTTGGAAATTCAAAAATCTAATAATCCACTTCCCCCTGTTCTTACTCTCCCCTCTGATGAAGGCAAAGGAGGATCCCAGAAGAAGAATAAAGACGTGGGGATTTATTGAGATTGATGAAGATGACGATGAAGAACTGAAGGAAGAAGAGCATAGAGAATAGGTGAAGCAAATTCCATTCGTATCCACAACCTGGGATTTCTTACATTCCTCCAACTGATAATTTTTATTCTTACCCCTACTATCCTTCTAATTAGTAATTATCCTCCTGCTTCTGATGATACCAGTGGTAGTAATAATTTTTTATGGAAATCCCTATTATCCTGCTCCTCCCCCTAGCTTATTATTCTTCCTCTGAATATTACCCACCTCAAAATTATGACAATTCCTATGCCCATAAATTTCTTCTATCTGATCTGGGTTTTCTCATTATTTTCTTTGGTTTGGTGCTTGATGTTTTGGGTTTTCTCATTATTTTCTTTGGTTTTGATTTTGAAACTCAGAATGGGTGGATGTGAATACTACACATCAATTTTCAAACGAGTATGGAGGATTTAGCTGTGAATGAAAAAAAAATGATGATTTGAGGTGGAAAATTCAGGTATGGCAAATTGTCATATTCATAATTTGAACTGATAATGTATATAGCATGCTTAATACAAATATGAAATTATCTTTTGTTTGCTCATTAGTTTGTGCTGATTCTTCCAAGAAACGGTTGAGATTTGATCATGTATTTGGAGCCCAAGCAACTCAAGGTAGTATTCTTTAATTTCCTCGTGATTACCCCTTAATTATTTCCTCCATGTCTCTACTCTCTAATTAAATTTGATTGTCAGATCATGTACATATTTGAAGCTTTCTTTGATATTATTTTGAATATGCAGATCGAGGATGTTTTTGCTCTGGAAGTTTACATTTACAAATGAAAGAATAAGTAGGGACCTGTTGGTGTTGGTAGAGACTTCCAAACAAGTAAGTGATTCTGCTTCTCTATTTATTCAACTGTTGTATGTGAATCGCCTGAAGCTTTTATCAAGTTTTTGGGACTATCTTCCATCCAACCCTCTAGCTATTAATTACTGGCAAAGGATAGTTTCTTCATGGCAACACTAAACTCATATTTCATGTACTAAGTTACCAAGCAAATATGTGTAGAGAACAACACTAGTGAAAACAAAGCCCAAAGCAAACAGAGAACAATAAGAAGAAGAAGAAGAAGAAGAAAAAAAAAGGCAAGTTTTGTTTGCCATGAAAATTGAACAAGAGAACAAACAAGAAATGAATTAAACATAAAACATAAAAATGGTGGAATGACCTCCCCGTTTATAGGGTGGCCTCCACAATTACTTCATCCAAACATCCAACCATTATGTCCATTCCCACATTATTTTTTTTTTCGTTTTTTATTTGCTTCTTTGATTATAGTTTAATTAATATCATTAAGTTAAAATAATGAAAAATATGATGTGTCCATGTCTGTGGCTGAGGAGTTGGTCTACATAGAATTTTTGTTTAACATAATATTATGATCCATAAAATTGGCTAAGGTATATGACAATATATAGATAATTATGATAATGACATGTTGAATATAATATTGAATTAATAGATATTTCATGAAGCACAATAAAATGATACCACATGAAACATTATATTGTTGTACGTGTATTATAACCAAGGTATCACTCAAAAATTTTATAACATTTGTATTTTTGGATTATACTTTATATTAAATATGAATTGTATATAGTGGGGTATTTTCATTTTCATTTTCATTTTCACATCTATATATTTATTTAATATTCTTTGAAACATATCGTGATAAAAATAAACATATGTTTGATAATAGAATCCTGACCCAGAGGAACTCAAACGTGTTGAATTTGAAATTTATGATTTGTTGAACCAATGACCATATCAAAAAATATCCTGGCAAGGGGAATCCAAAATATCTTCGGATTGGATTGGAAGATGCATTACACTGCAATAGTTATACCTACCATGCAAGCTTGTGTTAATAATCCAAGTATCTTCCCTTTTTTATACATTACATAACTACTATAGAAAATTTATTCATTTTTGAGAATGGGTAAAACTATTTAGATTAACTCAATAAAATGCTTTGATTGATTATAAGAAACTTAAATAAAAAGTGTTGATGGTAAAAGTGTTTAAAATAAAAAAAATTTAAGATGCATCACACTGCAATAGTTAATAAAAAAATTGAAAATTAAAAGTTGAAAATTTTAAAAATTTTAAAATTTTAAAATTTAAGATGCATCACACTGCAATAGTTAATAAAAATTTTAAATTTTAAAAATTTTAAATATTGAAATTAAAAGTTGAAAAACTAAATTTAATTAATTAATAAAAAAATTGAAAAATTACAAAATATCAAAGAATTAAAAATTAATAAAAAATAAAACAATTTAAAATTTAAAAAATTCAAAATTAAAATAACTTAATAATTGTAAATTAAAAATTTTAAATTTAAATATTAATTAAAAATTGAAGAATTAGAAAAAGGTTTAAAAATTAGAAAAGAAATTAATAAAATAATCAAAAAAGCTATAAAAAAATTCAAGAAATTAACAAAAAAATAATAATCATACATTTAAAAATTTAAAAGTCTAAAAATAAAAAATTTCAAATTTAAATGGGTCCAAACGAAGAATGACTAATTAGACAATTTTATTATTCGTTGTAAACCATCATCTTTTATTAGAGAAAAATATCATTTTGACATTTAAGTAATAAATAAATATTTTCTAATTGTAGTATATGATAGACATATATATTATGAATGTTGTTATATATATTTTAAAAGTGTATACACATATTTTATTTTAGAGAAAAGTGAGTAGCAAGGTAACAGCAGAAGCGAATAATAGAATCGAAAACGAGATGACGGATATTACGACAAAATTTAGGAACGAAAAATAAGCGATAAAATCAAACACTGCATTACGTGGAAACCAAGAACTCGGAGAAAAACCCACTGACGGCGACAATGAAAATAATCTACTATGAGAAAGGAGGAGTACAACCTGATCACTATCACAGGGTGTGATGCGATCCACAAAGGAGATTACAATAACAATCTCTCTCAACACTCAACTCACAATCTCTCAGGATACACTGGGGGAAAATATTGGTGAGACCCCTTTCTCTCTCAATATTTTCTCTCTCTCTCTAGCTCTCTGTGTTTTCTGATGATGTTTTTGGTGGAGAAACATGCACCCTATTTATAGGGAGAACTCCCTATAACCTAACTTGACTCCTACTCCAAATAGATTTAGAATCTAATACAATTAGGAAACCTAACACAATAAGGAAACCTAAATAATATCTTAATACAATTAGGAAACAAATAATTGTGAGATCAAGAGATTTAGTGATTTTAGGACACTTTCCTAACAAACTCCACCTTGGACTAAAATCAACGAATCATCGATCCAGATAAACATCTTGACTGTCTCCATCAACACGCCCCGCATGAGCGTGGCTCTCACATGCTTAGAACACCAACTAAGTCCAAACAATGTTCGAACTTAGCTATAGATAGAGGCTTGGTTAACATGTTTGCAGGATTATCAGAAGTATGAACCTTCTTCACCACGATCTCTCCTGCAGCAACTGTATCTCTAATGAAGTGATACCTGACGCTTATATGTTTGGTCTTCGAATGATAAGTTTCATTCTTTGTCAGATGTATAGCACTGATCGGTCAGATAAACCACGGCCTCGCCGTGGTACTCCAAGCTCCATGACCAATCCTCAACGGATGGCCTTCTTCACTCCTTCCGTCAGCGAATATATTCACCTCTGTAGTAGATGGAAGTGAAGCTTTCAAGATATTGCTCCTCCACACATGATGAACACATACCGAAATTGGCGTCTCCTATCCGGATCTCCACCATAATCAATCAACATAACTGCAACATCGGGCGTTGCGGACTACCTCTATCATACAGATGCCCTTCTCCAAAGTACCCTTTACATAGCGAAGGATCCACTTCACTCCTTCCCAATGCTCCTTCCCGGATTCGCATATATCTACTCACCACACTAATCGCGTGGGACAGTCAGTCTAGTACACACCATAGCATACATCAAACTACCAACTGCACTAGCATAGGAATATTAGACATCCTCCTTACCTCCAAATCAGATTTAGGATGTTCTCACTGACAACTTGAAATGTGCGGTTAAAGGAGTTGAAAGCGCTTTACAATTTCTCATGTTGAATCATCCAACACCTTCTCCATATATTTCTTCCGAGACAGAACAACTTCCCCGCTTTCTATCCCTTTGGATCTCCATACCCAAAATCTTCTTTCGCTCAGGTCTTTCATCTCAAACTCTGATTGAGTTGAGATTTGACTTCTTTATTAGTGACATGTCCCAGGCAATCAACATGTCATCCACATACAATAATAAATAAATGAAAGACCTTTATTCAAATTGCTCGTAGTACACACAATTATCATAGTGACTTCTTGTGTACCTTGCCTACCATAAAGGTATCAAACCTTTATACCACTTTGCTGGTGCCTGTTTAAGTCCATACAAGGACTTTCTCAATCTGCATACCTGTTCCTGCTTACCAGGAACGATGAAACCCTCTGGCTGCCTCATATATATTTCCTCCTCCAACTCGCCATGGAGGAAAGCTGTCTTGACATCAAGTTGCTCCAACTCCAAATCAAATAGAGCAACAAAAGCAAGCAAGGTGCGGATCGACGTATGCCTCACGACTGGCGAGAATACTTCGTTGTAGTCGATTCCTTCTTTCTGGTTGCAACCCCTTACCACTAATCTGGCCTTCCACCTTGCACTTTCTACACCAGGGATACCTTCCTTTCTCTTGTACACCCACTTCGCAGTAAGAGCTCGTCGCCCTTTAGGCAACTCACATAGCTCCCATGTATGATTTTTCTGCAGACTCTCCATCTCCTCTTGCATAGCTCCTATCCAATTTGAGGCATTCAGACAAGAGATGGCCTCCTGATAGGTAGAAGGTTCAGCACCTTCAGGAGTCTCCTCTGCAACACTCAGCGCATAAGCAATCATAGCATCATCTTCTTCAGTATATTGCGCTGGTCTCCTGATCTCCCTCTTGGGACGATCTCTAGCAATGCATGGTTGTTCCTCCACTTGAGGAACATTCATCTCAATCTCAGGCTCATCAACCTGAGTTGGTTCAGGAGCATCAGTAGTATGCTCCTGATTGCAGGTTCCAGCAACTCCACCTTGAGCCTGCTCCACCTCGAACACCATTCTTCCTGCATCCTTCTCCTGATTTCCTGTCCATACTTCCTCTGGAATCTGGTATTCGATAGAGGCATGAGGTGATCTGTTCAGCAGGTAGCAGGCAGTAGATATCACCTCTGCCCAGAACGATTTGTTCTTCCAAAGCCCTGCATTCGAGAGCATGCAGCGGGCTTTCTCCAAGAGTGTCCTGTTGATTCTCTCGGCTACCCTGTTTTGCTGAGGCTTACCCACCAAGGTTCGATGCCTCGCAATCCCATGCTCCTCGCAGAATTCAGTAAATTCAGAATCAACAAACTCCAACCCATTGTCACCCCGAGTTTCGTGATTTTCCGCTGCCTAGTTCTCCACCAAAGCTTTGAACTTCTTGAAATATGAGAATGCCTCATTCTTGTGCCGCAGGAAATAAACCCAAGTCTTCCTCGAGAAGTCATCCACGAATGTCAACATGTAGCGCTTGCCACCCAGTGATGACACTCTAGCAGGACCCCACAAATCAATGAATATAATCAGGATCCCTGCTGTTGGATGTTTAGCCCTTGAAAAGCTAACCCTCTTACATTTCCTGTAGACACGGTGATCGCAAAACTCCAACTTGCGATCTTTGCGCCTTCAAGGTATCCCTTCGCTCAACATTGACATTCTCTTCTCGCCCATGTGGCCTAGTCTCATGTGCCACGCAGATTTTGTCTTTGTCGGACTCATCAAGATTTAGGACTACACGCAGATCCTCACATCAGAGACCCTGCAGGATGTATAGACCGCCTTCCCGATTCCCTTCATAAGAACCATGGAACCCTGCACTTTCAAAACACCATCTTCTCCTTTGTACTGCAGTTAGCTTCAAGAGTACCCAAAGAAATTAAATTTCGAGTCATGTTAGGGATATGGAACCTCCTTGAGAGTTCTAACGATGCCATCATGAGTCTTGATTTTGATGCTACCGATTCCTGCGCAACTTTGCAGTCGTGTCGTTACCCATGACTACGACCCCGGTGTCAACACTCTCATAAGACTCGAACCAGTCCTTATGAGGACACATATGATAGGTGCACCCTGTGTCAAGAACCCACTCATCTCTAGCTATCCTACTCGATGTAGTAGCCAAGGCATCATTCGTAACTACAAACCCATCACCATCTGACTCGGACTCTACGCAGTTTGAGGTACCAGGTTTGGTGTGATTATCCTTACCCTCCTGCTTCTGGTCTCTCTGTTTTGCCCAATGCCTCTCTCTATATGCCCCATCTTACTACAGTAGTTACACTTCTTATTCTTGTGAGGATTCCTAGACTTTGAACGGTGTTTAGACCTCCCTCTAGACCCGTTTCCCTTACGTTCAGTATTTCTACCCCTTACAACCATAGCATCACCACCCTGGTCATCACCATCGGTATCAAGTTTCTCCTTAGACAGTAAACTAGCCTTTACTTCACTAAGGTTAAGGTCACCACGATTCCCATACAACATGATTTCCTTAAATTGTTTATGTGATGCAGGTAGGGACAGAATTAAATGAAAAGCCTTATCCTCATCAGTGTGTTTTATATCCATTGATTCCAATTCAGTAATAATAGAATCAAATTCACTAAGATGTGCCTGAATAGAAGTACCTTGGGGCATCTTCAACCTGTAGAATTTCTCCTTCATTCGGTACTTGTTTGCACGACTCTTCGACATGTACAGCTTTTCCAGTTTGGTCCAGAGCACCCGAGGTTTCTCGATATGCATCACCTCTCTCTGAATGTGCTCTGCCAAACACAAATAATCCTCGCGAGTCTTATCTTCAAGCTTCTTCCACTCCCTTGGAGTCAGATTCCCCTTGATATCCTTCTGGAGTTTTTGGAATTCATCATCGCTCATTGTCGCATCAGTCTTCGTGTCGGGATACTCAATTACATCCCATAACCCGTGCTGAATCAGGACCGCCTTCATCTGCAGTCTCCACATAGTAAAACTCCTCGTTCCATCAAATTTTGGAATATCGCACTTCATGATTGAAGCCATCTCCACCTTGCTTTGATACCACCTGTTAGAGAAAAGTGAGTAGCAAGGTAACAGCAGAAGCGAATAATAGAATCGAAAACGAGATGACGGATATTACGACAAAATTTAGGAACGAAAAATAAGCGATAAAATCAAACACCAGAATTACGTGGGAAACCGAAGAACTCGGAGAAAAACCCACGGACGGCGACAGCCAGAAAATAATCCACTATGAGAAAGGAGGAGTACAACTTGATCACTATCACAGGGTGTGATGCGATCCACAAAGGAGATTACAATAACAATCTCTCTCAACACTCAACTCACAATCTCTCCGGATACACTGGGGAAAATATTGGTGAGACCCCTTTCTCTCTCAATATTTTCTCTCTCTCTCTAACTCTCTGTGTTTTCTGATGATGTTTTTGGTGGAGAAACATGCACCCTATTTATAGGGAGAACTCCCTATAACCTAACTTGACTCCCACTCCAAATAGATTTAGAATCTAATACAATTAGGAAACCTAACACAATAAGGAAACCTAAATAATATCCTAATACAATTAGGAAACAAATAATTGTGAGATCAAGAGATTTGGTGATTTTAGGAAACTTTCCTAACATTTTACATACAAATATTTTAAAATTAAATTAATTATTTCCTTTTCGACAATAAATACTTAAAGATACAAGTAATAATCAAGGGCATCATTAAACTAGATTTTCGGTGTGCTCTAAATTTCTTTGGGTTTAAAATTAGTATTTTACCATAGTTGAAAAACTTTTGATTTGTGGGACCAGATAAAAAAATATATATTTTTTTTTAATTTACTAAAATCTCAAAAATTTTGAAATTTTAAAATTTCAAAAAAATATTTAATTAATAAATAATAAAAACTGAAAAAGTTACTAGAATATTGAAGTATTCAAAATAAGTTAAAAAATAAAGCAATTGAAAATTCATAAAAATCCAAAATTAAAATAACTAAACAATTATAAATTAAAACACTAAAAATTAAAAATGAAAATTTAATTATTAAATTTTGAAAATTTAAAAAGAAATTAAATAATTCATAAAGCTATTAAAAAACTTAGATAAATTAACAAAACAGTAATAATTATACAATTGAATATTAAAAATTCTAAAAATAATAAAATTGAAAATTTAACATCATATAATTGTAATACATAAATTCTAAAATTTTAAACTACGGTTAAATACTTATTTTAAACCCAAACAAATTTTGTTGACACAAAAAATCTAGTTTAATGATGCTCTTGATTATTATTTGTATCTTCAAGTGTTTATTGATGAAAGAGCAAAAATTGAAATTGATTTCAAAATATTTGTTGCTTAAATTTGTGTATACACTTCAAAAATATATAAAACATTCATAATACGTCTATCGTATACTAGATTTTAAAAATATTCATTTATTACTTTAAAGTCAAAAAGATAATTTTTTACCTCTAATAAAAGAAAGTATACAACGAAAAATAAAAATGTCTCATTCGTTGTTATTCGTTTGAGCCCTATTTTCCCCAATTGGTTCTTTGGTGTTTGAAATGTGTTGATTAGTAAAATTTTATCTCTTTCTTCCTCTGACTATATTAGATGCGTATAATAACATTTTACATCTTATAATTAAAGTTTAAGGAAGGGTAAATTTGAAAAATTAAAAATTATGCTCCACATCTATTTAACTTTTTCGATTTTAAAAGCATGTCAAAATTCCTTAAACTTTAATTATAAAATTTAAATAATCCTTGGGCCCATCTAATAGTTAGAGGAAATAAATAAATAAAATTCTGAAAATTAATAAATTCAAAACCCGAAGAACGTGATTTGGGAAAAAAATGGGTCCAAACGAAGAATGACTTATTAGAAAATTTTATTATTCGTTGTAAACCATCATCTTTTATTAGAGAAAAAAAAATATCATTTTGACATTTACGTAATAAATAAATATTTTCTAATTCGAGTATAATGATAGACATATTACGAATTTTGTTATATATATTTTAAAAGTGTATACATTAATTTTACAAACAAATATTTTTAAATTAAATTAAATTTTTGCTTTTTCGACGATAAACACATGAAGATACAAGTAATAATCAAGAGCATCATTACACTCGATTTTAGGTGTGCACTAAATTTCTTTGGGTTCAAATTTAGTATTTTACCATAGTTGAAAAACTTTTGATTTGTACGACCATAGAAAAATAAAGCAAAAAACTTTAAATTTAATAAAACTACAAAATTTAAATTTTAGAAAAACATTTAACTAAGGATTAATAAAAAACTGAAAAAGTGACAAAAATATTGAAGAATTAAAAATAAGTTAAAAAACACCGAAATTGAGAAATTAACCACAGTATTGTACTTATAATATGAGTTAACTTAAGAAAGATAACAAATTTTAAAACTAAAACTTGAAATTTTGGATTTAGAAATGGTTAGGGTTACCTTCAATTGGAGATTGCGTAGAACACCAAAGAGAACAAGGAGCAAACGGCCAGAGAGAGAGAGGTGGCGGAGGTGGTCCCCTAGGCGACGCTGGCAATCGGTTGCTCTTGCTAGGTGGTCCCCGGCTGGATGATGGGTGGCAGAGGAAAATCCAGAGAGGGAGTGAGAAGGAGATAAGGGAGAAATATAATTGTGAGCAATAACTAACTCACATTGAAATAGGAAGCAAGGGTTATTGGGATTAATATTATAAGGCCCAAATTTAGACTAGACTATAAAATATGCTAACCTTTCCTTATTACTATCTTCTTATTGCTAATGTTTGTCTATCCAACACTACCAATTCAAGACCTCGGAATAAAAATTTGTAAATTTAAAAATAATAAAGAAGGAGACTTGGAATAAAATGGGGAGGTAGAATAAACAAAAATTTAAATAAATTAAGGGATGAAAAGGTATGATAATAATATTATTATTACTGTTAATAATATCAACGAATCGGTCGACTTGATAAGATTTGGCCAGGTAAGTAACTCGAATATTCCGAGAGTAAATTGAGTAACTAAAATAGTCACATGGATAATTTATATACATAACATACTAGGTTGATGTAGAACGGTCGTTGCTATGCTCAAGTCCTGCAAAACACAAGAGGTTAATTTAATTGAAATGCACGATTTTGTTAATTTAACTCATTAATTAATTTAATTATCTTTGGTTAAGGACGAGTTATTACATTCAACCCTCTTACAAGAAGTTTCGTCCTTGAAACTTGGTAGAAGTCATTACTTAATGCATGGAATGTGTGGCTTGATACTAATTTGACATGTTGTCACGATTTTATTGCTCACTATACTTAATGCCACTATCCTTGAATGAGTAATTGAGTCGGCTACTCATGGGACTTCTCATATTCTCACATAATTATTGGAATAAGCCATTGTTTTTTAATACTAATCTTACACATTGGGTTTCGATCTGTTTGGCTATTTGCGTCGACCCGTTTCGTTTCTTTTATGAGATAAGGGTCACAAGGTGTGTCTCAAATATAATTTGTCCCTATTACTTCAATTCTTCTTTAGAACAACCCAAGTACTCTCCAATTACTATAGATTCTTAAATCGACATATTACTTAATTTCAAGTTGTCTAAAACCAAGGGACTTGTGTTTTTTTTTAGAAATCATTACTGATATTGTCCGACTCTCCACTATTAATCACAAAAACTCCTTATAAAATGCTATGTATCTCACTCCCCAAATTTCCTTGAATTTACTCATAGGACTTTCATTCACCATAATTCATCTCATTTCATGGTCACTAACACTCCTCCCCCAAAAATAGATGACAATAAAAGAGATAATTGCAGTAAAAATAGGTGGGCGTGGGGAATGATCAAGGTAATGGAAAGATAAGAAGATAAGGTTGATGATAAGTATTGGTATGAATATCAAGGATAATGATAGAGCCGAGATCCATAACGATGAATTTAATATTTCATGATGAAATGTGGATATCGTATAGGATCAAAGTAAATGTCATATGTGAATGATGATTAATAAAAGATGATCGGGAATAATAGTGATCATAATGATTCCAAAAACAAAGAAAATAAAGAGGCATAATTAACTTGAAGTAATTTGGAAAAGAAAATATTGGGTCGAGCTTTTGATTTTCAGAACAAGAACAAACAATGATTGTGATGAATGAATAGTAAGGATAGTATAAATGATAAGAAATCAAAATGGGTGTGGGAATTTGAAATATAGGGAACCATATTGGATATAATAAGCAACATCGAGAATTATTCAAAATGATAGTTATCAATAACTACTTGAAGCAACACTAAGATATAAATTATTGAGCTTGAATGAATTACAACAAATATCGAGAATAAACTTTGAACTCAATGTGCTAATTAATTGAAGAGCATAATGATTTCACTTATGAGAAAGAAGAAAGATAAGCCAAGTGAAAAGCCGCAAAAGGTAAATAAAGTTAATCACCAATGAAGATGTGAATTCATGGTAATTGAAGATATTAGGAAAGTGTCCTAAAATCACTCAGTCTCTTGATCCCACAATTATTTGTTTCCTTATTGTATTAGGATATTATTTAGGTTTCCTTATTATGTTAGGTTTCCTAATTGTATTAGATTCTAAATCTAATTGGAGTGGGAGTCAAGTTTGGTTTATAGGGAGTTCTTCCTATAAATAAAGGGTTTTATTCACCTATTCAAACACACAAAATAAAGAGCATTTTTCACCTCTACCCATCCCTAGGTTGTGAGAGTATTTTTTGAGAGTTATTATTTTGCCTTCAAATTATTCCCATTGTGCTATTAACCGTTTGAGATCTTGCCGTCGATCTCGTTGTGTTATATAGCCGTTTGGGATCTCTCTTGTAATCTCTCCCCTTATACTAGTGGATTATTGTTCCGTTGCCGTCTGTGGTTTCTTCCCGCTTTGGGTTTCCACGTATATCTTGTGTCACTATACTCTCTATTTTAATTACTGATCTTGTTATATTTTTTCTCAATTTATACAGCCTGATAATTCTCTCTTCCGATGCAAATACTAGGCCTTTTATTTTACATCAATCCTAACAAGTGGTATCAGAGCGAGGTTTAATCTTTTTTCTGCCTAGTTCAGGATGTTTGCTATTAAGTTTGATGTTGAGAAGTTCGATGGTGTGATCAGATTCAGTATTAAGAGAGTTCAGATGAAGGCCATTCTTACTCAGAATGGACTGAAGAAAGCTTTGGATGGGAAATCCAAAAAGCCTACGACTATGAGTGACGAAGCTTGGGAGGATCTCGATGACAGGGCTCTTACGGCAATCCAGTTATGTTTAGCACCTCAGGTTCTCCGTGAGGTGTTTGAACAAAACTACTATTGCAGAACTCTTGTTGACTTTGGAGTCTCTCTACATGACTAAAAGCCTCGCCAACAAAATTCGTCTCATAGAACGTTTATATACGTTATCCATGGCCAAAGGTACTCCCATTCAAAAACATCTTGATGAATTTAACTCTATTATTATTGATATGGCAAATTTGGAGGTTACTATTGAAGATGAGGATAGGGCTATTTTATTGGTTGTCTCTTTGCCCCATTCATATAAGCACTTTAAAGAAAACGTGTTATATTCTAACAATGAAACCTTGTCTTTCGAGGATGTCAAATCTAATTTGACGTCTAAGGAAAAATTTGATCTTGAAGTGCGTTCTAATATAGCAGAAGGCTTGATTGTTCGTAACAGCCCGCTCCTTAATAGGGGCTGTTAAGGTCAATCTCAAACTAATTAAGGTTGAGAAAGGTAAAAAGGAGAATTTAAAAACTAATTTCCAAAATTTTCTAAGGAAAAACCGGCAGAGTTCCCTCTGTAATATGGAAGTTTTCCAGGCTTAAAGCCTTACAACCCTGAAATAAACAAACTAAACCAAAATAGAACTCAACGGCCACACGTCGGAGCATATCACGAGCCACACGCTCGGATTACAATCTAAATGCATCAAACAACCCAAGCATTCCAAATATTTACAAAACGATTCAAATTACAAGACAACTACTTCTTATACATAAACAACTAGATATACTAAATCTCCAAACATGCAGTTAGCTCCTGATCTTCATATTTACCTGTAAGGGGGAGGGGAAAGGGGGTATGAGCAAATCACAGCTCAGTGGGTAACTTGTACCCTGGAATAACCATTGAGATTCAAGCAACCTAAGAATGGGAGTCACCCTAGTTCTGCATTCATAAAAGTACAATTAAAACATAAACGCACCTCTTGGTCACTTTATAATCCACCAAGCAGGAAACTAGGTATAAGGTTTCCATTCAAGCACCTAAATGTCCCATTTGAGGTAACAAACACTCTCATATCTTCCAAATCAACTACAGGGGGATGGGATAACCTTTTTGGTCATAAAAATAGTCAGAAAGCCATCAAAGAAGCATCTCAAGTAGTCTAGTATTCTAGTAGGTCGCAACAAACTCAATACATATCCTCTACCAACGTGGGGATCTTCCAAGTGACTGGTATGTTTAATTTAGTCTCCAAAGTAAACAATTAAGATCGGATTCATATGCAATACATCAACCTAATTCAAAGACACACACAAAGAGCTTTAAATATTACACATACAAATCATTAATAACAAAGTAAGTTGTTTATGTAAATCACAAGACCTTTTATCACTTAGTTTAGATAAATTCAAACACAAATCATAAACTTAGCACTTCTCACATAGGATACCATTCAACTTCCAACTCAGTTACATATATCAATAAAACCATTCCAATACCATTAATAATTCCAGGCATATATTCAGTATTCAAAATCTATTAACTAAACCTGAAACTTAACAGTTATTAAGAGGGGACAGAGATTACCCACTTTGATTTCCGATTGCAGCTTAGGGTGTGTATTTGGGACTAGAATTGGCTAAGAGGGCATCGAAAATACCCAAATGCATTGGACTCGGTCCGAAAACCCGCCCCGAGACCTCGTTCGAACAACCCCCTGTCTTCCTCTGTCTCGCGTCAGGCCACCGTGGCCTCCATCCCTGCCGCCAGCCCTTGCTGCCTGGGGCCCATTGTTGTCACGCGGCTCTCCGGTACCTAACAGACACCGCCACCTCCTCCCACTCTATTTCTCGCTGGATCGCCAAAAACGGGGAGGGAGAAGTGACAGATGGCGATCGCACGTCCGTCGTCGTCGCCTCTGCTATCCCCCTCACCACCATCTCTCTGTCTTTCCCTCTCTCTGCGCGGCCGCCGGCGACTGGAAGCCAAGCGGCGCCGCCACCGCCACACCGCTTCCTCTCTCTCTCGTCCTCTTGTGCGTGGTTGTGTGTGAAAAGCCAGAAGGGCTTGTCCCTCTTTCTTTTTTTCTTCTGCCGTGACACACCACAAGATAGAGGGGGTTAACCCCTTTAGTTTATCACAAATAATAACTCCCTTTTTTCATTAATTGTATTCCAATCCAAATAATAACAATCCCCTTCTCTTATTCCCTTCCTTTGTCAATCTATAACCTAATTACCAATAATATAGCTAGTCAACTCTTCTAATAAAATTCTAACTTTGATAAATAAATAAATAAAATAATATCCACATAATATCGAAATACAATAATTAATCTCATAAATAAATAATTAAACCCAAATTAGACTCTTAACCAAGGTAATTACTCTTAATAAAAATCCTGGATCTTACATTGTTAGAGGTGAACCTACTAATAATGGGGCTTCTAGTGATAAAGTCAGATCGAAGTCTAAAGGGCGTTCCAAGTTCCAACACTACCTGTCGCTACTTTCGTAAGTCTGGTCATGATGTATCTGAGTGTAACAAATTAAAAAGAAAGTTGGAGAAGGAGCAAATTCTTAAAGAAACTCAGAATAATGCTGAAGCAGATATTGTTGTTGATGTAGATGATGCTAAAGGTGCTCTTGTTACTCCTCCTAAAGAGGGTAATAAGTTTAATTGGGTTCTTGATAGCGGTTGTACTTATCATATGAATCCTCACAAGGACTGGTTTTCTACATATGATTCTATTGGTTTGGGTGTTGTTCATATGGCCAACATTGCTCAAAGCAATGTTCTTGGGATTGATACTGTTAATATCAAGACTCATGACGGAGTTATCAGGACTCTTACAAGCGTCCGCCATATTCCTGATTTGAAGTGTAATCTCATCTCTCTAAGCACTCTCGAATATGAGGGTTGCAGGTATTTAGCTGAAGGTGGAGTTTTGACCATATCCAACGGTCAAACTTTATTCAAAGGTTCTAGGCAAGTCGATCTTTATGTTTTACAGGGTTCTACTACTACAGGTTCTACAGTCATTTCTATAATCTCATCTCTTACTGAGTTCAAGGGTCACTTGAACTCAGTTGATACTCATCACATCTGATCGCCCTTTGGGGCTCTATGACGGTACCAGAGAATTTTACTCCAAGGTGGAGATTGTTAGGAAAGTGTCCTTAAATCACCTAGACTCTTGATCCCACAATTATTTATTTCCTAATTGTATTAGGATATTATTTAAGTTTTCTTATTATGTTAGGTTTTCTAATTGTATTAGATTCTAAATCTAATTGGAGTGGGAGTCAAGTTAGGTTTATATGAAGTTTTTCCTATAAATAAAGGGTTTTATTCACCTATTCAAACACACAAAATTGAGAGCGTTCTTCACCTCTACCTATGCCTAGGTTGTGAGAGTATTTTTTTGAGAGTTATTATTTTGCCTTCAGATTATTCCCGTTGTGCTATTAACCGTTTGAGGTCTTGCTGTCGATCTCGTTGTGTTATAAAGTCGTTTGGGATCTCTCTTGTAATCTCCCCCCTTATACTAGTGGATTATTGCTCCGTTGCCATTCGTTGTTTTTCCCCGCTTTGGGTTTCCACTTTCCACGTATATTTTGTGTCACTATACTCTCTATTTTAATTACTGATCTTGTTATATTTCTTCTCAATTTATACATCCTGATAATTCTCTCTTCCGCTGCAAATACTAGGCCTTTTATTTTATCTCGATCCTAACTGAAGAGAAATGCAATAGTCATTGAGAAAATTAATATGAGTTGGTGACAAAATTAGTAAAGACATGTTGTTAGGTAACAAATATGATAGGCCAACAAGAATGATATGATCTCATAAGAATTCACGGGATCATGTAAAGGTGAGAAATGACATAAAATGATCAAGTTGGATTTACTATTAAAAGTAATGGAGTAAACGCGTTGTTAGGGCAAAAGAGGTAACAATGGGGATTAATGAAATCGGTGGGGTATATAAGTTAAATATCAAATATGACTATGTAAGATTGAGTTTATGTTTCTAATAGGATCATAGGATAAAAGAGAATAGTTGATCCAAAATTAAATGGTTATGAACAAAATATTAATCTAGAATTCACAAGGGTATATAACATGAATATGATATAAAGATTCGGTTCAAGTAATGAGAATAGAATATGATGATTAAGTAGAAGAGACATGAATCTTAAGCGAAATTATTAGGTATATAAATATTCGAAACTGAATAAAGAATGTGGGGAGCTCTTAAATCCCAAAATCATACTAGATATCACCCAAAGTAATTCTTCCATACATATTCAAATAAACTATATTCACAAGATATCATCATTCTCTCTTTTTATTTTCAACCATAATAGACTTTTCACCTTCATACTTTTCTCCTTTTCTCACTATATATCTTTCCTCTAGAGCTCTTCATTATACATGGATATCATAAGATTATTAGTGTCTCAAAGAAAATCAGGATCCTTGTGCCCGTGCTAATACTTCTTAAGTATCTTCTATGTCTATAAAGTTCTTAATCTACCTCTTAAACCGCTATTAAAACCATTAAAATTAATTTGGCAACTGGAAAACCATAACCATTTTTTTATGGAAAATTTTCGGCACAGTTTCTTATGTAATATAGACAAATCCAAATTACATGTACTCATCACAACCCTGTCAAAAGACATTATAACTTCAATTGAATACAACAAGGGGTCACACACCCACTTAACCATAATCAACAATAATCCAATAGTTTTTGTTCACAAACAAATCTCAAACTTTAAATCAATTCTATGTAGAGAATATGGATCGAAGATGCTTACTCCTATACAAATAGCTTAACCTCATCCATAGTTTTTGCTTTTCCCGTTACCGCTGCTGATTTCAATAGCCAAGTCAAGCTTTCCAGCAGGCGACCTTTTATGAGCTCTCAAGCCTGGTTGTGCATAGAATCTCTACCCCCTCGAGATGCATCAATATTATGTAGATGTTCAATATTATTGGCATTACCATTTACTAAAAGGGAACAAAACAAAGAAAATAACCAAGTTAGTAACTTATACCGATACACTTAACTAATTAACTCACAAATACGGTTATTTAACTTTCTATCAAATCCAATTGGTGGGATTTCTGATTGATACCGATAAGACCATATTAATAAGAAGCAAGACCTTCAACTCAAATCATGATACTGAATTTAACTAACTTTATCAACCAACCATGCATATATCATATATCATATATCATATATCATATATATATATATATATATATATATATATATATATATATATATATATAGGAAAATTAGATTCTAATAATCCCTACTTTCACCAATTGGACAATGGTGGACAGTACTTTCACTTTATATTCTGGTGGTCCAAAAAAAAATAAAATTGGATTGTAGTGGGATATTTTCACGAGAATCATAGATTTTGTGTTGCATTTGATTCAAAACTTAGTATAACACTTTACAATGATTTTTAATGAATTTACAGCATTTCTCCCAAATTTTTTTCATTTTTTTACTATTTTTTACGATTTTTTCACTTTTATTATTTTTAAAAAATCATAATAATTATTCGGAGTCTCAAAAAAATAATTTAAAAAATGTTTTAGAAACTACAATTCATTAACTTTCTAGGGGCAGGAACGAAAAAAACAAAAACAATATAGTGTAGGAATGAAAAAAATAAGAAGAATGTGGAGGTGGATTTGGTACTACTACAATCCAATTTTTTTTTTTTGGACCACCAGAATACAAGTGAAATGATTACCTGTCGATTGGTGAAAGTAGGGATTATTAGAATCCAATAATCCTATATATATATATATATATATATATATATATATATATATATATATATATATATATATATTTCTGGGTACAAAGGGTGAGGATCGAAATATGTGGATTTTATTGAGGGTATTTTGGGACACTTATAATTGATTCTATTTAATTTTAAAAAAAAAATCATGTAATATTAATGTGTGCATTAATGTGTATGTTTGTATTGATAACTTTTTTTTTCTTATGCACTATTCTTTTTTCTTTATTCTTTCAAATAAGAAAACTATTCTTTTTATTTTACATTATTGTCTTTTTATATATATTTTAAAATATAACATCAATAATATTTTCAACAATACGCATGGTTTACTTGCGCCCCGTGTAACGCACGGGTCTAAGTACTAGTATATATATATTTCTGGGTACAAAGGGTGAGGATCGAAATTTGTGAGTTTTAATAAGGGTAATTTTGGAAAGTTACAATTGGTTGATTTTTCTTTTTTATGTTTAAAATTACTATACGGGAATTAAATGATGGGCAAGGATTGCAATTTATAAGTTTTAATGATGGTATTTTGGGAAAGGTACAATTGGATTGCTTTTCTTTTTTAAATTACTTTATACAAATTAAATTATATGATGAGTTAATTTAACAATAATCATAATAAAAATAATAATAATTAAATAATCACAAAATTCAATAATATAAATATAAAATAAATCAGGATTACCTTAAAAAATCAAGTGACACACAACCATTTATGTTGCATGTAAAATAATTTTATAATGATCTTAAAGAAAAAAATAAATTAATAATGATGAAAAAATTAATTTATTATAAGAAAAATATTTATCAAAATAATATTTTTACCATAAAAAGACAATTAATTAAAAATATATATAATAAAAACGCAATTCTATATCTAATATTACAAATATTTTTTATATTTGATAAAATATTATGTATTTGCGTATATATATTATTGATTTTGAAAATGATTAGGTGAATGCGTTCTCTAACTTTTTTTAAAAAATCTTATTATTAAATGGTTGTAAGTAATGGACATCATTATATCATAATTTTCACAAAATCATATGTATATATCATATATATATTTCTGGAATATGGGTAATTTTATGAGGGCGTTATTGTCATTCTATGTCCATCCAAAAACAATTTTTCCTAAATATAAAAAAACACACCAAATCCCCCATTAAAAAAAAAAAAGAACCTCATTTAAAGTGATTAATAGGATAACTACTATCCTTTTATTATTTCATTTTTGTATATATGTTTATAGCATACATTCAGTCATTTTGTTTGCCTCATAAAACGTACTCCCTTTCATCATTTTAATGTGTTTAAATACATAATTAATTTTTAATTAATCATACAATTTTCATTATTGACTATTAATCACTGCATTTGACCAATTATGCTCAATTGTTAATCACTGCATTTGACTATTAATCTCAACGGTTACTCATACCAATCATGTTAATGTTCACCTCATTATGCATCCGTTTCATCATTTTAATGTGTTTAATTACATAATTAATTTTTAATTAATCATACAATTTTTAAGAAATCCAAAATGTGTCTGGTGTGTATTTAACCTTCATTTTTCGGTATAAATAGTGATAGTGATTACGATAATTCTAAAAAGTATCAACCACCCCAACATAATCAAAACGTCGTATTCATTTCTACATCAACTTACCCTTGAAAAGGATGATTGGAAAATTAAGGTAAGAGTCTCAAGATTATGAAATTCTTACAACATGAAATATAATACATTTTTAAGTAAAGATATGGTCCTCATTGATGAAAAGGTATGTTCACATACTTTACTCAATTCAAACTAATAAAAGGTTTTAGGGTTCATTTCTTCACTACTGATATGCCTGCTGTGTTTTTTTTAGGGTTCATACACACATATATATTTTTGGGTACAAAGGGCGAAGATCGTAATATGTGTGTTTTAAAAAATGTATTTTCATAAAGTTATAATTGGTCTTTTTTATTTTTTTAAAATTTGATTTATACTCAATTTATGACTAATAATAACTAAAAACTTAATTAATCTCAAAAAAGCAATAATATGAGTATAAATAAGATAAAAATTCACAATTCAAATAAATAATTTGTCAACAAGAAAAAACATACACATGCGCACATATAGACTTTTTTGTTCTCTATTTGTATTTATATTTTACAAAGGAATAACCATTTTAATTAATATATGTCTTACATATCGATTATAATTTTACTATTATATGTATGAATATTAATTTTCTTAACAATGTTTGGGAGACATTGGATTTCATTTTGTATGACATTTTAATCCATTTAAAATGTTTAATTTTTTCACTAACGAAAAAATCATTTTCTCACTACCGAAAAAATCATTTTCTCAAAGAACATTCTAATTTTTTTTATTCAAGAATATCATTCTAACTATTGCACATCAATGTAAATTATTTTCAGCATATCATATCATATATCATATATCATATATCATATCATATATCATCATATATCATATATCATATATATATATATATATATATATATATATATATATATATATATATATATATATGATATATATATATTTCTGGGTACAATGGGTGAAGTTCGTAATATGTATAGATTGAAGAGGGTATTATTGGAAAACTTTAATTGATTGTTTTTACTTTATTTTTTAAAAATTATTAATACATATATTAATTGATATGATAAGTTACTTTAAGGTTGTAATATGTTTATTTTGAAGAGGGAATTTTTACAAAGTTCTAACTAATTGTTTTTTCTTTATATATAAAACAATATTAATGTATATTAATTTAATGGAAACGTTAACATTAACATCAAATAAAAATTTAATTAATTACAAAAATGGAATATTGTCACATATATGTGTGTGTATTACTATTATTTTTGTACGATTTTTCAAAAATGTCTTATCTGTATTAATTGACAAGACCCATTAATTTCACCGAGTTATGTGAATCTTTGCCATTAATTATGGATAATTAGGTCAGTGCTTTGCGGCCACTTTAGGAGCTTTGTCTTTCAATTAATTTTTGGCCCACTTGTGGGCTTTGTCTTCTTTGTTTCCCCTGTTGGGGTTGTTGGCCTGGATGGGCTTTTTTTGATGAATAAAAGGGCTATGGCCCGTACTTATCTATAAAAAAAAAAAAAAAGGTTACATCCCCATTTCCATGACCTGTCAATAGTCTTTTAACACTTGCTACAATTTTTTCTATTAATTGCCTTACACTTGCTATATTAATACTTGCATATTCTTTCTTTCATTCTTTTCTATACATTGTTCAATTTCAATATGAATAAAATAGATTCATTATTCAACAGAGGATCATATATATAGTTTTTGTATAACTTGATTTGTGATGCTTTTTGAGTATTTTCTTTCTTTGGTACAATCTATATATTATAGATAATATCCTTAATGAAGAAGAGTTGATTTTGACAGGTATTGTCCAAGAAATTATGAGGTAAAGGATATTGATAACATTGCTATGGGCTTCAGGCTGAAGGTACTATCTCATTGCATCACTAATTAAAACTACACATGCATGCTCTATTATTTTTTCGACACAAATCCACAATTTATTTTATCGCATTTGTTACGTTTAAAAATATGTTCAAATATTTATCAATATCTTTTTCTATATATAAATCAACTATAAATATATAAATAAAAATATTATTGCAGCATTTAGTTTAGTTACGTTACATATATACTTTAGAATAAAAATTGTGAAAGAATTATTATGAGTTTTTTCATTAAAAAAATTAATACAAAAAATCCTCTCTTATATTTTATACATAAATTTGTAAAAAATGAAATTGAACAAAACAAATAAACAACTCATGATATTTCAAACAAATATTCTGAACCGATTTATCTAAGCCAAATATTTTACAGTTATAATATTAAATGCATATTAAAGCTTTAAAATGTCAATATAATATTATTTGCATAATATTTCATTTACTAACTTTTATTTTAATGTAGGTTGTGTTGACTATTTGAAGGATAATATTATCAATATAACAATTTGTATTAGGAGCAATTTCCATTTTTAATGATGAAGAGTATTTGCTACTATTATACCATCCTAAAATTTTCTCTATAATGAAATTTTATTAATTTATTGTATGTATAAAACTTTCTTCATATAGACGTGAAAACATGGTGTACTTTATGTTTAGCTTTGTGTTGTATATTTTATGATATAATAAAATTCATGTTTTTCAAAAACAATTAATTTCATCGTGAAAATAAATTATTTTTTACATGTCTTAATTTTTTTTAAAAGATTGTGAGTTATATACATATAATGGGAAAAGATAGTTTAGGGTACATAATTAAAAAATTGTAATATATATTTTAAAAAGGCTACCATTGAAAACTTTAATTGGTCTTATTTAACTTTCTTATAAAAAACTTAAGCATATTAGCTAATAGGTTGAGTGATTATGACAAAAAAAATAAATAACATAATATTGATTATTTTCTAACTACAAATATATAATAATACAAGTATAAATAAATTATCATTTATGTATTTTAAAACTGTTCAAAATAAAATATAATATGTAAATTTTAAAATATTTTCCATAGAAGATAATATGTTACAACATATATCTAGCCAGTTTAATTTTTATTCCAATGAAATTATTTTCTGTCAATTTGCAACTTTCAATTTCATAAAATGTGTTTGTATTTTTCATTTAAGTTACACCATATATGTGACCATTTTAATTTCTATTCTAATGAAATTATTTTTTTCTTACTCTCATTTTCAGTTACAAAGATAGTTAATTAATACCGATTTAAATTTATAAAACAATTATTAATAATTAATCATAAATATTGTACATTGCAAAATAAGTCCGCATAGTTTAAGCTACAAATTAACTTAATGAATTAATGTATTCAAATTAAATTTTGTAACCTATGAATATTATATATATCTCTATGGGTGTCCTTTGGTATCTCCAACATTAATTTGACTATAAATAGTTGGATCATTTTTTATGCCAAACCTACTCATTAAGCACCAAAACATATACTTTATCCTTTCACTATAATTATCATATCTAATGTTTCTTAAAATTAAGTATTAGTTTTATTGTTGTTAGATCAATAAGACTGATAATTGTATACTTATCATCACTATATATGAAGAATGAAAATGTATTTTTGAAGGTTGGAAATTGGTTGGCTGATAAGCTTCTTCTTTCAATTTGGGTGTTTTCACTTTAAAGAGTGAGTTGATATTCTTATTTCTTTTTAAGATTTATCAACTTTTTTTCTTCACTAACTGTTCTATAAATTTGTTCTATACCATGAAGTTATGTTTTACTTTGAACTTAAAGGTTATTAATTATTTTAATTGTCACCACATATGTAAATATGTTCAAATTTTGATTGTGTTTCCACTTAAACTACACGTATTGTTTTTAAATATTTAGATTATTACGTTTTTAAATTTAGTTAATATAAATATGAAATTGCATTTTAATATTAATTGAAAAGAACTTATACATATGAATGTAATAAATTGAATTTTAGGTGACATATATTAATAATCAATTGTCAAATTAGAATTTAAGTCTACTTTGTCAATTTTAACAACTATAATATTATAAATTGAGTTTTAGATGTCATATATTTATAATTAATTTATTCCTTTTGAATATTTCAAAATAACATTGTAACATAGTTGTATTATTATTTTATTACTATTGAATTTAATTTAGCTGCTCTAGGTTTAATTTAATATCCTCATCTTAGTCAACTTTGTCTTACTTATATAAATAGAGGTGTTTTCACTTTAATTTTTAAAATATTTATTATCTATTAATTTTAATTTCTACTTAATTTTACCACTCTTTTATATAATCTTTTAACAACATTTAACCTTTAAGTGTTCAAGTTCTTCCCCTACATATATTCTAATATCTTTATGATAGTCAAATTACTTTATTAAGAGTCACAATATGTTCAATTTGATGATTAAAACGATTGAACATTTTTCCCACTTTAGAATCACAATAATTGACATGGTTTTATGTTTTAACTCAGTTTTGTTTTTCTTCCCTTTCTTCTACTATTATCAATTAAAGTAGAATTTTGTTTTACTATACATCATAGAGTCATAATGAGTTGTCACAGTTTAAAAATATAGACATATTGGTAAAATAATATACTAATGTCTAATATAGTTCCAACATTTCATCTATTAAATAGCAAATCATTTTTATTGAATTTTAAATCTATAATTCATGAATTATTTGCTATCACATACATATTAGTTTTGTGTATGCAATTGGTCACTGCGTAGCATAAATTCTTATTTTTAACTCAATAATTTTCCTAATATTTTTGTTTTTTTCCCTATATCCCAATGAATACTTGGTCCAATTTAAATAATTTCTAAATTTTTATCAAACAAAATATTTCTAACTGTTAAGTTAATTGAAGGCTAATAAGAATATCAAAGAGTTTTTCATAAAAAAAAAAAAAGAAAGAATATCAAAGAGCTCAATTCCATAATTTGTCTTTAACTATATATTCTATTTCATATGTTTCTATAATATGAAAAGTTAATTAATATGAATAATCATAACATCAATCTATAAATGTCAATGTTTAATTCTTTTATTTTTAAAAAAAAGAGAAATTCTTGCTTACATTATTATTAAATGATGTAATTCTTAACTTTTTATCTAAAAAATAAGGTTAACAAAACTGCATTAATTTGAAATTTTAAAAAAAAAAACCCTCCACAGTGTACATTCATTTGAGGGGATTTATTAAAAATATTATATCAAACACATTCTAAAGAGCAACTTTGAAATCAGTGATAAATTTATATATGAAGTTGACAAAAATACATTTGAATTTCCATCAAATAAAGAAATTACATATTTTTAAAAACTTACAAGCTATAACAAAATGTATCATGCACATAATTTTAACAAAAAGAAAAAACATGTGATCTAATAATGTCCCGTGCGTTGCACGGGTCAGAAAACTATAATTGATTCTATTTAATTTTTTTTAAAAAAAACAATCATGTAATGGTAATATTAATGTGTGCATTAATGTGTGTTTTCATTAATGATTCTTTTTTCTTTTCCTTTTTTTTCATATACACTATTCTTTTTCTTTTATTTTTTAAATAAGAAAATTATTCTTTTTATTTTTTATGATTGCTTTTTTCTTCATTTTTGTAAATATAACCTCGGTAATATTTTCAACAATAAGTATGGTTTACTTGCTTTTTTCTTTATTTTTTTAAATATAACATCGGTAATATTTTCAACAATACGTATGGTTTACTTGCGTCCCGTGCAACGCACGGGTGTAAATACTAGTATAATATATATTTTCAAGTTGTCACTGTGTATTCCATATTAATCATATTAATAAATAATAATTTAATTTTTCATCAATTCTATTATGTAACTTATAGACTTTATAATTTTCATTAAAAAAGGGTCCATATATAGAATTTTTAATATTTTTTCTGCTTAATATATATAAATCAAAAGGACATGAGTAGCATGCCATATCGCTCTAGAAGATATTAGTTGCCAAAGGGAAATGATGGTGTTTTTTTTTCAATTTAGTTGGTGGAGAGGCTCTTTTAGACGTACAACAACTCGACTCATTTACAATTTGAAGTTCATAAAAGGTATGTTCAATTCTATCACAAAATATTTTGACTTTGATGGTTTAATTTTATATTTTTAATTCTTATTCATTTTATTATTGAATGTTGGATCATCTATTAATTTGAGATTCCTTTTCTATAGAAAAATGTAAAATGACTTTTACATTCTCCAAATTTTAAGTAGTGTTTATTAATGAAAGCCTATCAATGAAGAAACCACCATATAATTTTCTATGAAGAAGTGTAATATCAAATCATTATTCATATAATGATTAACTTTTTTGTAATAAGTAGTTAACTTTGATATTTGTATTTTATTTTCACATATTTGTTTTTGGTTTTTTCTTGGATTAGTCATATAATATATGCTCTAATCAATCAAAAGAATATTTATATATTTTGTCAATATATTTGTATATTCATATTCTTTTAATTAATTAATTATATGTATGTGAGTGTGTGTGCACATTTTTATACAAAGATTGAGAGTCTTGATAATGATATCTTAAATATAGAGTCATATTGAAGTAACAAAAAGTTAATTTCCACTTAATTTGAAGTTCATAACGTCAATTAGTTTATATTTTTAATATAATCATCTATGGTACATTACATTCAATATATAACCTCTATTTTGTAGATAAAAAACCTTTATTTTTTTCCCTTTTAAATGAGACAAATTATGTACCATTTAATCTTCATATATAAGTATAAATGTGGACTTCTTAGTGTACATTTAAATAGTAAAATGATGACAAATAATTATTGTACTTATTTATTTGTCAATGTTAGTATTATTTGAATATTTATTAGTCAATTGCTTTCCTTTTGAATCAACAATTGTAATGTATGCTTTGATTTTTGTTCATTAACAGAGAATTACGAAACTGAATTTTATCATTAATTATTTTTATTTATTTGATTGATTATGTAATTAAAGGTCTATTTGTTATTTACACAATGAAATAACTTTTTCTCCTTTGTAAAGTCCTCTACTCAAATTAGAATCTTGATGCTTGACACTTTTTTTTTATTTTATTTTTCCCCTTTTTATCATAAACATTAGAATGTCATAATCATAGTTATATAGCATGTGTTGATCAATAGTTATTTATTTATTTTGATAATTTGGGTAGTTATATTTTTTATAGATTAGGATGGTATATTGATTTTAACAATATGTATTGTCTAATTTTGCTCAACAATTGGTGTTGTTTAATTTTGTCACGTGCAACGTACGGGTTTAAGTACTAGTATACTCTAAAATCATAACATGACCCTTGATTTCGACCACCGTTCCTTTTGTTCATGCCTTACTTGCTCTAGTCATAATTTGACGTTAAATTTTGCCCTTGCATTCAAGGCATACTCATCTCAAATCTAAGATATTTACAACCTCCCCATTATAAAAAGCAACGATGCAACCATAGGACGACAATTCATACTTTGCCATAACTCCCCGTTTTTATACTCTAAACAACTCACAACCACTCTAGAATCTCTGCTCTGATACCATAACTATAACAGCCCCAGATTAAACAATCTTCAAATTAATGTTAAAACCCCTTAACTCAAAGATAAGTGCAGCGGATTAAAGAAATCCGAGGGCATTACCACCATCCAAAAGGTCTAGGCTACAACCAACAAACGACACTAATTGACACATAACCAACCAACCATATACATACCACACTTGAACTCGAGAACACAAAATTTACAACCCCGATTTAAGGTTATAAGTATCAAAATCAATCGTAGTAAAAACACTTGATTACTCCAAACCAGTCAAAAGTCTCCCCTTCATTGCGTACTGACTTGTTTATCGGAGCTTACCTTATTTGCCTTAATCTTAGAGTTACCACCTAAACACAAAACATAAAAACAATTTCGCAAATGAGTCGAAACTCAGTACGCATACCCTGTACATTAAAGTAAACTTTAGCAATTCATTTTATTTTGCGCATTTCATTTCATTTTAAAAACAAAAAAGGAATAAAACAACAATTAAAACTTGCTTGCTGGATTATTATATCTAAGTGGTTCCCTACTTGCGATCATCGGACTAAGCCTTCATATGCGCATACACGGACCGATCGGGAGTTCCGAACAAAGTTAACCGGTTGACACTCGCTAGGTTATGGACTTGGGTAGTGCACTATTGGCACAAGTAACTTGGGTTGGGACAACATTTAGGTGAGAAGAACATATAAAACAATAATTATCCATATTGAACCAATAAACAAGCTTACTTGAACTTGAATAAGCGAGTTTGGGTAAACTACAGGCAATATGCGTACGTTAAAGCTGAAACCGCAAATAAAGCGACTTGAAAGTCTGACTGGACTCAAACATGGGGCAGCAATGACCTCTTGGACTACACTTGAGATGAGAACTCAAAAGTAAATTAAGTTGGATTTTCGGTAAGGAGGGAGTCTCCTAATTAACTTAATAAAAGTTAACTTTAATTTAAAAGATTGGAAAATTTTTAGGACTTTACAGTAAATTTGCGGAAGACATAACTTCCTCTATAGACCTCCAACAATTTCATAAGAGGACTTCTCGTAAAACTAAAAATAAATTCTACAACTCTCCAGTTAAGAGTTAAGGCCAGAAATATGTGTAAAGACTTGAAAATGATCAAACAAGATGGCTGGCCTGTATAATTCAGTTCGGGAAGGGAATTTTGAGAATTCATAACTTAAAGAATAGCTAACGTATGAACGTGTACTAGTAGTCTATGGAAAGCTTGAGTCATATACTATAACTCTTATGTTGACCACAAATTCAGAAAAGGTTCGGAAGCCACCGGAAATTGGCTTTGAAAAAGGCTCGATGAATTAAAATTCTGGTTTGACATGGTTGGGAGCCTTACTTTGGCGGGTCATAACTTTTCACTCCGATATCCGATGAACGCAAAAGACCCCATTCTGGAACGCTTATGGAACGTACTATAACTTTTATGTTGAATACTTAGGCCAATAAGACTTCCTTGATATCTAAAAAAGCCTCTAAACCTATTGCCCCAAAACCTATAAAAATATAACCCCATATTCAATTCGTTGTAACTTGAGTTATACATGTCGAAATCCCGAAATTCAAAAACCGGGTTAAAACTATTACTTAAGGCTATCATTCCACAAAATTATTTTGATCTCAGGACATCCTTAATTGCCCAGAAAATTCATATTACACCTTTGAATCCCGAAGGGTCGTTCCAAGTCCTCTTGTTGGCATTTTTACTCAATTAAACTTTTTGCTACCCTCATAAGTGTTCCTTCATGGCTACATCTAAACTAACCAGCAGTAAATCTCCAAAAATTTTCATTTCAAGATACTTAAGAATGCATGCAAGGCTCAAGTCTCAAAATTTCAGTAAAACCAAGCATTAATTTAGCTATTATAGCATTCTAACACTTAAATTTCTTCAACTTAGATATTTAAGACCACAATATTCATCATACACTTTCTGGGCGCACAACCATAATTATTTGATGTTTTAAGAATTTTAAGCATCAATTTCAACATGCAAACATCATCCAACCATAACCAAGCTCCTCCCTACTTTCATACACCATTATTCACCATTAATTCTATACCCAATTTCCATTACCTAACTTAATTAAACGTCACCACAATTACATCCAATAAAATCCCAGCAGCAAATTGTTGCTTGAAGAGCACATTGAATCTCAAAAATAACATGCACGTCACAATTTACCAAAATCTAACACAAACACAATCCAACCTTTATACACCCAAAATCCATCATCTCATCTTCAATTCACATCCCAAAACACCCAAATTGAGAAATTAACATAGTATCATACTTATGATACGAGTTAGCTCAAGAAAGATAACAAATTTTAAAACTGAAAGTTGAAGTTTTGGATTTGGATTTGGAAATGGTTAGGGTTACCTTCTATTGGAGATTGGGTAGAACACCAAACAGAACAAGGAAGGGGGGGGGGGGGGAGGTGGCAGTGGTGGTCCCTTATGTGGCGCCCGCGATCGGTGGCTCTTGCTAGCTAGGTGGTCATTGGCTGGATGATGAGTGGTAGAGGAGAATCCAGAGAGGGAGTGAGAAGGAGATGAGGGAGAAATATAATTGTGAGTAATTACTAACTCACGTTTGAAATGGGAAGCAAGGGTTATTGGGTTTAATACTTTAAGGCCTAAATTTAGACTAGACTATAAAATATACTAACCTTTTCCTTATTACTATTTTCTTATTACTAATGTTTGTCTATCCAACACTACCAATTTGAGGTTTCGGAATAAAAATTTGTAAATTTAAAAATAATAAAGAAGGAGACTTGGAATAAAATGGGGAGGTAGAATAAATTGAAATTTAAATAAATTAAAGGATAAAAAGGTATGGTAATAATAATATTATTATTACTATTAATAATATCGACGAATCGGTCGACTTGATAAAATTCGGTCAGGTAAGTAACTCGAATATTCTGAGAATAAATTGAGTAACTAAAATGGTCACATGGATTATTTATATACATACTATACTAGGCTGATGTAGAACGGTCGTTGCTCTGCTCGAGTCCTGCAAAACACAAGAGGTTAACTGAATTGAAATGCGAGATTTGATTAATTTAACTCATTTATTAATTTAATTATCTTGGGTTAAGGACGGGTTATTAGAAAGCATGCCCTTTACTACACCCAAATGATTACCACTCCTTAGTCCTTCCCCATTAACCTAATCCCCATTACAACCCAAAAAAGACCTCTTGTTTGTCACTTGAGCATTGCATACTAGTAGTGGAGAGCGAGATACTTACCAAGTATATGGTAGGTTGTTTCTTTTGGTCTGAGTAGTGAACTCGCTATATCATCATATTAAGAGTTGGAGTGTTCCATATTACCCTAAAGTGAGGTTCTCTCATCAACCGACCTAAGTTCACAACCAACTGTGCATATTTGCATTCATCTAAAGTTTGTCACCGGATGTTGACCCTCGAAGTGTCTATCTCTTTCAAAGTTTCAAAAACATCCCTTTCTCTCTTTTACATTGATTTTATTCTCATTTAGATTACAGTTGGTTGTGCTTGATTGACTGATAAGTTCTGAAAAATTAGTTAGACTGAGGAGGATTGTAACTGTAAATGTAAAACTTACTCTTAATTTGATTAATCTTGAGTTTGTATTCCAAATTTCCATTTTGAGTCTTTTGATTTTAGCCTTGAGTCTTTCTTTTTTTATTTCTCCTTGTTTCATGTGTTCGACTTGCTAGAGGGCAAGTAAGAGCTAAGCATGAGGGGATTTGTTAAGTGTATATTTTATAGTCTTTATTAGGCATTTAACATGTACATTTTACCTAATTTCTAATGTAAACTTGTCATGTTATAACAAATTTCATGATTAATTTCTTCACTTGGTTTAGAGATTAGTGAGTTTTGCAGATTTTATGGAAAAATCTAGAAAAAAAACAACAGAAATAAAGAAATAAAGGAGTTGAAGGAGAAAAGAGGCCTAACTAAGCAACCCAACCCATCAAGTCACACGCCAGCCCCAGGCACTGGCTGCGTCTCACCTGACGCAAGTCGCGGGTCTGGGGCAAAGACAACACCTTTGATGAAAAGAGCATGCGCAACCGACGCTTGCTAGATGCCAGTCGCGCCTGACATGTTTCTCCCGGTGCCAGTGATGAATTTGACACGGAGGGAAGAGGCGCGGCCAATGTCCCTTTAGGCGCAACCCGCGCCTCCTGCCGGACACCTTCAATATAAAAGGCGTCGCGAAATTTTCACAAAGGAGTTCGATTATTCCGCCGTTCAAAGTTCTAACTTTTACCCTAATTTTCTATCTTTTCGGAGGCAACCACGAGGAGGAGAAGACTGCAGATCGACGTGGGTGACACATGGAGATCAAATTCAACTCCTGAAATTATGGTTATTTCTATCTATTTACACTATGTTGGCTAGTTTGGATTTCTTTATCGTTTCATCTGTTATTATTAATTATGAGTAGTTTCTTCATTTGTTTAAAGGACAAACTCGATGTTATCTGATTCAATTTGGTTTTGAATTTTAGTATGAAGTAGTTACTTCAGTTTGTTTAATCTGTATGGTTTATATGTCATCGTAATGATTAATCACCTTTTACTTTGTTTAGATTCCTAATATCGGGTCGAAAGATTGTTATTTTGAATCGGGTTGACCAAGATTATATAGGCATAAAGCTTAGTTAGAAATAATGTGTTCAAGCTTAGGCTTGTTACGTAATCTGTTCTTACCCTTGATTAAATTAAATAGCCATGAGAATAAGTGTTAAGTTTAATCATTGTAACTCACCCCAAATTGAAAGATTGTTGTTATAGGCCTTAGTAGGATTACAGACCCCAAAAATTACCAAACTACTAATTACTGGACTTACCGCCTAATTGATTAGTTAGAGTGGAATCACTAAACATCTTTATTCATCTGTTAAAAAAATCCTAAAGATTACTGCTTTGTTTAGTATTAGTTAATTAATATTTAGCAAGAAAAATCCAACCTTTGGTCAACTTAGCATCCTTTATAGTGAGATAGTTTAGTGTGTAGTATGAGCAAGTCCTCAAAAGAACGACATTGATACATTACACAGTACCCCTTGCTCTTGTGGCGTATGAACACCTTAAAAGTGTATTGAAATGGTATAGGAAGAAGGGAGAATATGAGTGAAGGGTGTGTATATATGAATGAAAATTCATTCCGCATTTATAGTGTTGTGAAGTATCAACACTATAAATCAATATTAGCATCATGATTAAGGGGTCAATATTGACTGATTAAGGGGTCAATATTGACTGAGAAACTCAACGTTTATGCAACCAAGATATAATTAATTCCCACATGAATATATTAAGTCTTAAATCATCAAAATCAAAATGGTGAAGACTGGGGATTGGTACGGCTCGTATCAAGCAGGACACGGTCCATGTTAGTGCAGATACGGTCTGTGTCATCCTGATCCCCACTTTTATGATTTTCGGGACACTGACATGATCATTGTCATGCCTAACACAGTCCGTGTCAGACCTAATCCAACCTAAAATCTTCCCATTCAACTTCCTTGTCAACCTTATGCTTAAATATTTAAACTTTCATTTTAATTTAAACCCTTAATTCTCGAAAGACTCCAAAAATTGGAATTCAAAGTCGTAATGATTAAAAGAATGTTTTTTAACCATAGCAAAATGCAATTTTTAGTTGTAGAAAATAAAATAACCATATCATCACAAATATTGATAACATGATGAAGGGTTTCGCAGACTGCACTTGGATGCTTAAATCATGAGAAGAATTGGATGAGAAATTTCCTAAGGAATATAAAATAACCATATTATCACAAATAGCCTCCGAAGGGAAATTTTCCATGCACAAAGGTTAAAAATTGTAAGTCCCTTGTAAAAAAAACTTTTCAAGGTCAAAATACAATCAAACATGAAAAATATGGAAAAATTGACCGTTTTCCTAAAATTTTTAACCAACTAAATGTACTTTAAAAAAAAAACCTTATTTTGTGCGTTCTTTTGTGCGTTGCGTTGCGTTACGTTACGTTTAGTTGCGTTGGAAATAGTTAAAAAGTAATCATAATTTGTGTTAGGTTGCGTTAAGTTGCGTTGCGTTTGGGTGCGTTAACGCATAAAAGAACGGTGCCTAAGGCATATAACAAATTTGCGTTAGGTTGCGTTAAGTTGCGTTGCGTTTGGGTGCGTCAATTTTTCCATATTTTTTAAAGTACATTTACCCTGAAGAATGAATTCTTTTAGTATGGTGAAACTATAATAGGGATTATCTTGAATGTTGAGCATGATGCCCTACATGATATTTGGTCTATACAGAGTAGCTACGGGCGGGAAATGATTGTAAATTTGTAATTGATGCCAAACTATGGACTTGAGAAGGCCATGAGTTTATGTTTGACACAGATTGACTAAAAGAGAAGAAAGCCCCTTGACCATACCTTGTTAGATCTTATGGTTCACTAATGTGATAGTCAATTCATAAATATCGACGCCACATTAATCCTAATTACAAGGCATATAACAAATTTGACACATATCGAGCTAAATTCAATTTGTTAATTAACATGTGCGGTTCTAACAACATAGGACATTATATAAATTAACATAGAAGCATTACAAATGAAAGGAAAGTTCAAATTTACACGGATTAAGACAAGTTTTATTCATGAAAATTCACGCTAACAAGAGATAGTAGATAGCAGGTGCTATGCTTATAATTTTATCCTTAGCTTGATCCACGCTTGGAACTCCCAGCAGGCTCCATGTACGTCAGTCATGATCAATCGTTTTGCCTTTCACTATGCAGTTCACGGTACCTCTTTTCTTCTGAAAGTATGTGTGCAAACCTGTAACCATACACAATATTTATAAAAAGCAAAATAATAATAAGATAAATGTATAATGCTACTATAAGTCTATAACTGATTTTAAATTACATATATTTATGGGGTTATTTGCATTTTGGACCCGGAAATATAGAGGTATTTATTTTCTAGACCACTGGTTTTCATTGTTTATTTTTGAGACCTTAAAGTTTGTAGGTTGAAAAAAATGTCCGTGTACTGTTTTTCTTTTTCTTCCTATGGTTGATTTTATCTCACTATTAGCGCTAAACTTCATGACTAAGGTTAAAACTAATATTAAAGTTGTAATACACCTCTCTTATTCATGCAAGAACTACTTAGACCCTGGGTACTTCAAGGTTTAATTAGTTCCGACGTGAATAAGAGAGGTGTATTATAACTTCAACTATCAGTTTTAGCCTTACTCCTGAAGTTTGGTGCTAATCGAGACATAAATTCAAACATGGGAACAAAAAAAAAAACAGTACACTTGCCTTTTTTTCAACCTACAAACTTTAGGTCCTTTTTTATTCAACCCATAAACTTTAGGGTTCCAAAAATAAATAATGAAAATCAAGGGTCTATAAAATAAATACGCCTACACTTGGGGGTCCAAAATGCAAATTAACCCTAAATTTATGCACAATATGTCGATATCTATAAATGTTAGCACATCCAAAATGTTACAAATGATATGAAATATATAAGTTTTTTGTTTAAGCGTTAATACAGTAACAAATGATGAATTATGTTGTTAGATTAGATTTATACTTGATTAAGGCCTCTTCATTGGTGCCAGCATCAGGAATTGGTTGATAATTGCCAGTATCAGGATTAACCCTAGAAACAGGTTTCTTCAAGAGTGCGTTCCCAATTTGAACGAGACGTTCCAAATTCTCCTGTGTTGCCACATCCACTGATGCCTCCGTTCCTGTTAGAGTATCATCCTACGACAACATATATAATTTGCAATTATCAACTAATTAACATCAGTCCACATATTTGATTCAGATAACAAACCTACCATGTTAGAAAATATCAAACTCATAATATAATATTATTTTCAATTCTACTATATATTATCCAAGGTTTGACATGTTTGCCCTTTTAGCAATTAAAGGGTTTCGTAGGAATCAAGCACTTGGATCTTAGCCAATCCAACAAGCTAACGGAAACTAATGTGGATGCGTTATGCGTAAAGCTCACCCTTGAAACTTGTTAATGACAAATGTATGTTTTTTTCGACTATAAATAGCCAAAAGACTAAAAGTTCAAATATACAGCAACCCACATACACAATAGCAAGTATCCATCACCAAAAAATATTACAACCAAACTGCTAAATAAAACACTACAAGGACTTTTAATAAGCACCGCAACCAAATAAACTATTACATCGCAAATAATTAAAAGCAAGATCAATGAAATTAGCTGCTTGGATCATCAAAGAATAAAACATTGCAAGAACTTAATGACAAGTATATATATAAGATTAAAAATGATAAACATTTTGCCTCCTATCTTGCATGACGTAGCATATCATCATTATTTTTTTATTTTTTGTTAAAAATATATTTTTCACATCATAGGGACCTTTAAAAAAATAAATAAAATTGTGGGTCCTTGTTATGAATATGAAGAGATATAATTCAATTTATTTTTAAAATTCTTTTTGTAATTATTTAATTTGAAAAAAGAAATTGAAAAATATTTTTAAAAAAATGATATGTTGAATTTATGAAAAAATAAAGAATTTTTCGTAAAAAATATTTTATTCAAAAACTAATTAATTATATGAAAAATATTTTAAAATATAAGTAAATATAAATAAAATATGATTTTTTTAAAAATGAGGAAAACATAGCAGTTTAAATATAGTATGTTATTTATTTACTTTTTCTATGGAAATATGTTATTTATTTTAGAAATACAAATAAAAATAAATATATAGTGTTATTTAATTATGTGAATAGTTTTTTTCGTTAAAACCTTGGTATGTAAAAAATTTTGAAATATGTCAATTAATATGGAACGGAGTGTGTATGTTTTGTGGCTTTGTTGGTTTCTACCACTCATAAATTACTTGAAATTTACTACCTCCATCCCTAAATGAGTGTCAAATTTCCTAACTACCTTGTCACTTTTTATTTGTCAAATTACCTAACTTTTATATTTCCAACAACCATAATAGCAATCTTGCCCCTAATAAATACATTCTTTACCTTATTTCAAGAATATTATAAGGTTATTTTTGACAATTTGAAAACTTTTCACCTCATTCACCATGTTTATTGGTTTTGATAATTAAAGTTTTTGTGACATACAATTAGAGACGGAGGTAGTATTATTCATTTATTAGATTGTTCCAAATATATGTTTTTATTGCTTTGAGGGTTACGTTGTTACCACTTATAACTTATATACTCCCACCGTCCCAAATAAATTATCCTAATTTGATTAATGAAGTCAAAATTTTCAAACCATTAATTTATCAAATTATATAATGAGTTTTTGTACATTACTATCACTATCAAATTTGTAACGAAAAATATACCTACTTTAACGTAATGTTATAAGTCTTGCTAAGATAAATTTGAAAAATTAATAGTTAAAGTATTGCCTTGATGACCGTAAAAAAAATAAAAGGGACAAATTATTTGGGATAGAGGGAATAAAATTCATTATTTATTTATAAACTTTCATACATATTATACATAAAATGTGCAATTTTTCTCTTATATATAGTTACATTATCATTAATATTTTTGGATATAGACGATAATTATTTTTTCTCTTATATATAGTTGATAATTATGTATGATTACAAAAAATAATATTATTTAATTGATAATGACATAAATCAATTTTACGTAATTTAAGATGGATGAGTGTTAACCATGTTAGTTGAAGAAACATAATATTGTCCCTTGTCATGCTCAAATAAATATGAAAAAATTACTGGGAGGTACCCCAATATTTTGGGAAACTATTTTTGGGTACCCCAACTTTTCAAAACTAATTTTGAGGTACCCTTAATTTTTGGGTTAGTAATCATCTGATACTTTTCCGGCCATCAATTTTATTAAGTGACCAAAATACCCTTATTTTTCTTCTTTAAGGTATTTCTTCAAAAATAGAACAATAAGGGTATTTCAGTCACTTAACTAAATTGATGACCGGAAAAGCAGTTCATAATTACTAACCCAAAAACTAAGGAAATCCCAAAATAAGTTTTGAAAAGTTGGAGTACCTAAAAAACATTTCACCCAAAGTTAGGGTACCTCCGAGTAATCTTTTACTAAAATATATTAAGTTGTTTAAAAGTTGCATTTACAATACATGAAATTAAGTAGAACTTACTTGGATGCGAAGGTAATTATTAAGGGAATGATAAGCTTCGAAAGCAACACAATTATGAAAATCAATCATGTCATTCATGGCTTGACTATATGAATCAATCAAGGGAGTAGAGCCATTGTCAAACAACCAGGAAATCAATCCCCATTTGGATGCAATCTTAGCATTGTACTTGTGCTCGTTCATGGAGGATCCAGTTCCCAAAGATATAACCAGCAACCGTGCATAATCTGTAGGATTATTGATTGGGAAGAAACCTGGGTCCCTTTTCAGTACTTGCTTTGTTACTTCACTTATTGCAACTAACGTCTGCAATTAATTAATTAAGTGATTCAGCATTATACATATATATTTGTGAAAAGATGCAAACTAAATATTATATATATGGTTTAACTCAAATTAAAACAAAAGATCATACTGGATTATTGGCGGCAACACCCCCATCAATGAGGTTGAATTCTCTAGTGTTGTTGCCTTGTTCATCATTGTTCTCAAAGTAATGGGCAGGGAAGTAAGTTGGTGCAGCTGATGTGCCTATACATATGTCCGACAACAAAGCGTCCAAGTTCGGAGAATTTTGGACCTACATATTTAGTAAACGAACTGGATGATGATCATTGTTGCATGTTTGCATGTTTGGTTACAAGTTTTTTGAATTAGTTTTTAATTTTTTCAAACACTAGTAGATTTCTGACATTGATCATGAAATTATTTAAAGTATTTCGTAAATAATTTTTTATATTAATTTTTTGAAGTTTCTTTTTAAAAAGCCAGTTGATGGAATTTTTTTTAAAAAGCTTTTAACTTTCTATATTATAATTACTTTAGTACGCCTCGTCTTTTCAACAAATTTACATTAAATAATAATTATTAATTAATATGTTTAATTATAATTATATTTTTTAATATTTAATACAAAATAATCAATGTTTGGTTATGGTATTATGATTAATTATTAATTAGTATTTTTAATTAAATATTTTTATAGATTTAATTAAGAAATTATTAATACTATTAATTAACTCAAGCCATATGATGAAATTTTTAATGTTACCAATTTCAGTAATTATTAAAATGAAAATAGAGTTGCCATTGAATATAATGGAATTCCACTTATGCCCATAGCATGTAACACTACAACATGAAACGTCTAAGGCGACCGACTCAGGCGACCGATATGTATCGGTCGCTCAGGTCGACACGGGCGACCGATACCTAGCGACCGATACAATATCGGTCGCTAATTAGCGAGCGATATGGTATCGGTCGCAGTGACCACTTTATCGGTCGCTGAGATTGCGACCGATACCATATCGGTCGCTGCGTATCGGTCGCCGAGCCCAATTAATTTCGACAACGGTAACATGTAATACATCTGCCTCGCTATCGGTCGCTAAAGCAGCGACCGATACGGTATCGGTCGCTGCATATCGGTCGCCGACCATTTTTAACCGCCCAACTGGCAGAATTCATTCGATAACGTTGCACTCTCATTTTCTCTCTCTCCAAATCGCTCGGTCTCTCTCACACGCCGACCCCAACCACCGCCCCAACCACCGTCACTCCGGCCACCACCATCGACGCCGGCGGACGCTGCGACCACAGACGACCACCGTGCGCACTTTTCCGGCAACCACCGACTCCAACATCTCCGGCAACCACCAATGTGAGTCCCTAATTTATTTTTGTAGTTAAATTGTTGATTTTTAATTGTAAATTTCATATATATTGTTGTATTTGAGTAATTTATTTGAGTAATTTTAGTGTGGTTATGGTTTGGAATTCAAATTTAGGGTAGTGTTTAGTGTTAGTCAAGTTTAGGGTTTGAAATTCGATTTAGAATTGTGTTTTGAATGTAAATTTTTAGGGTGAATTTGAGTAATTACTTGAGTAATTTTAGTGTGGTTATGGTTTGAAATTCAAATTTAGGGCATTGTTTAGAGTTAGTCAAGTTTAGGGTTTGAAATTTGATTTAGAATTGTGTTTTGAATGTAAATTTTTAGGGTGAATTTGAGTGTAAGTAATTAGGGTGAATTCGATCTTAGTGTGGTTATGGTTTGAAATTCAAATATAGAATAGTGTATGCTTTGAATGTAAAATTTTTAGGGTTTAAATTTTTAGGGTTTAAATATAGAATTGTGACTTAATCCCTTACAATGATATGTAAATTGTATGCAGTTAAATACATAATGGAGAGTAGTAGAAAATGGATGTATGAAAGACATGATGGTGAATATCTTAGTGTGGAATTCGTACGTAGGGTGAATGAAGAATTTATACCTGTTGCAAAACAATGGAGTAGTTTGGGGAAACTTAGGTGTCCTTGTAGCAAATGTAAAAACTTGAAGTACATTGACGAGGATACAGTGAAGCTACATTTGTACAAACACGGATTTCGTCCAAATTATTATGTTTGGATAAGTCACGGGGAGACTTTTGCCACTCTCGAGGGTAGTGGTCAAACTGTTAACACTGTTGTTGATGGGTCTTCTAGTACTGGAGGTATCAACAGTATGCAAGAAATGATCACCGATGCCATGGGCCATATGCCTTTGAGCTGCGGTGATGATAGGGAAAATGAGCCAGAGGAAGGGACTAAGAAGTTCTTAGAAATGCTCGATGCCTCCAAAAAGCCTCTCTATGAAGGTAGCGACATGTCTTTGTTGTCGGTTGTCTCACGGATGATTAACATAAAATGTGAGTACAATCTCCCAAATAAAGTCGTTGACAGTCTGTTAACCTTAATGAAAGACGTATGTCCCCCTGGCAATGAGATGACAGACACCTACTATCAAGCGAAGAAATTGCTTGGTGCTTTAGAACTTCCACATGAGAGAATCGACGCGTGTCCCAATGGGTGCGTGTTGTTTTGGAAGGAGAAAGCTGACTTAGATAAGTGTGACCACTGCGGAGCCGATAGGTATGCTAAAACGACGATGCGTGGGAAACGCATTGCACACAAGCAATTGATTTACTTCCCGATCGGGCCGAGGATGCAAAGATTGTATGCAACTAAGACATCTGCGGAGCACATGAGGTGGCACTCAATGAATGCATGTGAAGATGGAACTATGGTTCATCCGTGCGACATTGAAGCGTGGAAGCATTTCGATGCCCTCCATAAGGAATTTGCTTCCGAACCCCGAAACGTACGGTTGGGGCTATGCACAGATGGTTTTGCCCCTTTCGGCAGTTTCGGTCAGACGTATTCATGTTGGCCGGTGATTGCAACTCTATATAATTTGGCGCCTATGTTGTGCATGAAGAAACAATACTTATTTCTCACCCTGTTAATTCCTGGGCCGAAAAGTCCAAAGGGCAATCTTGATGTCTACTTGCAACCATTAATCGATGAGTTGAAACAATTATGGGAGGTTGGAATTGACACGTATGATGTCTCCAAGAAGCAAAATTTTAAAATGAAGGCATCCGTGTTGTGGACCATAAGCGATTTTTCGGCATACGGAATGCTTTCTGGTTGGACCACAGCTGGGAAAATGTCTTGTCCGTACTGTATGGAGAACACAAAGGCTAGATGGTTACAACATGATAGGAAACATTCTTGATTCGATTGTCATAGAAAATTTCTCCCAGAGAACCATCCATTTCGAAAAAACAAGAGCGCTTTCTCAAAGAATAAAGAAGAAAATTCACCTCCACCCCCTCGATTGAACGGGGAACAAATTTGGGATCGTGTATGTAATTTCCCGAGCTCCACGGAACAACATAACCGTGTTGATGGGTATTTAGAGTCTCACAATTGGAACAAGAGAAGCATATTTTGGGAGTTGTCGTATTGGAAAGATCTTAAAAATTCGACACAACTTGGATGTCATGCATGTTGAGAAGAATGTATTTGATCAAGTGCTGAATACAATCATGAGTGTTAAAGGCAAGACGAAGGATGATAAGAACTCGCGTAGGGACCAAGCCACCCATTGCAAGCGTCGGCTAAACATTCAAGAAACTCATCACCAAGATGGGACTAGCACCGAAACTATGCCGAACGCTCCCTATCAAATGGGTAAAGAAGAAGTTAAGGCCTTGTGTGAGTGGTTGAAAGGGCTCAAACTCCCTGATGGCTATGCGAGTAATTTGAGCAGATGTGTCGATCCCAAAAATTCAAAGTTGCAGGGTTTGAAGAGCCATGATTGTCATGTTTTCATGGAGAGGTTGTTACCAATTGCAACCAGGGAGCTACTTCCTCAAAAAGTTTGGAAACCATTGACTGAACTCAGCCAGTTCTTTAGAGATTTATGTGCTTCTAATGTAAATGTGAGTGACATGATCCGGTTAGAGAGAAACATACCGGAAATTCTATGCAAGTTGGAAATGATATTTCCCCCTGCCTTCTTCAATGTCATGGAACACCTTCCAGTACATCTTCCTTATGAAGCGATGGGAGGACCTGTGCAGTATAGGTGGATGTATCCTTTTGAAAGGTACAACTAAACTTACATATCTTTCATAGTTACTATGAGATGAATTATATGTATTTTAAGGAAACATCAATGTTTGTTACTTGTAAAATATTGTAGATTCTTGCACCACTTAAAGAAAAAAGTGGGGAACAAGGCACGAGTAGAATCGTCTATCTGTAATGCATACCTAACAGAGGAGATAGCAAACTTCTGTGATGCATATTTTGCCCCGGTTCAAACAAAGTGTAGGAACTTAAAAGAAACATGCCCTGATGTGAAGCACGTTAACGATGTTAACGAACCACTCCCTGATGTGTTTTCCTCAAACATTGGATATGCGCCTAGTGAGGGTCGAAAGAGGTTCCTCAACCAACAAGAGTTTGTTGCGGCGCATGCATATGTTCTTTCAAATAGTGAGTTGTTGGAAAAGTATGAAAGGTATGTACGATTGCACGCCGCTATGTGTATGTACATGCTCAATGTAACTAATTACCTAGTTAACACCTTAAATTATTTGTTGGAAGGCAATTTGAAGAAGACATGTGCCTATCACATCCACGCACACAAATAGGGGATTTGTGGAGCAAATTTGGCAAACAATTTCCCGAATGGTTTAAACGAAAGGTGATCGATCAAGTTTGATTGAATTAGTAAGATTCTAGTTCAACTATCATAATGTTGTCGACTTAAAGTTGACGACTTTGCTAAAATTATATTGTGTAGGCTATCAATTCAAATGAAACAGATGATTTCATTCGAGCGTTAGCCTACGGTCCCAACAAAAATGTGCGTTGGTGGAACCATTACTACATTAACAACTACAATTTCCAAGTTCAACGGCAAGGAAAGTCGAACGCCAACTCTGGGGTATATGTCAAAGGAATGCACGGCGTAGACTTCTACGGGACGCTCCAAGAAGTGATTCAGTTGGAATACTTAGGAAAATTTGGCAATTACAAAGTTATTTTATTCAAAGTTGATTGGTTTGACTCCGTCCATGGTTTGAACAAACATGAGCATTACAATCTCGTGGATGTGAACCACACAAAACGATATCGAGTATATGAACCATTCGTGCTGGCATCCCAAGCAATGCAAGTGTTTTATACTCGTTATCCTAGTGTAAGGCGAGAAAGAAACCAATGGTGGGCGACACTCATCATAAAGCCGAGGTCAACGATTGACGACATTGATGATGCCGCATATCAAGAGGATAGCTCTGAAAATGTTCCAACACTATCTAGCATTGATGAGGACCAAATTGAAGATCGAGATGACTTAAGTGATGAGGAAGCCATGAACGTTAATGCTAATGAATCCATTATGGGGGAAGAGGGAGTGGGAATAGAGGAGGATAATATGTTAGACCCTATTTGTACCGAGATTATTAGTAGTGAGGATGAAGAGGAGTATGAGTAGTGAATTCTATTATCTTGTCAATGTAGATTACTAGTCATTGAACTTTTATTATATTCACAACTTGGTTCAGATTTTTCATGTACTTGGTTGAAGCCAATGCATTCTACTCGTACGCATGCCTTTATATATATATATATATATATATATATATATATATATATATATATATAAATATAAAAGTTTGGAACTAACTTGTGTTTTGATTTTACCTGATATTAACTATTATATTAGGGAGACACCACATAGTATTTGGCAAAGAGCGACTCCGATCGACCGCTCTATACCCCAACCGCATACGACTTGAGCGGGGAGGATTGGTAAGATGATCACATAAAATCCTATGTACATTTATTTAGAATTGGTTTTATTAACTTTATTTGTTTTTTAAACGATTGCATAGGTTCGCGATACCCGCTTGGCGGTTTGTTGGAGGGCAAGTTCGCTCCCACCCAAATCAAGCCTCCTTCCACATGGTCCAAAGAAGAGAAAACAACTTTGTGGGGCAATTCGTAAGTAATTATGCAAATTCGGGTTATGATTTTCTTTTACCGAATAGTCGTTTAACTAATCACCAATAAATTACTTTATACAAATGACATTATGTGTGGGATGAAGAACTAACAAGAGATGTGTTTAGTGGGTGGCACACCAAATTGTGCGATCGGGCTACTGATACGAGGTACAAGGTCAGGACCAAGAAGAGGACGGACCCTGTACCTCACATGAGCGATGAACACCGGGATGCAATAGAGGAGGAATCTCAAACCGAGGATTTCATTCGGCGGTCCAATGCCGCTAAAGCAAATAGGAACAATGAAAACTCCGCCAATTGCATTACGCACGTCGGCTCGGTTTCGGCAGCAAGTTATATGAAGAACAAGGTGAATCCTATACTAGCATAATTAATAAATTAAAGTTATATGTATACATTAACAATTAAGAACTCTCTAAACAATTGTTTGCATTGACGATTTTAACTTGTAGATGGCTGAGGGGAAATTCATGACCCTGTCTGAAGTCCACGCGCACATTCACTGTGGGCGAGATCCTGCGGGGAATCCAGTGTGGAGTAACCCACATGATGCCACACTCTATGTAAGTTTCCTTTACACATATTCATAAACTTTAACTTGTGTTTTAGATTATATTTGAGCTACGGCGTGTGGCCGTACTTGTATTATGTGTCTTTTGGATTATGTTTGAACTCCGGCGTGTGGCCGTGCATGTTTAATATATGTGTTTTGGATTGAATTTGAACTCTGGCGTGTGGCCGTGCATGTTTAAAGTTTCTTTTCGTTTGAATTTGAACTCCGGCGTGTGGCCGTGCATGTTCAAAGTTGTGTTGGATTGTATTTGAACTACGGCGTTTGGCCGTACATGTTTTATGCGTGTTTGGAACTTATTTGAACTCCGGCGTGTGGCCGTGCATGTTTTATGTGTATTTGGATTGTATTTGAACTACGGCGTGTGGCCGTTCATGTTTAGTATATGTGTTTTGGATTGTATTTGAACTACGGCGTGTGGCCGTGCATGTTTAAAGTTTGTTTTGGATTGTATTTGAACTCCGGCGTGTGGCCGTTCATGTTTAAAGTGTCTTACGGATTATGTTTGAACTCCGGCGTGTGGCCGTGCATGTTTAAAGTTGTGTTTGGATTGTATTTGAACTACGGCGTGTGGCCGTGCATGTTTAAAGTTTCTTTTCGATTGAACTTGAACTTCGGCGTGTGGCCGTGCATGTTTAAAGTTGTGTTGGATTGTATTTGAACTACGGCGTGTGGCCGTGCATATTTAAAGTTGTGTTTGGATTGTATTTGAACTACGGCGTGTGGCCGTGCTTGTTTAAAGTTGTGTTTGGATTGTATTTGAACTACGACGTGTGGCTGTGCATGTTTAAAGTTGTGTTTGGATTGTATTTGAACTACGGCGTGTCGCCGTACATGTTTTATGCGTGTTTGGAACTTACTTGAACTCCGGCGTGTGGCCGTGCATGTTCAAAGTTGTGTTGGATTGTATTTGAACTAGGGCGTTTGGCCGTACATGTTTTATGCGTGTTTGGAACTTATTTGAACTCCGGCGTGTGGCCGTGCATGTTTTATGTGTATTTGGATTGTATTTGAACTACGGCGTGTGGCCGTTCATGTTTAGTATATGTGTTTTGGATTATATTTGAACTACGGCGTGTGGCCGTGCATGTTTAAAGTTTGTTTTGGATTGTATTTGAACTCCGCCATGTGGTCGTTCATGTTTAAAGTGTCTTACGGATTATGTTTAAAGTTGTGTTTGGATTGTATTTGAACTACGGCGTGTAGCCGTGCATGCTTGCAGGAAACCTTTCGCCAAAAGTGTGAGGAGCGTGGCATAATGGAGAACTCCCCGGAAGCTAGGGAGTTGTACCTTCAATTGGCAAGGGGGTACAAACCCAAAGACCAAACTGTATATGGTCTTGGGAGTGCGACCTCGTACTTCTATGATACTCCACCCCCCGCCCAGGGTAGTTCTTCGTCGAGGCATGCGGGCGCAACTCCGTCCACCGATGCCATTGTGCGTGATCAACTTGCTGCCCACTCATCCGCCCTCTCCCAGCTTCAAAGCCAACTAACACAAGTTTTCCAACATCAACAACAAAGCGGTAGTTCTTCTTTCCCATCTCAATATCTGAACTTGTTAGGATCCCCGCAATTCCCTCCCCAACCTTGAACTTATGAACTTTTAGTTATTATATATATGTGTGGATATTAGAGTATGAAACATATGTATGTATGAAACTTAGTTTATCTATGAAACATATGCATGAATGTTTAGTATTATATATGTTTAATTATGTTATGTATGAAACTGACAGGTGGAAAAATACGCAGCTGAATATATATATATATATATATATATATATATATATATATATATCAATTAGATAATATAATAATAGCCGCGACCGATAATTCAACAAATACGATGATCAGTACCTAGTCGATATCAATTAAGAATTATTTTTTAAAAAAAAATATTAAAACTGCGACCGATATGTATCCGTCGCTGCGTAACGGTCACTATTTTGCGACGCATAATTTGCGACTGATACGTATCCGTCGCTAATCAGCGACCGATAGATAGCGACCGATACTGTATCGGTCGCTGCTTATCGGTCGCTGATTAGCGACGGATACGTATCGGTCGCCCTGCCGTTTATCGGTCGCAAGTTTGGCGACCGATATATATCGGTCGCGCGGTTCGAAAAACGACGGATATACAGTGACCGATACGTATCGGTTGTTGATATCGGTCGCCCGCCCTTTCTTGCGACCGATAGAGCCCTATTGCGACCGATATTAACGGTCGCCCATATGCCTGTTCTGTTGTAGTGTAATAGTCTTTGTTGTATTTAAAAAACTGTTTATCAAACACCTTTCCGGTGAATAACTAAGCCCAACAATTAATTCAAACAACTAACATTTACCAGTTGGTTGCCAAGTATAGGGCTTATGGCTGGCAATGAGCCAAGCCAGCTTGTGAGCCCTCGCAAGCCAGCTCGGCGGGAAGCTCGATAAACTTGGCTCGCAATAAGTTCGAGGCGGCTCGGACTCATGTTCGTCACATAAACAAGCCAAGCCGAGCCCAAGAAAGCTCGGCTCGTGAAGCTCATAAGGCTCATGAAAATGGAAAATTGGACGAAATATGTTGTGTTTGATAATACAATTTCCAAAATAAAATTACCTTATTCACATGAATTGAAATTTGTGCTTTTGATACATCTTTTTTTTATGTGTTATAAATCCACAATCATAAATTATTTTCATTATCGCTAAAAGATTAATTTATTTTATATCCTATAATTGTTATTTTGAATTAATTAATTTTAAATCTTATATCATTATTTGACTTTGTTATAAGTGCTTTTTTTTTACTATTCTTTATTTTAAGAGTTACTCTTTATTATCACTTTGTAGGTCAACAAAATGAAAAGTAATGAACAAGTATTGGCTCGTTAAAGCTCGTGAAGGCTCCCGAGCCTTGATGAGCCAAGGCGCGAGCCTAACTTTACAGGCTCGTCAACCTCACGAGCCGATCGAAGCTTGCATTAATGTAGCTCACGAGCCAAGCCTCGAGCATGCCAAGCTCGGGCTCGGCTTGGCTCATTGCCAAACCTAATAGGGCTTATTGGGGGTGTTTGACTATTAGTTTTTTGGGTAACTTTTAACTTTTTGAATACTATTAGATTTTTTACCAATGTTAAAAAGTTACCAAGTGTTTGATAAACAATTTTTCATATTAGCTTTTTAAACTCAATGAGCTATATAGTTTTGAAGAAAATACTCGAAGAAGTTTTTTAAAATAACATTTAATAAAACTTATTATACCAAACAACTTTTCTGTAATCAATTAACCTAAATGGATAAAGTTAAACAGCTGACAAATAGTTATAAGCTAAAAGTGAACAACTAAAAATTACTAGCTAACAGTTGATTGTGAAGTAAGGCCTTTGATGTATAAAGTTTAACAGTAGAGTCCACCCCATGAACCTGTGGATTTTTTAGATTTGTTTAGCTCATTTTCACTTTTTTGGGTTTTTGATTTGTTTATTAAAAAAACCAAAGTAGAAGCCTTTTAAAGACTACTAAAAATTAATACTCACAATAAACAACTAGTAGTTACGAAAATTTCTATCCATTACATTATTATTGGTGTTTTATTTTCTCCTGTACCCGTATAAGCTATATTCTGCGTGTGGTTTACTTGCTGTTTACCTGTCTTACCTTTCACAATTATTTATGAATGGACCATGATATGTATATGGTTAACAACTTTTTTGAGTTGTCCATATTTCATATTTTTGTAACTTTTAATAATATTTTCTCTCATAATTATTTATATTTATCAAATATAAGAGTATAATACTTATTAGATATCTTAAAAAGTATAAATAATAACTTAATTTTATCAATCATAATAGAAAATGTACATTTTATGCATTACTTTATATTTATGAAAAAATAATAAATAAATAATTATTTTTATATTATTTATAAATTATAGTAAACTTCAAAGTAATTAAACATACTTTTATAATGATTTAAATATACTTATATTTAACTTTATAAATAATTTAGGTGAAATACAAGATGGTTATTAACCTATCTTATGACAAAATATTTACAAAATATTTACCATGCATTTTGCTTACTAATAATAATGACGCAGCTGGTGAGTAAAGGGCGAACCAACAGTACTTTAATTTGTATAGAAAATGATAAAAGAGAGATAATAGTAAGTGGTACGCTCAGACCTTGAAAGTGGAGAAGAGAACAGGTTGGAGAAGCTTGATGTCAAAAGTTGGAATAACAACGTTAGTCAAGGCCTCATGTATCCTTGTTTGCTTCAGCAATCCCCTCACTAGCTTGTGAAGGTATTTCCCACTATATTTTGGCCCTGTCAACACTTTTATTAAACTCTTCAGTGAACCGCAGACCCCCCTGCAGTGAAATACCGCCTCCTACATTACTAGTAAAATGACATTTTATAATATAGAGGTAGTGAATTATAAATTATCAATAGATAATAATATCTCTAATATTTATATTTAATTAGATTATTATATCAACAGTGATTAATGGGGTAGCGACTGGTAAACCGGTCTTCGTGTTGATATGGCAAATGCAGGGAATAAAACCGACCCTTTCTAAGTAACCCTATTAACCCCTCCGTTTTTCTTACTAATACACATTAAAAAAAATTTGACCTTAGCACATTGAGTAGGGGGTGGTGAACTGGCCTTTATACTGACATGACACACAACCAGCTAATGTCGTGTATTGTGGGTTAGTGAGAAAAACGGAGTGGCTAACAAGGTGATAGGATTTGAGTTGTTTTTCTTTTTTTATATCCCTTCAACCAGCCATGTTAGCTTAGAGATCGATTCATCGCCCCTTTAGTTATTGTTAGTATAATAATGTCACCTAAGTATAAAAATCAAAAATATTGTTGTCTAATAACAAAGGTAGGTATATTATAATTTAATAACCCTAAAGATCGTTATATTATCATCCAAAAATATTATATATATATATATATATATATTCATTAGGTTCAATTTTTGGATTATACTCTGGATTAGTAAGAATAAATTGAAGACAAAAAATTGACAAGAAACATTATTCATTAGAGATAATATAGATGAAAATAATGGCTAATATCTTCTTAGGATACAAATCAGAGTACATAATAGAGAGGGGGGAGGGGGCTAAAATTTATTTATCCTCATCATCAAATTTTGATAATAGGGGATGCTTCAACACTTTCTTTCTCTTCTCCCAATAGAAGATGATGAGAAAGTGAGTAGCTTCTTCTTACAACTCAACTTCCAAACAGTCGTCTCGTCATCATCTATTAATTTCAGTTCGACAAGGGGATCGGCCTTCTCCAACACCAGTTGATCAGTAATAAGTCCTCCTCTTCCCCTTTCAATTATCATTTTCATCGGCATTGTGTTTCTTTTCTCCCCTTTTTCGGTTATTGGGTTTTTTCAATTTATAAATTGATTATGTTTTGTTTTCATTTTATTGATCGATTTACACTCAAATCACTCATAGGATAATAGAAAAAAAAATTATAAATTTTACTTTGATATTTGGTTGTTTGTTAAAATCGATTCTATGTTTACTTCCGTCTGTACCTAACTACCTCCATGCATTTCATGTAATAACAGCAATGATTATTTGGAATTAGTGCCTGTCATTGCAAGATTGTTTGCAATTTTATTGCTTTCATTTTAGCCTTTTTCCCCCCTAGGTGTAACGGCTGAGCATGAAATTTGTTTTGTACAAATACCCTTGTTCCGTAGCAAAAGAGTTGATTCAATAAATATGAATAAAAATTTATTTTACGGCGTTGATCATACTACAGTACTCCCTCCTTTCCTCAATAATTGTCACATTTGAATTTTGGGAAGATTTTAAGAAAATAGTATTGAAAATGATAATTATATTGGAAATGATAAAAGTAATAGATAAATTTCTATTTGAGTTATATATTTGTATTGATAATGATAAAAATAAGAGGTAAATTTAGAATATTGTCATTAATATTGTATTGGAATTGTAAAGTGATAGATATTACGGAAAACAAAAAATTAGCTAAAGTGACAGATATTGAGGAAAGGAGGGAGTAAATCACAATGAAAGTTATTAATTCTATTCTTATTTTTAAATGTTTTTCTAAACGCCATTATATTATGAATAAATTAACTAATTATTATAAAAAAAGTTAATTCTTATATCTGGGTTCTTCAAGAATGGTTGGTTCCGTTCAAGACTTCATATCTATAGCTCTTTGCATGTCTTAATTTCGTCATAAAAGCTCCACCATAATATCATGAGATTAGAAAATTTCATATAAGTATCTTTAGACATGTGATTTATTTTTATCCCCTTTGAATATTTACGGTACCTTTTTTTTTTAAGATAACATGAGTTATTCTAATTAGTTTCTAAACATTATTCTTTTGCCGGTTCTCCTATTTATTTCAGGGACTTCTAACATAGAATATGTTAAGTACGAACAATTTAAAATTAAATTAAATATATATAAAGTTAATCACATAAAACTAAATTAACAACACTCATCTAAACTTTATGATTATAATTTTCAAAAACTTATGTAATTTGTACTTCATTATTAATTTAGTATACAATAAGAGTAATTTATTTAATATTTAATCAAGTATGACTAATAAATTTTTGGGTTTTTGGATGATAATATACCAACCTTTGGGGGCGTTGGATTGTAATATACCAACCTTTATTATTGGACAATAATATCCCTGGCCTTTATACATGGGTGACATTATTATACCAACAGTAACTAAGGGGATGATGAACCGGTCTCTATGCGTGCTAACGTGGCTGGCGAAGGAAAAAAAAAACTGTCCCAAGCCAATAACTTCATTAACCCCTTAGTTTTTCTCACTAACCCACATTAAAAGACATTGGTTGGTTGTGTTTCACATCAGTACAAAGACCGGTTCTCAACTCTGTTAGTCACTGTGTTAAGGCCAATTTTTTTTTTTAACGTGGGTTAGTGAGAAAAACGGAGGGGTTAACGGGGTTATTGGACAAGGGCCGGTTATTTTCCCTCCGCCTGTCAAGTCTGAATCGAGACCAGTTAATTAGTCACCACCTCCTTAGTCAATGTTGGTATTATAATCTCACCTAAGTATAAAGGTCAGAGATATTATTGTCCAATAGTAAAGGTCGGTATATTACAATCCAATACCCCCAAAAGTCAGTATATTGTTATCCAATATCCCTAAATTTTTAGAGCCTGAAATTATATGTTAAAGTCACATATATGTATTACAAATATAAAATCCATGTCAACCATGAGTTTTACTTCCAACTCGAAGCTCTCATTCGAATGTAGCAATAATACTTTTACTAGAAAGATTGTAACATCCAAACATTTTACATTTGTAGCAATAATACTTGTATCAATATGTTTATTAATCTAATTGTTTAGTCTCTTCTAATTATATTTTAATTGAATGATAATTGTCACATAAATATTACAGGGAAGGGCTACAGTTTTGTAGGTGGAGGGTTATTGTGATATAAAAGTTATATGAAATGCCAATATTCTACATTGTAAGTTTGTAACTTATGCAAAGGCGGGCATTATTATTATATTGTAAGTTCTTTCCTATTATATACATTATATTAGATCAAAACTTAAACTTTTAGTTCACTTTTCTTCAGTGTGTAGTAGTTATCCATCTCTTTATTAGAAATAATTGTTTTCAATTTCCATAGCTAAAAGATATTGTAGCTTAGATGGTCAAATTAACTTGTACTAACTTTGAGGAATGATACGCAAGTCAACATTGCTATCTACTACCTCTGTCTCAAATTATTTGTCATTTTATTTAATTTCTTTGTCGCAAAATATTTGTCCTATTTACAATTTCAATAACTGTAATTCATTTTCTACCCCTAATTAATAACTTCATTTATCCCTTTTTACAATTCCAACAACTATTATCTTCAACTTTAGTAGGGTTAGTTTTGATAAATTACAAACTTTTTACCTTAATTCCCAATATGCATTGGTCTTCTCAAATTAGGTAAATAGACAAATATAATGGGACGGAGGTAGTATTGTCTAGCTAATTTTTAAGATTTTATTTTTTATTAGCCTAATAATTAGTCATCTATTTATTAAAGCCAATTTATGTTGTTACTCCAATTCACAAGGTTTCTACTTTTCTATTTGAGTAAATTAAACTCCAATTGTATTTTATTCTTTGATTAGAAAGTGTTCGGTACCTAAAACAATATTATTTTCCAATTTAAACCTAGAAAATTCTTTTTGGCAGAAGCAAATTAAAACAATATATTCATATAAAATTATGTTATGATACTTGTGAAACTATCCGAAGAAAAAGTAGATGTTTTCTTAATCAAAACAACCTTTAAAAACTAACATTTTTTTCTAAATTTTGTTGCTCTTCCTCTTCATTTAATAAACAACGTTATTTGCAGTTTATATACAAGCAATTCAAGGACTATTAAAATTATGTATTATACTCATGCATTTCATATGCATGATTTTACATTAAAATTTTATATTTTAAAATAGGTATTCTAATATATATATATATATATATATATATATATTTTTATTGTGCCAAATATATGCAGTTTCTCTTTCTGATCTCTTTCCATTTTTTCGTACCTTGGTTGGGGGAAAATCTTAGGGCAATTTTCAAGATAGAAAGGAACAATATCCTTGGCTGCATAGAGGGGACGGTTGTTCTCGTTAGGGGCAGTTAGCATGGCTGCTATGAGCCCACCGGTACTCGTTCCAGCAATCACGTCAAAATAATCTGCCAACCTTGCATCTTCACCATCCAACTCCTATGTTATAGTTTATAATTTGAAATCATCATGAATCATCAATCGTCAATATAATCTTTTTCTTTTTAAAATTATTGACATATGATCAAGCAGCGCATATTCTTAAACTTTTGGGCGCGCCAGTTGTTATATACAAGTAATATGCCTTCAAATCCTTAATAGTGGTCATTTATAAGTTTGAAAATGAGTTCAAGATAATATTAGTTGATTAATATATTTGCAAAATTATTTCTATTTGGGTTATAATATAATTATATTAGAAATAATAAAAGTAAAAGGTAAATTTGGAAAAACAACCATTACTAGGATATTGAAATGGTTATGAAATATTGAACAGTGGAAGGAGTAGAACATCATAATCTATTAGTATTTCTCTTTTTCTAACAAAGGTATGCAGTCCCACAATGGGTCAGAATAGAGTCCCCCCCCCCAAAAAAAAAAAAAGAAAAATCGAACTTTGGAAATGAATGTTGGAAGGTGGAGTCTTTGCCACCAAGACAAGCGCTAATCGATAATCTCCTAGTTGTTTAGGATTGAGAATACACATATATTTTGGCGGCGCTGTTTACTAACCTGAAGCTTAGATTCAAGGAAGTTGAGGATGACCCCTGGGATGAGCCCTCTAACCCCTCCCCCGTCGACACTCAAGATTGTAATGAGATTGCCATGGTTTGGTGGTCTGGGCTGTCTTAGGCTGCTACTACTTTTATCCATTTTTGTAGGCTAACAGGGATTTTAAGTTGGAAGTTGTTGTTTTTTGGTATGTAGTATGAGGACTTTTAGATAAACGGGATATACAAGAATATATAAGATGTTAATAATATATAGTAAGCACATGTAACTAATAAGCTAACAAATCAAATTGTTTTGCTTGCATGGCTTGCTCCAAATTATGCATTAAGCACAAGTAGAGTAGGAAGACAAGAAATATATAGGTTTCTTTTATGTGCATGCTAAGCTTTTGCATGAAGCAACTCGTTGCCCATTTCTGTAATATTATAAACTGGTAAAGGAGAAACACCTCCATCGATTTTTCCATCTCTGGGCAAGGGTTGAAATTAGTCATTTTCCCTCTGCTATGAACAATATAGACGTGTTATAATTTTGCTAATCATCAAAACTATGCAAATGGTTATCATTCCTCATGCATTCAAAGCAATCAGAAGTAATTAAGAGAGGTGATCGCAATGATAAAATATGAACCCAGTACATCAATGTGATGAATATCAAATACAAAATATGAATGCAAATTAAAGGAGTATCGGCCATTTATGGCCAAAGTTTTAATGAAGGGTGTTGAATTTCTGATATCATAAGATGGAGCTGAATTAGTTTAATACTAGAATATTAAAAATCAAGACTAATCAAGATATGAATTATCAGTATACGGAGGGGTTTTTTGCATTTTGGACCCCGAATTTTAGGGGTATTTATATTCTGAACCCTTAGTTTTCAACTTTAACTTTTAGGACCCTAAAATTTGTAGGCTGAAAAAAAGGACCCTAAAGTTTGTGAGGTAAAAAAAAAGCTCGTTCCCCGTTTTTCCTTTTCTTTCCATGTTTGAATTTCTCTCCCGATTGGCATCAAACTTCAAGACTAAGGTTAAAACCGATATTAAAGTTATAATAAACCTCTTTTATTCATGTTGGAGTTACTTAAAACCATGTACTCAGGGGTCTAAGTAGCCTCGACACGAATAAGAGAGGTGTATTATAGCTTCAATATTAGTTTTAACCATAGACCTAAAGTTTGACGTCAATCGGAAGATAAATTCAAACATGAGAGGAAAATAAAAAATGAGACAGGGGCCTTTTTCTTCAGTCCACAAACTTTAAGGTCCTTTTTTATTCAGCCTACAAACTTTAGGGTCCAAAATGTTAAAGTTGAAAACCAAGGGTTCAGAATGTAAATACTCCTAAAATTCGGGGTCCAAAATGCCAAAAACCCGTATACGGAGTATATTACATGCTTTTTATGTATGTTCTTTAAGATATTGTAAGTGAAAAATTATAATAATAAGAGTGAACAGTTATACTAACAAGAGTGAATAATCGTAGTATTTAGAGCACATACTCCAAATGTACGTAATCAATTGCAATGAGTTATTAGTAAAATGGTGAAGTGAACAGCTATGTGGCATATGTTAATGGTTTGGCTACATTTTATTGGGGTTTTTGTTCTTTGGACCCTGAAGTATAGGGTCTAAAATTGTAGGCTGAGATAAAATGGCCCTAAAGTTTGCTGGCTGAAAAAAAAAGGTCCATTTCCCTTTTTTTTTTCTTTCCATGTTTGAATTTCTCTCCCGATAGGCATCAAACTTCAAGACTAAGGTTGTGAAAATAAGTGCTTTAATGCTTTCAAACTGTGGTTGTTTCAAGATTTGAAGACCAAGAACATCAAGATTCAAGAACCTATCTCTTAGCTAGCTGTTTTTTCTTTGATCATTGTACTATAAATAGCTCTTTCAATTTCTCCTTTGAGATATCATCTGTGTATGTACATTCATCCACATCAAATCAATAATATTCTCTCATTTCACATGGTATTAGAGCCCAAAGGCTCGATCCCTTCCTTTGTTGATCAAATTTTGATCAGATTAGATCATAAATGATCTCCTGGTTCCTGATTTTGGTTTTCTGTTGTCTGACAATGGCTGCATCTTCTACAACTGGAGAAACAGCAGCCCAACCTACTGAAGATTACAACAATGACCCTTTGTTCCTACATCCTTCAGACCACCCCAGGGTTCCTTTTACAAACCTAAAGTTTAATGGCTCAAACTTCCAAAAATGGAGTAAATTAGACCAGTGAAGATAACCCTCAAGATAAAGGTCAAGACAAGTTTCATTGATGGAAAGTGTGCAAAACCAGCAGAGAATGCTCCAACTTTTCAGCAATGGATCAAGTGCGACTCTATGGTTGTAAGTTGGTTGTTAAATTCTATGATAACTAAGCTATCGGATGCCTTCATTTCTGTCCAAAATCTTCGGGAGGATCTAACTGAACGATTTGGACAATCAAATGGACCCTTGATGTTTCAGTTAGAAAAAGAAATTCATGATCTATATGAAAATGATGATTCAATTGCTATGTACTTCACAAAGTTAAAGAAACTTTGGGATGAACTAGCTGGTATTTCTGAAATTCCTGTTTGTACTTGCAACCGGGTCTGTCCTTCCATCAAGCACACTTATGATATTGATCAAAGGAGAAAGCTAATGCTGTTCTTGCTCCATTTAAATGATCAATATGATAACATGAGGGGACAAATATTGATGTCTGATCCTTTGCCTACTATTAATAAGGCCTACAATTTGATTCAACGAGTATAGCATTAGCCATAACAATGATTTTGCAGCTGCTAAAAGAAACCAGGCGAGTGATCTTGCTTTAGACCTTCTGGTCAGAAATGGTAACAAGAACAAAGAAGCAAAGAGTAACAAAGGAAAAAGATTCTGCAATTATTGTAAGAAAACTGGGCACATAGAAGATTAGTGTTTCCTTCTTGTAGGATACCCGGATTGGTACAAAGGAGCAAGAGACAACAAGCAAAGGGATAATCAAAAGTTGACTGCTAATGCTCTGAAAACTGGTGATGATCAAGAAACTCCTTTGGACACTAATGATGAAGACAGGACATCAATCCTTTTATCAAAGTTTGACAGCAATTTTTTGCATGCTCTTGCACAAGAAGTTGCTAAGATCAATAAGGGAAAGAGTCCAGCTGGAAACGCTCTATCTCAGTTTGCTGGTAATACACAGTTTGCAGGTAATATTATCGGTGATGAATATCATATGAAAGAGAAAAGATATCCTTGGATAATAGATACTGGAGCTACTAATCACATGACTTTTGAATTATCTTTCTTGCATGACATTCAAACTTTGTCTAAACAAGTCCATGTCATTCTTCCATATGGGTCTCTAAAAAGGGTCACCATTGTTGGTAATGTAACTATAAACAGACATATAGTCTTAAGAGGAGTCTTGTTTGTCCTAGAGTTCAAATATAACCTCTTGTTTGTCATTAAACTAATAAAAGATCAACAATTGTTTCTGCATTTTTATCCTGATTCCTATTGTTTTTAGTACCTTTCAACTAAGAAAACCATTGTCAATATATCACCTGTTGATGGATTGTTCAAGATCACTCCCTTCTCCAGGCAGTCTTAGCAGCCCTCCTTCAGTTTCATTTGTTTTTCATCTATTAGCGAAACTTTGATCCATACCTTACATAATAGACTAGGACATGCATCAGTCTATAAGATGATTCACATTCCTGATTGTACAAATACTTCTATTTCAATTTTTTTTTTTTGTGAAACTTGTGTGCTAGCAAAGACTCACAGGTTACATTTTCAAAGAAGCACTACACATTCTGCTTCCATATTTCAACTAATACATATTGATCTGTGGGGACCTTACAAAATCCCAAACATTGATGGCTCTACTTATTTTTGGACCTTTGTACATGACTATTTCAAGAATACTTGGACTCATATGTCATTAAACAAAACAAAGGTCTGGAGTATTGTTCAAAGCTTTTTAAACATGGTTGAAACTTAGTTTGGATCTAAAGTCGATCACTATAATCAAAATTGATAATTGGACAGAATTTGTCAATAGCAATTGTCAACAATTATTTTCTTATCTAGGCATTGTGCATCAAAAATCTGTTCCATATACCCCTCAACAAAATGGTATAGTTGAGAGAAAACACATGCACTTGCTTGACACAGCTAAAGCCTTGAGAATCCATGCTTCTCTCTTCAAGAACTTTTAGGGTGAATGTGTCCTGGCCTCAACACATATAATCAACATGCTTCCTAAGGCCAAATTGAACTGGAAAAGTCCCTATGAGATTCTTCATGGTTCAATTCAAAACCAGATCTAAACAGCAAAGACAAGTTAGAACCTAGGGCTACCAAATGCATATCATTAGGTTGTACTTTTGGTCACAAAGGATACAAGTTGTATGACCTACAAACAAGAAGATATTTTTCCTTTTAAAGAAAAAATGAATTCCTTACAAAATGACTCCAACTTTTGGGATTCTTATGTCTTAGGATAAGACAGTAACCTTTATGATCAGTCTGCTAAGAATTACACTTCCTCACCTATTTCTTCTTATAGCAATAGTATGGATAATACTCTTGGAAAGACTGATTGCACAAATCATGATCTTGTTCCTGGGCTTGACACCTAGATGGATGACACTGACAACACTGACAATATTTCTTGTTCAGAAGCTTTTGAATCACAATTTGACAATCCTAGCATAGGTCCACATGATCAACCTTAGCTTAGAAGATCATCTAGAACAAGCAAAGCCCCATCATGGCTCAAGGACTACAGTCAACAAGTCAGAAATCATACAACTACCCCTCCTAGTTTGACTCATACTCAATCACATAGTTTTTCCACTCATATCACTCATCCTCTTTTTTCTTCTAATGATCTTTCACATTTATCTCAAGAATTTGTGACTTCTCCATCTACAGTAATAAATACTCTTGAACCTAGTATATATACTCAGGCAGTGAAGCACCCAGAGTGGACAGTTATAGAAAAAGAGTTGTGTGCTCTAGAGACAAATGGAACCTAGGTTCTAAGTGATCTTCCCCCAGATAAGAAAGCTCTTACTTCAAGATGGGTCTATAAAGTCAAATATATACCTGATGGCACAATTGAGAGATACAAAGCTCGATTGGTCATTAGGGGTTTTCTTTAAGTAAAAGACAAAGATTACAAATACACTTTCTCACCTGTAGCTAAACTTGGGACTGTCAGAATCTTCATTGCCTTAGCCACTATGAAGGGATGGGATCTCCATCAGTTCGACATTAATAATGCATTTTCACAGGGTTTTATTGATGAAGAGGTGTATATGTTACCTCCCTTAGGATATACTAAGGCAGCACCAGGTCCAGTATGTAAATTAGTTAGGTCTCTTTATGGCTTGAAACAAGCCTCGAGACAATGGAATATAGAACTCACCAAGTTTCTTTGTGGACAAGGTTTTAATCATTCCAAAAATTATTACTCCCTCTTTACTAAAAGCACTAATCATGGGTTTATCTATGTATTGGTATATGTAGATGATCTATTGGTTACTGGAGATGACATTGAAGGAATCAAGAAGCTAAAGGAGTCATCACATCAAATATTCACCATAAAGGACCTTGGATTGGCCAGATTTTTTCTTAGCATTGAGTTTGCAAGATCTAAAGAAGGAACCTTTTTGAATAAGAGAAAGTTCATCTCTGATATACTATCTGATGTAGGCCTCACATCTTGTAAACCAGCTAGATTTCCTATCCCAACTAATCTCAAATTATCAATTGACACAGGTACACCTTTGTCAGATCCTTCCACAAATAGAAGAATCATTGGGAGGCTTCTATACTTATCTCTCACCAGGCCAGATATTAGCTATGTAGTTCAACACCTCTCTTAGTTTCTAGAGTAACCTACAAACAAACATATGGATGCTACTATGTATGTTTTAAGTTACCTAAGGGGAAGTATCAACAAAGGACTATTTTATCCTGCTAATAGCTCTTTTCATATAACTATCTACACAGATGCTGATTGGGGAACTTGTCCTTTTTTTGCTCGATCTTTAACAGGGTATTGTGTCTTTCTTGGTCATCCTTAATCTTTGGAAGACTAAAAAATAAAAGACAGTGTATAAATCAACAACAGAGGTAGAATATAGGGCAACATCTACTACCACATCTGGACTGGAGTGGATTGCTCAAGTCTTGACTGATATGATCTACACATCCCTCTACATATACCTATAACCATGTACTGTGATAATAAGGGTGCACACCACATAGCTGCAAATCCTGTATTTCATGAACGCACCAAACACATTCGAATAGACTATCATTACACTAGAGACAATGTCCAAGAGGGATTCATTCAGACCTCACATGTGTCTAGTGTTAACCAATTTGTAGATGTCATGACAAATGCTCTTAGCATAACCTATTGTGTTCAAGGCTTGGACTCCTTGAAGTTCCTCCCATTCAACCTTGGGGGGTGGGGGGCGGGGAGGCTGTAAAGATAAGTGCTTTCATGTTGTCAAACTGTGGTTCTTTCAAGATTTAAAGACCAAGAACATCAAGATTCAAGAACCTATCTCTTAGCTAGCTGTTTTTTCTTTGATAATTGTAGTATAAAGAGCTCTTTCTATTTCTCCTTTGAGATATCATCTGTGTATGTACATTCATCCACAACAAATCAATAATATTCTCTCATTTCACAAAGGTTAAAACTGATGTTAAAGCTATGATAAACTTCTCTTATTCATGTTGGAGTTACTTAAACCCTTGTACTCAGGGGTGTAAGTAACGCTGGCATGAATAAGAGAGGTGTATTATAGCTTCAATATCAATTTTAACCATAGTCTTGAAATTTGGCGTCAATCGGAAGAAAAATTCAAACATGGGAGGAAACAAAGAACAAGACAGGGGCCTTTTTCTTCGGCCCACAAACTTTAAAGTTCGTTTTTATTCAGCCTACAAACTTTAGAGTCTAAAAAATTAATGTTGAAACCAGGATTCAGAAAATAAATTACGCTATAGTTCGGGGTCCAAAATGCAAAAAACTCATTTTATTTGTGTATTAGAGTTTGAATTACTTTATTTAACTACTAAATACATATTTTAATCGAATATTCCTCCACAATATGTAAAGTAAAACCATGATAACATTGTTTGTACAATCCTGATGTGTTTCTTAATTTAAAGCGGTCGTCACCCGATTTTTTAAGGAGAAAAGTCGAGACAAACCAAAAAAACGAAAAGAAAAAGAAGACTCTACCTAAGAATCAAGATTAGAACACCTCTTTGTTGATCCAAGAAGGGAAAAACTTAGGGTCGGAAATTTTAAAGGGAAAGAACATGCTTTTTTGTGAGGTTTTGTAATATTTTGGGATGTGTTTTGGTTACGGTTTTTCGATAATTTTGGAGGGTTTTATGAAGGTGTGTGTTTCAGTTTTAGGAGAAAGGTTAAGAGGATGAAGGAATAAGGTTAATAGATATGTGAGATTAGGGAAAGAGTATGAGAATTAAGAGTGAAATGAAGACGATTCAAAGATTGGGTGCCCTTTCCTTTGAGCTGGTAAGATCCTATTCATAAGGTTTAGGGGGTTGAACTTCTCTACACAAATGCTCCTTCTTACTCCAGTTATGAGAGGTTCCTGGAACCTTTCCACTTACGTCCATAACTTAATACGAAAGAACATACAACCAGAGACGACTTTGTGGGATTTTCTACATCATTTGAAAAAGAATGACTATATAGTAGTGCCTAACCCAAGAAGTTCCCGGAACCTTTCCACTTACGTCCATAAACTAGAAAACGACATTAGTTTACTCGAGAATAAATAATTGATCTCAATTGTTTTCTAGTTGATATACTAGAGTGATGCAACGTCTTGGGTTAGGCACTACTATATAGTCATTCTTTTTAGAATGATGTAGAAAATCCCATAAAGTCGTCTCTGGTTGTATGTTCTTCCATATTAAGTTATGGACGTAAGCATAAAGGTTCTGGGAACCTCTCATAATTGGAGAAGGAGCATCTGGGGCTTCGTACGGTTCTCATATAGAAGTGAAATATTTGGAGGCTTCGTACATTAGATATAAGTTTACTAGTTGGAGGCTTCGTACGTCTAATTCTAAGGTTTCCTACTAAAGATAGTCTAATTCTAAGGCTTCGTACATTTATCAAATAGTCTAATTTTGAGGCTTCGTACGGTTCGAAGATAGTCTGAGGCTTCGTACAATTATCAAATAGTCTGAGGCGTCGTACAGTTATGAGATAGTATCATTCTGAGACTTCGTACGATTATTAGAGATTAAAAATAAGATACTCAATGAGAAATTATCTCAGAGAGAGAATGATATACTAAAAAAATGAAAAGAAGAGGTTAATAAAGAAGAGGTTAATACTGACTCTCGCTAACTAAATGAAAAGACTCATACATACCAAAAAGGTCAAGGTAAATGGACCGATTGAGAGGTACTTACAAGTGACTCGACTGTAAAGGAGAGGAATCATTCCCATCGGTGAGATGAATCTCTTCTCCCAGATCTTCTTTGTAGTCTACCGTCGGTATATGTATGAATTCATGTAGGCATTCTCAATTGGAGGAATAGTGTTACTTGGTTGCTTCCTTCGGTAACTTGCTTATTCCTTTTTTGATTTAGAAGACGGATTAAGAATCAGATATAAAGCCTTCAACTCTTAAAAGTTGATGCAACCTATTCTCCAATCGGGGAATAAGTTGTAAATGCATCTTAAAAAATGTACACCCTTAAGGGGATAAGGACGTACACCGTGTTGTTTCTATTCAAAATTCTTCTTTCTCTTCTTTCTTTTTGCTACAATATGAATAAATAACAAATCATGCCAGAGTCGAAAGGGCATGTGGATAATGGTCAAATTAAGAAAAAAGGGCATCAGGTACAGTATGCCAAAAGTTGGTGGTTAGAGATAGCCTATTCTCCAACCTGGACTGATTAGGAGATGTATTTAGCATGCCTTGGTCAACAAGTTGACTCTGGGATCATCGAGTTGAAGTCCTATCGAAGTAAAGGGAATGCATCCCATTTTCTTCCTTAGACGTTGGTTGCATGTGAATTAAATCTTGGTGGGAACACAATGAAGGTCGATTGGACTACAGGTGAGGATGAATGTGTCTTTAATTTCAAATGAATACATCACGCTGTTGGTGCTATGCTGAGATTGCATTCAAGTCCGATCGGACTTAAGTCGTGTATGCATGTATCTTGAGCGTTGTGAAACTTGGACGGTGTATGTGGTGTGATCACATTTAAGTCCGATCAGACTTGGCTTGATCATGCATGTATCTATAGCTTGTGAAACATGGTCGGTGGTGCTTGTGATGGGCTTGATCTCATGACCTCTTGGAAGCTTTGCATATTATTTTAGGTAGGCTCATGCACGACATGCATGGCTAGGGTGTTCGATTCTTTTCTACATAAAAGTTGTGCATACTTGCTTAGGGTTTTGCATGTGGTGTTTCATAGAATTATTTTACATACACTTATGCATTTCTAATGCATGCATGTAAGTCTTAAGATGTAGTTCTCCTTATTCACCTTATTTTCTAACTAAAATACATAAAAAAGAATGATAAAGTTTACATTAAAAACATACCAAAATTATGCTAAATTACCTGATGTCTACAATCAGACAGAACCAAAAACATAAAACCTGGACCTATGAGTCTCAACTAGGTGGCCCAGAAAGGATTATTGGGCCAGTGAGTTGCTCAAGGACGTTTGGCCTACACCCTTGCTCAAGGACGTTTAGTTAACAGAAGTGGGCTTGGGAAGCAACCTAGGCCAAACGGCCTTGGCTTCTTTTTGAGCCTCACTTCATGGGTCGTTTAGATGATTCTGTGTGGGCTACAATAACACCTGAGATAGACTGGGTGACTCAACTTCTTTTTCATTATTACTAAAGATATATAAGAAAACAAATAACATGCACATGAAATGTTAACCTAGCTAAAGCTCTAAGTTTATGGGTTACTAAGTTTGGGATAGGATGAGGTACTACATATTTTGGCCTCTGTGCACTTCACCTATATGAGATTTATAGGTAAAGTGTGTGAGGTGTTGCTTTTTGAACTTCAAGGAAGCTTTGGAGTGTAACATGGGTGATGGGGGAGACCAAATGCTTGGCGATGTAGAGTGCATCGCACAAGTAATTGTCGCCCACTCTCAGGATAATTCAATTCTTAGGTTAAAACCTAAGCCAACGCTTTTGTGCACCCTTGTCATAAGACCCGAGAGTAGCCTCTGGTATGTAAGATGCGTAAAAGAATAATGAAATTACAAAATAAATCAACTTCTTGCTTTTATAACTTCATAAAGTAAATTAATCTTTCAAGTTTTACCCTCTTTTCATGTTTAAATCCCCAGTGGAGTCGCCAATCTGTAAATCCTGAAAAATTCTCTTTCAAGAAATTGATTTCGTTGGTGTTACTTAGATTGAGAGTCGAATGAGGTTGCTTAACCCTTAAATAATGATGCTTTTAAGAAGAGCTTTAACGATTCGTAAGAATCATAAATTTGTAAGTTTAACTAGAGAATTTTGCCAATTCACATCAAATGGTTTGGACTACCCTAACATCATATGTATGCAAAGCAAATGACTAAACCTAAAGTAAACCAGTAGTGGACTGAGGCATTTGGCCTCCACTAGTCCAGGTCAATGGTTAGCATAGTTCACTAGTAAAAACGTGAGCTGGAAAACACCTGGGCCAAGGTCGTTTGGCGTTGGCTACTGTTTTGGGTTCAACCCTATTTGCTTTCGGATCAATGATATATCAATGGATCAAACTGTGCAAAATATGATTGAAAGAGTCGCCTATTGATTTTAAGGAAATCAACGAACCTTAAAAAAAAGATGAAAAACTCTGGGCTACGAACCTGAATTCCAAACTCGGGGGTAAGGTTACAAGTTCAAGAGTTAGAAAACTCTCAGACTCACCTGTTAAAAAAACAGACTTTGCTAAAGCCAATTTAAAATTAAAGAGAGTGGGGAAAAGTTAAGAAAGATTTAACAATAATATATTCACGTCATGCTTGTTTGAAGAGATTTTACAACAATGTACAAGTATAATAAGAAGGGAATTACATGATTGCAAAGTAACGATAAACATGAATATTATAGCCTCATTCAATCAAGAAGCATGGAATAACGGATTGGAGATGAGGGATGGAAGAGGAAAACTTCGAAGTAAGACATGCATGCATAATCATGGAATAACTGGTTTGAGAGGAGGGATAGATTTCATGGTAATATATTCATGTCATGCTTGTTTAAACAGATTTTACAAAACAATATGTTTAGCCCTGATACGTGCATGCATAATCAAGCAATTGCATGATCTGGGGAATTAAGTTGATTGAAGTAAGACGTGAATTGGTGACGTCGCACTGAGCAAAGGTAGCTTGGCCTTACTTGTATTTTCTTTCACGCGGATCGCCAATTGGGCGGATTGATGACTTGGCATGCGCTAAAACAAAGCTAAGGCCAAATCGCCTTGGCAACTATTCTAGCCCATTTTGGTTGGCTTTTGGGCTTTGCTCGGTTTAGGGCTTTGCTTGTCTTCTTAACTATTATATGCTTGTTCGCTTCTGGGCTTATTTGTGTGATCTTGAACTAGTAAAAAATTCAGTGTCTACAGCCACGGTTCACTAAATTGTATTTGCGTCATAATAACCTGCAACATCTCCCAATCAACACAATCATATGCCTTTCAAAAGTCTAATTTAAACAAACCTTCTTCTTTCTTCACCTAATTTACCATTTCTGAGGCAATTTAGGTTGCATCAAGAATATGTCACTCTTTTATAAAAGTTGTTTGGGCTTACTTGGGTAAAACCCTTTTTAACCTGATGCTCAGTATTTTCGATATAACCTTGTCGATACTTCCAACAAAACTTATTGTTCTGTAGTCCTATATGTGACATGCCTCTTCTAGAAAATTTCAAGAAGTGCCTCTTGTGATAGATCACCAATTTTAAAAAGATTCTTGAGGTCCTGCAATACCAAAATATGCATGAAATGCCTCTTCTAGAAGGATGTCGAGGCCTTATAGCATGCATGAAAAATGTATGATATGCATGATCATTGATGTATAACTGATGCAAAGCTAGGTTTTATGATCAATTACACGTCAAAAGTGACGTGCAACCAATCTAGTGTTAGGGTAAGGATCACGAAAAGCCCAAGGTTGCTATAGGAATAGCTCAACAAAGATAGATAATTTGGCTAGTTCAAGAGAATCAAACTTGATACAGAATCACCATAAGTTGAATCCCTAGGGCTCCTTGCTCTTCTACTTAGTTACAGAGACACCTTCTAAGTATAGGAACAAGTTCTACCTTACCACTTGAATAGCCAATTCAAGATACAATATTAGAAAAGGAAAGAGGGTTATAAAAAACTCCTATGGTAAGCAAAAGGTTGTTTGTATTCATTGCATAAAATCTTGTGTTTAAACGCTACAAGCTTCCCCTATTTATACTAGAATAAAACATAATCCTTCTAGGACTACTAAGATTGGCGCCTAAGCAACCTAAGGATGAATCCTTCTAGGATTCCCTTTGGCTTTCCTAATCCTGATGGGATTAGACAAAATTGGTGTCCAAGACTAGGATTGAATCCTACTAGGATTCTCCCCTTCAAGACTCTTCTAAACTCTTCTAAATTGACGCCTAAGCTACTAGACAATGCTTGGCATTATGCTTTCTAACAAACTTAGCTACTAATAAAGAAAAATACTGTAACAAACTTATCTACTAATAAAGAAAACACAAATACTCCTAATCCTACTAGGATGGCCGTCTCTTGGACGTGAATTTGGGCTTCCTTTAGCTAGCTTGGACGTCATCTTGAGATATGGAGTAAAGTACACGAGTTGGCCGTTGGGACTCCTTATTGGATCCTTCTTCTAGGGCCTTTTCCACTTTCATGTGTATGAATTGGACCTCCTTTGGTGGATTGGGCGAGCTGGGCGGATCTCCATCATTCTCCATGAACCTTGGGTCTCTAAATGTAAGAGATCGAACATAAGATCGATGAGGCACTTGGAAGCCTTGGGAACATTTTATCCATGTAGCATTTGTTGTGAGGTCATCTTAGTACGGGGTCGATCAATACCATAACCTTTTCTCCTTGACAATTTCCTACCCTGACCCCTTTTATCAGTGGGGTCATTCATGGGGTCAAAGTCATTGGTATTAATATTGGCATTGGCATCCCTTCGGGAAGTTCCCTCATCGACCAGCCTCCTACCATATGCTCTACCGACCTTGTTCATGCATAACGACATGATCCCATTACTATATCCCCAATAACGGATGTTGCTTTAATAACTAGTTCGGAAATGGCAGTCATCACCTCGTTGTACAGTTTCTTGTTCGTCATAGCTAAGGAGGAAATAGGTTCAAATGCACTTTGTAGTTTCTCGTACCTGATCATTTCTTTTGGTTTCTCTTTTACCAGTCGGTAGTAAGTAACTGGAATTTTGAGATGCTTTCTTGGCAAATCCTTCCTCCAAAGATCTAAAATGTACATCTCTGGTATGAAATCCAACTCCTCCTCATGGGAAACATGCAATAAATGGCTGTACATAATTCCTCTGAACTCAAACTTCTTATAGTTACATCTCATTTTGAACGTCTCTTTATCTACTTCGACCAAAAATGTGGATCGTTTGATGGATCCTGATCGTGGCCTCTTCAGAATGATGTCGTAAATATACATCTTCTCATCTTCGTGTGTATTTTGGCCATTTGTATAGCTCATGTCTTTGAACTCCTTTTGGAACTCAAGAAACTTATTTGAAGTATATAGCTGTTGAAATACTTGCTCAAAAATATAGTATGTGGCACACTGGATTGGTTTATCCTTTGACCATAATGTTTCCTTGTCCTCTTCTCTGACTCTCTTCGCTAAAGCAAATCCAAAATGATCCACAAAATGTTTTAGAGTTGTGTTGACATTGACGAATCCTTTGAAAAAAAGTTCATGCCCTTGCTTCGCTGAGTGTTGGGCATTCTTGCCTAGAACTCATTTTTGAAGTAAACAGGTACCCACCTGTGCCTTTTAGCATACATATCATTGCACCAATTGTAATTCTGTAGACCATACGTGTTAACCACTCTTACCAAGAAATTTCAAATTCTTCAACAGTAATAGAATCATAAAGTGTATGTGTGAGTCCTCGAAGAATATTTTTCGACTGGGGGTTCTTGCACAGATGCTTCTTTGCAATCCTCATTACATGCCATATGCACGATCTATGTCTAGTGGTTGGAAATACCATTCACACGGCATTGCCTAGCTATATGTTAAATAATTCATTTTTAAAAAAGTCATATATAAACCTATAACGTGGAATACTTAAACATATATAACAAAAAAAATACTTCTTACCAATAGATTGACATTAGTCAGCTAGGATTGCTTTCGGAGCTTTTCTAGACATGCACGTCAACCATGTCTTAAATAACTAGACGAAGTTCTCAGCTTCTCCAGCCAATAATGCACAACCAAGCAATATGGACTAGCCGTGATTGTTTACTCCAATGAAAGGAGCGAATGGCATCCTATATCGGTTAGATACATAAGTAGTGTCAAATGACACAATGTCTCCGAAGTCCTCGCAAGCTGCTCTGCTCCTTCCATCGGCGCAAAAAACGTTCCTTAAAGTTTCATTGTCATCGGTGTCATACATGTAAAAAAAAGTTGGAGTTGTTGGACATCATCTGATGAAAGTGTAGTCTCATTGCCTCAAAGTCACTGTCTTATAAACTCAGTTTCCTAGCATTGCTGATTATGTTGCGATAATCTCTCACATCAAAAGGAACTTCATTGTGGCCACCATATTGTACCACAAATGAATTGTAGTTTTTGGCGATTGGCACACCTGTTGTGTCGCTATATAATCCTCCTCTTATTTTGCACACTAACATACTTGTAGTTCCGCATGAATCTGGAATCTTCCCTAGCTGGTACAAGTGTGGTTGTGTTCTAGGAAGACTTTATTCAACTTCCACGAGCCGATTGATTGGAGGGAGGCGTTCACTCTAAATCCACATCCGTTTACAGAAGTGATAGCTGCTCGATTTGGATTTGTTGACTATGACTTGAACTTTCCCTCTTTTGAGCAAACCAATCTCATTTTCTTACAATCACTGTACTCTACTATGTGTGCATTTCGTTCAATGACACCATCTTTTGTCGGTCCAGATCTTGCAGTTATTTTTTCAGAACTTCTAACCCGTATTTGGAACCCTTTGACATGCGCATATTCATGCAAGTAGTTAATAAGTTCTCAGGCGATGCAAATTCTATCCCTTGAAAAGGGTCAACGACGTCATCTGTACTGTCACACTTATGATGGTCACTCGATCCATCATCTACCTCAACATCGGGTGTATCATGATCCACATCATCTTCGAATAACTCATGAAGTAGGCCATCATATTTACGACGATCACTCGGTCCATCATGTACCTCAACACCGCTCGTATCATGGTCGTCAAAGTCATCTATCAATAACTCATCTAATGGATCATCGCAATCAATGTTATCGTCGTAGTACTCGTTTAAATCTATTTGCCGAGATCCCATGATAATGAAAAAATCAACAAAATAACACCATGAGACAAAAAACCAAACACATTATAAATTAAGGGCCTGTTTGGTTCACCAATTCAGGAATGGAATGGAATGGAACTTGATTCTTGAAAAAAAAAAGGAGTGGAACTTGATACTTGAAATCAGTTGTTTGGTGCAGTTAAAAAATGGAATCAGTACCTAGTTCCTGTCGTTTGGTACAGCAATGGAATGAAATCAACCCTTAATTTATTTGAATATTATAATTTTTTAATACTATAAAAATTGAAATTTCTTTAATATTAATTATTTGAATTACCATTAATTATAATATTCTTGTAATATTTTTTTATCTATCATTTACGTTTTTCAAGGTCAATCTTTAATCAATAATTTCTCATAAATGATTTTTTTAAAAAAATAATATTATACTTTTCTAATAGTATTTTGTATTACAAATCGAATGACATCAATTTTATATAATGAATCATTATTATATAAATTAAAATACTAACGGTCAAAATTTTACATATTTTATACTTCTGTATTACAAATAATTAATTTTTTTTTCTTTTAATGGAAAAAAGAATATCACAATATGATCGACAGGTTTTCCGGCGAAGTTTGTTCTTCAGACGGCAATGGCAATACTATGAGGGAGAAGGGTTAGGGTTCTTGATAGGAGGTAGAGACGTATATTGATGGCAGAGAAAAACATTAGGGGTGTGAGAATATTATGATAATATTTTCTTTTCTATCTTTGTATTATTTTTGGTAATTAGATCTCATTCCCCCCAAATATGAGAGATATGGTATTCCTCTCAAAAGGGAGGAACTTGAAACCTTGGAGTATCATGTCCCAAACCCTAAAAAGTTCAAACAAACATAAAAATTAGGAACTTGATACCCAAAGATATCTAATTCCATTCTCTTTCTTCCAACCAAACATGCCCTAAATAAGTTTAACCTAACTAATCGATAAAATTACAAAAAAAAGAACAAATAAATAAAATGAAAGGTGTTTGGTGATCATTTTTTTAATAACTACTGTAATTGAATTGATAATAGGTGGAGTAATCCTAACAATTAATTTGAATTTCCTTTAGAAAAATGAAAGAATATTTAAATTTCCTAAAAACATATGTAAGAATCTCAAAAGATTACATCGAGTTTTCTAATAAAATTATAAAGTCGTTATTTATATGTACTTTATAAATTTCAAATTTATTTTTTAATTTTTACTTGTTAGTTTCAATTAATTAATGAAAATTATTATGATTAATTTCTAACATTTTCACTTATTTGATGTGGAATAAAAACATTTCAATATAAAATTATTATTGATTATTTTTTTAATTTTATTCATTAAATAAAATAAGTTGTTTGTTTTCACATTAAATGTGAATGACAAGTTATTATGTACTGTGGTACCAAATTCATTTACTTTGATCTTTATATTTTGTAAAATTTTTCTAATAAAAGTTGAAAATAATATGTTTTCCGTTTTATAGTGTGCAACAATATCATTTTTTATGTTCTTCCGACATTTTTATTTTTAAAAATTATTTTATTAGCTATGTCAATATAAAGAGAAAAGAGAAACAAATTAAAGTTCCCAAAATATATGATCTTAGGCAAAATATAAAGGTGTATTAGTACTAAATTTAAGGGGTTTTGGCTCAAAATAATCCAAAGTGAGAGGTGAGTGGCTGAAAATAATCCAAACTAACTTTTTGGCTGAAAATATTCCAAATTCTTCACCTATTTACTATAACTAAACCAGAATTGAATTCACCTATTTACTATAACTAAACTGACTTGGCGCCCTCGAAAAGTTCGGCCTCGACCGAAAATAATATTAACCCACTGCATCTTTGAAATTTTTTAGGGTGTCAAGTCAGTTTTGCGACGTAGGAATTCAATTTTGGTTTAGTCAGTGTAAATAGGTGCAGAGTTTGTATTATTTTCAACCAAAAAGTTAGTTTGAATTATTTTCAGCCACTCACCTCTCACTTTGGATTATTTTGAGCCAAAAACCCTAAATTAAATGTGTATTAGTATGATTTTTAGTATGAACTCCTAGTATTCAAATTGATCTTTTATGAGAGGATGTTGTTGTTGTATGATTTTTAGTATGTAGTAGTATGTTTTTTCTACTCATTCTTAATATAGGTGTACAATATTAGTGTGTGTAATAGTATTTTTGATATGTATTATTAGTACCATTTTTATATGCATATGCGTTATAATGTATTAATCAAAATAAAAAAAATTTTAAATAGGTATTAATAAAGAAAGAAATTAAACGAATGAAACAAACACCAAGGACATATATAGGTCATAAGAAAACATTAATAATAACAAGTAATATAAAATGGTAAAGATAAAAAATAAAAATTGAAATAAAAGTACATAAATGAGAACAAATTATTAATTTTAACAAAACTTTAAAATGGAAAATGATATGGAAAAAAAATAAAATGCTAAAGATGAACAAGATTTTGGTAGGATTGGAAGACATAAAATATTTTTATGAAATGAATGTATGATTGAAAGAATATTTATTTCCATTTATTATCATATCAACATGGTAAAAATATTTAAAAGAATTTAAGAATATTTTATACACAATCGATGGTAAAGATCAACCTATTGAAAAATTATATCAGACATATTCATGGTTAAGAAATGACAAATACCCCCTCACATGGATTGCGGATGTGTCAATCAAATTTACAAAAAAAAAAAAAAACACACACACACACACACAAAAAAAAACCACAGGGATTGCGGATCTGACAAATACACACACACTCACACAGATCAATGGTTAAGGAATGACAAATTATTCAATCCTAATACTAATATGCACGCGGTCCCCCTACTCCTCCTCCCCTCTCTCCTTTTGAAAGGAAATTCAGAGTAGGTTAACCTGCAAGATGCAGATTATAGCGGAAACAAATAGGAAGATGACGAAGATTACAAGAAAATTAGGAACAAAAATTAACTGCGAAAATAACCACACCAAAATTACGTGGGAAACCGAAGAACTCGGAGAAAAAACCCACGGACAACGACAGCCACAACACAATGCACTATCAGAAAGGAGGAGTACCAAATGATCACTATCATAGGGTTTGATGTGACAAACAATGGAAATACAAATTAATCTCTCAATAATCTCTCAACTCACAAACTCTGGGAATACAATGGTGGAATATTAGAAGAATTGGTGAGACTACTCTCTCTCAATTTTTCCCCAATTAAAGAGCAAGGTTGAATATTTTCAACTCTTGATACAAATATTTTTTGTTGGTGTTTTTGTTGGTTAATAAACAAGGCTTGCGACACCTCCTTTTATAATAACAATTAGGCTAATATAACACAATAAGGTGTTATCTTTAATGCTTGGAAAATGCTCAACGCTTGAAACTGTCAACACAAAAATGTGCTATTTCATTCACGTGGTCAAATCCAATGTCTTGGAATGTCAAGGAATTACATTGGTAACTCCACCACCAATTTAATTTTAGTGAGATTTAATGGACCACAATTTAACAATCTCCACCTTGAATCAAAAAATCCAACTATACTTTTCAAATAAGCACCTTGATCATCGCCGCCAACACACCCCTCCGTAGGGCGTAGCCTCGAAGGGCTTTTATATATTGCGAACTCTTACTAAGTCCAAACAATGCTCAAACTTTGCCATAGATTGAGGCTTGGTTAATATATCTGCAGGATTCTCAACTGTATGAATTTTCTTCAACACAATCTCACCTGCAGCAACTATATCTCTGATGAAGTGATATTTGACGCTAATATGTTTGGTCTTCGAATGGTATGTGTCATTGTTAGTTAGATGGATAGCACTATGACTATCTGAATAAACCACAATCTCACCTTGTGGCACACTAAGCTCAATGACCAAACCCCTCAACCAAATAGCTTCCTTCACTCCTTCAATAGCAGCGATGTACTCAGCCTTAGTAGTAGAAAGAGCTGCAATAGAACGAAGTGAGGCCTTCTAGGACACTACTCCACCATACATAGTGAACACATATCCCGAAATAGAGTGTCTCCTATCCAAATTTCCACCATAATCAGCATCAATGAAACCTGCAACATCAGACGTTGCAACACTAACTCTATCATATAAGATTCCCTTATCCATAGTACCTTTCACATAGCGAAGGTTCCACTTCACACCTTCCCAATGATCCTTCCCTAGATTTTGTATGTATCTACTCACCACGCTAACTGCATTGGACAAGTCAGGTCTAGTGCACACTATAGCATACATCAAACTACCAACTACACTCGCATAGGAAACATTAGACATCTTTTTCATTTCCAACTCAGTTTTAGGACATAACTCACCAGACAAGAATAACTTCCCTGTCGTTCAATCTCTCTAGATTTCTATACCCAAAACCTTCTTAGGTACGCTGAGGTCCTTCCCCTCAAACTCCTGGCTAAGTTGAGATTTCAGCTTCCTCATCAGTAGCATGTCCGTGGATGCTATCAACATATCATCAATATACAAAAGTAAGTATATAAAGGACATATTCTCAAATTGTCTGAAGTACACACAATTATTATATTGGCTCCTTGTGTACCCTTGTCCTACCATAAATGTATCAAACCTTTTGTACCACTGCCTGGGTGCCTGCTCGAGTCCATACAAGGACTTCCTCAATCTGCACACTTGTCCCTCTTTACCAGCGACACTAAAACCCTCTGGTTGTCACATATAGATTTCCTCCTCCAACTCGCCATGGAGGAAAGTTGTTTTCACATCAAGTTGCTCCAACTCCAAGTCAAAGAAGGCAAGTAAGGTGCCAATTGACGTATGCCTCACAATTGGCAAGAACACTTCGTTGTAGTCAATTCCCTCTTTCTGGTTGCAACCTTTAACCACTAATCTGGCTTTCCACCTTGCACTCTCAACACAAGGGATACATTCTTTTTCCTTGTACACCCATTTAGCAGTAAGAGCTTGGTGCCCTTTAGGCAACTCACATAGCTCCTAAGTTTCATTTTTCTTCAGACTCTCCATCTCCTCTACGTTGCTCCTATCCAGTTTGAGGCACTTAGACGGGAGATGGCCTCTCGACAGGTAGAAGGTTCAACAACTTCAGAAGTATCTTCTGCAACATTCAGTGCATAAACTATCATGACATCATCTTCTTCATCATTATATCTAGATGGCCTCCTGATCTCCCTCTCGAGATAATCAACTATGCATCTCACTTCCTCTTCATGAGGAACATCAATTGTAGTCTCGGTTGTTTCAGGAACAAGATCAACAACCTGCTTCTCGTATGAAATTTAACGTATTGCTTCATTATTAGTGAATAAAATGTTAAGATTTTAATTATCATAGAACTTTGTTTATTATTATTTTCCTATTGGATTAGAATCTTATGATCTTCGATCCAATTCTACGATTCTGATCCTAACTACGTCCATCGATCCTAACTAGGATCCCGATTCTAACAACCTTGGCTCCACCTTGAGCTCCACCTCAAGATCCACCCTGATCCACCTCGAACTCAACTCTATCATCATCCTTCTTGTGATTACCTACACCATCAGAAGTAACAGTTGATTCTACCCCATATAACATTGCAGTTTCATTACAGGTTACATCTCTAGACTGTATGACTTTCTTTAAGTCCGGACACCACATATTGTATCCCTTAGACTCAAACCCATAACTTAGAAACATGCATTTAATAGCCCTGGGGGACAGCTTCAATTCATTCACATGGGCATATATAGGACATCCAAATACTCTCAAAACTGAATAATTAATTGGATTATCTAACCAAACTTCCTCTTGAATTTGGAAGTTAATAGAGGAGTGAGGTGACCTATTCAACAGATAGCAGGCAGTAGCAATGGCCTCTGCCAAGAACGATATGCTCTTCTAAAGCCTTCCATTAGAGAACATGTATTTGCTTTCTCCAACAAAGTCCTGTTAATTCTTTTAGCTACACCATTCTGCTGAGGTGTGCCAACCAATGTTCGGTGCCTAACAATCCCATGCTCCTCGCAAAACTCAGTAAACTCAGAATCAGCGAACTCCAACCCATTATCAGTCCTTAGTTTCTTTATCTTCTTCCCTGTCTGATTCTGCACCAAAGCCTTGAACTTTTCTCATTCTTATGACGAAATAAGTAAACCCAGGTCTTCCTCGAGAAGTCATCAACGAATGTCAACATTTAGCGCTCCAACCCAAGATGGCAACTTAGCAGGTCCCCAACAATCTGAATGAATCTCGTCAAGAACCCCTGTTGTAGTATGCTTGACCTTGGAGAAACTGACCCTCTTCTGTTTCCCGTCGCAAAACTCCAACTTGCCAATCAATGTGCCCTCAAGGCAGCCTCTTTTGTTGAGTATCGACATCCTCTTCTCTCCCATGGGGCCCAGTCTCATATGCCACAACTTTGTGATGACGGCCCCATCAAGACTAGAAACTTCTGCTGCAGTTCCGGTCATTGTAAAAGCATGCAGTATGTAAAGACTTCCCTTTCTGGTTCCCTTTATAAGAACCATGGCGCCCCTACATGCAAACCTTCAGGAGATCATTCTCAGTAGTGTACCTACAACCGTTAGCCTCAAGAGTACCCAAAGATATTAAATTGTGAGACATGCTAGGGATATGACGAAGCTCTTTCAAGGTTCTGAGGGTACCATCATGAGTTCTGATCTTGACACTACCAATTCCTGCAACCTTGCAGGCTGAATCATTACCCATAACCACAACACCCGAATCAATAGTTTCATAGGTGTCAAACAAGTCCTATGAGGACACAATGGTAGGTACAACCTGTATTAAGGAAGAACCCACTCATCTCTAGCCACTCTACCCGAGGTAGTGGCTAAGGCATCATCTGCTGTAAACCCTTCTGCTTCTGACTCAGACTCAACTACATTTGTGGTACCGGGTTTAGTCTCATTGTCTTTACGACCCTGCCTTTAGTCTCTCTCCTTACCCCAACAAGCACTCTCCACATGACCCTTTTTGCCACAATAATTGCACTTCTTCTTTCTATGAGGATTCCTAGACTTGGAACGATGTTTAGACTTCCCACTAGACCCGTTTCCCTTGCGTTCATTGCCCCTTCCCTTTACATTCAAGGCCTCACTGACCTCATCATCGCTATTATCCATCTTCTCCTTAGACAACAGACTATCTTTGAGTATCACTAAGCTTAAGGACACCATGATTCTCATACTCAGTATGTTTCACATATATTGACTCTAACTCAGTAATAATAGAATCAAATTCGGCCAAATGTGCTCGCATAGAAGTACCTATACCGTTTTTAGCCTGTAGAGCTTTTCTATCATGCTGTATTTGTTAGCTAGGCTCTTTGACATATACAATTCCTCCAGTTTGGCCTAGAGCACTCTCGGTTGGTCAATCTCCATAACCTCTTTCTGAATGTGTTCCTCCAAACACAGCTATACATCCGCCAGTGCCTTATCTTCCATGTTCTTTCACTCTCTTGCACTTAAACCACCTTTAATCTCCTTCTGTAGTGCTACAAACTCTTCATCAAACATCAATGTGTCAAACTTCATGTCAGGGTACTCAATCACGTCCCATAACCTGTGTTGTATGAGGATTGTCTTCATCTGTAGTCTCCACATCGTAAAACTCCTTGCTCCATCATATTTTGGAATCTCACTCTTCATTATTGAAGTCATCTCAATCAAAGCTCTGATATCACTTGAAAGGAATGAAATTTAGAGTAGGTTAATTTGCAAGTTGCAGATTATAGCGGAAGCAAATAGGGAGATGACGGATATTACAACAAAAATTGGAACAAAAATTAACTGCAAAAATAATCATACCAAAATTACGTATGAAACTGAAGAACTCGGAGAAAAAAAACCCACGAATGGCGGCAGTTAGAACACAATCCACTATGAGAAAGCAGCACCAAATGATAACTATCACATGGTATGATGTGACCAATAATGGAGATACAAATTAATCTCTCAACTCACAAACTCTGGGAATACAATTGTGGAATATTTAAAAAATTGGTGAGACTACTTTCTCTCAACTTTTCCCCAACTAATGAGCAAGGTTGAATATTCTCAACTCTTGATGCAAATATTTTATGTTGGTTTTTGTTAGTGAATAAACAAGGCTTGCGAGACCTCCTTTTATGGTAACAATTATGCTAATATAACACAATAACGTGTTATCCTCAACGCTTGAAATCACCAACACAAAAATGTGCTATTTGATTCACGTGGCCAAAACCAATTTCTTGGAACACCAATGAATTACTTTGGTAACTCCACCACCAATTTAATTTTAGTGAGATTTTATGGACCACAATTTAACACCTTTAATGCACGGGTCACCCGCTCCCCCTTCTCACTTTCTCTCTCTCGTTTAATGCACAAATCACCCCCTCAGTCCCTCCTTCTCTCTCTCTCTCTCTCCCCCCCCCCCTCTCTGCCCCCCTTACTCTACCCCAAAACCCTGTACCCCCTACTATCCTTTAATGCATGTATTCCCCCTCTCCTCTCTCTCTCCTCAATCTACCTAGTACCCAATATCCCCCCCTCTTCTCCTTTTCGAAATCTAATTCATTCAAGTATTCAACTCATCTCTCTCTCTCTCTCTCTCTGTCTCTCTCTCTCTCTCTCTCTCTCTCTCTCTCTCTCTTCCCCCCCTTCCTTTTAGAAATCTAATTCATGGCATAACCAAAATCATATTCAAAATCTTCTCCTCTATCTCTATCTCTCTCCTCATATCAAAATTGTCGATTGGCCTACTGATTATGCCACGCTCGTCCTGAGATCGAAAGAGTTGGTTGGCCATACAAGGATTATAATGGTGTTGTATTGCTATCAGGACATGATCGACATAATTCATGGCAAAAGAAGAGATGGAGAACTTTCATTTCCCGGTTTATTTCAATTTAGGGCTTAGATTTTAGTTTATGGTTTATTTGTAAAAGTTTTAGGTTGCATGTTCAATTTTGGGTTTAGATCTGTAATTTTGGTTCTAATGTACATTTCAATTTTGGTTGAATGATGAAATGTTCAAATTCTAATGTATGTATTCAATTTCATTTCTCTAGGTTTTTAGTTCTAAAATTTCTGGGTTTTCAATTCTAAGTTTGGTTTGTAGTCTTTGGTTTCGATTTTCGATTTTGTTTGGTGACAAAAATTAATTAAAAAGTTTCGGTTAGCAGTTTGGCTTCTAAATATTTAACTCCCTTTTAGAAATCTAATCTATTAGTTATATTAAAACAAAATGTGTATATCTAAGAAGTTGCCTTGTGGCACTCCTATGCAGCAAATTAAATTCTAAAACTTTTTTAATCAAATTAAACTTCAAAATTGAAGTACATTCAACTTTCTAGATTTAATTATTAATCTATTCTATTACATATATTAAACTGCTAATATCCCCTCATTAACTCCTCGTCCCATGTGTTAAAAAAGAATAACTTAAATGTTGTAGTTGAAATGAAGTCCATTCACTTGACACAACCACCAAAGAAAAACAAAACGGTCAGAATTATATTCAACTGAATAATCAATTGGTAAACTTTTCATATTCTAACAATCAATTACAAAACTGAATAGCCAAAGTTTTAAATTAAAACAATAACAATATCCTCCTATTTATCTCCCATTGTAGCTAGATAAAGAACACCCAAACCCCAATTAGAATAGAGAAGCTAATATGAAATCCCATCATTGTAGCTGGATAAAGAACACCCAAAACATTCAGCTATTTCAAATTCAATCTTTAATTTACCCCAAAACATTGTAAAAATTTAGTATCACTACTTGAACCGAGCAATGAACAAAGAAATTTTACATAAACAGAGAAAGGGAAAACATATTTGCAAAAAAAATAATAAAATAAAATAATAAAAAATCAAATAAGATAAAAAAGGACCCGTGCATTGCACGGGTATAAATACTAGTTTACTTTCTAAAACCTTAAAACCTAAAGTCAATCGCCTATTAACAATATACTTAGTTATGGTGTTACAGAAAAAAAATATTATTTATTTTAGAAAAGAAAATTGAGATAAAAGGAATAAGCATACCAATTACCAAATTCAAGCTTTATGTTTAGAGTTAGATTATTCGTTTTTTATTTTTTTTTCCTTCCCAAGCTATTGTGTGTATATAGAAAGTATTATGTGGATAATTTTTTCCTTTCTAAAATCCTACAACATAGTAGGCAATTTATTTATAGTGTTATTTGGATACTTTTTTCCATTCTAAAGTGATTGTGACATTAAAATTAAATGGATAGTTTGAAAAAAAAATTAGTTGGGGCATGGTGATGTTATTATTGATTGGTTAGGTTTTCAAGATAATAAGAAAAAACTATTTCCTTCTTTTGTGTAAGATAATATATGTGAGTACATACAAATAGTATTATTTATTTAAACAATAATTTAGATATATGATACTACAATATAATTTGTATGTAGTACAATATAATTTGTTTAAACTAAATTAATCTTAAAAAAATATAAATTAGAATAATTGTTTCATTTTGATATCTAATTAAATATTAGTTTATTTAAAAAATAATTGAGATATATAAATTTTTTTTTTTATTTTTGATAGGTAAGGGCATTTGGCCTTTATTCAATACTAGGTGAGGTCCCGTGCGATGCATGGGTATAAAAGTAGTGAATTTTATGATCTATAAATTTTGTTACATACTTGTTTTGGGAACGATAAAAAACTTTGTACAATTACTTTAGTAAATGATTACACAAAAGCTTCCTGTAATTTTCAACTCTGTCGTTCCAGGTAATTTTCAAAGGAACGTCTACGCTCCGTATCTTCATGGTAATTTTCAAAGGAACATCTACACTCTTTATCTTCATGATAATTTTCAACTATGTCATTCATGAGACAACACAGTTGAAATTATGATTAATATCAAAAAGAAAAAAGTTCATAGTAAACTATCGTACAATTAGTTTATTGGAAAAGAACTAAAGGGACTTACCATGAAAAAGTGAAACTATGTTTTTTTATCACCATACTAAATCGCACACTCGCTTAGAGCTGTTTCGCAACTTATGTATATTGTCATGTACAATCGAGCTAGCTTGATAAATTCTCGAGCATAAATTGATCAAAGTTGGATGCATGCCAAATTAAGCCGGCTCATAAACCATACTAACTAAAACACAAACCTACAAGGTTCACATGAACTGGACCATATTAGTGTATCTTCATTAATAAAATCCAGTAATATTGATATTTTTTTTATTTACGAAGTAAGCGAAAGGAAAGGTAGGCTACCGACGTCTTCTTACAAGAAATCGGCCCGCCCTATCAAGATCAACTAGATTACAGAGGTTGAGATTATTTAGGAGTTTCACACTATCCTCAACCCCTCTACTATGTCCCTGATGAGCTAACCAGTCAGCGACTACATTGGCTTCTTAGAAGATGTGAGAAATTTTGACCTCTTGGAACCGCTGAAGTAGACTTTGAGCATCATGGATGAGCCCTCTTATTTGCCAAGGAATAGAATAATTACCCTTTAGAGCCTAAATGACCACCATATTATCCCCTTCTATGTGAATATGCTGGGATCCTGTTGACGTCGTTGCAACTAGCCCATCTCTAAGAGCCCTCGCCTCTGCCACCAAAATCGGAGCGTCTCTATAATAATGCGCTCCTCCTGCAAGAACCGCCCCCCTCCAATCTCGAATGATAAACTCTCCTGCCGCTGAGTTGGTGATGTGTGAGCCATCGAAGTTTAATTTGACTACGCCCACAGGGGGGGTATACCACTGCACCAGTGAATAAGAATTGGTATACCCATCCCCAATACTGCTACCCTGGTTATCTACCTTGTTATTGTTACGTATTCGCCACTCTACCGCATTTCTTTTAGCCTGTATAAGGCTTTGTAACGGCTGAAAAATTTTGTTTCGAAAAATAACCTCGTTCCTATTTTTCCAAATTGTCCATAAGAGGAAAATTCCTCTAATTAAATTTATGTTTTGGTCCCCCGCTTTGTTGGAGACCAAGAACTGTTGAATGGAGTTATAACTATGATCGTCACAGAATCCTCAAACCAACCATGCTGAATCGCTAGAGACCAAACTCGTCGAGTCGTTGCGTAGTCCCAAAACAGGTGATTATCACTCTCAAGATCCTCAAGGCAAAGAGGGCAGATTGGATCCAGATTAATACCTTTTCTCAGTAGGTTGCCTCAAGTTGGTAAGGACTAATGAAGCATAAGCCATAGGAAAATGCCAATCTTGGGGGGTATATCAATTTTCCAAATCCATCGGAACTCCCATTTTTCCGACTGCTCGATACAATCTTGAATAATTCTAGTAGCTGACTTCGTGGAAAACTTCCCATCACTAGTAAGGCCCCAACACACTTCATCTTGTATATTAGCCATTATAATCGGAATGCCTAAAATTTTCCTAATAATATCAGGGTCTTGAATTAGGCTGTTTAATTTATCTATATCCCACTTTTTCTCTTGAGTTATAAAAGTGTCAACAGTGAAGGAATCGTCATCGTTATCACTGTTATCGAATGTTTGTCATTAATCCAATTATCCATCCAAAATTTTATTGACTTACCATCCCCTAGTCTCCATCGTAGTCCATTCCGTAAAATCTCCCAAATTTTTAATAGGTTTCTCCAAACTGGAGAATCACGATTCTTGCTTTTATAATTAAAAAGGTCACTTGACCGAAGGTATTTCTGCCTCATCAATTTGGCCCAGAGGGATTCTTCGTTTAAGACTTTCCAAGCCAGTTTACATTGAAAGGCCAAATTGACAGCCTCAGTGTGTCTAAGCCCAAGACTGCCGTATTCTTTTGGGAGACAGATTGTATCCCATGCAACCATAGCCATCCCAATATTTTCGGTATTTTTTTTTCCAGAAGAAATTCCTATTAATTCGATCCAACCCAAGACAAGCTGCTTTAGGAAGGCGAAAACACTGCATTGTATGCGCAGGGGGAGATTCTAAATTGGATTGTATGAGGACCACCCTACCTGCTTTTGATAAAGAGTTGGCTTTCCAAGAAGCCATCCTATCCGTAGCTTTACCTAGAGTATCATCAAAGTCACTAGGGGCTTGCCTTCCTGAAGTAATTTTACACCCCAAATATTGTCCCATCGATTCTGAAGCTGGGATGTTAAAAATCCCTTTTATTAAGTCTTCAGAGTGTCTCGATGTATTTTTGGAAAAATTAACTTAGATTTATGGAAATTAATAAGTTGTCCCGACATATTACAGAACTGTAAGGTGAGTTCCTTTAACTTGGACGCTGCGTGGATAGAAGCTTACAGAATAACAGGCAGTCATCAGCAAAAAATAAGCCGGGGATTTTCATAGATTGGGGAGCAACTGAATTCCCAACCCAGATTTAGACTTGTTTGCTGTACGTTCAAGCATAGTGCTAAACATATTCATACGAATAAAAAAGATATATGGGGATAGAGGGTCCCCTTGCCATAATCCTCTAGTAGGTTTGGAAAAACCTTTTGGAGAACCATTTATCAAGAGCGAATATGAGACGGTACTGACACATTGGTCTACTAGATTAATCCATTTTGCACTAAAACCCAAATTGTTCAAAGCATCTCATAAGAATGACCACTCAATACGATCATACGCTTTCTCCATATCTAGTTTAATCGCAACGTATCCTTTTTTGCTTTAGAAGTTTTGAACTTATGCATTATTTCATGAGTGATCAAGATATTATCGTTAATTGATCTACCCGGGATGAAGGCACTTTGCAATGGGGAAATAATTTTTTCCAGCAACGATCTAAGACGATTGACCAGATCCAGTAATATTGATATACAAGTCAAGATTGGTGCAAAAAATTAGAATAGAAATAGATATGAAGGTGGATTTGAGTTCAACTTTGATATTAAAAAACTAAGGAATCTCCCTAATTCCATGGAACTTCAGCTATAAGTGCATGTCACCAACATCAAAAAACCACTGGGCTTTTTTAAGGGGAAAGAAAGAGGGAAATTGAGTTGAGATGATGCAATTGACCCAGAAAATAAGTTTATCCCCAAGCTTAAAGCTTATTAGTTAAACATAAACCTTGACATGCCACTCCTGTTGTGTATGACACATATATGACGACACATACAATATCATACAATTATCACACTTGAATTTGACTACCTTCAAGAACTTATTTGGATTTCATTTCATATTTAAAATACTCAGAAATTAATATCACAACAGATTAAACTATAATTCAGTGCTAATTTTACGCAAGAGCACTAACACTTGCCTGGTTTGGAACTTATTAGAGATGACAAAATTTTTGGCATCCACACTTTATCACTTATCGCATCAAATGGCTAAGTATCATGCAAATTAAAACTAGCTCTTCAATCATATTATTACTTGTATGCTTAAATCATCTTCGTCATACATCTCAAATCACAATTAATTAGGTTAATTAGATCAAATCCTCCCAAATATACGCAATCACTATGTCTGTTTATGTTACAGTCCCATCAAAACGATCAAATTCCTCCAATTACTGGCAATCACCGCCTCAACCTAATTATTCCATCACACAACAACAAAATTACCAGTTGTTCATCAATCAACATGTTCTTCCTTTAGGGTTCAACAACTGAAACAATTTTAAAAAAAAACACAATTAACAAAAAGACAAACAATTAATCAAAATTCAACACACCTGAAACTTTTCCAGCAAAAGAATCCCTCCATGAAACCCCTTTCTAGGTATTCAAAGATTGTCCCATTTTTGTCACAATAAATCTTCATTTCTCGTTTCATCTGGCCATAAATTTCGCAATCCATGCTTCTTTCTTCTGGCTTTCATTGGAAGGCAGTGCTTATATCTGAGAATTACACTTCAAAATTTCAGAAGATTATAGAGATGATTGAGAGGAGAGGGAGAGAGAGATGGGAACTGGGGAAAGAAGGAACTTCACGACAAACCTAATTTTTCTTTACTGGCCTGCGACTCGGCCCTTTTCTTTACCCCGACCCTTTTTCATCACCGGTCCTAGGCCCAACCCAAGGCCCGCCTTCAAAAAATTTTTCGTTCACCTCAGCATTTAAGCCTCTTTTATTGTATAGTGGCTTGTGCCCGTGCAAAGCACGGGCTATATTTCATTGGTAAAAGTTGTGTAAACAGTCAAATTTGATATTGATAAAACTTCACTGCCATTGATCTTATCAAATAATGGAAGTACAATTATTATTACACAACAAATGTGATGCTTGAAAGATACCATCATAGCTTCTATAGAGATCCTTGAGTGCTGGGGTTCTTGGGTGCTTCCACAAATTTGCTTATAATTATTGAAGCCTTGATTCAGATTTATGTTTACTGTTTGCTTTCTTCACACTGATCAATCCAAATCCTTACTCGTTGAAATTTCCTCTCAGCAAGATCTTTAATGGCACAAGGTTATAACAAAGGATTTCCAAGAACACCAACAAATCAATGGATCTCCTAGCAACTAGTTATAGTAAATTGTCTCTCGTGCATTGTACTTCATTGCATTGGAGCTGATCAGGAAAACATCACCATGTGCTGAAGAAAGTCTTTCATTAATAATTATTTTGCAAATTGGGAAGGGTTACCTCTCAACTCCCTTGTTTTTGGCACCCTTGTAAATTTAGCCCTCTCATAAGTGTAACTAACCTGGCCATTCATGATAGGGCCATGCATTCAGGTTTTGGTTTCCTCAACTTCAATAAAAATCGAACAAAACCTGTACAAAATATACCACTTAGACTTAGCCACAAATGTCCAACATAGACTACATAGTAGATGTTGTATCAACCATGAGAAGTGTATGCTTTCAGTATAAGTGAAGAAATGAAGGATCAAATGTTCATTTCCGTCAAGTATTAGCTTAATCCCATTACTTAGACTATTATATTATACATGCATTCAAGACCCAGACACAAGACGAATCACTAACATATGACTGTTTTTGGCATGTGTCACTAACAGGACAGTCATGTCAATGATTCAAGAACCCGCCAGCAAGGCAACAACTAAGTGCAAGACTGATACTTGTATGCTATTCGACACGCAAAGCCCTAAACCACAGAAAGAGCACTCACCTGACATTGGATACCTCATGCTATCATGATCATCATGAAGCTATATAAATCAACCTCTGTGTTGTCGAATAACTTATTTACAAGGCCAATAGAAATATTAATGCAAAGAATTTGTTTCTAAGAATCACTAATGAGGATGCAAATACAAATTAATACCTAGAAAATAACATGAAAAGACATGAAAAACAATTAAGTACAAACAACCGAATTCGTAGTTCAACAGTGATCCCTCACCATAATTAGTGTTTGATTAACAATATGATTATTGTTAATATACCAATTTACCCTTTTTTTGGAGAACAATTACACGACAGCTTTTGTACTCTGTCATCATTGTAATTAAGGACTCATACTAAGGTCCCTACATTTAAATTGACAATTTTAACTTCGTTTTGATTGTTTTTTTCTTTATTTTGATAAGTTGCGGCCACCAAGCCCTTTTATTGAAACAAACTGGTGTCAAAGAGCACCAAACATAGCAGTAGCTCAAATGTCACAGATGACAAGATCAAGGAGCTCAACCTAAACAAACATTTGAGACAATACTGCAGCCCAATCGGAGGAATAAAATCATACACACATCCACTCAGAACAAGAGACCAATGTAATTGAGAAAATCAACTGCAATAACAAGATACCGATAAGCAACCAGAGACCTTCCACATTCAACATCTGACAAAAACCCAAACCAGTCATGATTCCCAAACAACACTACCCCAAATTAGACCAAATCGACAACAGTACTGCTTGATCTCAGTGTAAGAATGCAACTACCAAGCAGAGGACCCAAGCTTTGCAAAAATTCCCAGCATCACGACACTACTTCGTTTTGATTGTTACTTTGTACAAATTTGTCATTAAATAGTTTCACAATATAATAGGATGTTTATGATCTGCCTTCCTATGAAATCTTCGTAGGTCATTGATTTCGCGAAAGTCGCTTGGTGTGTTAATTGGGGTTTTAGGTTTTCTATTTCACTTACAAATCAATGACCCAAAGCCCCGGGTTTCAAGCGTGATGAATTTGCGATAATGCTTTTGATGAATTTGGTGAACAATGTTGACTTTTGGGTGTTTGATAACAAGGGATTTAATTGTAGGTAATGTGAATTGATGACAATTGACGAAGAACTCCAACAAAATTTATCATTTGAAATATTCAACTCAACAAATTAAACTGAGAAAACGACAAATGGAAGAACAAGTGACAACAAACCCTAAACACAAACAAAAGAAAATGATATAGTTAAGAATAAAAAAACCTGAGTTTCACTGGAAACTAATTGATTGTTCCTGAAGCCGGACTGTTTGGCGAAATCAATGACCCACGTCATCTCGGAAAGAACCCATCGAAGCCTGCCACACCCAACAGGCCGACCCACCTGAGAAGGGTGTAGCGACCTCAACATCTACTTCTCCAATTGTTGCTTTTTCTGGGCATCTTCAATCAGTGATGAAGAGAGTTAGAGAAGAGAAATTTGCAGATGGAGATAGATCTAAGAGAGCGAGAGTCGGAGAGGAATCTGAAAGAATCTGAGAGGACGAGCCTTTCAATCAGTAACTGACCCGCCAGAGCCGGAGTCCTCCCATAGAAAGCGACCCAGGAGAGCCCGAAATAGCCCATCGAAGCCCATAAAGATACAAGGTGCTAGTCACGTGTTGTGTAACAAATTTTTCATCCCCCTCTTGGAATAAGGCTCTTTTTAGTATGTATAGATAGAAATAGACCTGTCAATACGGGCGGGCGGGCGAGTTACGGGTCGGTCGTATATCGGGTTTGGGTAAATACGGGTCGGGTGTATTTCGGGTTTGGGTAAATACGGGTCGGGTGTATTCCGGTTTCGGGCGGTTTGGGTCGGGTTTACGGGTCATGACCGCCCTTTTTCTCAGTCACTTACAACTAAATAAAATTGATTATAATTAGTCAAAGACGCCTATGTAACGTATCATTCCATTCCAAGTTCGACCACCATGATATGTCATAGTTGTATTGACATATTATTATACACCTAATGGACAAAATTTAACAATCTTCAAGTCTACAAGTATTATGCCGTTTACGTCAACAATCACGAATAACAATACTTATGAAATATATAGGGTTTTGGGATGCTAATACACTAAACTTTAGGTGTATTGGACAATAATGCACTGAACTTTGACCTTTGACAATAATACACTATTTTACTGAAAGAGAGGAGAAAGGCGGGACTGCAGGAGTTTGAGGGTTCACTGAGAGAGTGAGTGAGTGACAGTGTTAGGGTTTTGTTTTGGTCATTTGTTATTTGATTATTTCATTTGTATATCTCTCTCTACGCATAGCTTTCGAAAACCACCCAATATTTTACTTTTGGGCCTTAATTTTCATAGAATGGACCCATTTTTTGCACAAGGCCAAAGTAGACAAAACACTTAAAATTAAAGTGTATGACCCAACGGGTCGACCCAAACTTGACCCGACCTGACCCGTTTTTTACCGGGTTCTTTGGGTCGGGTCATTTTCGGGTCCCAGGTCGGAATTTCGTGTTCAAAACCCACTTTTTGCGGCTCGGTTTGGGTCGGGTTTCCGGGTCGGGTCGAGAATTGCCAGGTCTAGATAGAAATGTTTCCGAAACCACTAAACGAGTACATATGTCAATTATATTCTACATACAAAACCATTAAGCGAGTACAGATGTCAATTATATTCTATACACAAAACAAAACCATACAAAGGACTTTGGTTAAAACAATCAGTGCACATTATCAAGGGGTTTTCAATTTGTAATAAATGAGTTGCTAGTAATCATTACCTGAAAATTTTAAATTCTGGAAATGAAATCACATAAATTCCATGAAAAATAGAGCACATGGAAAATGTAAGAAATTGATTGACAAATCATCTTTATCATCCACATCATCTGCCAATTCAAAGGGGTTACCAACCACCAGGGTCAATGTATCATTCTCCAATAAAGGAAAGATAGTTCATCCATTGCGTATTAATTGTTACAATGATTTACGTGTCCAACTTTAAAAATTCCAACTATTATTTTTTCAAAATATACAATGGTCTATTATAGGAAAATATTACCATTAGATTCATAGTGAAAATTTTCATCACTAGAATATACTATTGTAATTTTTTCGATAAAATATACTATTAGCAATTTTCAGTCAAAGAAAGGCACTAGAGACCAATAACATTTGTTAAGGCCCCGTTCTTTTCACGGTGCGGTTGTGGTACAGTTAGTTACGATGTGATGGAATGTGGAAAGTTGTGGTTGACATAATTCAAGGTTGGTTGCTATAAAGTCAATGTTTTGATTTTTTATATTAAAAGTGAAAACGCTGTGGTGGAAATAATGGAAAATGGGTTGGTATAAAGTGAAAATTTTGATTTTTTTATATTAAAAGTGAAAATGTTGTGATGGAAATAATGGAAGGTGGGATGGTATAAAATGAAAGTTTTCATTTTTTATTTAAAAAATTTTCACTTTTAACTAAAAAAGGAAATGGAAAGTTATGTGAGTTGTGGTGAAAAATGGAAATTTGCGGTGCAGTATGGAACCGCAAACAATGTCACCCCATAAAAGAACAGGGCCTAAATAACAATTAATATACAACAGAGTGAGTATTTGAGAAACAAAATGTATAAGAAAGCTAAGGCACTAAATTGAAATTAGGCTTGAATTTAAACACGGTTTTTAATAATGATGAAGATGATGAGTAATGACAGTAACAACGACGATGACAATAATACTATAAAATAGTAAGTCAGTGAAAGGATTAGATTAAAAATAGGCTTGAACTTAAATACTATTAGCAAAAAGATGATGATGATGATCTCCCTTAAGTATACAGGAGTAAATAAAGATTCAATATTTGAAACATACCGGCCAATTACATGCTTGTAAGGAAATTATAGATTATAGATTAAAAATAGGCTTGAACTTAAATACTATAGCCTTAGGCCCTGTTCTTTTATGCGGTATTTTGCGGAATGGTGTTGTAGACACCAAAAATAGTACTCAACAAGCACCTCGAGGATTTCGGGCTTGTTAGAGTGCTCGTGGACGTCGGGCTATATAGGCACCGCATGGATCCAAATGAATCAGGCCCAAGATGCTCCCTCGTAGATCCAGTATCCGGGTCCCTCGTGGATCTAGTATTCTCAGTCGAAAGTCAACTCCCGGATTAAGGTCAACTCCTAGTAAAAGTCAACTTTTGGTCAAAGTCAACTTAAGAATCCTCGTGGATTGTTTCAGAAATTTTTATACTTGGTGAAGAATCTAGCGGATTTGTCAGTCTCAACCTAGTAGAATCTCGCGGATTTCTTAGTCCCAACCTAGCAGAATCTCGCGGATTTTTGCATTTTCGGCCCAGACAAATCCTCGCGGATTTCTGCGTTTTTGGCCCGGACCACATTCTCCCGGATTTCTGCATTTTCGGCCTAGACAGATTCTCGCGGATTTTTGCATTTTTTTTGGGCCTGGACAGAAACTCGTAGATTTTTCAAGAAATTATAATGAAAAACCTCGCGGATCAAAATTCTTGGCCCAAAATGAAAATCTTCGCAGATCCTATTTTATGGCCCAGAATTAAAATCTTTGCGGAACAATTTTTTAGCCCAGAATGCAAATCCTCGCGGATTTCATCAAACTTCCGGACAATTGATAACTGCGATCAAAAACCACCCCAAACCACTTGGTTTTGTCAATTTTCATAAAATTGACTGGCGGCTCTGTTTTTTTTTTTATTATTTCGTGCATGTTAAAATATTTTGATTTTATCTGAACTAAATTCGCGACTTTTTTTTTCTCTTATGAGGCGAGCAGATGACTTACAAAGCTGGTTCGGGTATGTTTACTATCCAGAAATCCTCGCGGATTTCAGTTTGGTGGACTGACTCAAAGTACTTCGTGAGGTGTCTTGGGTCAGACATTGGTTTAACCAAGTTTCACTGTTATGGGATCCTCGGGGATCTTCTGGCAGTAGGCTTGATTTAAGCCCTGTTCAGACTGACATATGGCAGTTCATAACCCAAAGTTGACACCTAGGATGATTCGAACCCGGAAATCCTCGCAGATTTCTGTCTGGGGAACTTGGGCCGACTTTTTTCTTTTAGGCATTTTGTGCATTTTCAGGCCTTCCCCTTTGTTGGGCACATACTGTACCGTTTAGGTTTATCCTTGCTTTTACCACTTTGGGAAAACAAAACCATTCAATGCTGGGTCCACTTAGACCTTCACCAAGCCGGTGGTTGTTTTCTCACTCGTGCACCACTCCGTAGTCCTTATGACAAATGGAGCAACCCAAATGTGTTAATCTTGCGATGCACCCCCTGGAAGATAAAGCATTCGGGACACGAGCTTGAGGTTAGGTTAAATCGACCCCTTAACCTTCAAACATAGATCCTTGGATAGGGAAGAATTCATTTGTGTGCTCTGTGCTTCTTTCGATCCTCGAACCCGAGACCATGCCTTAATGTTTATACCTAAAAAAATAGACAATCATGCATCTGCATAATGGGCCAAGATAGTTGATTATGCCTATTCAAGGTTTGAGCCCTCGGGGTCTTTGCGGATCTCAAGTTGGGCTTACCCTTGTATAGCCCAAATCAACATTTTACCCTTCTCATTAGTGGTCAAACACCTGTTTAGGCCCTGTAGGGGGCTTGAGCCCAAGAAATCCGCGAGGATCTTATGAGCTCGGACCCTATGAAGCATAAACCGAGTGGTATTAGGATCATGCGTTTGCATAAAGTCATCCCATCTAGTGCAAGCAGGCCATTTGGGCCACACAAGTCGGCTCGGGCCTTGGAAATCCTCGTGGATTTTTGAGTGGGCCAGAACTTGTGTGATTCAAATGAGCTCCTTGTTGTGTCTAGTCAGTTAAAATGATATATTTAGTTCTTATGTGAGGTCTGAGCCTGAAAATTTGATATTGGGCTCGGTCCGATAAGGTCTAAATATGTCTTTCTAGATCGAGTCTGCATTTGCATAAGGGTTTTATTTAGGTTCCGCATATGATTTAGAGCTCTAGTTCGGTCATTCGGGATTCAAATAAATTTCTTCATCCATAACATGCATCGTGTCTTGTCAGTCGGTGTTGAGCTGAGGCCTGAATTTCTTCATTATCCCAAACAGAATTGGTTGGTTTCGGGTACATCAAAGGGATGAGACAGGCCGGTTAGAAGCTTTTGACATCGAGTACGACAACAACGAGGATCGCGATTCACAATCATCTGAGCCTATTGACGAAGAAGTTGAATCATTTGTAATTGATCCTTCTAAAGCAATGTCAGACCCTAACAGCGATCATCTTGAAGATCATCATCATGGTGATGACGAGGAGCAAGTACCTCCTCCCTCACCTCCTCAACATAACGAAATGGAACAACTCACCAACATAATTCTGAATATGAAAGTCACAATGAATGCATAGCTTGAGGCGCAGAATCAGAGAATTGACGCTATCATCCATGCCATGGAAGAGGCTAAGAATTCAAATGAAAAGAACCGCACCACGGTTGAGAATGAACAACAATCAGAGAAGGCGAAAGATGGGTCAATCCACGAGGTTCCAAACTCGAGACTTGACCGAATTGAGTAAATGCTAGAAGAATCTACTCTGTTTAACAATCAGTTCATGGACGAGATTGGGTTTACGCCCGTCCCAAGGGGTAGACTTCCCCCTAAATTCAACATGTCTGACATCAAATTCCACGGTACTGAGAATCCACATCAACATGTGCGGAATTTCATGGGGGCTATGACGCTGATGGGAGTAGAAGATATTTATCATATTATTTTTCCTTGGACTTTTGGCCAAGACGTTATTAAGTGGTATAACACGCTTAGTCCTACCAAGTCCTCCCAATGGAGCTCGCTTTGCAAGGAGTTCCTAACATCAATACTCCTACAATGTGGACATGTCTGTTACTTTACGGGATATGGAGTTGATGAAGCAAGGAGAAAAGGAGTCTTTCTCTGACTACTTCGCTCGATGGAGGGCAAAAGCAGCTGAAATGGCAGACCGAACTTTAGAGGAACACCAAGTAGGCATGCTTGTTCGAGGATTACAACCCTCGTACAACACCTACCTAAGATTCCAACCTATTAAGGGCTTTGTATCACTCAGGTTGGCTGGAATCAAAATCGAAAGTGAACTAGCTTACCGGGGGCTGGAAGAACACTTATACTAATAAGCAAACTTCTGGCCTAGCAAGGGAACCGAGGTGAATGCCTTAGAAGGCTCCATGTGTTGAGGCACTAGAACAACTTCCAAGAAAAGGGATGAGCCAATAGAAAATACTTCGAGCTTGGGAGGTTGGTGAATTCTACAAGTACCTCGGAGCCCGGGGACATTACATTGATCACAATGAAGCAAATGTCTAGGTCGAAGCAATTATCCAGTCGAAATGCTTTGAGTTGTATTACCTTTTACAAGCCTTTTTCTCTTGAGTACTTCTTGCATAATTGTTGAGCCTTAGTGATTGATCATCTTTTTGAGCTAATTGAAGAGTTAGTAGAATAACCCGTGAGATTTCTGAGCCTTGATAGAGTCTTCATTATATATAGTCTCATTTTTCTTTTTGTGTGTAACTCTTCCATGTATGCATCTCTAGAACTTGGCTTGACATTCCTTAAAATCACATTTGGCATATGCATTGTGTTAATATGATTGAGGCATCCTTTTGTTATTACATAGCCAAAAAGCCACCTGACATTTTGACCTGTTTTTGCAAGCCCTTGCTAACCCTTTTTTTTGTCTTGTTGTTTACCCTATAAGTGCGCACCCTTGGCCTTTTACATAATTTCCTACCTTTAGCCAAGATAGAATGAGCAACAACTTAGTTGTATGGGGCAGTTTCATGGCCGATTGTTGAGAGTGACTAGTTGGTTTGTTGCTACAAGGGAAGTACATTGTTAAATATCCTTTCTACCCTTTTTATCCTCAAAGATTGTAACTTGTAACTATTGGGGTTTGAGTTGTTCTTTATATATTTATGCTATTCATTGAAAAAAAAAAAGAAAAGAAAAAGTTCAAAAACAAGGAATTCATAATAGAAAAAAAGAAGCAAAACAACAAAAAAGGAAACAAAAAGGGAAAAAAAGAAAAACAAAAAGGAAAAAAAAAGAAGTTTTATTTTTTTTTATTTTGGGGTTTTGATTTGTATTTGGTACTTTATCCCAGGTTTCATTTGTTGGGGATGTTTTGTGCTCGTGTAAGGTTCAATATGGAGGTGTTGCATTGCATGTAGTGGAAATGTTGTTGCTCTTTAGGTAGTTGGCTACTTAGCTCCACATTTTCCAAATGATTTCCCTTCTTACCTTAGCCTAAACCCCATGTCAACCTTTTGAAAGTCCTCATGATTAGCACTTTTGCATGTTGTCCTCAGTGATGGAGAGTTGAGAGTGTTGTCAAGCTTATGGTAGTTGTATACATTGGAACGAGCTTGAGTGAACCCTTGCATTTCTAAACACATTGAGAGGAGTGTTCCACTTTACGTAAAGTGAGGATCTACTAGCTTCACTAGCTCATCAATTGCTAAGGTGATACATGATTGTTTAGAGGTACAACATAGAGTGACTGGTTTTGTATCTTGGTCTTATGCTTATAGTATTGAAATAGAGTTTGCTTTGAAATGATTTTGACCTTATTGGTCTCTATGATGCATCTCATTCTCATTGGTCTTATTGTCATGTGATATGAGGTCTTTTCCAGTATTGATCAATCTTGCTCGTAAAGTCTCATACTTTCTTTTCTTCATGGCTTATCCTTGTAGACACTGGAGGTTTTCTCTTCCCCTTTGTCTTCCTTTCGAACTGGGGGCTTTCTCTTTCCCTCTGTCTTCTTTTTCAATTGGGGGCTAGCAGGATATAACTTATTTTGGCTTAGATTTCTTAATCACTATAGGTGGCATACGAGGACAATCTTTTCCCATCTTTGGCTCGGAGGGAAATTACTCGCGGATTTTTCAGGAAATTGGGGAGAAAATCCTCATGGATTTTTCAGGCAAGCCCAGGAAAATCGATTTTTCAGGCAAGCCCAGGAAAATCCTGGCGGATCAGTTAGGTCGGCCCAGGAAAATTCCTGGCGGATCAAAGTAGATTGAGTTCATCCCAACAGGGATCCTCGCGGATCCGCTCTTCAAGCCTAAGAATTTCTCGCGGATTTTTGCACAGATTGGCAAAATTTTCAGAGATGGAAAATGCAAGACATATGACATTTCGACTGAAAATTTTATAATTTCAAAAAAAAACAGAGTTGTGCGTCGCGGATTTGAATAGAGCGTTCTTCGCGGATCTTCCATGGTTGAACAGCAAAGCTCCTCGCATGTTTCTTAGAAAATTCAAAATTTGAGTTTGAAGTGCAGCTCAACATTGGCTCCTCAAAGATACAAAATTTAAAGGCATGAAAGCTTATCCGACAGCTCAATTTCATCAGCTCCTCGCGGATTTTGCCTTTGAACATGAAGGAAAATGGCGATTTTACGGAATTGGGAAATACAGTTTCTTGCAGATTTCTGCCGAAAAATCTGCCAAATTTTTGAAAATTCGGGCTTAGTAAGCAAGGTAGCTATAGTTTCTCAAAAGGTCCCAAAATCTGCAATTAGGCTCATCGCGGATCGAAAGTACAAAATGGTGCAGCTCAGCAATAGCAGTTCAATAAGGTACGAAGCATGGCTCCTCGCGGATTTTTAGTACAGAACGCCAAAAACGGAGCTTACTCAGTTGCAAGGCAGAAATTGAAGGTGGAAGAGCACGGTTCAGAGCACAGTTCCTCGTGGATCTTTTGTACCAATTTGTTGGTTTTTTCAAAAACTCAAGCCTAATTTCATAAGATCAACAATGGCGTCTCCTTAGTCTTCGTGGATCCAAGTGTTAACAATGGCATTTCAAGTGCAGCTCATGATGGCGAAAATTCGCCAAGTTAATGAGAGGTTCCTCGTGGATTTTTTGTTTGAAGATGGGGAAGTGTAATTCATGAAGTTTGCAAAGGTTGAAGAGATAGGAAGATGGTACAAGAGCATTGAAGTGAAGTGCTTCTTCCACCCCTCTTTATTAGTGAATGATCGTGTTAAGCTTGGACAACCTCCAGCAACAAAGTCAAGTTCAGCAATCTTCTCAACGTCGGACTACCTCCGATCAATTTCCAATATTCAAGCTATCCTCGAATAGTCAAGCCTGGACAGCCTCCAGCAACCAAATTAGCATCGGACTACCGCCGAATGTCATCCAATTATTCAGGATACCCCCGAAAAATTTATCAAAGCGTGGACTACCTCCAGCAATTTCAAGCTTGGACTACCTCCAGAAATTTCAAGCGGACTACCTCTTGTACCATCCAAATGTTCGGGCTACCCCCGATAAATTCATCAAATCCTAGGCAACCTCCAGCATTTCCAGATCAGACTACCTCCGACAACACTTCAGCTCAATCGGATCAACCTCCGACCAATGTTCAATTCATTCGGGCTAACCCCGAAAATTCATTGGACTAGCCCTAATAATCTCAAGGCATACTTTGACTTTCGTCTTACCCAGACTCAAGCAAAGTGGGGGCTAACTGTAGACACCAAAAATAATACTCAATAAGCACCTCGAGGATTTCGGGCTTGTTAGAGTGCTCGTGGACTTTGAGCTATATAGGCACCGCATGGATCCAAATGAATCAGGCCCAAGATGCTCCCTCGCAGATCCAGTACCCGGTTCCCTCGTGGATCTAGTATTCTCAGTCGAAAGTCAACTCCCGGATCAAGGTCAACTCCTAGTCAAAGTCAACTCAAGAATCCTCGAGGATTTTTTTAGAAATTTTCATACTTGGTGAAGAATCTCGCGCATTTGTCAGTCTCAACCTAGTTGAATCTCGCGGATTTGTTAGTCCCAGCTTAGCAGAATCTAGCTGATTTCTGCATTTTCGGCCCAGACAAATCCTCGTGGATTTCTGCGTTTTTGGCCCTGACCACATTCTCGCGGATTTCTGCATTTTCGGCCTGGACAGATTCTCGCGGATTTTTGCATATTTTGGGCCTGGACAAAAACTCGTAGATTTTTCAAGAAATTATAATGAAAATCTTCGCGGATCAAAACTCTTGGCCCAAAATGAAAATCTTCGCAGATCCTATTTTATGGCCCAGAATTGAAATCTTCGTGGATCAATTTTTTGGCCCAGAATGCAAATCCTTGCGGATTTCATCAAACTGCCGGACAATTGATAACTGCAAGTAAAAAAACCCCCCCGGACTACTATGGGATCCTTGCGGATTTCGTGGAGAAGGGACCTCCAACTACCTCAAATACTGTGCCTATAAGTAGGTACGGATTGAGCAGTTTTGGGGACGAGGTTCGTCTGCTATATGTTCACCCTAAATCACTCATCAAAAACATCAAAAAGGGGATTGCCCTCATTGAGGTCCTCGCGGATTTCATAAGCAGGGGTCCTCGCAGATCCCTACTTGGGTCTTCGCGGATTCCATAAGCAGGGGTCCTCGCGGATTCCACTGGAGTGCTCATGAATCCAGAATTTGGGTGCTTGCAGATTTGGCTTTGTGGTTCCTCGCGGATTTTGGTCTAGTACAGGTTCACCAAAGGTATTCACAAATATCAGAAAAATACTCTGTCGGTACTAGGATCCTCGCGGATTCCAGAAGCAGAGGTCTTCATCTGAGTCTCAAATCGACTTTTAGAAATCGGGGGACTCTCGGATCCGGGAAGGGGATTGGTAATATTCCTTTGTGTTTTTATTTTCTTCATACTTGTAATAATGTAGATCATAACCCCACTCGTTGTAATTTCTTTCTTTTTTTAGTACTTGCTTGAATTGTCAAAATTTACGTACTTTGCATGCATTAATTTATAAAATTTGTGACAACTTTATTTTTTTTCGTTTTCTTGGTTTTTCTTAAAAAAACCCGATCGAGTAAAGGCCGCTTCGGCGAGCGGTGTAGGAGCAACCCTCCTACACTAGTTACCTTTACCCCCGAGCCCATTTTTGGTTCAAAGATCGAGGAGATCTTACTTGGTTTTGTCAATTTTCATAAAATTGATTGACAGCTCCGTTTTTTTATTATTTCGTGCATGTTAAAATATTTTGATTTTATCTGAACTAAATTCGCGACTTTTTTTCCTCTTATGAGGCGAACAGATGACTTACGAAGCTGGTTCGGATATGTTCACTATCCGGAAATCCTCGCGGATTTCAGTTTGGTGGAATGACTCGAAATACTTCGTGAGGTGTCTTGGGTCAGACACTGGTTTAACCAAGTTACACTATCATGGGATCCTCGTGGATCTTCTGGCAGTGGGCTTGATTTAAGCCTTGTTCGGACTGACCTATGGTAGTTCATAACCCAAAGTGGAGACCCAGGATGATTCGGACCCAGAAATCCTCACGGATTTCTGTTTGGGGAACTTGGGCCGACTTTGGGCTGGGTCAATCTGCTATGTCATCAAAAAAGGAGAAGTTTCGGGATTTAAATTTAGTAAAATTAAATATTTTTAACAATGTGAAATAATGAGATCGGCAAAAATAATAATTTGTGCATAAAATAATTAAAAGTGCACCCTAGGAAAAATAAGCAACCCTACGTCGATCTCGACACTCCGCGTGGGACCGTACCCTCTGGGCCGCGGGCCCTACAGGTGTGGTGAGGTGTGGTGGAATTGTGGCGGGTATGGTGGAATTGTGGTGGGTTATTGGTATGTGGGGTAGGTCATTGATGGATTATAGTTGCATCAACATTTAACTGATGCAGGTAGCAGGTAATATACTTTCGTCAGAATTATCGGTTCATTTAATTACGATCCATTTAAAACATATTAAGGCTCCATTATTTTATTTGGTGAATTTGCGGTGCGGTAAATTGCAGTAAGTTGTGGTGGATTACGGTAAGTTGCGGTGGAAATAATAAATGTGTGTTAAAATGTAATGGTAATGATAAAAGGGTAAATGGTAATGTACGGTGAGTTGTGGTGGATTGTGGTAAAGTGTCGTGCGGTGACTTACGGTACCGCATAAAAGAGCGTAGGCTAAGTCCAACTGGTCCAAAAGCGAAACTTAAGATACAAGATCTAAAAGGGTAAACTGGGTTAATCCTAGATCTAAAAAGTTGGAAGTAAATTTAGTTTTAGATGGATCCTATCTTTATCGACCCATTGTAACCCATGTAGAACTATGCTAGCCTATCCAAGTACCTACGCCATTTGTACTTTTACAACTCATTTTATTTTGTGCCTTGTTAAGTTTATCCAAATCTTGAACTTTTTAAGGTACTCCCTCCTTCCCATGTATAACAATTTAATATACAAAAGAATTATGATTAGATTCATATTGAATAATACTATTATAAGAGTATAATGTTGTAATTTTTTATGAAACAATACGTCGGATGTTATTAGTAAAAAAATGACATTGTAGATCGTGTAGTATTGAATACGAGACAATTATAATAGGAAGGAGGGAATACTTAGAGCAAATGCAACAAACGGAATGTAGTCTTGGAACATGTGTCAGAAAATAACAATCTTTTGCAGCTAGGAACTAAGTTTGTGGGAGCTTTGTGAAGTTTCTGGAACTTAAATGATTTCATTTTTCTCCAACCAATGAAATATTGACATGTGGTATAGCACTATAACATGACATGCCTTTATTGGTTGTGATATGTGTAATTAAAGTAGATGAGTCTCAAAAATAAATATTTTAAAGTGAAAAAATATGAATTAGTTTCTATTGTTGTAGAGAAAATAAAATAGAGTTCTAAAAAATAGAGATAATGGAAGATGTGGATGAAGGGGACCACAAATTTCATTCTAAAATAAGATCATCATTGCATTTGCTCTTAGAAACATAGTTAGTACATGCGAGCTAGGTAGGTGTTACTCCCACAACCAACAATGTAGAACGTAAAGAAGGTGCCTCCTTGCATTCCCAATTCGCAAACCTCTACGTCAGCATTCCCCAACACTCCGATTTTTCCAGCCCACCCACCTACTTATATGTCCCCCAAGTCCTACCATCGGCCCATATTTGAAGCCCAAGCACAGGATTAAATAGTCATCTGTATAATAATAACCAAAATATTTATACATCAGCAATATCTCTATCAAAATGTTCTTCCATAAATAAACTATAAATGCATGTCGAAACCTAAAAACAACAAGGGCTCCTAATCATGTCTCTTCCATTCGAGATTCGAATTTTGGGGGAACATTCAATTATATTGGTTGAGGAATATTGTGGCATTTCTCATCTCCGTCCATTGTAAGACCTATGAGTTAGTATTCTCCTGAAATATGGACTCTATGGATTAGACTATTTAAGAGATCAATTGTTATCTTAAATCACCTTGCTTAGTCCATTGTAAGAAACATGCTCACATAACTAGATTTGTGTCTTAGCAATTGTTTTCTTAAATTATTGTGTAACTTAAAATATATTCTAGAAAAACACGAGTCCAAAAATAGTTTTACAAAGCATGTGATACCCCAAAGTCGTTTTCTGCAAAGTCCAATCGGAGAAAAGAAATTCGAACTCTTGTAAAAAAGAGAAGATTGCTCTAGCGAAAAAAAGAGAATATTTTGAAATAATCATTTACTCAATCTAAATGAACAACCTAAATCAAAAGGTTAATATGATTATTCTGACCATTTAAAAAAAATGTCCAACTTAATTTTCAATTTTATTTGACATAAAAGGAACATAATCGTGGAGTATTATTTTCAAATTTTAATATTGGCCGAATTGTTAAAAAATAAATGCAACAAATTTTCTTATTTCTGTTGTCCACAATAATTTTAACTAAAACTTATATTTATCGAACCCAAAATATATTTTAAAAAATGAAATATTTAACATCGCCAATTTTTATCCAATATCCAATTCGCCGAATTCCGGAAGAGTCCAAACCTGGAATACAAGTTAGAGGCTTCTCCACTCTTAACATAAATAAAAATAAAACAAAGGATAAGATCCCTCTTAGTGTTGATTGACTTGAGTAGCTATCAGAAGAATGCTTGATTATTACAATACATATGAATATATATTCGAATGCAGAAAGCCATAATCTGTTGGTTGATTAGATCCTCCCACGGCTGAGGCGTGGGGGTTGGCATTGTCAGGCGAACAATCCCGTAATTGGCCCCCATATTTGATGCTTTATGTGGCTGACATCCTTCGTAAAAAGTTATGATAAAGATATAAAGTTGTGTTATGGAAACATGCTTGAATGGATTCTTGATTCTTCTATGGAATTCCCAATAGATGACCAAGAATAATTGTACTTTTTATATCTACATTATAAATTTGGCCATAGAAGTTACAACACAATTTACGTACGGGCCTTTTTAGTTGGAAAAAGCAGAGTATGATAGTTGATAGTAGGCCAAAGGAAAAAGGAATCGTAAGAAAATAAATTCGTAATAAAAGAAGGAAATAAAATCTAGAACATATCATTATATTAATAATAATATTTTTTTATGATAGCCTTTGGGATATTTAAAATGAACTCCATATTGGACCAAAAATCCAATACATCAGTCCAAGTAATCACCTTGATCACCGACCCCAATAAGCCCCTCGATCCGCATGGCTCTCAATTTTATGAACACCTACTAAAAGGGATGTCAATGGGTCGGGCCTTGGTCAAGCCACCTGGACCTAGACCCGCCTAATTTTTTGCACCCAGACCCGACCCGGGACCCGATGGGTCCGTAAAACCCAAACCCGATGGGTCTTTAGCGGGTCCTTAATGTTCCAACTCTCTTATATACTTTTTCACAGGATTTATCAATATTTCGGGTTAATTTGATACTTACACACTTGGATTATAATAACTATTCTATTTAAATACACCTATTTTTAACCGAATAAACCATATAATTCAAAGTACGAGGCTACGAGCAAAGACCAACGTAAAAACATTATAAAAGTCATCAAGACATGGACATAAAAACATTATAAAAGTCTCTAAGAATACAACTAACTTAAAATGCCAAAAAAAAAAAATAGTTAATGATTATTCAATCACAAATCACAATAGCTCATGTCTTCATTTTTCTTTTTAAAAAAATATGTGTTTAAATTATGACGTTCCCACGGGTTCATTCTCGAATCCGAACCTCAACATGCCAAATTTGTTTTGGACCCAGACCCGACCTAGATCCAAACCTATCTTAATTGGTTATATCCGCTGGATCTGGGTCGGGTCCAGGACCCACCCAGTTGTTGAGAGTGTCCTGACAATGTTCGATATACTTAGAGTTTAAACCAAAATAATATGGTGATTATATATCTTGTTAGAGACCTCCATTTCAGTTATTAAATATATTTAATTCCAACTATATTATTTGGTCCTACTAGATCACACAACTCAGTGCCCTAGAAAAATGTATATAATTCAAAATAATATCGTTTTATGATTGGAAGTGTCAAGAGTTGATTTCTTGAAGAAATCAACACAACACTGATCATATTGGGCTAACACGGACCGTGTCAAGCCTGGCACGAATTGTGATGCTTCAAAACCGACTTAAATAGGTTCCAGAGATCAACACGGATCGTGCTACTTGCAACACGGACCGTATTGCACCCCAAACGTCGTTTTAAGGGAAGTTGGTTACTAGGGTTTGATTAACCCCTTCTCCAAGCTACTCAACACTATAAATAGAGAGTCTGTATGAGGTATTTATTTTTATCAACTGTTTGAGACTTCTAGAGAGATATCAGGGGAACTTTTTGAGTCCCCCTCTCTCCTAGTTTAAAAATTATCTTTCTTGTTTCTTGAAACAATCAACAAAATACCCTTAACACATACATCTTAGATTGAGATTTGTCTCAGTTAGGTAGATCTAGCAACCGAGTTCTCGGAGCGCTACGTGGACCTACGGTAGAAGATACCTGCATTGGAATATCAAAGGTCAGCCTCTTCTTCAGCCGGATTAGCGATCAAATCTAGTACTAATCCCCTGCGGTTGTAGTATTTCCTGGGTGATTAATTTTTTTGTAATTGTTATGATAAATATTCTGCCAATTAATTTGTATTTGTTTAGAAAATAGATCACATAAAACCCAACATTGGTATCAGAGCCACCAATTGCATGTATTTGTTTATACCTAATTCATGTATAGTTTTGTCCATTGTTGACTTATATTATGAATTTGCCAGATTAAGTTTATGCCCAAATTTTGGAACTTTATGAAAGTTTTGATCTTTACTGTTCATAATTATAAATCCAGAATTTTATTGTAAATTTTCATGTTTTATTATTATTTATTTCCATATTGCGTTCAATTATGCGGTTTATACTTATTTAATTATCAAAATTAGCACGAACTTGGCATGATTTAGGTTGTCTTAGAAACTATCATGTTTAATGTTTTCAAATAGTAGGAATCACCCAGAATAATTTTAATTCACGAAATAGAATTTTGCAGAATTATTTTCTGATTTAGATTATTTACAACAAATATGATAACAAATTATAATAGAATATCAAACAGTCTCAAAAAGTTCCTAGACAATTACTGACGACGTCTGGAAGCGTTCTATAATTTCCCTATTTTTTTGGAACTTTCCCAATTAAAATTGATTTTATTTAACTTTTTTAGATGTACAGAGAAATAAATTTGTTTACTTCTTTGATTTTGATAAATTTATAGAAATTTGTAAAAACTCTAAAAAATTTACAGTAAATCATTGGATGATCATACTTGTGGGAAAAGTTATGCATGGAAACTTTTAGGCTCATTAAATTATTTTCTTTAATTTTCTAGATCTTTAGTAGAATAAATTGGTTGCTTCTTTGAAATTTTCTCAAACTTTTTCGAAATTTGATAAAATTCTAGAAAATTCACAAAAGCTCACTAGTTGACTCTTCTGTGTAGAAAAAAATGTAAAACCTGATTTTCAAACTTATCAGACTGTTCTCTTTAATTTTCCCGTAAAACAACAAATTAAAATTAGTTTAATTATCTGAATTTTACAAATTCATGTATATTTGATGAAATTCTGGAAATTTCACAGTAGGTTATTGGATGACTCTGTAGTATGAGAAAAATTTATGTCTTTGAGTTTGAAAGTTTGTTGATATTTTATTTGTGCGATTTCATGCACTGGTTAGTCGACACTAGGAAACAACGTAGACTGTGTTACTACTAGTGTCGATGAAAACATGTATTTGGTGTTTGGGATTAATTTTTAGAATTAATTATCGAACCCTATTGTTACTAAATCAGTTATGAGGCATAAAATCCTATGAATTTGTTGAGTTTAGGAAACTTTTCAATTTTCAATAGATATAGTATCTTTTGGAACACTTAATTTAAGAAATGAAGTGAGTTGTATGTAAAGGTATTCCCTAAAGCCAAAATTTGTGTAGGCAATTAAGATAAGACTTGGAATTTTGTTAATCATGCAAATTGTTTAGAAACTTTGTTGAAATTGTTCAGTCATTGTTTCCTTTTGTGTGCTAAATTGTAATAATATGCATTTATAATTCGTTATTAAAGCATGTGTTATATTTGGTTTAATTAATGCAATATTGCTTGATTGCACGTGCTTATAGTATAGCCATAGATAGTTAGTTTTACCGGCCTGCGTGCCAGAGTGGGTGAAATATGGCATGCGTGCTGTCGTTGAATTATTCAAATTTAAATTTTAGTTAAGTTTATTTTGATTCATGTAAAATCTCTTTGTAAGAGGTCCACTTTGTAAGTTTTTGTAACTGGAGACATCAAGTTAAGTGGAAACCCAACAACAATGGGGATGTCGGTCCCAGTGGGAGGAATGTCTAAGGAAGTTGCATATCCAAGAGGGAGTTATTGAAAACTGTCGAGGCTTGGTTAAAATAGTTTAATTAAGTCTAGGAGGCAATACTATGAGTTTTATTTATTTATGCTTTAATTCATTATAGCAAGTTGTTTCATTATGTCTTCTATGCTTTTCGAATGAGTTCACCTAGACGCATGTTTAGGATAATAAAACCTACTCCCAAAATTGAATTATTGCTCAACCTAACAAACACTACTTAGATGGAAAATAATCTTGCCAAATCGAGTTATTTTACTTGTCACTAATAAGTAGGGTAGGAGTTAGGTCAATTCAAATTAGCTATCAAAATAGTTTTGGGCAAAGATCAAAGAAAATAAACATTATATTCGATATAAATTTCTTGCCAAGAGTCATTTTTTAATGATCGATCATGGGATGATCCATCAAAGGTAATATGAGCTCAATTTTGTTAGGCCGCAAAGTCCACCTGAGCCCATGTGTCTTATGGATCTTGGTGAAAATTGAAACACTAAGTGAGAGTCAATGTGGTGTTTTAAGTTTGAAAATAAATAGTTTAATTTTTGTTTTGATGAATAATAACTAAAATGAACAAATTTATCTCGTAGAATCAATTATGTCTTTTCAATCAAACATCCACCACTAATCAAATATTGTTTTCTCCTTGAGAAAGAGATGAACAATTGTACCAATTCCTTAATTGGCATCGCCATCGCAGAATTGTCTTAGAGGCGAACAAAAGGAACATGTCTTTGATATAACATCGAGCTTGACATCTATATTAAGATGTCAATCAAGGCAAATGGATATAAGTAATGTCATAGTATTCATGTCAATTAACTTCAAAATGTTTGAAGATTAAAGGAAGGATTTCAATATTATCAACTCAAGACAAAGTTTAACGAACTATTTAGAATTGATAAATATGAAACCAATAGCCAGATAGTCTCGATTAAGCTGGATAACGGCCAATTGATGGCACTCATGTTCTAAAATAATTTGACTATTTTAAAATATGAGAAATCTCAGATCCCCCTTTAGCCAAAAGGTTGATCACCAGAGATAGTATTTTAGTGAAAGTGGAAATAAGATTTAAGAAATCTATAAAAGATAAGAAGTCAAAGGAAAGGTAAGGATAAACAGTTGTATATACCCAATCAATGACAGCTACCGGTTAAACACCAGATCATGTATGCTTTTATTGTCAAGGTATATGACATTAAAAGCGTGAATGCCCAAACTATAAGGAAGACTTGAGATGTACTAATATGATTTCATTTCTAGGTCACTGCGTATATGATACACATTACCCTTATTAAACCCACTTTAGGTATTAGATACGTATCGACTGTAAAACTCGCATTTATGGTAATGTGCAGGATCTACAACAAAGTAGATGTGTTTGGAAAGATGAAAGTCAACCTAATAATAGGAACATGCAAACAGCTGTAGCTCCTTATGTAAAGTTAGTTATTTATCCGTTTCCTCAAGACTTATGACATAATTTTATAGGTGATTCTATGTTCTCATTACAAGTGGAAATTTGATTTCAAGCACTCAATTATATAGAGAGAGAAAGGGTCTTGGATAAATACATCTAACACATCGAAACCAAAAGGTTTAAAAAGAAGAACTCATGTTCAAACATGACCTTGAAATTAGTTATTAAGTCATATAAATCAGAGCGCATTCGGAAGTGTCACAGTGACAGACTTTTGAATAATCGGACATTGAAACATACGATGTCTGCAAAGCATGACAATGTCTTTTACCAGAAAAGGAGATCATGCCAACAAACATTCATACATACAGATGTATGTAGACCATTGAGCACATGTATAAGGGATTAATTACTTCAAATCTTCAAAGATGAACAAACTAATACATGGTGATTCGAGTTTATGAGATGCATCTAGAGGTGAAATGTTAAAATAGTTTAAAGATTTCCATAATGAAGTAGTCTTAGCAAGACAACGAGAACACCTTGATACGATCGAAAGAGTACTAATAGTTGAGCCAAGAGTTTGAACAAATGATTTAAATAAAACATATCTCTGACACTATAAGCTTAGTCATATTAATTAGAAATACATTGAGAAACTGTAAAGTACATGACTTATGGAAACCTCAACTTTGAAAAGTTCAATGTTTGTGAAGTATGTCTGATGGGTAATATGACTAAATCACCTCTTACCGGAATTGGTGAACGAACTAGTGGCTTGATAGGATGCATACATGTTGATGCGTATGGGCCTATGAGCACTAGTGCTAGAGGAAGGTTTATCATATTATTTCATCACTTTCAGTGATGATTTAAATAGATATGGATATGTCTACTTAATGCAACACAGTTCAAATCCTTTGAAATGTTCAAATAATTTCAAAGTGAAGTACAAAACCAACTTGGCAAGACAACCTAATCCCTTCAATTAGATCGAGGAGGCGAGTATTTGAACCAAGATTGACCATCTAAGAGAGCGTGGAATTGTTTCACAACTCTCTCCTCCGGGAATACCATGGCACATTAACGTGTCCATAGTAAGGAATCACACCCTATTAGATATGGTACTATCGATGATGATTGATTCAGCATTTCCAGTTACCTTTTGGAGACACACACTATTAACCACAACTCTAAATACTGAATAAGAATTATCTAAAGCACTAGAGAAGCCACCATATATGGTATGGAGAGAAAAGGTTCCTGAACTATTTTCCGAAGAAAGGGGTATCACTTCAACAAACTGCTGTAGACCATAGTGTTTATATCTCAAATGCTTTCTTCTTGGAGAGCATGTTGGTCTTTAAGAGAAAGAGTGGGAGAGTTTTTGAACTTACCGAAGTTCAATAGACATAAACACTATAATCATCACCTCAAACTCCGCTACCTGATCCTAGTTCTAACTTTCCTATTGGTCAGGAAAGTAGGAACGAGGTTGAGGTAGTAGAAGTTCCTCAAAATGTTGAGGAGGAGGTGCTATGGACCCTACTCTAAGCGAGGTTTGGTAAACAACTCTGTCAACCATAAAATATCGATCTCCTATGGGTAAGCATGAGGTGTTACTTTTAGAAAGTAATAATTCTACCTACTACAAAGAAGCTTTAGTAAGTCATGATTCCATGAAATCCAAGATGGACTCCATGTAGGAAACCAAGTTTAGAACTTCGTTGACTTACCTGAAGGTATGAGCCGTCAGGCATAAGAGGGCCTTTAAGGTAAAACATGGGTTGATTAAGATACTCCTTACTAAAGTTTCACAGTATGCCTATGAGATGTGGCAAATAGGTTTCAAGGTCGCTTTCAAAATTAGATTTGAGAGGAGGATGTATACTTGACACAAACATAGGTTTTGGTTGGAATCCTTGTAAGCTTCAAGAGACCATCTGTGGTCTTAAGGGAGCTTTTAGGAGTTGGAATCATCAATCACTTTGACTAGGATATCAAAAGGTTTGATATACTGAGAGGTGCTAAAATAATCTTGTGTTTACAAGAAGTTTAGTGGGAGCAATGCGTTCCTGATAATATATGTGATTGACATATTACTTATTGAGAATAAGATTCCTATGTTGCAATCTACTGAGGTTGACTTAGGAATAATTTTCAAAATAAAGGATTGGTGGGGCTAAGAATTTTCTTGGAGACAAGATCTATAATGATAAATTGAAGATATTGATTGGTTGAATTAAAGTTGATAAGGTGTTGAATAGTTCAACCCACTTTAAGAATGGATTAATTTTCATGAATCATGGCATATCCTTAGGCGAATCTGATTGTCTCGAAACAACTAGAAGACCTAAAAAGGATAAGACATAGGACCCATGCTTCAGGCATATGATTAATGTATACCACGAGATGTTCAAAGCCTGACATAATATATACATTTTATATATGTATAAGAAAAAATAAGAATATATCCTCAGTTTACAGTGGTTGACAAAAGCTAAGTGTGAAGAGTTACACTGTGCTACATTTATGTCAGAAAGGTATGATTATCTGAAAGGTCAGAGAAAATTGCACAATATGATTGAGTGGTATTGAGGTGACCTGGAAGAGATTCCTATCATGACACGGGTTTAATTCTACAGAGAAGACAATCATGACGCGACTTTGGATGCTGCGACATAAATTGTTAGGATTGTGAAGTTCATTTTAGAACTGGGTGATGTTTCTAGCCTTGAGAGAGGAATGAACCTTTGTTGATCTGAGCCACAGCTCAAGGAAAGCAATTGAAGCTCACCATGAATCCAAACATGAGTTCTAGAGATGTTACCCCAAACGAAATATCGTTAGTGGAAATGATATAAAAATGTGCAAGGTTGATTGCAAGTGTTGTGGACTAAACCGCTATTACAGTTAAAAGATGATGGCCTGGTTATGCATGTACAATAGGTACTAAACACATTTCGGAATATGAACAGGTCAAGTTTACGTGAATTGTTCATGAATTATGTCTTTGATGCTTTATCAATAAGAATAAGATTCAAGGTTTACATCAATTGTGGTTTAGAGTTTTGTAAACGTCCAAAAATGGTTAGCGAATTCAAAATGGTAAATCAGAAGAGCTTTGATTTGTGAAACCCCATTAAGTGAACTTGATAACCCTAAGCCTGGTCGACAATCGACCTAGTTCCTAATTGTATTATCACACAGGGACAGTGATAATATTATAGCAATTAGCATATAGGGTTGAGGTGATGGTCAAAGTTTCGTGATCATGGTGATGTAAAGACATCTCACATGGGTAATGTTGAGAACAACTATTGAATTGACCCGTAGTGGGAGCTCTTTAAGTTGTGAATGTCATAAGACCTCTCGCTACTCAAGGATAATTCCTAAATCCTGAGTTTATTACATAAACTACATGGTTTGTTGTAACTTTTGAGCGCGTCCAACGCCTTTCGTAACAGGAGGCCATAAAGGCGGTGTCTAGGTTGTAGTAGGAGCATGTGAGGATTTGTATTTGAACAATATGGTATTGTCCTCTCTATTAGGGATAGTTGTCTCCTTGGCCACTCGATGACCTTAGATTGAAAATGCTTGGCCGAGCTCAGTTGGATCAATAGATGATCATCTACTTTTTAGAGTCTAACTTGGAGATCGAGGAACATTCGAGTTTACATAAGGATGACATTAGCTTACCTTTTCCGAATATGAGACATTAAGAAACAAGGGAATTTGAGGAATCGAAAACTTATCGAACAAGTAAGAGATTGTTGGGAGTGTCCCGACAATGTTCGATATACTTAGAGTTTAGGCCAAAATAATATGGTTATTATATGTCCTGCTAGAGACCTCCATATATATTCGGTACTTAAATATGTTTAATTAAAACTATATTATTTGGTCCTATTGGATCACACAAGTCAGTGCCCTGGAACAATGTATGTAACCCAAAATAATATCGTATTATGATTGGAAGTGTCGAGAGTTGATTTCTTGGAGAAATCAACACAACACAGACCGTGTCAATATATCCTGACCGGAACGTTGTTGCTTGGCCACCGACTTAAATTGGTTCGGGAGGTGAACATGGACCGTGTTGGACCCTAGACGCAGTTTTAAGGGAAGTCGGTTACTAGGGTTTTGTTAACCCCTTCTCTAAGCCACCCAACACTATAAATAGAGAGTCCGTTAGAGCGATTTATTTTTATCAATTGTTTGAAACTTCTATAGAGATACCAGGGTGACTTCTTGAGTTCCTCTCTTTCCTGGTTTAACAACTCTTTTTATTGTTTCCTAAAAAAATCTACAAAATACCCTTAACACATACATCTTAGATTGAGATTAGTCTCAATCGGGTTGATTTAGCAATCGAGTTCTCGGAGTGCTGTGTGGACCTATGGTAGAGGATTTCAGTATTAGAATTTCAAAAACCGCTTCTTCAGCAGAATTGGCGATCAAGTATAATACGAAGCCCTTGCAGTTGTAGTCTTTCCCGGGTGATTAATTGTTTTGTAATATTTATGAATATTCCGCCAATTAATCTATATCTGTTTAGGAATTTGATCACATAAAACCCAAACTGTAAGTTCTCTATTAAAGTAGATATTGACTCATTTACCTGCTTTAGTTGTGGCAGTACAAACCACCTGGTGCAGGGTAAAGGACTGCCCTCATGCACGAAGAAACAGAGATAAGAGAACCAGCAAGCCCAATTGGTAAAGTCGTAAGGCTATGCTAGCAACATGGAGTGATAGTGACTCCAGTGATAACAACTATGAAGGTGAGGAAATACCGAATGTCTGCCTGATGACAAGCTCAAGTGAGGATCAAAACCCAACCTCATCCCATGACTAGGTAACCCTAAATGATCTCCTCTTATTACAACAACCTCACCTAGCTCACAAACTACTTCTACTCTTTAAATACTCTAAAATCTCTTATTGAAAGAGTCAAGCACCTCACAAAGCATGCTAGACACCTTAACCGCACATAGAAAGTCTAAATGCTAGAAATGGCCAACTAGTGGCTAAGAATGTAAGGCCAACTATAGAAATAAAAGGGTGTTATAAGGACATCACTAAACTATCAAATGAGACTGTCCCAAAAGCCCATCCTTATGCAAATGAGGGACCTATCCTTCCTAAACCTAATGCTCTGCCCCTCAAAGAACACCATCTCAAAGGTCCTCCCCTTCATGCCAACAAAGGACCTCTCCGTCCTACACCAAATATTCCGCCTTTCAAAGAACACTAACCTAGAGGTCCTCGAACAGCCAAAAAAAAAAAAGGACCTCACCCACTCCCTTGTCAAAAGTATCAAGACCTCTATGCATTACTAAAATTTGTGTCCCAAGACCTCACTACAACGATCTAGAGCTGGCTAATAGGTCAGCTCGAGTCGGGTTTGTGTTCGTGTCAAACTTAAACAGGTTCAAAATCTTTCGACCTGAACCTAACCCATTTGTTAAATGGGTTGAAAGTTGAAACCGTTTACCGTTTAAATTTTAAACGGGTTGACCTTATTTTGACCTATTTACCCATTTAAGTAAACGTGTTAGAATAAAGTTACAAATTTACCCATTTAACCATTAACTCACTTATACAAAACAATTCAATGTGGGATCGAAATAATGACATATCATACCTAATAATTTCCGTGGTAACATAATTCGAATTATATATTAAAAGATGTCTTTTAGTTCATAGTCAAAGATAAATATAAGTTAAAATTACAAGTTTTACATATATTTCAAAGAGTATTAACTGTAACTTTCACCTAAGTTTATTGATAAGCGTATAATTGGGTAATAATTATGGAGCAAATGACTTGATCTATGTGACATGCCTAATTAAACGGGATAAGTAGTTATTTTTTCGTGTCAAAAATCCTGACATGAACCTAACCCATTTAATTAAACGGGTTTACCGTGTCAACCCATTTAATTAAACGAGTTGAAAATTTCTACCTAAACCCGTTTAATATCGTGTTAGGTTCAGGACGGTAATCGTGTCGGATCATCTTTTCCCAGCTCTATAATAATCTCATCCTTGGTCAGAAACCGAGAAAGGTATAATGTCCTCTACTTCAGGTATGCTTCGGATGCATGACAGAAGATCCAACCAAGTTATGCAAACTGAAAATCCACAAGACTAGAAGAGTGACCTTTGGAGACAAAAACTAAGGCAAGATCCCAGACATTGAGAAGGTAGCAAAACTACGCCACCCGCACCATCCGAGGGGGAGCCTTCTATCATGAGGACCTCAACCTTTTCACAAGCCGCTCAAATTGAGGGGGAGTCCTATCATCCCACCTCCCAATATGAGGTCCCTCTCCTCCTCCCAGATACGTCAACTCAATGCCTGTATGGACATGTGATGTCCTCATCAGCATGTCCTCTCAGGCACCTCATAATTTAAACTAGGTCCTATCAAGACGTCTGACTGCCTCTTCCATAAGCAACTCATATTCTAGCCTATTTTTTAAAATCAAATTTTACCAAATCAAATTCAAATCATTTGAAAATCATTTTTTTCTTTTTCCTCTGTTCCCCCTTCCTCCGAATGATTTTTCTTCTTTTCTTTCAAGCATTTTAAAACTCTGTTTTGGGCCAAACACTTTTTCTATGTGTGATTTCCGTATTCTTGTTTGTCTAAAGACAAAAAAGGGGAGAAGTTCTTCCATGTCATGTAACTAACAATTTAAGTAATTTGCTCATACTTGCTACACTCTATGACTGGTCTATGACTACTAGCTAATATGCAAAATATATATGCAGCTAGATTATATGTATATGCCATGCAATTTTGTCTTTCAAATAAAAAGGGGGATATTGTAGAAATAAATTCAAAATCTAATGCCCTCCACCATAAAACAACCTCAGAGGCACCCACGTTGAGGACCTCAAGAGACAGATGACCTCCTAAAGCAATTTTGATCGAAAAAACAAAATCGATGGATAATTCAGGGAAGTATCCGAATCATATATTCCATTCTTATATCTGATTTTCTCTGAAGATATCACATCTTAATAGTCACACTTGCCTTTATAGATATTGAACGAAAAAGACAAGGAAACCACTTCTAAAATATAGAGATCAAGAATGAAGGCAGAAAAGACATGAATCAACAAGCAAGGAAAACAATTGAGAAAAGATAAGAATCAACAAGCAAGGAAAGCAATTGAGAAATCCGTTGTGGATGAAGAAGCCGCCTATAAACAGCCCTAAACTTTCCTCTCTAGGAAAATAACGATTCGAAGGAAGTGTAGTCGAAGTGTAGGAAATTTAAGAAAAAAATTTCTGAGAGTAACCACTTGTATGTGAAGTGGTGAGACCTTTGTAACCAGAAGTGTGTTTCTGGTGAGGACATTATAAGCATGTCGCTAAAAAGAGAGTGAATCAATCTTTAGTGAGTTGTAGCAGCACCTAGCTCATTGGCGAGGATGACCATCAGGAACTGTGTTAAAGTTCCTTCCCTTGTAAGCTGTCTTGAGGACTTCATTGTCCTTATTCTGATGAGTTTTGTGATCCCCTCCTTCTGTTATGTACTTAAGTTCTATTTCAATAAACAAGTATGATTCAGCTATTCATATTTTATTATCTGTCCAACATTCTCTGTGAATTAATGTGCAGAAACTTCCAGCAACCATATTCATCCCCCCCTCTAGGGTTATTTCAATTGGTATTAGAGAAGGTCCACTGAATCAAGAGCTTATTAACTCTATGGTAAAGATCATGGTTGGAAGTGGCACTAGTGAAACTACACAAGGACGATCATGGACTAGACCACCAGTGCTCACCAGAGAAAACTGTAGAATATGGAAAAGACAGATGGAGGTCTTCCTCAAAGATCAAAATGAAGATCTTTGGATCGTGGTCACCAAGGGAGACTACCCTACTCCCACGAAAAAGAATAGCATTGGTCAAGATGTCTCAAAAGACAGATCTTAAATGACCAACGAAGAAAAGGAACCACTGAGAAAGAACACTCGTGCTTTAAATTTAATCTTTTGTAGTTTAAACTCAAAGGATTTTGAACGTGTGTCCTTCCTTGATACAGCAGAATATGTTTGGGATTATCTGATAACATCCTATGAAGGGACAAGTCAAGTGAAAGACACCAATGTGGACATCCTCGTCTAGAAATATGAGGCCTTCAAGAAGGAAAAAATGAGACCAATGAAGAGATGTTCAAAAAGTTCAGCAACATCGTTAACCTACTCAAATGAAGAATAGGCCAGAAAGGTCCTCAGGTGCCTGCCAAGAAGAAGGTGGGGTCCGAAAGTAACTGCCATCAAGGAAGCACAGAACCTCAAGACCCTCCAACTAGAGGAGCTCGTTGGAAAGTTACTAGCCAATGAGATTAAATTACAAAACACCTCTCAACAAAAAAGGGAATAGCCTCAAATGCAATAAGAGAATCTGACAATGAATTTGAGGATGATGAAGTAAACACATTAGCGATGCTAGCAAAAGGATTAGAAAGGCTCTACAAGAAGAATCCCACCCTCAGAAGCTACATAAAGGATATTTGAAATAAAAGACAAAGCCCAAAATGTAAGTTCTTTATTAAAGAAGATATTGAAACAGAGATAAGAGAACTAGCAGGCCCAGTTGGCAAAGTCGAAAGGCTATGCTAGTTACATGGAGTGACAGTGACGCTAGTGACAGCAACAGTGAAGGTGAGGAAATCGCGAATGTCTGTCTGATGGCAAGCTCAAGTAAGGATCAAGACCCAACCTTATCCCACGACGAGGTAACCCTAAATGATCTCATGTTATTACCACAACCTCACCTAGCTCACAAACTACTTCAGCTCTTTAAATACTCTAAATCTCTGATTGAAGGAGTCAAGCACCTCAAAAGCATGCTAGCCACCGTAACCACACCATAGATAGTCTAAATGCCAGAAATGGCCAACTAGTGGCTCAAAATGTAAGGCTAACTGTAGAAGTAAAAGGGTAATATAAGGACATCACTAAACTGGCAAATAAGGCCGTCACAAAAGCCCATCCTTATGCAAATAAGGGACCTCTCCTCCCCATACCTAATGCTCTGCCCCTCAAAGAACACCATCTCAAAGGTCCTCCCTTTCATATCAATAAAGGACCTCTCCTTCCTACACCAATTATTCCGTCTCTCAAAGAACACTAACACTAAGGTCCTTAAACAACAAAAAAAAGGGATCTTACCAACTCCCTTGTCTAAAGAATCAAGACCTCTATGCATTATTAAACCTTGGGTCCCAAACACCTCAATACAATGATCTCATCCTTGGTCAAAAACTAAGAAAGGTATAATGTACTCTGCTACAGGTATGCTTTAGACCCATGACAGAAGATCCAACCAAGTTTTGCAAACTGAAAATCAACAAAACTGGAAGAGTGACCTTTTGGAGACAAAAGGCAAGGCAAGATCAAACACATTGGGAAGGTAGCGAAACAACGCCACCCGCACCATTTGAAGGCGGAGCCTTCTATCATGAGGACCTTAACCTTTTCACAAGTCGCTCAAATTGAGGGGGAGTCTGTCATCCCTCCTCCCTATATGAGGTTCCTCTCCTCCTCCCAGGTATGTCCACTCACTGTCTGTCTGGACTTGTGATGTCCTCTTCAGCATATCCTCTCAAGCACCTCAAAATTTAAACTGGGTCCTATCAAGACATTTGACTACCTCCTCCATAGGCAACTCAAATTCTTGCTTATTTTTTAAAATCAAATTTTACCAAATCAAATTTAAATCATTTCAAAAACATTTTTTTTCTTTTTCCTCAGTTCCCCCTTCCTCCGATTGATTTTTCTTCTTTCCTTTCAAACATTTTAAAACTCTATTTTGAGTCAAACAGTTTTTCAGTATGTGATCTCCCGTGTCCTTATTTGTCTGAAAGACAACAAAGGGGAGAAGTACTTCCATGGCCTGTAACTAACGTGCAATCTAATTATTTTGATCATACTTGCTACACTCTATGACTGGTCTATGACTACTAGCTAATATGCAAAATATATATGCAGCTAGATTATCTGTATCTCCATGCAACTTTGTCTTTCAAACAAAAAGAGGGAGATTGTAGAAACAATTCAGAATCTGAGGCCCTCCACCATAAGACAACCTCAAAGGCACCCACGTTGAGGACTTCAAGAGACAGATGACCTCCTGAAGCAGTTTTGATCAAAAAAACAAAATAGATGGATAACTCAGGAAGTATCCGAATCATATATTCCATCCTTATATCTGATTATTCTTTGAAGATATCACATCTTAATAGTCACACTTGCCTTTATAGATATTGAACGAAAATGAGAAGGAAACAACTCCCAAAATATAGAGATGAAGAATCAAGGCAGACAACGCATGAATCAACAAGCAAGGAAAACGATTGAGAAAAGACAAGAATCAACAAGCAAGGAAATAATAAGATAAGAAAAAATATATATGATAAGGAAGGCAAATAAAATCTTAGTTTACCAGAGAGTAGGTCCTCATGCCCCTTTGCTTTGAAATAGGGCCAGCCGAATTATGAATAAATGCAAAATATGAAGATAAAATGTAGGACAGTGCACACGGGGCATCGCTTGAATCACAAGCAACTCTTGAATGAATGTGGGCGGAGACACAAAGCATGAGTTTCTCATGCCAACGAAGTCAAATGTGTTTATTTCTTATAGGTAGTTGTGTCTGAATTAAAAAGTCAAAGTGAACAAGCGAAAGTATACACCCGCTAACTACTATTAATTTAATTGAATCAAATCAGACAGCATACCAAATATGACCCATTTTGTGTAATAAAAGTAGTTGTCACACTTTACATCTTTCTCACATTTTACATTGAGTATTTGAATTCTCTTCTCCTCCCCTTCCCATATCTTCTTCAGTTTTTCATATGATTCACACACCATAGCACACAGACACCATAATCATAATAAGTAAGAATGGCTTTGTTCAGAGCATTGAGCACGACGAAAGGACGGCATGGCGGGTACGATAGACTTCTAGACGAGACGTCGTCCCTTGATTCAGGTCACAACTACGATGGTGATCATAATCATGGTGGTCGTGCTGTTTTGAAACGGGTCACGAGCGTACCTGCCAAGATGTTATTCGGATCCTCTTCAAAGAAACTGGGCTCCGAACCCGGGGCGGCTCCAACTACAACCAACCCTAAGGCAAAGAAGAAGCATGCTGGGAAGAAAGGAGATAAGGTTCACCCTTTGTTTAACCTCTTTGAATCCAAGGGCAAGAAGAAGAACATGACTGCTAACCCTGATTTTTCAAGGTATATAGAATACTTGAAGGAGGGTGGGATGTGGAACAAAGATAAAGATTCCCCTGTAATTTATTACAAATGAAGGCCCGTGTATTTTTGTGTAATTATTTTAAGAGTTTTATATATTTTGATAAAATAATTGTGGGATGACATTATTTTACTGTAATTAGTTATTAATGACATCCTAATTTGTTTTTCGGTAGAAAAATGTGCGAGCAATGATTTTTGTGCTTAAGCTTATTTTGATTGAAGTCAACTGTCATTAGCTCTCAATATTTAGATTTAGTCAAAGTTACATAACTCTAATCAACAATATATACGGCAATTAATACTTTGTACACCGAAATATAAGTTGGAATATCTCCAAAAATAATCACAACAAAAATAATTACCTCACAATTATTTATCAAATATAGAATCGTTAAAATAATTACATACATGAGGACTATTTTTTTCTTCTTTATATATATATTTAATTATTTTTTTCTTCTTTGTATATATATTTAATTCATTTTGGGCTATGCACTTTTTTTTTTTCCGTTGATCTGTATAAATGTTATTACTTTTGATGCCGAAAGTGCACAATCTGGATTCTGTTCTTACCGGCTGGACAGTAGCTAAGGAAATTATTACAAGACCATGAACCAGTCCTCTTGATTTCCTGCATGATTAGCTTCAATATGTTTGCTATTAAGTTGTAATTTTGTGTTAATAATATGATGCTTTTGGTCATATTTGGACCATACACGTTGCGTCAGTTGAATAGTAATAAACTAATTAATATTAATATACATATATAAAAAAATGTTGCCATCAGAATTAGCCTGAATAATGTGGTTGATGGAGACTTTACTGTGTTCAACTTTATACCTATTTATTTTTGGTTAGCTTGTGTAAAGGACACGATGAGCCGGTAGTTATAATTTATAAATATGAAATTGAAAATTATAATAATGAATATAAATTTTCTAAAAGTATTAAAAATTAAATTTGCTAGTGTAAGTTCTGTTGTAATTTAGTATGATTTACTAGAAGAAACTATAAGTTCTATTGCAATTTAGAATATTATTTATCATATGATTTACTAGTAGAAACTATAAGTTCTGTTGTGATTTAGTAAAATGAAAAATTAAATTTTTTGTTTGGATCAGACTTTTTCCCAATGTATCGTATAAATACAACTTTAAAATGAATAGTGAACAATGAAATTATGTTCCAAATGGGCCAAAGCATAGATATTAAAACTAGTATATACTAGGTTCATAGATATTAAAACTAGTATATTAAAACTAGTATAAAATTAGTATATATTATATTTTGTAAAACTAGTATATATTATATCTATGAACCTAGTTATAATATATACTAGTTTATAAGATATAATATATTATAGCTAGGTTCATAGAAACAACGCTTACTCTTTCATATATTTCTTTAGATATTAAAACTAGTATATTATATCTAGCTAGGTTCATAGATATTAAATTTTTTGTTTCTATGAACCTTGTATATACTAGTTTTAATATCTAAAGAAATATATGAAAGAGTAAGCATTGTTTCTATGAACCTAGCTATAATATATACTAGTTTTATACCCGTACGTTACACGAAAGTATTATAAATTATGTTTTAATAAAGATAAATGCTATATTCAAACATTAGTGATGTCTCTATTTGTAGTGTGTATTTGTGATACAGTTCAGAAAGTTTATAAGAGTTGCTATTTTTTAATGAATAGTTTATTTCAAAGAAAAATAAGGAAAAAACTTATTTAGAATAGTCTTGCTAAGGAATAATAAGGAAAAAACTTATTTGGAATAGTCTTGCTAAGGAATAATAATTCTTTTTGAAAATACAATAATTTATTAGATCAATGTTATGATTTATGAAAGCAACATAATTTATATTATATGTAAATTAATTTATAAATTATTACTCACTGTATGTATGTATTAATTTTCAAATTATAACATATTATATAAGTTTTATAATAAGTCTGGACTTTTGTTTTTGAAACTATGAAGTTTAATATTTTATTGTAAATGATCATAGGAAAAATATTAGTTGAGAATGTCCTAAATCCATCAACAACCAAGTCATAAAATATTTTTTTTTCTTAATTAAAAATTTGTGCATTCCATATACATTGTGTTCTTAAATACTAACTAGCATTGTATATCATGCGCGATGCATAGAAAATTTTTCAATATTTATATGTGATTTATTTTTTTGAGTAATTTAATAACAATTATCAATTCAAATAATAATTAGAAATTAATAAAAAAATTAACAATCATTGCACTATCATTATCTTTCTATTTTCTTTGTAGAAATTATCTTCAAAGTTAATTTAGATAATATAACAGTGAATGATACTAAAATCTATATTTTTTATTGTCTTATTACATACAATATAGAACAGTAATAATTTTTTTAGTTAGTCAACATGAATAAATGCAAGCAACTCTATAATTCCCTTCAAATATTTCTTAAGAAATTGCAAAAAACATTTAATCTTGAACATCATAATCTGATTATGTTAATAGAAACAATATACATATATCTTCTAAACATAATTTTGTTGAAAATGTATTTTCATTAAATAAATATAAATTTATTATTAAAATAATTAAATATAAAAGATTAGAGAAATTATAAAACATTACTATTTAGTAGAAAATAACTAATATCACAAATTTAGAAATAATTATTAATTCTAAAATTTAAGAATATATCATATATCAATCACAATATCAAAAAAGTTGAATTACTTTTTCTTTTTTTTTTATAACAAAGAGGTATTAATTTAATTTTTTGTCGTAATGTTAATAATGTTTTTCTTTTTATAATTATTAAAGAAAAGATAGAATACTAAAATAGTGTTTTATGGGAGTTTTACACTATAACTCTTAGATTTTATTTACCCTATTTTTACATTGGGATTGATATATTATAATAGTAAATTTGGTATTAATAAGATGGATATATTATATTTATTTAAAAAGATGATGAATATTATTTTAATTATGTATTAATAATATATTAATCTTTATGTATTATTAACTTTGTATAATTAACTTAGGAGAATAAATCAAGAAGTTTAGGGTCTAATATTTTGTGAACTTACAATTTGTATATTTGGTGGTAGTCAAATTGTAATTTATTCGCCAATTTTTCTAATAAAAAGTGATATTTGTTGAACATTTTGCAGACACAAGGAAACAAGAGGTATGGATAGGGGAGAGAGACAGAGAGAGTTTTTTTGTTTTCTTTTTTAGCTTTAACAAGCCCAATAATTAATAAAACTCACCCTTACTTACTCCTCTTCCCTCAAAAATAAAACCTTTTTTACTGTAACCCAACAAAACTAATTATTGTCTCATGATAAAATTTTTATGAAACTAAATTAATAAGAAATATAAAAAGGTATGAAAAGGTGAAATAAATTTTGAGATTTGAATCAATTCAAGAAGAAATGAAATGAAATGATAATAATAATAATAATAATAATAATAATAATAATAATAATAATAATAATAACTACTACTACTACTATAAATTGATCAATTGGTCAATATTTAACTAGATAAATATCTTGACTTTTTTTAGATTAATGTGAATATTTTTATATGACACAGATAATATATATAATAATAAGCTGATGTGGCAGCCGTTGCACTGATCGAGTCATACAAAAATAAAAACGGATAATTGAATTGAAATGTGCGATTTTAGTTAATTAAACTTATTAGTCAACTTAATTATACTGGGTTAGAGTCGTGGTTATTACAGTCTACACCCTTAAAGGAAGTTTCATCTCATAAATTTGGTAAAAGTAATAGCTTATTGAAAATATGTGGTGGGTACTATTTCGGCACATTGCCATGATTTTGTTGCTTGTAACTCACTAACGACACTATCCTTAATCCGAAGATTAGCGCAACAGATTGATTATTTTATTCCTCACCGGATTCTACCTATCTCTAATACCATAACTGCATCGCTCCCAGATTAAACCATCTTCAAATTAAAGTTAAACACCCTTAACCTAAAGATTAGTGCAACGGATTAAAGAAACCTGAGAGTATTACCGTCGTCCATAACAAAGACTAGGCTTGACAGCCCAAATTCCAAAACAAGATACCAAGTTCGACAAAACATTCCCAAAGATGAACTTGAACATTACACACGCCATAAATGTACCATGCTAGACTTAGGATCAACAAATTTCACATCCAAAATAAAATATTACATCGAATAGCCGAGGTTTATATACATCCAAAGCTAACAAACATCAAATTATAACAAAAACGTACATCGAAAGTATAGGTTAACTGTATCAAAACAAAGGGAAACTTCCTGCTTACCAACTTAACTTGACTTCTCATCGATGCTTGATTTATCAGGACTAGGAGCACCACCTAAGTTAATGACAAAAATATTTACACAAATGAGTCGAAACTTTATACGCATACTCTTATACAGTTAAATAAACTTTAGAAATTCATTTTATTTATTTTACTTCTTTTTCTTTTGTTTGCCAAATGAATTGAAATGTGCAAAATAAAATTTATTTAACTGTATAGGGGTATGTGTATTGAGTTTCAATTCATTTACGAAAATGTTTTATACTATGTTTTAGGGCGTGATGCTAGTTGCAGCAGACTCAATACCGATAAGAAGTCATGTTCACCTTGAAACGAAGGAATTCCACTTTTCCCAGTGAAGTTGTATCTAGTTATTGTGATTGTTGCCAAACTTAATTGAGAATTATTTTATTTAAGCATTTAAGATGACTTTTGGCCTTGTTATATGGGTTAATGTATGATAACAACTTAAGGTTTAGTGTGGAGTTTTTATGAACCATGTATAATGTTCAAGCTAACTCTCTTGGGATCATTGTTTAGATTGAAATTGTGTTTGGTTGATAGCCTTGTCCATTGTCATGTACGACGGTTATGCTCTTAGGATTCGGTAAGACCCCGGAAAAAGTGACCCTTTTTTCGTGATGCACTACTTAAACGATCGGGAGCCGACTAAGGTTACTTAATCCTTAAATAATGATATTTTTATTTTTGAAATTCATTTTCGGGGTGCTGAAACTTTATTTATTTAAATACCCATTTTTTATTATTTAAATTATCCGAAATTGCACAAAATAATTTAGTAATAATTTAATCCCGACCCAAACCGCTAGATTCAGGCCCGGGAAGGAAAAGTGGGCCCCCAGAACTCGTTAAAACCCCTCTGGGTATTAACTGATTCTGGGCTGGGTCTTTTCCCTCCTCGGCCCAGAAAGAGATGGATTGAAATCGATAAAACCCTCCTGGGTTTTATCAATTTCTAGTCCATTTCTCTCTGGCCTAGCCTTGAACTGGAAGTGGATATGAATTGAGTAATTTTTAAATTATTTTTATGCAAAAACCGAACATTTTAAATAATTAAACGGGTTTATAAAATGTTTAGAGTCGCCAGCCGATTTAAAGAAATCGACAAACCATAAAAAATAATAAAAAGTGACTCCGGTCTACGAACCCGATTTCTAGATTCGGGGAAAGGTTACGAATTCGAGAGTTATAAGATCTCGAATCCGCCTGTTAGAAAACAGACTCTACTAAAATCGACATTGAAAAGAAAAAGAGTGGGGAGAAGTTTGGTTAATTTCGTGAAGTTATTATTCAAAACATGCGAGATTAAAACATGATGTTCACCTTTTTACAAAATATGTACAAGTAAAGGAATTAAAGAATGGATTACATGTTGAAATACAATAACATAAATAACAAAATCGAACCTTGCTTTAAGGTGGCGGATGCGATGGATTTAATCCCTTGATTTGGCCTTGACTTGAAGCTTGAATGGAAGAATGTAAAATTACTTGGAATGGTGGTGTGAGGATAATGATTATGATAGGAATGATGATGATTATGGAAGATTAGAGGAAGTGTAAGTAATGAAATTTTGAGTATAGTAAGGGTGGTAGTTGATGAGAATAATTGATGATGATGGTGAAATGGATGGGGTATTTATAGGTGAGGGAGTGAGAGATTTGGAAGGAAACCAAGGGGAACATACCCCACAAATCATGCCCTCTAAGGACCAAATCCTAGGCGGATTTTGGGAGGTGAAGCGCAAGGTCAAACATGTGGACAAAAATCAGGGGATTCCATGGATGCATGCAGATTTTGGCGCGAGAATAATTAAAGCCCAGGCGGGTTTTATTTGATCTTCCCACGGATCGGTGACGTGGCGGAGCCAAAACGACGCGTCGTGCATCACTCAAAACCCAGGCGGGTTTTGATGTTTCTGGGCCGGGGCGCGCTTTTGGGCCTGCTTCTGTGATGGCTGCCTTTTGAATATTAAACCCATAGGGGTTTTAATGAATGTAGGCGGTCTATTTTGACTTCTTGGGCTCAAGTTGTTGACCTTATGGGCTTAAAGACCCGTTTATCATTTGGCCCAAGTGATTTGCTGATTTTGATGAGTCGGGATTATGCCGGTACAAATTCCGGTGTCTACAGAGAGCCCCCACTTTGATCGAGTCCGAATAGGACGAAGGTCAAAGTAGTATGAGGATATAACTTTGGATTACAAAAGTCTGAAGTGATGCTTGGAAGCTGAGTCCTGCATCGCGGTTATGGAAGACATGCGCCTTCTATAAGATGATCTCGAGCAAGAATGATGCTCTACCTGACTGTTGATGGGTCGGTGCTGATCTCAGGCGAGAATGTCACCTTACTTGAAGGTGTGGATTTACACTTGGAAGCTTCGTCCTGTGTCGCAGTGTTGGGCGGCATGCGCCTCTTTGAGGATGATCCCGAGCAAGAATGATGCTCTACCTGACTGTTGATGACAGCGACCTTTTGTGCGGTAGCTGGATGATGGTGGTCCCATTGTCGGCGACCGGAGAGCTGGAGACTTTTTATGCGGCAGCTGGATGAGGGTGGTCCCATTGTCGGCAACCGGAGAGCTGTCGACTTTTTATGCGACAGCTGGATGAGGGTGGTCCCATTGTCGGCGACCGGAGAGCTGACCACTTTTTATGCGGCAGCTGCATGAGGGTGGTCCCATTGTCGGTGACCGGAGCGCTGGCGACTTTTTAGGCGGCAACTAGATGATGGTGATCCCATTGTCGGTGACCAGAGAACTGGCGACTTTTTATGCGGCAACTGGATGATGGTGGTCCCATTGTCGGCGACCGGAGAGTTGGCGACTTTTTATGCGGTAACTGGATGATGGTGGTCCCATTTTCGGCGACCTGAGAGCTGACGACTTTTTATGCGGCAGCTGGATGATGGTGGTCCCTTTTTTCGGTGACCGGAGAGCTGGCGACTTTTTATGCGACAGCTGGATGAAGTCGGTACCTGATAGAAACCAAAACGGAATGTCATATCATTTTTGAACAATGGTTGGAGATACAGAGAATTACCCGTCTGGAAGATTGATGAAGATGCCCAACGGACTTTCCCGAGGCAAATTGGATTTTCCCGAAGTAGTTGATGGCGCCCAACGGATTTTCTTGTGGCGGATCGGATTTTCCCCACGTTGATGGTGGGCTGGAAGATCGTCATGAGGATAAGCTTCAAACGATAAATAGAAATCGTTTGGAGTGTGAGTAGAGATTGCTCTAATCTTGCTCTCAGTGATTGGAAACCATGTCGACCGGTCTGATTGGGCTTGAACAGCCCCCAGTGTTGCGTTATAGAGCAACGATGTAACACTTCCTTGCTTCTTCTTCTTTCTTTTTATTTTCAGATATGCGGGTATGCATGCAACTACTCTACTAAACTCTTGCACAAACAATGCAATTTTTTTTGTTTTTGACACAAACATTCATGCACTCATGCATTTATGCACGACTATCAACTTTATGTATGACAAATTGACTCGATACATGACAAACTGACTCGATGAGACTTTGTCATGACATATGGATGCAATGAAAACCTATTATGCTTAGACAGGATAGACGCATGATGCTTTATACTCCTATACATGCAACTCTACATGCAGATAAACCCCCGACTTTATATTTAGACAAAGGTTTTCTTTGACAAATGATTTTCTAAGAAAATGTTTTCCTAAGACAATGCTTTCCTAAAACCATGACTCCCTAAGACAATGCTTTCTAAGGATCAAGGCCACTCACGGGGAATTTCAGGAAAATTTAGGATGAGTAATGTTTCGATCCACGGGACAGGGAACAATGATGGAGGCAACAAGCCTGAAGAATGTGCTTCTTGAATGATCATGTAGATGACCTTGATTGCTTGAAAATGTATGTTGATGCATGACAAGGCCCCGGTTTGGCGTAGACTCTTGATGACACTGTCCTGCTTTTGGAGAACACCTTGGAGACTTACAAGCCCCCAGTTTCGATGTGGATTGACGAGATGATGCATGGGGACATAGAATAGGAGAACGCATAGTCCTTAGTAGTGAGTCTCAAACTCTCCTTTTGCCTAACTTGCGAAAAGGGTTTTCAAGTTAGCCCCTCTTTTCTTTTTCTTTTCTTTTTTTTCTTTTTTTTTCTTCTCTCTCTCTCTCTCTCTCTTTTTTTTTATGAGACCACTATTAGGACATCTATGAGAATGAAGATGCAGGGCCTTGTAAGATAGGGAGTACGTGTCCCTCTTTGAAGCTATCTCCGATAAATGTCTTGAACGATGTCACAAAGGTAGCGCGAGCCCCTAGTTTAGAGTAGCTTGCTTCTATGGTTGCCAATTAGCCGATGATCTGATGTGAACGGCTTTCGCTCTTGCTGGGATGTAAGCCACACAGAGCCTCATACTTGCATTAATGATTAAGCTACAAAGTCCTCAAAGGGTGAGATGGGATGAAAAGGCTAAAAAGGGGGTTGGAAGATGTTTGGGGAAACAGACGGTGGATGATGATGAATGGGATGTTGAAACACTTAAGAATGATCGTGTCTTGAAGGGAGAAGAGATAGTAAATGAGATTTTATTGATGAATGAGATAGGGAGACACTCAAGAATGTTCGGGTCTTGAAGAGATGGTCAAATGGGATAGACATCATCTCTTGAGAAAGGGTTGAAAGGGATGGTAGATGAGAGTTTATTGATGAATGATATAGGGAGACACTCAAGAATTTCGTGTCTTGAAGAGATGGTCAAATGGGATAGACATTATCGCTTGAGAAAGGGTTGAAAGGGATGGCAGATGAGAGTTTATTAATGAATGATATAAAGAGACACTCAAGAATGATCATGTCTTGAAGATATGGTCAAATGGGATAGACATCATCTCTTGGGAAAAGGTCGAAACATGGTTATGGAATGATGTCCAAGTCTGACGGAAGGAAGATGGAGGGCTGATGATGATGAAATCCAGGGTTTACTCTCCTTTTGCCTAACCTGCCCTGACGGGCTTTCAGGCTAGCCTCTCTTATTCTCTCACTCTCCTTTTGCCTAACCTACCTTGACGGGTTTTCAGGCTAGCCTCTCTTATTCTCCCACTCTCCTTTTGCCTAGCCTGGGATACGAAGCTAGCCTCTCTTGTTTTTTTTTCTTCTCTCAAAGACCAACATTTTGAGGACAAAGGATGCCCCTTGTAGCGGTCGGGTCTCAAAGAGGTTTTCCTACGTATCCAAGGTGGAATCAGGCATGTCGTAGTTCTTTAAGCGCAACTTTGATGGATAGTGCCTCGAGGAAGACTTAACGGTTCAAAAAGATGGCTATGAAGGTTTGAGTGTTCATATGCAGGTTATGGATTGATGAAAGGTTTGTGAAGGTTATAGAAGGCTGAGGTGTATGAATGATGAGGTGAAGGTTTGGGACGCGATTTTCTGAGGTGTGCATGACTCTTATTTTCACGTTGTCACTTCTGACTCTCCTCTAACCCCTTTTTTTTCTTTCTTTCTTTCTTTCTTTTTCTTGTTTCACTTCCTTAACTTCTTCTTCTTTTTTTTTTTAACTCCATTTTTCTGACTCTTTTTTTTTCTTTCACTTTTTTTTCTTCACTTTTTCCTTTGCTTCGCTCTCTTTTTTTGACTTTCTTCCCCATGAGATTGACTCCTGTTCGCCTTTCTGATGACATTAGTCACAACACACCTTTTGGCTTTGGGGTAGATATGGTGAAGACCGGTGGTGCTGATTATGGTAAGTAGCGAGCAAAGTCTCTACTTCTTTCCGAAAGTGGCTTCCATTGTCACTGATGATCTCATGAGGCATATGATGTTCTGAAGGATGAATTTGGCCATTTGTTTGGATGTGAGTTTGGCATAAGAGGCTGCCTCTACCCACTTAGTAAAATAATCAATGGCGACTAAGATGTATTCATGTCCTTCTGTTCATGTTAGGTGTATCTTGCCAATGATGTCGATACCCCATACCGAAAGTGGCCATGGAGATGTCAAAGTAGTCAAATATGAGGGAAGTTGATGTTGCAAATTGGCATATTCCCGAAATTTATGACATCTTTGAACGAAATCCCAACAATTTTCCTTCATAGTGGACCAATAATAAACAACCCTTTGAATCTTCTTCACTAGCATGTGCCCATTCATGTGAGGTCCACATTCTCCTCCTTTGCCTTTTTAGCATCGATGGACAACAAATTGATGTCTGTAGGCGACTTCTTGTACAAGCAATCATGGATCAAATAGTATTGTGCTGCTAAAGATCTGATTGCCCGTTGTCCTCGAGTGTCTAGCTCGGCTAGATATTCTCCTTTTCGATTATATATGTCATGGAATCATTCCTCAGTCTGGTCTTCTTGTGTTTCCATGGCGCAGACATATGCCGGCTCAGATTGCCGCTCTACTATTATTGGTAGCTGGAGCGTGCCTGATGGGATCGATATCATCAGCCAATTCATTGTGATCCCGCCCTTTGGCAAATACTGGAGTTGCTCAAGTAATAGATGACACTCTCTTGACCTTTTATCTTTTGGGCTAGCATAGCGCCCATTGCGGTGCTACTTACTGCAAGATAAAGGTGTAGAGGCTCATCTGGTACTGGAGACATAAGGATCAGTGGATGTTGCAAATACTTCTTGATTTTTTTTTTCAAAAGCAGCTTGATATTGATTGTCCCATTCTATTTTACTTCCCTTCTTCAATTTCTTGAACAAAGGTTCACAGGTAGTGGTGAGCTTTGAGATGAATCTACTGAAACCCCTTATCTCCTTTGTTCATAACACACCTTTTGGATTGGGTTAAGAGTTTGAAAAGGGTTGAGGTATGATGGAGAGGTCAAAGATGTGAGTGGTAGGTGGTAAGTCGAGATTGGATGAAAAGATGAGGGTAATGTGGGTGGTGAAATGAAGGTTGGGTTCAAGCCTCCCTGTCCTCGGCACATTTGGTTAAGCTACTGATCTAGGAGCAAAGAGATGTTCATTTTTAAGAAACTGATGATTTTGGTCTTCTCTCCTTTTGCCCAGCCTGCTTGATGAGTGCAGACTGGCTTCTCTCTTTTTTTTCTCTCTTTTTTTTTTTAATTAAACCCTGGATTCAATAAATAAAAGATGGGAACGAGGTATGCAACAAAGATGGAAGGATAAGAGAAAATGAAATTTGTCAGACTTGGTTTGCACGGATGATGGATAGATGAGAGAACTTCTCAACTCAAGTAAAAAAGCACAAGCACGAAATTCTGTTTGATCACATAGCAACAAGAGCAAAGAAATGAATGAAGAAATGACTCTAACAGACTCTGAGCATTAAATGCTTAACAACCAAGACTATACCTACTTCTAAAGCTACTTTGATGATGTGCCTTCCTTGTCCTCGTATGGGGAATCCAAAGTCTAGCAATTCTCCATATTGTTCCCTCGGGATCTATGGTTGTTGTAGAATTTCCTGTCATCCAAATATTCCCTTTATGATTAGCTCAGGCCTTGACCTTGACACTAGAAAAATGAAGAAACACCCATCCCAATGCATGCATGACCTGAATGATCTACATGGACTTCTTGAAATGAAAAAAGCCTATATACTGACTCAGGAGAGACTCACCCAGGACATGGGTTTGAAAGAGCTAACTGATCTATATGGGACTTCCTAGGATGCAAGACTTCTACATGCCGACTCAAGGAAAAGACTTACCCACGACATGGGTCCACATGTTCTATATGAGACCTCCTAAAGTGCAAATGCCTATGTGCTGACCCGGAAATCCTAACTTATGACACGGGTTTACATTAGACTTCTAAAAAAGACAGATATTACATGATGACTCTAGACACAGATTTGCCCATGACTTAGACCTTATATAAGAATTCCTAAGATTGAAAGACACTCGCACGCTAACTCAAGAAATGACTCAACGACTGACCCATGACATGGGTTTGCACGACTTAGACCCTATAGGAGACTTCTATAATGCAGGACATTCATATGTTGACTCTAAAAAAGGACTTACCCATGACATGGGAACCTGTATGAGACCTCCTAAGGAATGCAAGACATTTATATGCATACACTAACGAAAAGACTCATCCTAGACCTTATATGATGCTTTCTAATGAATGCAAGACACTTATATGCAGACACTAACACAAAGACTCACCCATGACCTGGGTTTACATTGGACTTTCTAAAAGAGACAAACATACATTAACCCAGGAAAAGACTAACTTATGACCTAGACCAAAGACTCACCCATGACTCGAGTTTAGACTTTCAAAAACAAAAAACACATATTGACTTAAGAAAAGACTCACATATGACATGACCTTATAAGAAACTTTCTAAATACTAAAAGACATTTACATGCAGACTCTGAAACAAAGACTCATACACTCTTCATGGACCTAACGACAAAACATTATAAAGGGCCGAATAAAGTCAAATATAGCGAACTGGTCATAAGTTAGAAAGCACAAGTCAGTGTTTCTCAATTCGGATGGGCCTAATCCACAGGCCGACCGTTTTAAGAAGAATCCGTAACTTGGCCCAATAACTTTAGACAGCTCTAGCTATATTGGCTAATATGCGGACTAGAATAATGTTTGACAAAACTGACGACCCATTATTTTTATTTTCTTTACTTTTTTTTTTACTCAAGGAAAATAGATATAGTAAAGGACTGGATAAAGCCAACGATAAGCGAGTTATAATTAATTTACGGGCTTAATTGACAAATCCAATATGGTTGGACCAAACAACGGGCCGGCCATAAATGTGATAGATTTATTAATTAAATCGATAAATTAATTTACTCAAGCCTAGTGACTATTATGCAGTCTAAAACGTTATTCACCAACTTTGTTGGACTTTTTTTTTGGCCCTTTGTTAAGAGAATTTCGTAAAGGGCCATATAATATCATCAAAGGTGAGTCAATTTTTGTTTATTAATTAAAATAATCAACCTTCAATCATAAATGGGCCCTTCCACTTGGGATAACCATAATGCCTTTGAGTTAATTATATTAATGAATAAATAATCATTTTCTCAACCCAATAAATTTTATATGGACTAGAACAAAACCTTTAAACTAGGATCGACTCTTTACAAAAAGAAAAGGGGAAGGGGTACACATAGCACATTGCATACACAGGAAGGAATACCCTAAACCAAGGCTCTATATTCATGGATTTCTATGGTTGTGTTACATGACCTACCGCACGTTTTCACCCCGGTGCACCATACCCTTAGGTAAGATGTGTGAGGTATTGCTCAAAGAACTTCAAGGAGTCCCTTTGAGTGTAACATGGGGAGAGGAGAGACCAAATGCTTGGTGATGTAGGGTGCATCACACAAGTAGTAGTCGCTTGCTCTCAAGGGAAAATCCTAGTTATTACTTAAACCGTCGCCTTTGAGCTAACGTGTCAAAAGACCCGATTAGTGGCCCGGTATGCAAAGGATGTCTAACAAAAGAATAATAAAATTGCGAAATAAATTAACTTCTCCCTTTTACACTTTCAAATCAATTCGATTTTTTCAAGTTTTACCCTCTTTTTAAGTTTCAGTCCCCAGTGGATTCGCCAATCTGTAGGACCCCGGAAAAAGTGATCCTTTTACCGTGATGCGCTACTTAAACGATCGGGAGCCGACTAAGGTTGCTTAATCCTTAAATAAGGATATTTTTATTTTCAAAATTTATTTTCGGGGTGATGAAACTTTATTTTTATACAAACCCATTTTTTATTTTTTAAATTATCCGAAATTGCACAAAATAATTTAGTAATAATTTAATCCCGACCCAAACCGCTAAATTCAGGCCCGGGAAGGAAAAGTGGGCCGCCAGAACTTGTTAAAACCCCTCTGGGTTTTAACTGATTCTGGGCTGGGTCATTTCCCTCTTCGGCCCAGAAAGAGATGGGTTGAAATCGATAAAACCCTCCTGGGTTTTATCAATTTCTAGTCCATTTCTCTCGGGCCTAGCCTTGAATTGGAAGTGGATATGAATTGAATCATTTTTAAATTATTTTTATGCCAAAACCGAATATTTTAAATAATTAAATGGGTTTATAAAATGTTTAAAGTCGCCAGCCGATTTAAAGAAATCGACAAACCATAAAAAATAATAAAAAGTGACTCCGGTCTACGAACCCGATTTCTAGATTCGGGGTAAGGTTACGAATTCGAGAGTTATAAGATCTAGAATCTGCCTGTTAGAAAACAGACTCTACTAAAATCGACATTGAAAAGAAAAAGAGCAGGGAGAAGTTTGGTTAATTTCGCGAAGTTATTATTTAAAACATGCGAGATTAAAACATGATGTTCACCTTTTTACAAAATATGTACAAGTAAAGGAATTAAAGAATGGATTACATGTTGAAATACAATAACATAAATAACAAAATCGAACCTTGCTTTAAGGTGGCGGATGCGATGGATTTAATCCCTTGATTTGGCCTTGACTTGAAGCTTGAATGGAAGAATGTAAAATTACTTGGAATGGTGGTGTGAGGATAATGATTATGATAGGAATGATGATGATTATGGAAGATTAGAGGAAGTGTAAGTAATGAAATTTTGAGTATAGTAAGGGTGGTAGTTGATGAGAATAATTGATGATGATGGTGAAATGGATGGGATATTTATAGGTGAGGGAGTGAGAGATTTGGAAGGAAACCAAGGGGAACATACCCCACAAATCATGCCCTCGAAGGACCAAATCCTAGGCGGATTTTGGGAGGTGAAGCGCAAGGTCAAACATGTGGACAAAAATCAGGGGATTCCATGGATGCATGCAGATTTTGGCGCGAGAATAATTAAAGCCCAGGCGGGTTTTATTTGATCTTCCCACGGATCGGTGACGTGGCGGAGCCAAAACGACGCGTCGTGCATCACTCAAAACCCAGGCGGGTTTTGATGTTTCTGGGCCAGAGCGCGCTTTTGGGCCTGCTTCTGTGTGGGCCGCCCTTTGAATATGAAACCCAGAGGGGTTTTAATGAATGTAGGCGGTCTGTTTTGACTTCTTAGCTCAAGTTGTTGACCTTATGGGCTTAGAGACCCGTTTATCATTTGGCCCAAGTGATTTGCTGATTTTGATGAGTCGGGATTATGCCGGTACAAATTCCGGTGCCTATAGATTCTTTAATCCGCTGCGTTAATCTTTGGGTTAAGGTTGTTTAACTCTAACATAAAGATGGTTTAATCTGGGGCGTTACATGCATAGTGTTCAAGTACATCTCATGAGACAATAATGAACTCATCGATGCTTTGGCCAAGGTCTCATCAATGATCACAATTCCTCCAGGAACGCAATCTATGTCACTCTACATCGAGAGACATGCTAAGCTCGCTTACTCAAACACGTACAATTGAAATGCATGAAGTATCGCATGACATGTGGTACTTTAACATTTACAACTATTTGAGCAAGGGGAAATATCCAAATGATGCCAAAGCACGTGTGCAAAAAGCAAACCGGTTAATGTTAGCACAAGCTGCATTATCCAGGGCAAACTCTACAAAAAAACCAACATAGGCATCAACTTGTATGTGTTACCCGAGAAGAAGTAGATGAGAAAATGAAATCAACCGACTTAGTGAAATAATCAATGTGAGGTCTAGTGTCAAGTCAGGTTAGATTGCTTGCATTTTTCAATAATTCCTCTTGTAATAATGTAATTCATTCTCTTTTTTTTTTACGAGAAAAACACTCAAAATATATTAACTAGAAGCTTCGGAGGTCACCAAATCGGGAACCTCCGGGGGACAAGAGTTTGACCATACTTTCGAACAACGCATCGAACTAGCTAGTCTAGTGAGGGAATGAACTACTTTATTTCCCTCACGATTACAAAAAGAAAAAAGAACTACTTCAAAGTTGGGAACTAAATCTAGACAATCCTTAACTACTTCATTAACTGCCGAGTGTATTTTCAACCCTTGTGTAAGACCCTTATAAATTGTGAGGCAATCTATCTCTACCACTATCCTCCGTATCCCTTATCTCCATGCAAGCTTCATGCCACTTCTGATTGCACCGACCTCCATGGCTTCAATACTCCAGCTCACCTCTCTGAATGTTGTTTACACGCAAACAACCCGACCATCCCCATCTCTTATGACAGTCCCCCAGCCCCCAGTGCCATCCTCCCTGACCGAGGCGTCTGCGTTTAGTTTCCACCAACCCCCATCAGGTTTTGTCAACTGTACATACCTCTGCCCCGTCGATCCCCGCCGCCCCCTGTCAACCTGTACTTGGAGGAAACAATAGTGAAGATCCATCACTCTAGATGCAACATCCATAGGGTGGTTGTTTTGGCGTTTAAACACTCGATCATTCCGAGCTCCCCATATGGCCCAAATCACTGTGCCGAATAATCCCCAAGTTGTTGTATCCATCTTCTGCATTGTATTCTCTATCCATCTTCCTACCTCTTTTTCTTCACGTTTGTCCACCTCCAACCGGAATGGGTTATGGCGCCACACCAGTTGAGCCCATTTGCAGTCTAGTATCGCATGGGTATTGGATTCATAGCTCTCCCCACATGTCGGACACACCGGATCAACATCAACCTTTCGATGAGCTATGTTTGTTCCGGTCGACAAAGTATCATTCCATACCCTCCATGTACAATGTTTCACCTTTGGCTGTGCATCCATGGACCAAATAAGGCTCGTTTTTCCTTCATCTTCCCTAGAGCAACTCCCACTGTCTCCTTGATGTAGATTTGCCAACTCCTTTGCAAGCATATAGGCCGTTTTGACCGAGAAAACCCCATTATGGCTAGGTCGCCACAACATTGTGTCTACTCCCCGGTTTGTACTGAGTGGGATAGACTGGATTATTCTCTGAGTGGCTTCATCAAAACATAGATGCAAGATATCCTTTTTCCACGCTTCCTGCTCCTCATCAATCAACTCATTCACCGTAGCATCCTCATCTAAGAAAACAGGCGCTGAGTAAATCACCCCATAGTGCGTCGAAGGTAGCCAACTGTCTCCCCAGATCTTGACTTTTTTCCCGTCTCCAATACACCATCCAACACCTGCTTTAAGGAGGTCTCGTACTCCCCAGATACTTCGCCATGTATAGCTCGGTTGATGGCCTAAATTTGCTTTCCAATAGTCATCACTCGCATAATATCTAGCTTTCAACACTCGAGCCGCGAGAGATTCCGGATTTTGAACTAGTCTCTATGCTTGCTTCGCCAAAAGGGCCTTATTGAAAGATTGTAGTTGCCTGAAACCCATTCCACCTTTAGGTTTTGTGTTTAGACCCAATTTTGTGTCTAAATAACGCCTTAATTCTTAGCCTTTTGACTCGTTTCGTGTTTATTTTCATGGCTTTTTAGTATGTTTTTGGTTATTTTGTAGGTTTTGGCGTTTTACACAAAAACGTAGCAAAAAGGGCTATTTTAGAGCATTTTTAGTGATTTCCCGAACCGAGCCGGACCGAAAGCCGACGCGGAGTTGACCTGGGACCACTTTCCCTTCATTTGGTGCAAAACAGTGAAGTAACACCCGCTACGACCATTGTAGCGGGCGTTACATGCCTTGGAATGAAGGAAGGAACAAAAGGAAGAAAAGAGGAGGGTAGCCCCCGCCACCCTGGGTGTGGCACCCATTACCCATGGTCGGCCAGAACAAGGCAGCACCTGCTGTCTCTCGAAGCGAAAATCGTCTTTGGATTTCGCATGGTAGCGCCCGCCACCCTTGGCATGGCACCCGCTACCTCAGCTGGGCAGGGGAAGACAGCACCCGCGGTCTGACGGACAGCAGCTACGGTCGATCGAAGCTCAAAATCGCCTGGGAGTCTTTGAAGGGTAGCACTCGCCACCCTGCTGGTAGCGCCCGTTACCTCCCCTGGACAGGCAGAGACCGTACCTACGGTCTCCCCTTTTTCTGCGAGATTGTTTCGGCTTGAAGTGTTGCGTTTTGCCCAACTGTTTTGCCTTGTATATATATCCCTTTTGACGATTATCTTGAGGATCCCATTCTAGCTACTTAGACTTTATTTCCAGCTTTGTATTAGTGAGTTTTAGTGAGAGATTAGCCTTAATTATTCTAGGGTTTTGGTGGATTTTTGGTGTGATTCAAGGATTGAAGATTCAAACAATTAGGAGATTGTTGGATTATCATTCCCTTTGCTTTTCTTTGTTCATGTACAACATTTTGATAAGTATTCTTTTCCCTTAACTCTTTTATTAATTACTTTACTAATTACTTTCTTGCTTGTTTGATTGCTTTGCTTGCTTTTTCAATTGTTTTGCTTGTTTATGGTTGTTTGATGTTAGAAATCATGCTTAGGGTTGGTTTGGATGTTGTTAGCTTAGTTAGTATCATGATTAGTGGTTCGAAACCCTATGGGTTAGGGGGTAATTAAGGGTGTGAATGAGTGATTAGGTTTGGGTTAGCAATATTAGTGAGTAATTAGTTGGGAAATCAATTTCCCACTCCTTTCCTTCCCTCAAGTAGGATGTATTTGGGCCCGAAAGCTCTCGAATACATCCAACACTTGTGTTGGAAGGTTGGAGACGGGATAGTTAATGCTCACCCACGAAAGTGGAAGGAGGTTAACTAGGGAATTTTGTTTCATTAACCCTCCGGGTCCGTGGTAAACTTTGAGGTAGTTAATCCGGAGTATCCTCAAAAGGGGAAGCTCGGTGGGTATTTTCTAACGGAATTGCCACTTGATTCTCCCTCCTTATTGTTCCCTTGTGGCAAAACCCATTTCCTCATCCCCGTTTGCATCCCGAAAAGCCTCCGAAGCCCATTTCCTTTCCTTAACCGACCTTGGCTTTGTTTCTTGCTTTGTGACCCCTTCAAACCGATATCTTTACCTAGCGATCTCATCCTGACCTTAGAACGAGTTTCTATGACCAAGGCCCTAGCCAATGTGTACCACCCGCTACGCCTGAAAAATGAGTGTTGGAAGTTTCTATGACCAAGACCCCAAGAAAAATGACCAAGGCCCTAGCCTATGTGTACCTTAGACCGAGTTTCTATGACCAAGACCCCAAGAAAAATGAGTGTTGAAGTGTTGAAATTTTTAGGAGTTGGATTTTGTTTTGGAGTGTTGGAAGTTTTTGTTTGAATTGACAGCAGATCAAGGGTAGCAGGCGCTACCCAATGTGTACCACCCGCTACGCCTGAAGCAACAGCAGTGGTAGCGGAGCGCCAGGAGCAGACCCCAGCTGCGACAAAACACACAACACCTACGATCAGCAATACCAACTCTCAGCTCCTCAGCATGTCGCGCCTGCGACCTGATTCTGTCTGCGATTTATTCCAGCCCTAACTCCCAACTTCCTTTCTCATTTTCCTCATTTCCTTTCTCCCTCACTCGACCCTCTCTCTCTACAGCCCTAAGCGGTTGCAAAGAACCCTCACCCACACTCTTCCATCCCTCTAAACTTATCAATTCGACCCACACTCTTCCTCCATTTTCGACCCCAAACCCTAATTCTTCTCCATTTGTGCGAAAATCTACTGCTAGTGCTCGAGTTCCTGCCCAGATCTAGCCTAAGGTTGCAGCATTATTCGAGCACCCATTTTAGACATCTAAGTGAGGTATTCCTTGTATCAATTGAATGAATTTCGTTTCCTTTCTCTTGCATTTGATCCATTCATCATGCTTTGCTGAGTTAGGAATAGGTTTGGTCAATTTTTACACTCAAGTTTACCTCACTGTGTTGTTGAATTCGAATGTTGGTTCTTGCTTAGTGTTTGTGTGATTAGTTGTTGTTTTTCACCTGTGAAACACACACACACTCTTGTTGCACTAAGGATTTCTGTCCAGAATCACAGCATCCTTGCATTAGATTTTGTGTTCGTATGTTGTTTTGGTACTGTGAGTTTGTTTGCTGTGGGGTGAGTTTGAGTGGTATGTTCTTGCTTAGTGTTGTGTGTAATTAGCTATTGCATTTCATCTATTGAAACACACACACACTAGTAGAACTTAAAGTTTATGTTGATTTTCACACACATTCACACAGTGAATTGTATGAGTGTGCTATTCTTGCATTCTGTTTGTGTGTGCTGTGCATTTTAGCTCATTTTGTCAAGCAAGAACTCATCTCCCTTGCTGAATCCATGTCCGAGCATTGATTTGTAAGTGTCCCCGCTCCCACTTTACTTTTATCATTGATTTTATTTACACTGTTAGTGTTAGTTAAGTGGGGGGTGCTTTATGGGGAAGTTGGGGGAAGTGTGCTGGTTAGTTTGTTTTGTTGAGTTCGTTGTCCCCATGGTTTGAGTTGTTTCACATCCATTGCTTCATCATTGGTAAGGTCGGTTATGAGAGTTGTTTCACCCTCAATTCCCGCCTCAATTAGTGAGATTCGGGGTTGAGGTCAACTAGAGTCAATGTAAATTTTGTAAATATTTTTGTCTTTCCTTTAGTTCTTTAGTCTCTAGTGCCTTTTTTATTTTTGTTTTGTTCCTTTTATTTTATGCATGTGAACATTCGCACTTATTATGTTTTTCTTGTTTATTCCTAACCCAAGTGTGATGTTTTCCTGAATCGCGGATTGGTCCCGTTCTTTTATTGAAGACCTCGAGGTAACCTCTTTCCGCTCTCTTTGTTTGTATATATCTTGATCCTTGTTGCATGCTTGATTTTCCTTTTGGGTGGCGAACCCCTTTGAGTGTTTGTGTTGGGATAATATTGTTGTTGGGGCCGTGTGGGCTCGGGTCGCCACCATTTGCTTGCTAGTTGTTTTTGTTTGGTTGCTTTTTGTATGTTCTCTACCCTTTTCTTGTGACACCTTCCCACAATGAGGACATTGTCGCGTTTTAAGTGTGTGGGGGGAGGGGGGGAGAGATATTCTGTTTCAAGGGTAGATCACCTAGCTTTTTATTTTTGTTTTCTTATTTTTGCCTAAAATTTGAAAAAATTTCGTGTGAAAAAGGAGAAAAAAGGGAGTGAAAAACCTTAAAAGTTTTTCATTTTTTGTTTTATTTTGTTTTCGCTTAGTTTCTTGGATTTTGTTGTCAAAATTGGTAAATGGGAAGGTCCACCCTTTACAGGGTAAATGAAGAGGGGGACCAACCTGTGGTTAGACATCTCCTCTCCAAGATCAAATAACTAACCTGATGGACAAACAATAAAACAAACTAAAAACCTACACTTATTACAAACAAGAACAAGAAGACAAAAGTAAAAAAACAAACCAAAAGCAAAGCAAAGGACTAAACAGTCACGACAGTGACACTATCTAAATAGCCACTTCCAAACAAATAACTTGGGATGCCAAACTTGACTGGAAACTAGAAACTTTACTGGAAACCAGGCCAAGGAACTTGAAAACTTGACTAAATACCAGACAAAGGAACAGAAATTCCTGACAAACTACTCCTTCTGCAAACTAGGGTTCCGGCGAGACAAGAACTCCGACAAAGATCCCGCCACGAACAACAAAGACCGCATCTCCTTGAGGACCTTGACATCGTCCCTTGCTATCCCCTTGCTAGGCTGCTTCTCAAGCGACCGTTGAGAGCAACCCAGAAGGATAGGGTTCCGACAAAATTAGAGCCTTACACCACCAAACCAACACCACTCGAAGTATCCAACGGATCTGAGCAAAAGGAGCAAAGATCGATCGATTTACTGAAGAAAGAAAAGATCGGAGTAAACTATCCGATCTACACTAACAACTCGTTGCTTCCTCTGACTAAAACCGACACCGGCAGAGCCTCATGCCATCGTCACCTTGACCATCCAAGCAGCCACTGATTCTGGACAAAAGTACCCAAAACACCCGATCTATTCAAAGAAGAGAAAGATCGGAAGGAAACCGGACAAAAACAACAAGCAAAACCTTCCTCTCAGGAGAAAGAGTTGTGTAGATCTCTAAAAAGATGGAGAAGGTCGATGAGAAACCATTAAAGAGGCTCAACAAGCTGAAAAGAGAGGCAAAGAGGAAAGGGAAAAGAAGAAAGAGGGGAGGGGGAGGGGGATGGGGACGGGGGGATCTCTTTCACTCTCACTCTCTCCCTTTAACTCTCTCAGTTCAACAGATGGAGTTTCTAGAGAGAAGAGATTTCTAGAGAGAGGGCAGAGCCCTTCTCTCTAGAAACTCTGTTGAATTATCATTTTGCTATATAATTTTCCAAGCAATGCGCTCTGGGTAGCTTGGTTTTCAATGTTTGTAGGGAAGACGTAAACAAGTATTCCCGACTCATTTAGCTTTTGTACTAGAACTGCTATGTTGTTTGCGTTGTGATCTTTTACTTTTGCTTCTGATTGTTTTGTGTTCATATTGTAGCCATTTGACTTCTTTTTTTTTTATATTGAATTGACCATTTAATAATTATTGCAAAAACATAAAAGATTATATGTATGGTAGATGATCCTAAACTCTACTTAGACTTGGTATTTCACTACCAATCAACAAGTTATAATCCATTGAAATTCATTGTAGTAGGAGTTAGATAACTAAACTTGCTTTATCTCAAGTGTAAAAATAAAAAATAAAAAAAATCATTGGAAAATTATGATAAACCCCCCCCCCTCCCCACATAAAAAAATTCATCCCAATATTTGAGGATTCTTTTTGACGGCACATAAACATTACTTGAGGATTGGTCCAAACAAAATGGTTACTTTAGTTATATTGTAACCCTGTCATTTGAATTGGTAATTTTTTCCAATCTAATCCAATCCAATTCAATCCAAACTTTATACAATTTCCCAAACACTTTTCCTCTCTAAAAATACAATTCCCCAAAAAAATATCCAATACAATCCAATCCAATCCAATCCAACCAAACCTCATCTTATTCAATCCAAAGAACAGGGCTGTCATTGGAGAATTATGATAATTTTTTCTTATTTTGTTTTTCGTAAAAGAATAAGACTTGTTGGAGTTGCCATTGGATGGTATCCTTGCTCGAGTCAAATTCCAATAAGGACACTTGTGACTTTTTCTTTGTACCCATCATTCTAAATATATATTTGATGATAAAAGAGGACTTGAAAAAGAAAGTTGTGATTGTGAGGAGGTATGGTTTAACATTATTGTTTTTAAGTCCTTGCCATTAATTTCATTTTTCCTCCTGTATAAGAAAAAGAAATAACATTATTCTAAATATAGATCCAATGAATAATAATATTATAAGAAAAAGAAATAACACTTTGTATGGTGCTAGCTCTTCCCTTAGGCATTGCTAGTGGTGCCTATGAGCATGTCCTTTTCATTCCTTAATAATCTTGTCAATCATATTCCTTTAGGTGAAAGAAGCATTTTCTTAGTCACATCCACATAAGGAAAAGAAAAAAGAAAAAAGTGAGTAAATTCCACAAATTGGGCACGAGAAAACTCCATGAAGTCTGGTCCCTTAGTGTAAGAAGACATCAAAGCTACCAAACGAGGTTTGAAATAAATAGATAATCAGAAAGCATGAAAACAATTTCATTTTGTTGGGACCTGCAGGGTCAAGGTCTTTCACCTACGCATACACGAAGGATCTTATATGAAGCATACAAAGTTTTGAATGAAAGCCAAAATCACCCAAAATATATTTTGATTAGATATTCTAATCTGATTGGATATTCTAATATGAATATTCTGATTAGATATTCTGATCAGAATATTTTGATTAGATATTCTGATCAGAATATTTTGATTAGATATTCTGATCCAGAAAAGGGAAGTTGATTGAGAATATTATTGATACTCTCTTACTCTATTAATTGCAATTTGATAATATTCTTATCTCATTATTTTAGGATATAATCACTACAAGGAAAGGAAATCTAGAAGATTATGATTGCTGCCAAGAAAGGATATTATGCTAAGAAGGAAGGAAGATCGGAGAAAGGAAAGGAAGGCTTTATCTCCAACGGTCTACTAAGCGACCATTATAAATATGCATTCACAAGATGAAGACAAATAGGTGATTCCGCGGAAGTAATCGCAGAGTAAGAAATCCGATGGGATTAATGAGTGTGTAGCCAATGGTTCGGTGGTGAAGGTAGCCAGTAAAGGACCTCTTGTGAAGGTATAGCCAAGGACCTTGGTGAGCATTCGTTGTGTCCACATGTGGTGGTGAGATGATGTGTAGTAGAGCCTTGACGGACTAAGGCTGTGTGAATGTGTGCTTCAATGTAATCCATCATGTTTCAGATCGCTGCTAGGGTTATTCCTACGACGATCCTTATCTGTAGCTGTTTAAGGACCTTCGGTCTTGGTCAGTGAACCTATCAGTAACTGCCTTCAGGGTGTTACTTCTATTTGTTTCGTAAGTGTAACTTGTTATATAAATATAACTAGTGTTTGTACCCGTGCAATGCACGGGTTGATTTGTCTTATTTTTTATTTTGTTTCTAATTTTTCAAGCACATATAGTTGTTATTTTTTCACACCTATGTTTTCTCTTTTCAAATTACGTATTTGGTTGAAGGAAGGAGATTATTCATCAAATAAGATGCACTGCTAGACCATATTAATTCACAGAATACATGCATATATATATAGTTTCTTTTTGATATTATTTATGTTCACACCATTTAAAAATTATTGATGTTACAAAGTTTAACAGCAAATCTAGCCCTTTTTACGTAATTGATATTTGTTTGTTTGATTTTGTTTGTATAAGAGAAATTTAAGTTATATTTACTGAGATGATATGTCCAGTTGGTTTTCAACCCTTTCAAATGCACCATTCAAAAACTGCATTAAAGTGTAAAATATCAATATATCCCAATATAAATATATCCCAATATAAAAAAAATTAAACTAAGTTTTAAGAAATATTAAAGTGTAAAATATCTATAAAAAATGTATATTATTATTCTATGTTTTCTTTAATAATTGAAAAAAGGAAAAAAATTTACTAAACATTATATTGAAAAAATATAAATTAATAATTAAATAAGTGATTTAGACATCATTCAAAATTAAAATGAACATAAAATACAAAGTATCAAAATTTGTCTCAATATATAAGGCCTAACATATACGGAATAAAGTAAATAAATATACATGTAGATATTGTTGAAACTTTGAATAAAAATTAAAAGGCCTCTAGAAAATTTGAACGCATGGAAGAATACAATGATAACGTCAAAAACATTCATAGAAAAAGAAATGGATAGAAACCCTAATAATAAGAAGACTGACAAACGAAAAATGTTCAAAATGTTTAAATTATTTGAATTGATTGATCGATAATAGCATTTGGTAATTTCGTGATTATCATACATATGCTTTTTTTAATTAGAATTCAGTAGTGAATAATTCATCAAGTAGCTTCCATCGAGGATATCAAGGATTACCAACATGTCATGGATCAGTCTTAAAGTACCTACCAAGACATCAATCCAATGTTCAATATAATCTAATTATCATACAAAATCATATGAAAAAATAAAAACTTTTCAATGAAATTTTCCCTATAAATAACAACAAGACTCTAACCTCGCTATTATAAAAGAAAAGAAAAGAAAAAGTATAGCAAGCTACCATATTAATCGATTCACCATATAATCTTTGTAACTCACATCCCAAAACTTCGTCGACATGACCTTATATGAGTAACAAAAATTAGCTATATCATCTGTTTATAAAATAATATATATAAATTGGTTAAAATATGAGATTAGTCAATCAACTAAATTAATTGATATCAATAATAATAATTTTTTTTTACTATCCTAATGAATAGGGGAATAGATTGGACAAACCAAAACGCTTGTTACAAATTCATTCAAGTTCACATCAAACCACGCTGCTAACAATTAATATTAATCATAATCAAATTTATTTTCATACTCTAATGAATAAGTGAAAGGGCACACAAAAATGTCTGTTACAAATTTATTTATGTTTAAATTGAATCACATTGGCTAACAATTCGTTTTTTCAAATGAGACTACTGGTTAATAAATATTGCTAATCATTGCTTACGTTTTTTTACTCCATTTAATTGTTGTTTCTCTTTTTTTTTTAAAAAAAGTGTATGTTGTTTTCTATTTATGTGCCTACATTCATTCAAAATTAAAATTGTAAAGTAAACCAAACGGAACAAATAAATGGCTAATGATATTCCATTTTTTAAATTGGGGCCGGTAATTATTTGAATATAATTCAATATTTAATATAGTGAATACAATTGTTATCAATGGTATTTTATATTTTTTTCCCAATAAAAAATCACCTAGGGTTGGGTGTGGAAATAGCTTAGGTTTTATCGAAATCTGTACCTTTGTGACATGTGGCATAAACCCTTATTTTGGAAATCTTGTTTTAATATATTTAGATCAGGTATTTCAGTCACACTGTATTTTGATCCTTTGTTTCAAATCAAGGAAGTTTGCTCTAACGTCCTTACCTAGTGTATAGATCTTAATTGTAAAATTCACCCCCTCAAGGGCCTCTACACATTTCACGTTTAAAGTTTTTCAACTGGATTTCTTTAGTTTTCAAATTGGTGTTCTCGAAAAGCTATTATAGATCAATAATAATCAGGGTTTTTATAAACAATTGTTCATAAGGGAATTCTATCTATATTTAAATCTCCTAAATCATATTTACATTCAAAAAAACCAATGGTTTAAGTAATTAAGTTAATTTCCTTGAAAAGTTGGTTCCGTTGGACGTTATATTGAATATTATTTACCATTTGAGTTCTTTTTGTTTGGAAAATTGATTGGTTGGCAAGTAACTCAAATTGAAGGGCACTAATACATGGTTTCAATCAAGATGGTCAATGATAATTTGCCACGAAAAATTATATTTGTATAATGTTAAATAATGTTCTCTAATAATAATATATATTTATTAATTAGAAGAGTATTGCATTTATTGGCCATGTCAACATAGATAAATATAGATGTTATACTTAGTTTTGTATTTATGCAAAAATATAAATAAATTTTTTTTGTGCATTGTATTGGAAAATATATTTATGATGATTTAAATATGCTTATATATATATGTTCCTCATAAAAGTTGTGGTTATATATAAATTTTAGTGTGATTCAAGAAGTTTAAGATGATTAATAACAATATTGATTCAAGACACTAATCATTTTGATTTCCTAAAAAAAAAAAAAAGAAAAAGTGAAGCCTTTATATTTTCTAACTTTTGTAATTGGAGAAATGTTTTCATGTCATCAAGGGAATTGAAACTTATGACAATGTACAAACAACAACAATCTTCAATGAAATATAACTTTATTAATTTTGACATTTCAAATGTAGGCAATCTTTCCTCATATAAGGAAATGTGAAAATATGATTCTAGCTAGTGGTCTAAAAAACACTTTCCAAAGTCAAGAATAAAACAAATTTCTAAAATAATTGGAAACAATTGGACCAAGCGAAAAAAACAATAGAAATGGAGAGAAAGATAACTTCATGCCTATATGTTCCAAGTAAGGAGTAGTCAGATGAGTGACTATACATACCTGGAAAACATAACACGGACAAAAGAAAACATAGAGAAATTATCATCATGGGAAAACTAAATGGAAAAATTTATTAACTAAATTTTGAATTATTTTTTGCAAAAGGAATGATTTTGATTTGAGATATTTCTCAACTATGACTATTAATTGCAAAAGAAACAATTTTTTACGCATAAATTTATAAAATATCAAATAAATGGTAAGTGGATGAATCTTTTTGAACTGAACACTAGTTATGTTAAGGATATGTTTCTAGTTGATACGGTATTAGTTCCTACAATTTGAACGCCTGGATGCGTGATTTGGTTTTGGTTTGGTTTTAATTATAGGAACTAAGTTAATTTGAATTGATTATCCAATTGCAATAACCCCTAAATTCAACTATATGTTAACATTATAGTTGAGTTGGTTCCTAAAATTGACATAATTGTTAGGTTTTTGGGTGTTTGAAGGTAGAAGTGTTTTGTGGAAATGGAGGAAACTCTTTGTTGTTGATTGATGCAAATGAAAGCCCCACCACCTATATTTATACTTGTAGAAAGAAGGTTGGTAGGAAAAATTTAGAAAGGAAAAATCTAGAAAGGAAGACTCTAGAGCGTGCTACAACTCTACAACAATATATCTCCTCTAAATTATCTAGATTTTTCTTGGAGATTTTTCTAGTATTTCTCTACAAGATTTTTCTAGATTATTCATTACTTTTAACAATAATATATGGTGATGTTACTAAGATATCTCATGTTGAAATTTGAACCATACGTATATTAAATTGTCATACTTGATAAGAAGGAACTTATGCAGCATGTATACTTTGGTATTTGTTTGAGAATAAGGACATGATAAAATGCAAAATGGGTAATGAACCTTTAGCCATAAATTATTTAAATTTTTGACGCAGATGCTTCTTAAAGCTTAAATAAAAAGCAAATGAAACTGTGAAGATTCATAGGCACCACTGTATTAGGCAATGCAATATGGATTCCTTTAGATATAGGGAAAGTTAAAGACTATCACCTACCAAACAAGTTGGCATGCAAAAGACTTTCCTGACTTCTATGGAAGGACATCCAAACTTTGCGGGCTATAAATTGACCTCATGATCTTACAGTTCTACTTAGAGACCAACCACTATTGATCTTACCACCTTTTGGCAACGCACAAACCACAATTGTCATCTTAGATTTCTTTGTTCAGTCCTTTGAAAAGCATGATAAAAAAAATATTACTTCTTATCATAGTTATTAAAATTCCGATCGTGATCTACGATCCTACGATTTTATGATCCCAAATTTTCGATACGATTTTACTATTTACACATGATCCACGATTCTACATGGGTTAATTCCGATCTTAACTACCACATGGATTCGAGTCAAGATTCCGATTTTAACAACCTTCCTCTTATGACTTCATACATGATACAATATGGTTTTATGGTTGAAATAACTAAGAAAAAATTTATATTTATATGACATTTGTCAAATTTAACTCTAAAATAATATGCTAAATATAAGAAATATATTTTTCAAACCTGGATCTTTCGCTTATTGTGAACAAACGTTAAAAGTTTTTTATGGTTAAGCTATGAAAAGCCCGACTAGTTGTCACTTGTAAGCTATGAGAAACACGAATAGTATCACATGATGTTTGTAGCATTTGGTGCCCCCTCTACTCAGGTAAGTTTATCTTTTTTTTCCGTTGGTACTGGTACAAATTTACTAATATATTGTGTTCGATGAAAGTATATGAAATAACCCTAGAGGGGGTGATTAGGGTTATGTAAAAATTCTGCACTTCAATTAACACAACTAGGTTAATAACACTTTTATATAATGAAAAATACTTCTTTATTATTAAACAAAAGTGCTTAGAATAGAAGAGATTACAACTCAGCTGATTAGAAGACTGTGAGGTCCTCGAAACAGCTTACTGGGACAAAAGACCTTGCAGATGTCTTCTATTCTTGAGGCCTCACAGAAGAGACAGTTACAGACAGAGAAGATGCTTTCAACGTGAGGCTTCTTCCTCACTTCACTTAGACAACCCTAGAGGTCCTCACCAGTGACCTCACTGGTTACAAACAAACTCACCACTTACACTTGTGGTTACACAATATTCCTACACTCAGAACTTTCTCACACAAAGTTCCTACTCAGATTTTCTTACTTGGAAATCTCCATTTGCAAGAGAGGTCTTTGGCAGAATATATAGTAGAGCTCTTGAGACTTCAACGACTACTTGCTCTTTAAAGGAGATAATTTCCTTTCTTGGGATATCTTTATAATCTTCCATATTATCTTGATATCCTTGACTTTTGCTTCCATGAATTAGATGCTCTTTGAAGGAGATAATTTCATTTCTTGGGATATCTTTATAATCTTCCATATTATCTTAATATCCTTGATTTTGCTTCCATAAATTAGATGCCTGAAATAAGGAGATCCGTCGTTATCAATTCAGAAACAATAAAAGAGAATATGCTTTAGGGTTTTTGGGAGATACCTCCCTAGATTAAGTTTGTCAATCTTTCAAACAAAATCCTTTGATGCTGGCGCTGGAGCTGGAGGTCCTCGGAGCGTGCTGCGATGAGGTCCTCAGACTTAACTTGAGACTCTTCAATCTCCCCCTTTTTGTTTGAAAGACAAAATTTTCTTTGTGGTCCTTTAGCATAAGGACATAGTATATAGCAAAGCAATGCAACAAACTTAATTCTCCCCCTTTTTTTCTTTCGGACAGAAAGGAAACAGGAGAGTACAAGTACTAAATTGTGTAGCGAAAATAAGCAGAGGAAGAGAGAGGAAGAAGGAGGGATAGGAGGAAAAGAAATGATGAGAACACCTTGATCAGGCCCTGATTAAATTTTGAGGTACCCGAGAGGCCATGCTGATGAGGACATCAGAGGTCCAGGCATGCAGTGAGTTGACGAACCTGGGAGGAGGAGAGGGACCACATGTAGGGACAAGGGATAATAGGACTCCCCCTCAATTTGACAGCTTGTGCATAGGTTGAGGTCCTCATGATAGAAGGCTCCCCCTCGAATGGTGCGGGTGGTGTTGATTCGCGACCTTCCCAATGTCTAGGATCTTGTCTTGGCTTTTGTCTCCAAAGTTCACTCTTCAAATCTTGTTGCTTTTCAGTTTGCAGAACTTGGTTGGATATCTGGTAGTGTATTTGAGGCATACCAGCAATAAAGGACACCATACCTTTCTTGGTCTCTGACCAAGGATGAGATTTTTGCAATGAGGTCTTTGGGACCCAAATTTTATTTATGCACGGAGGTCCAGTTCCTTTAGACAGAGGAGTTGGTGAGGTCCTTATTTTATTTTCTGTTGGAGGTCCTCTATGATAGCTTTCTTTGAGAGGTGGAATATTTGGGATAGGAAAGAGAGGTCCTTTGTTGGTATGGAAGGGAGGACCTTTGGACCAATAGTTTTTTAGAGGTGGTGTATTGGGTGTGGGAAGAAGAGGTCCTCTGGGAGGATGATTTGTAGGAACTTTAGTCCGAGGTTGAGAAGAGGGGGTTGTGGAGACTGGTTTGCTTTGGTAAGGATGGAAATTAGTGACTGCCTCATTGGATAATTGAGTGATGGTTTTATGGCAGTCTTTGACCTCAAGAGATAGTCTATTGCTTTCTGTGAACAGGAGGTCATTTTGAGAGTTCAGGCTTTCTATGGTCTCACTGAGACTTTGAACATGATTGGTAAGGTGTTTGATTCTTTCTATTAAGGACTTAGAGTATTTAAAAAGATGCATACACTTATGACCAAGATGTAATGGTGAAAGATTAAGGAGGTCATCAATGTTTACCTCATCTTGAGATAAGGTTGGATCTTGATCCTCACTTGTTTTTGCCATCAGACATACATTTGTTATTTCATCTACCTCACTGTGGCCTTCACTGGAATCAGTATCACTCCATGTTGTCATCATTGCCTTGTGTTTATACCGTTGAGGCCGACTGTTTCTCTTGTCTTTGTTTCTTTTGGCGTGAGGGCAGTCCTTCATGAGGTGCTTTGAGCTGCCACAAACAAAACAAGTGAATGGGTCAGCATCTTTTCTTAATGAAGATTTACCTTTTGAGGTTGCTTTTCTGTTTTGTCCATCCTTGATGTATCCTCGATAGGTTGGATTTTTCTTGTATAATCTTCTGAAACCTCTAGCCATCATTGCCATTGTATCTTCCTCCTCATCATCATCTGACTCACTGTCAGATTTACATACTGCCTCGAGGGCAATTTCCTTGGGTTCTGAGAGGTCATTCAATTGGATCTCATAGGCCAATAGTTTTCCAATGAGTTCCTCCAGTTTGAGGGCCTTGAGATCTTGAGCTTCTTCAATGGCTGTGACTTTTGGACCCCATTTTCTTTTAGGCAGGCATCGTAGGACCTTTCTAACTTGTTCCTCATTTGGGTAGGTTTTTCCCAGAGATATGAGGTGGTTGGTGATGCAGCTGAATCTTTTGAACATCTCTTCAATAGTCTCATTTTCCTTCATTCTGAAGGCCTCATACTTTTGGACAAGGATATCTACTTTGGTGTCCTTGACTTGACTTGTGCCTTCATATGAGGTTATCAAGTAATCCCAAACCTGTTTCGCAATTTCACAATTAGATATACGTTCAAAATCATTCAAATTTAAACTGCAATAAATCAAGTTTAAGGCATGAGTATTTTTTCTGAATGACTCCAACTCTTTCTTGGTCATTTCAGATCTTTTCTTTGGGACATCTTGACCAGTACTGTTCTTCTTCGTGGGAGTGGGATAATCTCCCTCGGTAGCCACAATCTAGAGGTCCTCATCTTGGTCCTTGAGGAAGACCTCCATTTGTCTTTTCCATGACCTGTAGTTTTCTCCAGTAAGTAGTGGAGCAATTGTCCATGAGCGTCCTTGAGGAGCTTCATTTGTGTTGATAGCGGCCATGATCTTTTCCACGAGTGGTTAAACTCTTGAATTTGTTGACTCGCTCTAATACCAATTGAAATAACCCTAGAGGGGGTGATTAGGGTTATGTAAAAATTCTGCACTTCAATCAACACAACTAGGTTAATAGCACTTTTAAATAATGAAAAATACTTCTTTATTATTAAACAAAAGTGCTTAGAATAGAAGAGGTTATGTAACACCCCGGATATGTGGTTAAAGTGTGGCTTTAGAGGATTGAAATGACTACTTATATCACCAAGGTGCACCTTCTTTTATGGTAGCTCATCCGTTGAGAACTCCTCAGTTAAGCGTGCTTGGCTGGGAGTAGTCTCAGGATGGGTGACCTCCTGGGAAGTTTTCCCAAGCAGCGTGTGAACGAGGACGAAGCACGCTGGAAAGACTCGTGGTGATTTGTGGGGCCAGTCAGCGATTCTTAAAGCAGTTATCAGTAATGTCCGCGGCCCGGGATGGGCTGGGGCATTACAGATGGTATCAGAGCCGACCCGCGACCGTGAGCTGCGCCAGTGGACGAGAGATCCATGGGCAGTCACCTAGCGGGGCAAAGATTCTGGAATGGATTGTGACACAACGAGGACGTAAGTGGGGGTGAATGTAACACCCCGGATTTGTGGTTAAAGTGTGGCTTAAGAGGATTGAACTGACTACTTATATCACCAAGGTGCACCTTCTTTTATCAGCTCATCCGTTGGGAACTCCTCAGTTAAGCGTGCTTTGCTGGGAGTAGTCTCAAGATGGGTGACCTCCTGGGAAGTTTTCCCAGGCAGCGTGTGAGCGAGGACGAAGCACGCTGGAAAGGCTCGTGGTGATTTGTGGGGCCAGTCAGCGATCCTTAAAGCAGTTATCGGTAATGTCCGTGGCCCGGGGTGGGCTGAGGCGTTACAGGTTACAACTCAACTGATAAGAAGACTGTGAGGTCCTCGAAACAGCTTACTGGGACAGAAGACCTTGCAGATGTCTTCTGTTCTTGAGGCCTCACAGAAGAGGCAGTTATAGACAGAGAAGATGCTTTCAACGTGAGGTTTCTTCCTCACTTCACTTAGACAACCCTAGAGGTCCTCATTGGTTACAAACAAACTCACCACTTACACTTGTGGTTACACAATATTCCTACACTCAGAACTTTCTCACACAAAGTTCCTACTCAGATTTTCTTACTTGGAAATCTCCATTTGCAAGAGAGGTCTTCGGCATAATATATAGTAGAGCTCTTGAGACTTCAACGACTACTTGCTCTTTGAAGGAGATAATTTCCTTTCTTGGGATATCTTTATAATCATCCATATTATCTTGATATCCTTGACTTTTGCTTCCATGAATTAGCTGCTCTTTGAAGGAGATAATTTCCTTTCTTGGGATATCTTTATAATCTTCCATATTATTTTGATATTCTTGATTTTGCTTCCATAAATTAGATGCCTGAAATAAGGAGATTTGTCGTTATCAATTCAGAAACAATAAAAGAGAATATGCTTTAGGGTTTTAGGAGATACTTCCCTAGATTAAGTTTGTCAATCTTTCAAACAAAATCCTTTGATCCTGGCGCTGGAGCTGGAGGTCCTCGGAGCGTGCTGCGATGAGGTCCTAAGACTTAACTTTGAGACTCTTCAGTATATGTCCATTATCTTTTTCTTTTATTTATAATGAAAACCATTATTTTTTTTCTTTGACGGATGATATGAAAAAAGTAAATAATTTGATTTATGTTCAAATCTCAACCCATTAAAAAATGGAAATTATTATACATCATCCCCTCTTTTGACAATTTTGCCCCTGCTAATATTTCAATTACTATCTGTAATGCCCTGGCCCCCTCCCGGGCCGTAGACATCACTAATAACTGTTTCAAGGATTGCTGTCTGGCCGCACAAATCACCACGAGTCTTTCCAACATGTTTCGTCATCGATCACACGCTGCCTAAGAAACTTCCCAGGAGGTCACCCATCCTGAGACTACTCCTAGCCAAGCATGCTTAACTGAGGAGTTTCCAACGGATGAGCTACCGTAAAAGAAGATGCACCTTGGTGATATAAATAGTCATTTCAATCCTCTTAAGCCAAACTTAACCACTTACTCGGGGTATTACACACACACACACACACACTCCCTCCCTCCCTCTCTCTCTCTCTCTCTCTCTCTCTCTCTCTCTCTCTCTCTCTCTCTCTCTCTGTGTGTCATCTTCTCTCTTAGCTTTTCTCTTTCAAAACTGAATTATTTATGATGATTTAAATTCAAATTAGAGACAAAATGCAAGGTGGTAAATCATCTAATGATGAAGAAGTTAGTTTGTTTAATTTGGTTTTCAGAAAAAATGGATGAAAAAAAAAGCAAGGCAGAATTGGCCCAACCGCACACTAATCGCAGCTGCCCCATGATCGAGCTGCACATGGAAGGTCGCTTGACCATGCATTCCGCAACTGCGATCTACGTGTGGCTTGACCGTGGTTTGACCGTGACTAGACTGCGGTCCGCATGCGGATCTGTCATGGTCAAATTTTATTCCCTTTTTCTGTTATTAATATTAATAATATTGTTGTTATTATTATTAACGAAAATATTAGTGATTAATATTATTGTTATTAAATTTTATTATTATTAATATTGTTATCACTATTAATATTATTGTTGTTGTTGTTGTTAATAACACTGTTACTGTAGTTATTATTATTATTATTATTATTGTTGTTGTTGTTGTTGTTATTAATAATATTATTATTGTAGTTATTTGTTGTTATTATTGTTGTTGTTATTATTGTTGTTGTAGTTAATATTATTATTGTAGTTATCATTAATTAAATTATTATTAACGTTGTTATTGCTATTGTTATTATTAGTATTATTGTTGTTGTTATTAGTATTATTATAGTTGTTATTTATTGTTGTTAATGTTTTTATTATTAGTAAATAATATTGTTGTCATTATTATTAATGTTGATATTATCTATCTATTTAATATATTAAAACAAGATAAAATAAATAAGAAGTCGCCACGTGTCACACGTATTAAAAAATCCAAATTTTATTAACTTATTATACATCATTATTGTCTAACAATTGTAGCCCCCGTCAGTTTTTTTTCCCCTTTTCACATAAACAATAATAGAAAAGACAGCCAAAAGTTACTGTAACTGGTACAATATTAAGTTGCAATGGAATCTTAGGGTATTAAATCTAAAAAATGTAAGTCTAACAGAATACTAATACCAGCAACTGCACAAACTTTCGTCGAAATGATAGTAGTTGGTGGCCTATGGACTACCACTACCCAGTGACGTCAAATAACAAGAGAAAACAACAGTCGAAACTCAAAACGCAAACTCAAACATTCAAAAATGCACACAAATTTTATGCATAATTTTTTATTTTTAGAAGTAAATGCATTGGTTATCAAAATCCCAAAAGACCAAACTTTTAAAATTTCACGTTTAATTACACTATACAGTTACTCTTCAAATGAGGATCATAACTATACCATTTGATCATAAATTTTTTTATGAAAGTTATTATATTATTCTCTTATATAAAAGAATCACTTTATCCCTCATAATTTCCCTACAATTTACACGGCACATCCACTTAGTAATAGTATTGTCAATTCTCACTACTATATATATATATATACTTACAAATACCCGGGCGTTGCCCCGCATTATTAAATAAATACCAACGTATTATTCCATAAGCTTCTATTATATATATATATAGGTATATATATATATATATATACATACATATATATATATATATATGTATATATATATATACATATATATATATATATATAGAAAAATTGGACAATCCCTACTTTGTATAATAAATACCTGAATACAAACTGAAAGTAGGGATTATCGTCATCCAATTTGCAAAATATGGGATTATTATAATCCAATTTTCATATATATATATATATATATATATATATATATATATATATATATATATATCATGGTGAGACCTAAAGATAATATTATACAAAGTGAAAAGCTTCAAAACTACCTCATATATGCTAAAAGCCTAAAATAATTACATTTCACATACACATAAGACAATCATAAAAAGAATATAATCAAAATTGCAACGTATCAAAGTTGCAATTTAATGTCAATGAAAAATATGTAAATATATACCAAACCAATGGGCCATAGACCATGCAGTAAATATGCATATTTCCATATCTTTTCTATTTCTTTTGGAAGGGAAAACTATCCTTATTATCTACCTTATCCAATTTTATCAAATCTTAGGTTTTTTTTTTATTTTTTATCCAAACTTATCCAACCATGCCTAACCTTAATCATTACAAATATCTATCAACTTCTACACAAACATACATAACCTTGTGTAATCTCCTTGTTTTTTCCATTGCTTGTTGTTTTGTGCCTCTCCTCAAGTACAAACTCTCTGGAACTGGGCATGATCTGACACGTCATCGAAAGTTAATTATAATTACACCCGAACTAAAGCAAACAGACTTATACAATACATGGACTCGAGCTAGTGTAGCACACCAAAAATAGAATCCACTCAAACTACAACCAAACCGTGAAACCGACCCATCCCCCCTCCCCTGCCCTCAAAAAAATAATAATAAATAACTCAAAACAAATGGTGAGCAAAAGTACATCAGGTAAGAATCAAAAATCATATTTTAAAAAGGGTTGCATGAGGAGGAGGAATAACAATATAGAAAATCTCAATATATAATTTATACCATCTCAAATAAAATGTATCAAAATCATATTTTAAAATGCTTGAGATATACATTGCTGCCATTGTTTCTTTTTGGGCTCAATTTCCGGCCGTCGTTACTTTGCTCAGCGATGTCTAGACACTGCATATCCGTTGTGTTTGACTGTCACCACTCACCACCCCCAAACTATTTCTTCTTCTCGTGCCCCTAACTTGGCTCTTCCATTGTTCCTGTTCTCAATCTAGATCAATTGCAATTTGAATGAATTTTGAATACATATAACCGAAGAGCTTTGTATATACTGACCAAATAAATTTAGTGAAGTAGCCAAACTCTGACTGTTATTAGATCTGACCTCTTCTAAGCCAACACCCTTTATCTATAAACTAAAATCTAAAGTTCATCAGTTTTCTATTACAAAGATTACCAAGTTAATCAAAATTCATATACATGATAGTACATCTCTCTCTCTCATAAGATAAAAAAAAATGACACAAACATAGTAGTCAAAATATATACTCAGTACTCAACATGCATATCTTAATTGGCACTTTGGCAGAGATTAGTCGCACACATTAAAACTCCAATTGAATTTGTTAGGCGATATTACTTGATAAAGTAACAAACTCAACGTGGAATTGAAAAGATAAAGCAAAATTACCAAAGTTAATCATTCTTTTTACCCCAAGTATCTACCGATGATCAATTGATATTAAAATTATTAATTATGAAAAATCTACCATGGTTGATTTTTTTTTTCAACTATGATAGTTGAAAGTTTCTTAGTATTAATTTGAGTAAATTTCATTTTTTTAAAAAAGATTTATGTACCTGCAATTAACTATTCTACCAAGTTTTTCTAAAAAAAAAAAAACTATTCTACCCATTAAGTTATTTCGGTCTGAAAAATCAATTCAATATTTTAGGTAGAATCAACGATATGGTACACCTTTCAACTACTAATTATCGTAAAATCTCCATAAAAATATTAAATTTTGTGAAAAAGTTTATATCTCAATAAAAGTCATTGCTTATTAAATAAATCACATTGATCAATATTATTAATTTTAGCCTTTTAGTGACGGAATATACTTTTCAAACTACAATAAAATCTCCCTTTAAAGTTCAAAAGAATTCGGATAGAATTCGGATGAGTAACTCTCGATGTTGAATTCATAATAAAATGACTAATCAAAATGAAAAAGAATTTGGATAAAATTTCTTCACTCAAGCGGTAGTAAGATCCAATGTATCTCAAGTTCTCAACCTTTGATTATCAAACACAGGACAAAGTAATTAATTTGTAATTTTTCTCCTTAAACAAAACAAATATAAAGGAGAAATTAAAACTCTCAGAAAACACCTAACCATAGCGTTTCCAGCCTTGGTTCACCACAGCGGCCGCCGCCTGCTACAATGCACCACCGCCACCTAATTCCTGGTTGCCCCAAGCCATCCGATTGTCACCTTCGTAGATCATTTCTTCCTGTGGAGTTTCCGTTGTTGGATGTTCTTAGTTGATCATCCGATTCTGAAATGGAAATTATTGGGAAGAAATGAAGAAGAGATTTTAGAAAGTCACTGAAGAGAAACTTAATTAATGTCTAAATGCTTAAATCAGTTAAATGAGAGAGAGGGGCAGGGGAACTGTCAAAACTCAAACGTGGGATGGTGGAGTAAAAATTTTAATGCTATATTTTTAATTTGTTTAATTTAAACGGGTGAGATTTTTTTTTATCTGGATCAAACGGCTATAATCTAATAAATCTCCTAAAAATGCTCCCCAAAGAGTCAACGAGATTTTACAACTATAGTGTGTGTGTGTATATCTATATATATATATATATATATAGAGAGAGAGAGAGAGTATTTTTCATTACCATTATAAACTATGGTACCCAATTTTCATGTAAATTTTGGTAGTCTTTGGAAGTTACTACAAATTGCAACTACATACATATTTTCCATTTTGTCTTCCCCTTATCAAGGTAATATAACCCACCACTAGAGCTGGGCAACGGGCTGGGTCAGGGCTAACCCATTGCCATAAAGGGTCAGGGCTGGGCTAACTATTGTACACAAAGGGTTGGGTCGGGTCATGGGTCAACTGACCCGGACCTGCCCATAACTTGCCCATTTGATGAAAAAGACTACTTGCTGCCTTGTTGGGATCATGGTCTCTGTACTGCTTATAGGTTCATGCGCCAAATTGATAGCTTCTGCCATAGAAATAAGAAACAAATACAATGTGAAATAATACAATGTGAAATACAATTGTTTGGACCAATTGCTATTTGGCCTAAAATTAATAGCTTCTGCCATAGAAATAATACTTCTGCAAAATGGAAAATGACAAGGATTTCGCTGGAAGCTTCAGCTGGAAAGGGAAACAGAAACTTCCGGCGAATTAGAATGGCAAGGAGTCGCCGGAAACTGAGTAACCGACAAAATTGAGTAACCCTAGGTCCCCAGTGAAATCAAGTAACTTCAACGGGAAAAAGCTCTTCAAGACATCATTAAGACATCATTAAGACATCATTTTCAATTCCTAAGTACACAAAGTTAGATCAATTGTTTTCCTCTTATTTAGACTGCAACTACTCTTGATGAAAATAATATAGACATTTTCTTTTGTTTGCCAATTTATTGACTTGTAAAGCCCGATGTAAGTTAATCCAATCTTTATCCTATTTGACGAAAAATGACCTAAATTATTTTATATTTACATCAAAGTTTCAACTTTTCATAGTATGTTACATATATTTACGACTTTCAGCAGAACTTTATTTTAGCTAACCTTATATTTGTAGTCCTTATTGTGGTATAAGTTAAGGCTAATAAAATTTCTTTCTTATTATCATTTATAGTATAATAAATAGTTTTAAAAAAGGGAAATTGGATTCTAATAATATGAATTTTTGGCCACTTAGATTTAATAATACGAACTTTTTGATTTGGTGATTAATAATACCAACTTTGACCCCCTATCGCCCCCAATAGTACGCCACCGAGTTAAGTTGAACTTAACTCAGCGGCTGTCTGACGTGGCGGCGGAGGCACACACCTGGTTGTTTTGACTTTGCCACGTCATTCAAGCTGACTTAAAAAATAATACGAACTTTTACCTATGTTGCTCTGAATAATACGAACTTTTTTCTCTCTCTAAAAATCTCAGATCTCATTTTTACTTCTTCATCTTCTTCAATCCTCTCTCTCCCAATTCCTAGAAAATCCTAGAAAACCAAAACCCTAATTTCTTTATCCCATCCCTCCTTGAGCCTAATTTCCAACTCCAATTCCAATCACACCCATATTTCAATTTCCAAATGTCATTTTCGAACATCCCATTCGAATCTCATTCCCAACAACCCCAATGTCATTCTCGCACTTACCAGATCTCATTCCCATCGATTTTTCGAGCTTGTAAATATGTTTACGACGGTTTTCTCTTTTTCAGAGATGCGATGTTGATGGCAGAAGAGGCGAAGAAGGAGATTCTTGAAACTATGTCGAATACCACTCAAGTTAGTGTCCAACTAAGATTATCACAGTGAACAATCATGAATACTGGATTGAGAAAAAACAAATAAGGGAGTGAAAAGTAGAACGACTAAGTACTAACCCCACCAATCATGATGGTTTTACAGTGTATACAGATAAATTGATGGGTCCATCTACCCAAATTTTTGTGTTGTACTGCATCCAGACCTTGGGTTTACTAAAGGGGGATGGATGGATATTCATCTTTGATAAAGCATGATGGATCTGGTGAGTGGGGTTGTTGGGAATGAGATGCAAATGGGAGGTTTGAAAATAGCATTTGGAAATCGAAATATGGGTGTGATTGGAAATGGAGTTGGAAATTAGGTTCAAGGAGGGATGAGATGAAGAAATTAGGGTTCTGGTTTTCTGGGAATGAGGAGGGGATGATTGAAGAAGATGAAGAAGTAAAAATGGGATTTGAGATTTTTAGAGAGAGAAAAAAGTTCGTATTATTCAGAGCAACATAGGTAAAAGTTCGTATTATTTTTTAAATCAACGTGGATGACGTGGCAAAGTCAAAATAACCAGGCGTGTGCTTCCGCCGCCACGTCAGATCGCCACCGAGTTAGGTTCAACTTAACTCAGTGGCGTACTATTGGGGGCAACAGGGGGTCAAAATTCGTATTATTAATCACCAAATCAAAAGTTCGTATTATTAAGTCTTATATAGCCAAAAGTTCGTATTATTAGAATCCAATTTCCCTTTAAAAACAGAGCATATCAGTTCCAACCATTAGACATATCTCGCGAACCTATTATTATTTTATACCTTCATGCCCACTTTCTATAACATTTCTAATGTAAAATTGGGTAGATAAATTCGAATAATTTTGGGCATATTATTGTTAGTTTCGTAAACTGTTTACCAAAATTTACAAGAGTTTACAAAAATTTATATTTTCTCAATCCAAGTTTAGCTGCAGGGGCGGATTTGTATATGACACCCCTGGCAAAAGAAAAATTTGTGATTTACTAATATTATTCAGAAGAAATTTTTTAATTGGAGCAAGTTCACACCGTAAAAAAATCCCAAATAATATAATAGCGGTGTCCAGTTCAGCAGCAACCCAAAAACCTCAAAAAAATACTCCCTTTGTTCCAAACAACTTGTCCAAGTTGACTAATTAGGTCAAAATTTTAAATTTTGACTGTTAATATATCAAAATTATATGTTGAGTTATTATACAAGACTACCACTATTAGATTTGTGATGAAAATTATTTTTACCTGGATACAATATCATTAGTCTTGCTAAGATAAAATGTGAAATATTGGTTGTCAAAGAGTTGCATCAAAAACCTTGAAAAAATAAACTGGACAAATTCATTAGGACAGAGGGATCGTAGTACCAAATTATTTTTTTATAAACAAAAAGTGTAAGTCAATGGATTGGTTAATTGGATATCAGTATAATTAAGTTTAAGATATAAATATCTGGTTAATGTGAAATTTTAATTTATTTGGTTGATATGTTTATATGATGAAGTGAAATTTTGTTAAGCTTGTGGATATGTCATTTAATATTTTACTTATTTTTTATTTATTCAAATTTTATTTATTTTATTTTTTAAAAGTGCTTATGTAATAACAAGTATATTGAACACCCCTAAGTTGAGTGTCTGGATCCGTTACTGTTTATATGCAGAAAAATACCCTCAGTGGAGTGAAATCTATAGTAATCACCCAACATGTCACATAATAGCTAGTGTTAACTTTACGAAATGTTTTGGCTATATAGTTTTTGAGGTTTGTGATATCAATCCTTATAGTTTTAATACAAAAAATTGTGGGGAGGTGTCACACATTTCTAATAACTCATCAGAAGGGGACCACTTTTTTTAATGCACTCGAATAGGATCACATCTTCAAAGAATTGGCTATTGGGTGATTTTCCGACTTAATTCCGACAATATATATATATGAAAGGACAGATATACCCCTATGTTTTATCAAGCAATTGTTAGGAGGTGCTATACATTTCTAAAAACTGACTAGATGGAGACCACTTTTTTCAAACATCTTCTTTACACTCTCTCCTCTCGCAAATATCAATACAAATCCACCCATCAAAACCATAAACAAACCCATCTTCTTTTTCTTCTTCATTCGTCCACCATCACAACTTCTAGTCCAACCGCCAACAACACCACCATCACTCAATTCGACACTCAACCACCACTGAGAACCACCACGACTATTTTAAATCAAACCACAATCTAAGTTTGACACACCCAAGCAAAAATCTTTTTCCTCATTCCATCAGCATGTCAATTTCTCAATCTGTTTTTTTTTTCTGGGTCTTAACCCAACCCATCAAGACCTAATATCAAGCAAGTAAGGAGAGTGAAGGAGGAAGGGTGTCAGGTGCGGCGTTTGTTGTCGTGGGTTTGGGCGTCGGTCCACATAGGTCGCTGGCAGCGACCTTGGCGACAGTTGCGGGTCTGGTCGTACGAAATAGAGGAGAAACGGTGATGGTTCAGGATTGAGTTCAGGTGGTGATGGATGTTTTTGGGAGGCTAGAGTGCCTTTTTCTCGCGATATTTGGGTTGCAAAAATGGAGTCTGATTGGTTGTTATGGTGGGGGTGTTGAATTCAGTTTTAATCAGGGAATTAGAAGAGGGATTTGTGCATGGTTGTGTAAAAATTAGATTGGGATTTGATTGAAATGGTCATCGTTGTTCTCAGTGGTGGCTGAGCGCTAAAGTGGTGTTGGTGTTGGTTGGACTGGTGGTAGTAGTGGTGGTCGGGTGGTGGACGAATGACGAAGAAGATGAGTTTGTTTATGGTTTTGATAGGTGGAGTTGTATTGATATTTGGGAGGAGAGAGTGCAGAGAAGAAGTGTGAAAAACTGGGCATCTTCTAGTCAGCTTTTAGAAATTTATAACACCTCCCAGCAATTATTTGATAATACATAGGGGTATTTCTGTCTTTTCATATATATATCGCCGAAATTCAGTCAAAACAGTCGGAAAAAGTGGTCTCCTTCGAGTGCATTAAAAAAAGTGGTCCCCTCCTAGTCAGTTAAAAATGTGCGGCACCTCCCAACACTTTTAATCGCACAAAGTGTAACAAATATTTTCGGAAAAAGAACTTTTTTTGCTTGATCTACAAATTTATTGTAATCTCAATTTTAATTTTAAATAAGAAAAATTATATATATTTAATTTTTAATTACAATAATACCAAGTTTTCTCAATTAATTTCTCTAAAAGAAGTTTTCTCAAATGGTTAAACTAATCATAATATTTATAACATTACTGGTAATGTAATTACGGAATAAAAATTAAACACAGTTCTGCTTAACTGAAATTGAAATTGAGATTGGATTCCCTCGGATGAGGCTCAACCTGTTTTTTTTTTTTTTTTTTTTTTTTTTTTTTGTTAGTGTGGGATAAAATTTATCCCATATTTCATGTTTTTACGCACTTTATCCCATCTTTCCTTTATTGTGTGGGATAAAATCTATCTCACATTTGATATTCTTACACACCACCCCATCTTTTCACTTTAAAATATACGTTTTTAAGATCCATATAAGAGTTTTATAGAAAAGAATATAATATTATACTTTTCTAATACTATTTTGTATTACGATTCTAACGATATCAATTTTGTATGATGAATTATTATATAGATTAAAATATTAACTGTCAATGTTTTTGACACAATTTCCTAAGTGACACACAAAAGAAAATAAAGGGAGTATTTCTTTTCAATTTATTACTTTCTCACACTTTACTTAATTTTCAGACACTTTATCTCACCTTTCACCTATTTATTTTTACATTTCTCAATTTATCCCACCAACTATCTTTCCCACACAATAAAGCAACAAGAGCCTACGCTGTGCCGTCCTATATTTTTTTTTCATCTTAATTTATTTTACTGATCAATATATGCAAATCTCAATTATATGTAAAGTCTCAAATAATAGCAAGTTTTTTAGTTAATCAAATCAATGATCATAAACTTATAAGGATCCAACTGGCACATACTTAAGACTTAAAATCCAATCAGAAACTTAGGCCCCGTTTTTATGTGGTAGGTTGCGGTTTGGTACTACGCCGCACCGCACTTTTTAATTTTCCACCATACCACAATTATTATCAATATATTTTTTCATTTTTCTCTCTTTTTTCACTTTTCTCATCTATTTTTCACATTTTTTCTTTTAACCTACCATTTTCAAATCACCATAACTTTCAGACTTTTATCACAACTCACCACACTTTTTCAAATTTCATCGCACCACATCATTATCACACCGCAACCAACCGTATAAAAGAATAGGGTTTTAAAATGACTAGATAATTGAATGCTGGAAAAGGTTGCGTAGACGAAGATGGTCAGCATCAGTAGTTAAGAGGTTCATAAAAAGAAGAAAGTCGCTGGGCAAAGCTAAACTGGGTCGCATGAATCTGGCTATTTGGGTTGACGAGCTAGTTGTGACTCACACTGGCCTTGTTGTATCACGTGACATCCTTTAGATTTCGGTGTCCCTCTCAATACACTGCTGAACCAAGCACTGCTTTGGTCCCCCTTCTCCTGCGTTTTGCTTACACTTAACTAAAAAGAAATTTATCATCGCTTCACCCATATATGGTCCTCATTTATACGGATTTGCAAATGTTGATTCTATTCACAAACTGATTAAGACCTTACAAGGTAATTTTTATTTTTGATGTTCGAGTATAAAATTGTGAATGTGTCAACAACAATCAACTTAAGTTTTAGTTCCTTAGGTGTTTTTTAAAATGATAAGTTATGTTTATCATTTTTTTTACCTTACTTTAGCTTACCTTACTCGAATCCCTAAAAAAATTATTAATTCAATGTCATTTCCCAAAATGATTTAGAATTAATTTTAATAATTTAATTCACCACTAACTTACCTATACAAATTATTTCCTTACCTTACCTTTCCTTTCCTTTTTTTACCAACTTTAGTCAGCCATGGATTATTTAAGCATGGATAATAATAAATTAATTATTTATTATCTAAATTATCCAAAGATGACAAAGATAAATCTTATCCATATCCAACCCTATCCAAGTGTCATTTCATAGCTTATAAATAGGGTGGATATGATGTCATTTCAAGGATATGTCAAATGGTATCGAGTCTAAGAATGCCATTTGCAAGTTGTTGACATATAAGACCCATCATATTCATTCCAATGAGAATCTCATCTCAATTGGTTTTTGGTGGCCACAATCTCTAAGGTTGACATGAGAGTTTGAGTCTAAGTTTCTACAAGGCGAGTGTTTTATTCTGCAGACTATATATGACAGTTATATAAGTCGAAGGAGAGAATGTATGTCTTCGACTCACTTGAATACTCGAGTAAATTCCCATCCTACACTGATTTTACATCAACAACGGGTAGGTGAGGAGACACAAGGGAGGGTGAGAGCAAGAGTTGTGTTTAGTGTTTACCTAATTCAATCCTATCACTTCAAAGAACAAGACTTTCCATATCGTATCGGAACTAAACTAAGTAAGAGGTTTCAGATTTGGGTATTTGCATCATCCACATTTTGAGCCCACCACAACGATCAACTCAAACTTTACATTTACAAAAAAAACTTGAGAAAATGATTCAAAATCAAGCATCATCTCGCATAATGACAATATCACTTGGTTACATTGATCAAGCATCATATCAGCATATTGAGGAGGGAAGGGACGCACAATCACTAAAGCGGGATGGCAGCCCTCTTAACATGTGAACCTTTTCCCTTCACTACCCCAAGCTAAAAGGAAAAAAAAATAAAGAAAAAACTTGGACCGTCATCCATGCAAGTAAAATATCTAACACCTCAAATCATACATGATCTCACTCCAAATAATGTGGTACTCCCGTCTTCCCATAATATTTGTTGTTCTAATATTATTTACAACTCCAAAAATGGTGGTGTTTTTATCGTCTACTTTAATTTGTCAAGTATTTTAATAATGAGGAACCATAATGTATATCTTTATTCAAGATATTTGATGATCATTTTAAATTGTTTATATTTCATATTTTTGTAATTTTTAATAATATTTTTTCTAATAATTATATATATTTATCAACTAAGAGTATAATACTTATTAGTAAGGTCAAAAAATATAAATAATAGCCTAATTTTATCAATCATAATAAAAAATACACATTTTATACAAAGGTTTATATTTATAAAAAATATAAATAAATAATTATTTTTATATTATTAATAAGTTGTAAAAACCATCTTACAAGATGGCTATTTACCATTGCGTCAAGATATTTATTATTTTGCTTTAATTATAAACATCTTAATATTTAAAAAATTTAAGAATTTGATTAATTTATCATTTACCTTATCTTACCAAAATATTTATCTAAACATTAATTTAAAACATGGGATTAATGACGAAACTAACAATATTGGATAAATATTTTAGAAGGGAAGCATCCCTAAAGTTGTGATAGGTAATATGACAAGATAGGTTCACATGCACTGTTTGGCACTCACTACGCTTGTTGATTCATGAGTTTGAAGTGAGACATGTTGGCATAAGCATAATGAAAAATATGTCCTCTCAATCTTCTAAACTGTCTGTATATATATGATTTCCCACGATGACCATTACCACCTGGAAGAGCAATATTCATCATAATACCATATTTTTGGAGACCTGACCCACTTCCATTACAATGGTAATTTCTTTCCTCAATAACCACTTCTGAGCTCTATGCCTGCTTTAATGTTGCCTTACAATTATTTTATTCTGAGAAGTACATATATGCTAAAGTTAAACATCATTTTTGGATGGCTTTTATTTTTCACTACGTACGCTACCATGTTGATAATTTTATAACAATAAAAAAAAACATCTTCTGTAGTCAAAATTAGGCAACAGGGGAAAAGAGGATTCTTACCTCGTCGGTGTATAAATACCCCCCACCTTCTCCTCCTAGATAGCTAACCCCCCAGACCCACCAAGGTCACTTAGATTCTACTTGTTTTTTCTACACATTACAGACTTTGATTTGGTGTACTTGCAGACTGGTATAACAAGCAAATATCAGTAAATAATGTTGTGGTTGAAGCGTTTCTGCAGTAATGAGCTCAAAGTTGAGGGCAGTATTCAATCAGATGACATACTGCCCTCTCTTGGAGCTCGAATTAACGAGGCAAGCAAGCTCAGAAAATACGTCATTTCACCTTTTGATCCCCGTTACAGGTACTCTTTATATAGGCCTACTGTCTGGTTATACTATAATATATGTAGCTAGAATGCTTCATGAAATTATATAATATTTATGTCAGGGCATGGGAGATGGTGCTGATAATCCTAGTGATATACTCAGCATGGATATGCCCGTTTGAGTTTGCGTTCCTGAAATACAAACAGGATGCGTTGTTCATCGTTGATCACATTGTCAACGGTTTCTTTGCGGTTGATATTCTTGTCACCTTCTTCGTCCCATATATTGATAGCCACTCTTGCCTCCTCATTGATGATCACAAGAAAATTGCAACCAGGTCAGTACATATATGTCCACCACTAAACATATTGTTGCTTAACTTGTGATACATATATAGATACTCAAACGGGTTTTACTTGGATGTTTTTATATAGTTATCTTCCTTCTTTAATTTATCAAGTCGTAAATCAGTTAGATATTGCTTTGGGTTCCATGAAAACCTTAACGGAAACCCTTAACTCTTTCAACTTGACAAAAATTTTATCGTCTTAGGTTGTTAATTGCCAATGAAAAGCATTTTACATAGAATCCACATTTACAATCATCATTTCAAATTTTTTTTCCAATTTTAAAATCATTAAATTTTGATAAGAGAAAAAAAAAAATCAGAGGGAATAATGGGATAGTTTGGGCACTTCAAACATATTTCTAAAAAGTTTTGCAACTTTAAGGCACTTTTCTACAAAAAAATATTTCAAGAAAATATTTCTTAGAATTGTACCAAATGCTCCAATGTAATTTATGTGATGTAGCTTGGTCCTGCTGTCTTTCAATTTTCATGTTATTTGGGCATCAAAATCCTACCAGGACAGACCCACGCTGGGCATCATTTATTTTGAATATTCGAACTTTAATATTTATTAAAGTGGTAACTCATATTTATAGTATTCTTTTAATTAAATTAATAAATATTTTAATAAATTTTCTTCATTTTGATGGAAAATACTTTTCCTGTTAAAGTATGGATTACTAAATTTATCAGATAAAATATGATAATAATTATATAAGATTCTATTGATTATAAATGACAATTATTATTATTATTATTATTATTATTATTATTAGCAGCATTAGTATTAGTATTATTACTTACTGGTTTGTGTGTTTCAAAAAATTTTTATTGTTGTGCATATACAATAAATCAATTACTCCCTCCGTCCCTTTTTGAATGTCAAATAACTAATTTTATAAAACCAATGTGTCTTGGAAATAGAGTGAAAAAGATATACATGGACAAATATACCCTTCATTAAAAGAAAGAAATAAAGGAGAATTTCAAAAGGTAAAATAAAAATCACATTCATTAATTAATGGTAATATGAGTATTTTAATTGTTGGAAAGGTAAAATTGACAAATAAAAAGGGACAAGGTAGTTAGAAAAATTAACACTCATTAAGGGACGGAGAGAGTATATCCTTACGACTTTCTATGTCATCCGCTACCCCAACCGCTATCCGCTACTGAATCCACTACTTTTCTAAACAGGGCCTTAATTGCTTATCACATTCTCTCTATCGCAATGTGCACTGAATTCACAAACAAAAATAATTCAATCCTTTTATTTTATATTCCTTTCCTTAATTTTTATCGATCTGTTACTTATTATTAATTACTACCTCTGTCTCAAATAATTTGTCCAAGTTTGACTAATGAGGTCAAACTTTATAAAGTTTGACCGTTAATTTATCAAATTATATGTTGAGTTATCGTGTAAAACTATTATTATTAGATTTGTGACCAAAACATTTTCATTTAAACAAAATATTCCAAGTCTTACTAAGATAAAACAAAAATATTAATAGTCAAATTATAACAACAAAGATCGTGAAAAAGCAAAGTGAACAATTTATTTGGGACGGAGGGAATATTTATATTTTTTGTTAGGAATAAATATAAGACTCTAATATTTGAAGCAGAAGAAAATTACCAGAATGTACAAATTGAAAGAAAATATGACATGATTAGTACTTAAATTTGAGAGTATTAAAGACACCAGAGTTACATGGAAATCCAAAGTATGAAAAATTGAGGACGGTAACAAATTAAGCAATAATCCACTAGTACAAGAAGAGGGATTACAAGAGAGAATACATGCATATAGCACAACAGAAATAGCCTAAAAGAAAAATAATACTTCTGAAAATATTCTCATAACTTCAGGTTGGTAATAACTTATATTTATATAGTAATAAATACAACCTAAAAATTAACCTACAAATATTATTACCACAAGACTTGTACACTAAAACCATTTATTTAGTCATATATTCATTTATTAACTCCATATTATTTCTAGCCTAAAAATTAACCTACAAATATTATTATCACAAATATTATTTCTAGCCTATTTTTGTTTACTCATATATTCATTTATTTTTGTTTGTTACAGAATTACAGTGAACTATATCCCGTTACTGACACATTAGAAATAGTTAGAATTCGCTGTGTTTACATTCTTTTATCCTACTTTATCTTTTGCTTATTGATATATTCACATACATTATTTGTCACAGAATTCTCATGATTTATACCCAATTTTTATAACTTTCAACCAAATTTCTAGGGTCACTTCTCATGAATAAGCAATTTTTTTTTGTTTTACCTGTGTTTTTTAGTTATCTAACAGTTTATTCAATCTCAATCATTCAAAAAAAATCTTAGTTTTCCTTTCTTTTTTTTTTAAAAAAGAAAATGATTAGTTAACTTACACGCATTAATTCTTACTCTGCTACACAATTAATTACCCATCAATATAACTCTCGCCATCCTATAACAATCATAAGCCATTTTTTGATACACTCATACATCATTCGGGTCTAACACTAGTACAACCTAAAAATAATCCACTAGTATTAGGGTATAAGCTTCGACAAGATTTAGTAAAGTAAAAATATGACAAATGATGGTCAAACTGGAATTGGCAATTTCTTAATATGGAACTTGGATTTTATTGCAATAACTTATAGAAACTCTAATTATATCATAATAGTAAGATATACTGAAGTATCAGATTTTTAAATTATTCGCTTTTTGGTAAAAAAAAAAAAGAGTAAAATTTGAGATAAAATCCAAACTATTTTCCATATTTATGATTGACTAACAATTTCTAAAAAAAAAAAGAAAAAAAAGAGTAAATGTGAATGATGCATGATGATTGTGGCGACAGGTACGTATCAAGCTGGTTTATCTTTGATTTGTGCTCGACAGCGCCGCTTCAGTGGATTAGCATGCTGTTTACGGATCACAGCAGTGGACTTGGTTTTAAAGCACTTAGCATGCTCCGACTCTGGCGACTTCGAAGAGTCAGCTCCCTATTTGCAAGGTCTACATATTATTAATTAATTATTCATTCAAATGAAGAAGCCCATCATGTGCTCACAATACACTCTCAATTACACACCAAAACTTGTCAACCATACTCATCTTCTACGTACGTGTTCTTCCTCAGGCTTGAGAAAGATATTCGATTCAACTACTTCTGGACTCGCTGCACCAAACTTGCATCAGTAAGACATTCTCAATTCTCAATCTTCCTCTCTACTTTTTACTAGTCATCACTATATATATATATATATATATATATATATATATATATATATATATATATATATATATATATGAAAAATTGGAATTTAATAAATCAAATTTTATGTTCAGTTTGATCTAACAAACCAAACTTTATTTTTTATTAATGTCAAACTGTACTTAACATAATATTTTTCTTAGTGAACCTCCACCAATTTCCGGTTACCGGAAAAATGACATGGAGGTTTTTTTTTATGATATGGAGTGTTTTTTATAGGGCAAAAATAAAAGGAAAATGAAGATAACTTCCTCTTCCTTTTCTCCTTGTCAAGCTTGGTTATGAGCCTCACATTTTCTTCATCCAGACGCTCAAAAATCTGACTGCCATCCCTCATTCTCTGTAATTCATTTCGCTTTCTTGTCACCTCAGACAACAGTGACTCGAGCCTTTCTTCCAACACATTGTTCATTTCATCCATTAGGTTCATTTCAATCAGCAAAAAGAACCTCCATGTCATTTTTCAGGTAATCGAAAATTGGTGAAGGTTCACTAAGAAAAATATTATGTTAAGTACAGTTTGCCTTTAACGAAAAGTTAAGTATGGTTTGTTAGATCAAAATGGATATAAAGTTTGGTTTATTAAATTCCAATTTTCCGAAACTACACAATTGGTTTAATACTGCCTCTTTTATTTTATGTGACTTCTAGATGTGGTGGAGAAAAATTAATTTGATAACAAATTGATTATGACACATTTAGTCACTAAATATCATCAATTAAAATCTACTTTTGGTCTTTTCAAAAACTATTATGGACATAATAAGAAAAGAGTCCATATATTATTTTTGATATTAACTGACTAATAATAAGAAATAAAAAAATTTAGCCAAAAAGTCACATAAAAAAATGAGAAGGGAGTAATATTCAAAATTTAGAATATTTGAGTTTCAAGTTGTTCATATTTTTATATAAAGAATCTCATTTTTTTAAAAAAAAAACCTTTGATAGTACAGGAAAACTCTACACAAATATGTCCTTCAATATTTAATAGTACATGAATATTCTAGAATACTCTATTACCTTTGACTCTATTAGTTCAGATTGATTTGGTTCACTATGGTGAAATAGTGTCAAAATTATACCATGCAAAGACATTGAAACATGAAATCCTTTGGACGATATGTAGGTCACTCTATTTGCAGTTCATTGTGCGGGATGCTTTTATTATCTGATAGCAGACAGATACCCAGATCCACGAAAAACATGGATTGGTGCAGTAAATCCAGGCTTCAAGTCACAGAATGTATGGGAGTTGTACATTGCTTCATTATACTGGGCTATTGTCACTCTCACAACTACTGGCTATGGCGATCTTCATGCTGAAAATACGATCGAGATGTTGTTTGACATTTTTTACATGTTATTCAACTTAGGACTCACCTCCTACCTCATTGGCAACATGACAAACCTTGTTGTTCATTGGACAGGTCGTACCCGAAATTTTGTAAGTAATCTTTACTCTGTTGATCTCATGAAGAATGAGTATTACATTTAATGAGTTATTTCTGTTGCTAATGTTGCTATCAACTGATTGTTTTTCAGAGGGATAAAGTTAGGGCATGTGTAGAATTTGTAGAGCGCAACCAACTTCCACCTCGAATACAGGAACAAATGTTGTCTCATTTATGTCTCAAATTCAAAACGGAAGCGTTGAAACAACAAGAGACTCTAAACGCGTTGCCCAAAGCCATCCGGTCAAACATTTCACACTATCTCTTCTTTCCTGTTGTTCAAAATGTACCACTCTTTTGTGGAGTTTCTCACAATTCCCTCTTCCAGCTGGTACACAAAAATCTTCCTCGTTGTTTTGGCCTCTTCATTATGTATGTCTACTTGACAGAGTTATTACATCATGTTCTGTTTTACACAGGTCTCTGAAATGGAGGCTGAATATTTTCCGCCTAAGGAAGATGTGATTCTGCAAAATGAGACACCAACGAATATTTATATTCTAGTGTCTGGTGCAGCAGTAAGTACTCATGAATGTCTTTTGCCGATACAACATTATGAGTATAGCTAATTACTAAACTGACAAACTCTTTGTGCAGGACATAATATTGCAAATTAATGGACATGATCAGATTATTCAAAAAGTACTTGCAGGAGATACATTTGGAGAGATCGGAGTGTTGTGTAATAAGCCACAACCATTTACAGTTCGAACTACAGAGTTATCTCAAATATTAAGGCTAAATAGAAGTTCATTGATGAACATACTTCAAACTAACAAGGCAGATAACAACATTTTACTGGCCAATTCATTCATGGTAAGTACATGATTAGCCTATCTCATCTTGATAGATTTTGCTTTTGGAGCATGAACTAATATAATGTTAAAATCCTAATCTATTTGCAGAAACTGAAAGCTTTAGAAAATCAAGGTTATCAACATGATGAATGGTTTCATTGTGGAGAAAAATGCAGGGAATGCTTCCATAAATGTGGTCAAAATTATTGTGAAGATCCATCTACAAAAGAGGTATTGGAGGTCGCATGCCAAGGTGTGACCAAATGCGAAACTGATACTCATTTGATGGTTCAGGATGAAGAACCAAAGTTCTCTACAATCGTTCAAGATGACCCTCATTCAGTCAAGATTCGATTGTATCAAAGAGAAAACGAACATAACCCTATAAGAAGTTGTGCAAATGTTGAGTTACAAGATAGTATGATTACAGAAGTTCATAATCATCAAGCATCAGATCCTATCAACATGATTCAGGGTTGCAACAACACCAACGACAGTATTTGGTACTATAAAAGTCAAACCGTAAACAAGAAGTGCACAAATAACAATAAGATTAGAGTTACCATTCACATGAAGGATCAAAATTCCCTTCCACAGAAGCAACGAGGCATATTGATCATCCTACCTGATTCCATTGAAGAACTTCTGGGAATAGCAGGTAAGCGCAACTTTTACTTGAAACCTCTACCAACTGTGAAATAATGAAATTGAGCCCAATTCAACCCCAAAAGCTAGCTTAAGAGGTTGAGGCATACAAGTCATTATAAACACCACAATATGGGTGTCAAAGGCCGATGTGGGACAACTCAACACCAACTAATTAAACTAATACTCAATTAAAATAACCCTAAAAAAATAATAAATATTGCCCAAAAATCTCAACTAAAGTATCTGATTTACATCTGGATAATAACAGTCATGTATGCTAAACTAGGTTCAAGAAATGCATCAATAAGCAAATATGCAAAAACAATTTGTTTACAAAAAATTAGTAAGGGGTACCCTAATTTTTGGTAAAATGATTTTCTGGTACCCCAATTTTTAAAATCTAATTTTGGGGTACCCTAACTTTTAGAATTAGAAATAATTAGGTGAATTTCCGACCAATGATTTGAATTTACCGGTGAGTTTTAGGCGGGAAATTGATTAAGTGTTTTTGTGGACGAAAATGCCCTTTGTTTTTGTGCACGAAAATGATTTGAATCAATTGGAATTTCGTCGGAAATACACCTAGTAATTTCTAATCCTAAAAGTAAGGGTACCCCAAAATTAGTTTTGAAAAGTTAGGGTACCAAAAAATTATTTCTTCAAAAATTAGGGTACCTCTAAGTAATAAAACTTCTTGTAACCTTGTTCACAAGTGATGCTTTAACATCTCAAGACGTCGTGGAACTGTAGGTCAAAAATTTGGAGGATGTCGCTTCACAAGAATCATCAGTTCCGAGAATGCAGAAATAGAAGACATAAACGTGATTAGAGACGAAGATAAATTGTTCTTCATATAAGCACAATGAAGGCTCATGTCATTGAATGCCAATGAATAGCATGGAAAGAGACTAGTTGTATAAGTGTACCCTTTAAATTATAATAAATTTTGAAAGATGCAAATATAACATACTAAAACTATTAGCTTTTATAGCAAATAGCAAAATTACGTCCGAGCAATTATGGAAGATGTCTAACATGATAAAGTATCCTATAATACATAATTCTTCTATAATACTCTATCAAAACGTTGGTGGCAAGAATAATCAAGAAGCCTTAGATCAACTGATCTATTATTCGTGCTCTTTGTTAGGGTTGAGGGGAGACCCTAAAACATTATAAACTAGGTTTTCGTGGTTATGGACGTCATCAATATCAATCCGACACCATTTATATCAGTCATTGTGACACTTAATTGTCGTATTGATAATTTTCAACACACAACTGCCATTAAGAAGACCTCTTAAGCATTGTACATCTTCATTCTAAGTCAAGTCAAGTTATCTACACCTATGCCTCATGGCCTCACTGACTGAAAACCAAATAGCAATGAGTATGTGGAGAAAATGTAAGATAAGCAACATGACAGTTTGGTATTTCTACTAAGATTCTAGAAAGCAACACACAAGCAAAGCAGACGGGGGTGTAAGTACATCGATCATGACTAGGAGGATTCATGTTACTTCACGCGTATGGTAACTGTGTGCTGGGGTTTACTTTGGATCCAACTTATTGATTATTGTATATGTTAAAGTTAAATTTGATAAATTTTATGCAAATTAATAGATAAATCAAATATCATTGATTTTAATTAATCTAAATTAGCAAAACGTTGGAACCTGACAGAAAATAAAATGAAACTAGCCAAAACCTAGGAATTACTGTCAGAAAGCAGATTCTCGGAACGTTGCGCGACGTTGGCTGACTAAGCACTAGGCAAATATTGGGCTAGTTAACTTAGTATTGAGCAAATTTCGACTGGCAGACTGAGTGCTGAGAAGCAGTTAACTAGTATTGTACCACTAGGGAGAGTACGGTTGTCGATCTCTTGGAAGTAAGTCTCATACTAGTCTAAGGTCAATGTCCTCATGAACTCAACATAGAAAACAGTCTGGATTATTGCAGATGACAATATTAAATTCACAAAGAGACAACACAATAAGAAAACCCTAAGTAATGATTCACCAAGTGAATATGCTAGAAACTCGATTAATGCTTCTTTACTAATCACAATTTCAATGAACTGGGGAACCAGGACATTCAGGACAACCTAAGCCTTCTCTCAAAGATTATTAAGCAAACTCAATTGCATTAATTGTTTCTCTCAAAAAATCAAGACAGTGAATTACAAGATCATCAATTTCTCCCTAATTACAACCAATAATATTCTCATATCAAAGTTGTAAACATCCATGAAGCCACATTAGAATTAAGCCTCTTCTCTCAAAGTGTACCTAATTCCCAATAAACATAAAGATGGGATTCTCATGACCTCACATCAATGTTGGAGTATTTCAAGAGTTTAGAGGCATAACATACAAGTTATAAACATAGGATCGGCCGGATAGGTCGAAAACAAGCTTAACAAGAAGAATGGATCCAACACGGATCGTGCTCAGAATGACACGACCCGTGTTGGTGTCCAGAGAGTAAGAAAAATGTCCACAGTCGGGTTGATCTAACATCAATGTTGGCTACAACACCGACCGTGTTGATCTAACACGATCCATGTTGATCACAGTCGGGATTGAATTTCAAATCCCATGATTTATGCCTCGTGTTGAAATGAATTTAGTCATGTTTTTGGATGATATTGACTGAGAAATCAGTCATGATTTCTCATTAATATCATTCAAACTAAATCCCTTGGATTATGCCAAATGCAATTGGAAGGTTTGACCTCCTTATAACTCCAAAGGTTCTCTATATAAGGTGGATGAATTCACCATTGATCCACACCCTCATTCATCTTCTTCTTCATTTCTAGACAGCATTCAACACAATTTTAAGGTGTTGACTGCAGCAACTCTTTGAGTTCCTTTGAGAAATCTTGTAACTTTGCTTACAAGAAGTTTGGTTTTACCCTTGAGTCTTTTCACGGTCTAGTGAATAAGTCTTAAGGGGAGACGGGCTTGCCCTCGACTCCTAGCCACCCAGGTGATCCCCCATCTTCCATGGTTCCTTTATTCTATCTCATTGTTTGTTATTTCCAACAATCTTAAGACTTATCCACTATGTCTCACTCCTTGAAAGACATGACCAACAACTTTCAAAAGTTGGATAAGTTTGAGGGGATCGATTTCCATAGATGGCAAAAGAAGATGCACTTCATGCTCACCACTCTCAAGGTGGTGTATATGCTCACCAGAGACGTTCCCGTGGAGGGTGAAGATAAGACGGCGGAGCAAACAAGGCGTCGGCTCAAGATGGAGAACGACAACTACATTTGTGTAGGCCACATTCTCAACGGGATGACGGATGCTTTTTTCGACGTCTATCAAAACATCGTATCCGCCAAGGAGCTTTGGGAGATGCTCGAAGCGAAATATATGCCGGAGGATTCTACAAGTAAAAACTTTCTCGTTAGCCAATTTAGTAATTTTAAAATGGTTGAAGGTAGAAAAGTTCTTGACCAATTGCATGAAATTCAACATATATTAAGAAATTTTGTTCAACATAAAATCCACATAGATGAGGCCTATATTGCATCTTCAATAATTGGCAAGCTCCCCCCTTCATGGAAAGAAATTAAGAGAACCTTAATGCATTCTAAGGAACCCATATCTCTTGAGGGTTTGGCTAACCATCTTCGTATTGAGGAGGAATTGAGAATGCAGGATGTTACCAAGGAGAATCCCTCCAAGGTGCATGTGGTTCAAGAGAACACAAGAGGAACAAAAAACAAGAATAAGTTTGAGAACAAGAGCAATAAGAAACCAAAAATGGTTTGTTGGGAATACGGCAAGCTGGGTCACTCCAAGAGGGAATATCCGGTTTGGAGGAAAAAGCACGCGCTTTCGAACAACACTAAGAATCATGGTGGTAAGAAGGAGTCCAATGGACCCTTCGTAGCCATGATTAAAGACCAAATTAATGTCGTTTCGAGCGACGATATTTGGTAGGTTGATTCGGGTGCGGCTCGGCACGTTTGCATTGAGCGTTCTCTCTTCAAGACTATCCAACCCGCCGTAGAGGGGAGAAAGCTCTTTATGGGCAACAACTCCCCGGTCAAGGTGGAAGGAATAGGACAAGTTGAACTTGTATTTACTTCCGGAAAGATATTGCTTTTAAACGATGTGTATTTAGTTCCGGAAATATGTAAGAATCTTGTTTCGGGTTTTCTCTTAAGTAAGTTTGGGTTTAAGCAAATGTATGAAGGGGACAACTATGTTTTGTCTAAGGGAGGGGTCTTTAAGCTTAACGCTACAAGCGGCAATAAGAATGATGTTTCCGTTTACTTGCTTGTTTCTTGTTTGAAATCTTCTCTTTGGCATTTGAGACTTGGACATGTTAATTACAATAAGATTAAGAACATGTCTAATCTTAACCTAATTCCAAGTTTGGATGATAAGTTTTAGAAGTGTAGAACATGCATGTTAACGAAAATCACCAAAAGTTCCTTTCCAAGTATTATGAGAAATTCTAAATTGCTTGAATTGATTCATAGTGATTTAGGAGATTTCCATAGCACTCCTTCTATAGGAGGTAAAAGATACTATGTGACTTTCATTGATGATTTTTCTAAGTTTTGCCAAGTATTTCTTTTGCATTCAAAAGATGAAACTTTAGACAAGTTTAAAATATACAAAGCTAAAAGTGAGTTACAATGTGAGGCCCAAATAAAAAGACTAAGATCCGATAGGGGTGGTGAATACTATGATCCAATTTATTTTCAAGGTTGTGGAGTGGTGCATGAGACAACGACACCTTATACACCTCAACAAAATGGTGTGGCCGAAAGGAAAAATAGGACCTTAAAAGAAATGGTTAACTCCATGCTATCTTACTCCAGTTTAAGTGAAGGATTTTGGGGTGAAGCTTTATTAACGACTTGCTATGTTTTTAATAGAGTTCCTCTAAAAGGGAACACTAGAACCCCATATGAACTTTGGAATAAAAGAAAGCCAACTCTAAAACATCTTAGAGTATGGGGGTGTCGGGCCATTGTAAAGGTCCCGGAGCCAAAGAAAAGGAAATTGGGAGAAAGAGGAATTGAATACATCTTTATAGGCTATGCCTTTGAAAGCAAAGCCTATAGGTTTATGTTTATCGAACCAAATGACTACATAACGGTGAACACCGTAATAGAGTCAATAGATGCAATTTTCGATGAGACTCGTTTCTCTTCAATTCCTAGACCTAAGGATGTCATTCATGACAAAATTCCAAAGGATGCTATTCAAGAAACTCAACAAGATGTTGAGGAAATAAGGAGGAGTAAGAGGACAAGGAAATCCAAGGATTATGGCTCAGATTTCTTTGTCTATTTAGTAGAGGGAAATAGGAACTCTATTGAGTATAAGATTCCCTACATCTACAATGTAGATGAAGATCCTAAAACCTTCAAAGAGGCAATGGAGTCACAAGATGCTTCCTTTTGGAAAGAAGCGGTACAAGATGAGATAGACTCCATTAAGGAAAATAATGTTTGGATTTTAGTAGACTTACCACCGGGATATAAACCTATTACATCAAAATGGATCATTAAGCGCAAAAAGAAAGTAGATGGTACCATAGAAAGGTTTAAAGTCCGGTTAGTAGTAAGGGGCTTTACCCAAAGATATGGCATCGATTACTTTGATACTTATGCACCCGTGGCTAGGATTGCAACTATAAGAGTACTTATAGCGTTAGCCACTATCCATAAGCTAGTAATCCATCAAATGGATGTCAAGACGGCATTCCTAAATGGAGAACTAGAAGAGGAGGTGTACATAGAACAACCCGAAGGGTTTGTTAAAAAGGGTCATGAGAATAAAGTATGTAAACTCATAAAATCTTTGTATGGTCTAAAGCAAGCACCTAAGCAATGGCATCATAAATTTGATGAAGTAGTGCTTGGATTTGGCTTTAAAATCAATGAGTCGGATAAGTGTGTCTATTCTAAGTTTGAGAATGGAAAGGGGGTGATTATATGCCTATATGTTGATGACATGTTGATATTTGGTACCGACAAGGAACAAGTTGAGAAAACTAAAAGTTTTCTATCCACTAAGTTCTCTATGAAGGACTTGGGTGAAGCGGATGTAATACTTGGTATCAAGATCATTAGAAATAATGATGAGATAAGTCTAACACAATCACATTATGTGGAAAAGGTGTTAGGAAAGTTTCATAAGAGCTCCTATGTGGCTACTACCCCATTTGATCCGAGCATCAAACTAAGTAAAAACGATGGTAGACCTTTTGCCCAATTGGAGTACGCTAAAGTCATAGGTAGCTTAATGTATGCTATGACTTGTACAAGGACAGATATAGCCTTTGTGGTAGGGAAGCTTGGTAGATTTACTAGCAACCCAAGAAAAGAGCATTGGCAAGCGGTTAAGAGGGTTTTGGGATACCTAAAACTTACCCAAAACGCTTGTGGTTTAAGGGAGAACCTTCGGTCTTAGAAGGATACTCCGATGCAAGTTGGATAAGTGACAAGGATGATTACACCTCAACTTCCGGTTGGGTGTTTCTACTTGGTGGGTGTGCTGTTTCTTGGGGTTCTAAGAAACAATCATGTATTTCGGACTCCACTATGGCTTCCGAGTTCGTAGCGTTGGCCGCCGCTTGTAAAGAGGCGGAATGGCTACGAAACTTGTTGTTGGAAATTCCTTTATGGGAAAAGTCCATGCCTCCAACAACTCTTTATTGTGACAACAATGCCACAATTGCAAGTATATATAATCGTGTCTACAATGGCAAGTCAAGGCACATTGGGTTACGACACGCTTATGTCCATCAACTCATTAAGGATGGAATTATAGCGGTAAACTACATTAAGACAAGTGAGAACTTGGCCGATACTTTCACCAAGGGATTGAACAAGGAAATGGTGAAAAACTCATCAAAGGGGATGGGGGTTAGCCCAACCAAATGATTATCATCAACGGAGCTCCAACTCACGCTTGACACCTCTTGTCAAGCCTTGAGTTCAATGGTCGACGACGTTGAATGATAATGGGAGCATCAATTTTTTCAAGTTAATTCATCCCGAGGACAAGGTGATGCTCAAGAACCGTAATGTTCAAGAGGTTTGAGTCTTTGACTCATTAATAGACTTCGAATCGATGAGATGGGGAGCTCTATTACGGAGCGTAAAAGTCTGCCTATGCGAGGACGTGAAGTGGGCCGCTTTGGATAGCCTAGGGCTGGGCTTGATGGTTCTCGCGGAGGGTATGGGACACATGGCCGGTTGTAAAATAGTGTCTTTATTTAAGCAAGGTTTTGGGTTGTGTGCGTGATATGTATCCAATTAGTTAAATAAGGATGTAAAGTTCAAAGACTTGTCTACTTATACATTCAAACTAATTGAAATTATGTACACTAAGTGGAAGTTCAAGTCGAAAGGCACTTTCATGACGCATAACAACTCCTCAATTTCTCGGGTGTTGAATCTTTCTAGAAGTCGCCATGTATGGCGGGGGTATTTTTACCCAAGTGAGGGATCCCGGGCTATTTCAAGTGGTACTCTTGAAATGACGGGGGATTGTTGGAGTATTTCAAGAGTTATGAGGCATAACATACAAGTTATAAGCATAGGATCGACCGGATAGGTGGAAAACAAGCTTAACAAGAAGAATGGATCCAACACGGATCGTGCTCAGAATGACACGACCCGTGTTGGTGTCCAGAGAGTAAGAAAAATGTGCACAGGATCAACATGGGTCGTGTTGATCTAGCACGGGTCGTGTTGGCTACAACACGGACCGTGTTGATCTAACACGATCCGTGTTGATCACAGTCGGGATTGAATTTCAAATCTCATGATTTATGCCTCGTGTTGAAATGAATTTGGTCATGTTTTTTAATGATATTGACTGAGAAATCAGTCATGATTTCTCATTAATATCATTCAAACTAAATCCCTTGGATTATGCCAAATGCAATTGGAAGGTTTGACCTCCTTATGACTCCAAAGGTTCTCTATATAAGGTGGATGAATTGACCATTCATCCAACCCTCATTCATCTTCTTCTTCATTTCTAGAGAACATTCAACACAATCTTAAGGTGTTGACTGCAACAACTCTTTGAGTTCCTTTGAGAAATCTTGTAACTTTGCTTACAAGAAGTTAGGTTTTACCCTTGAGTCTTTTCACGGTCTAGTGAATAAGTCTTAAGGGGAGACGGGCTTGCCCTCGACTCCTAGCCACCCAAGTGATCCCCCATCTTCCGAGGTTCCTTTATTCCATCTCATTGTTTGTTATTTCCAACAATCAATTCAATAAAGTGTTGTAATTACCCGACTTAATTAGACCTTAATCTTGGGTCTTAATCCAGACTAATTAATAAAATTTCACATTTTGAATTCAATTATTTAAACTCTGTTGTTCAAAGTGTTTTTTTGCAGGACCCGAGCAGCGCAACGACCACGACGTGACAGTCGATTTGATCATTTTAACAATCGAGCAACTAGTGATCCTCATTATCACTATTATTGCTTTTATTATTTTTAAGCCTGTCAATTTTATTATAATTATATTCCCCGGTTCGAACTTCAAGTTAATTCAAGTCTCAAATTTCTTTATCTTTAACACCATTATCCTTATGTTTGGTATTATTGCAAATTAACCTGAGACCTTGATTTTAGTATTGGGTCTAAATACAAGATAGATAAAAAGAAGGGAGCAAGAGTTGTAGCATTATAAGTTACTAGACCTTTGAAGACAATCCATCTTACTCCTTCATTTCAATTCACACTATATATCATTCTTCTCAACTCTCACCTCACACCCCCTTCTCTCCTTCTGTTGCTTGTTGGACCCAAACAAATGTAACGCCCTGACCCTTCCCGGGCCGCGGACATTACCGATAACTGCTTCAAGGATCGATGACTAGTCCCACAAATCACCACGAGTCTTTCCAGCATGCTTCATCCCCGCTCACACGTTGCCTGGGAAAACTTCCCAGGAGGTCACCCATCCTTGGACTACTCCCAGCCAAGCAGGCTTAACTGAGGAGTTCCCAACGGATGAGCTACCATAAAAGAAGGTGCACCTTGGTGATATGAGTAGTCATTTCAATCCTTTTAGGCCACACTTAACCATATATCCGGGGTGTTACATTCACCCCCACTTAAGCACACAACGTCCTAGTTGTGTCACAATCCATTCCATAATCTTTGTCCCGCTAGGTGACTGCCCAATGATCTCTCGTCCACTAGCGCAGCTCACGGTTGCGGGTCGGCTCTAATACCATCTGTAACGCCCCAACCCATCCCGGGCCGCGGACATTACCGATAACTGCTTCAAGGATCGATGACTGGCCCCACAAATCACCACGAGTCTTTCCAGCGTGCTTCGTCCTCGCTCACACGCTGCCTTGGAAAACTGCCCAGGAGGTCACCCATCCTTGGACTACTCCCAGCCAAGCATGCTTAATTGAGGATTTCCCAACGGATGAGCTATCATAAAAGAAGGTGCACCTTGGTGATATGAGTAGTCATTTCAATCCTTTTAAGCCACACTTAACCACATATCCGGGGTGTTACAACAAAACACTAGCCACCCATGTCCCCACTGGTAGCCCACCAGCCACCCTTCTCTACCACTTGTTCTTGTTCCCTTTAGTGTTCTTCCTTTGTTTCCCCAAATTGGAGGTAAAACACTAACTTTTATAAATTCCCCTAAATCTGAATTTTTGTGTTTGATTACAAATTTGTTGTTTTTATCCATCAAATTAAGTTTTTGAGCATGGTTCTAGCATAGATTATCATGGGGGTGATTTTTGATGGTTGGTGAATTTGAGAAGAGTGACTTGTTATGGTTGCCAAAATGGTCATAGATTACAAGCATGTTTAAATCCTTATGAGAAATGCATAAAACTGGAATTTTTTTGTTATAATCAATGGGATTGTTGATGGATTATAATTTGAGGTGGAGCTAATTAAGGATTTTAATGGAATTTGAGAGGAAAAGAATGTGGATTCAAGTGCAAAAGGTGAGAACTTGTGAAAATTAATCTTGCATGTATACTTGGTTCAATGAGATAGAGTTGGAGTTGTTGAAATTAACAAGAAACGGACAAAGAAAGCTGAAAAGAGGCTTTTGGGGTCAAATCTGGTTTTTGGACTCTTTGGGACCATTGGAATGTCCTATGAACAATCTTATAGTGTAAAATAGTAGCCTTAAGTAATAGCTACCATCCGGGCTTTGAGTCGCGACATTTCGACATGTATTACTCAAGTTATGGAGAATTTAATTTAGTCGTCCACATAAATACGTTTTTGAGGATAACATATTTAGAGTCAGTTTACACTAAGATGCCTTTGTTAGCGTAAAAGCTTAATATCAAAGTTCTAGTACATATTACGAGCTTTTCGAAATGGGGTCTTATAAGGCATTTGAGGAACGGGGCAATAAGATATGGCTTAATTAAAAGAGCCCGCGAAAGAGTGTTATGCAGAAAAATCAAGTTAGCATGCGTTGTTATAATGATATTTTGGGTATGTTCCAATGAGTTTTTGGGTTTATATTCAACATAAGAGTTTTAGTAGGTATTCCAAGATTTCTAAATTTAGTTTACTTGTATCATTTTGAAATGGGAGTGAAACGCTATGGACTTGGGAAAATAGCCTAATGAACACATTTTTCCAGAAAACAACAAGTTGTTGCAGTTATCACAAGGAACCTTTTGAGGTTTTTCTTGTTTTATTTGGCATTGATGATCAATATATGAATCGTAGAGTATATTTATCTCCTTCCATAGGCTACTTCCCCACCATCATTAGAGGTCAATACCTTGAGTTTGAATTTTTCTTCCAAAATGTCTTCCGAAGACTTTAAACCCTAAGTTTCAAAGTTTGCTAGTTCTAACTCTCAACCATGCCTCTCAACTAAAAGGTTTTAGCCAATTTTCTATTGTATTAGTATTTATTAGTGATCTTAGTTCAGTGACTCCCTTCTTCTATGATGAACTGTTGGCGTCAGCCCTACATTTTGTCTCTGCTGACCGAGGAGAAGGGGGCTTGTCGGAAAGAGGATTGTACAATGTGAGAAGCAAGGAGGTCAACCTATTTCAAGTATTCATATACAATACAGATTCTGGTAATGCAATGTAGTTGGACTCTCATGTCGATCCAAATGGAATCAATTGTCCTCCTTTTACCTCTCCAATATGTGCCTAGTTGCATTTCTTTATTCACTTTGTAAAAAGCTTTGAATTTCACAAATATACTATCCAAGTTAAAACTTTTCAACTACTTTTAAACTCTTCAAAAGCTAGCTTAAACATGTTTTAAATGACCTTTTGTCTACAAAGCACTCAAACTTACTCCTTTTGCTATTGTACACATATGTGATCCATGAGAGATTGGAACTCAATAATTGCAAGAAAATTCACACCAAGTACAAACATCAACCATGGCCACAAGTAAAACTCATAACACAACCCAAACCTTAATAATGGACTAGATCTAGATCTCAACACACCAAATCAACAAAGGTTTAACAAGATATGAACAATCTATACAAAATTAATACTCATCAAGTGAACTAAGAGTTCAAGAGATGCATAAAGGCTAGGCCACCAACACCCATTGAGACTCCATGACAACCCGCACCAAGCTTGAAGAAGGTACTCCACACTTGCAAGCTCTAAAATGGGTACTCCAACCCACCACCAAGAACATTCAAGGATAGAGAGAGAGAGAGAGAGAGAGAGAGAGAGAGAGAGAGAGATGTGAGGAAAAGGGTTTGAAAATACGGAATACCCAAAGCTTTTCATTCAAAATGTCCAAGTTGTTTTCCAATGAAAGCCAATACAAATATAAAGGGGTGGGGGAGAGAAAATCGTCCGAAAAGCCGAAAAAAGGCAAGCAGTCTTCGGTGCGACCAGCACCTAAGACAACGACAACGACGCTTTGGCAAATGGGAGGCGCGACTTGCACCCATGGGATGTGGCCAATGCTTTCTGGGACACGGCCAACGCCTTTTCCAACTTCCACTCAGTACAAGATGGATGGTCAAATGTGACCATTGGTTGAGACCGTTCATCGAACGGTCTCAAAAAAATTTCGGGAGACCGTCCATTTTGGACCTGTAAGATCCAAGAGTTTTATTAAGGGTAATTACCCCGATTAAGGGTCTAATCAGGGTTAATTACTCATTTACAGGATTAATAATTAATTTTCTATTTTATGTGATTATATTTATATTTATTTATACATTCGAATTAGAATTTTATTGGGAGAGCCGACTTATTAATTAGTGGACTTGTTATAACATTTGGTAATTAGGTTATAGATTGAGAAAGGAAGGGAACAAGAGAAGCGAGTTATTATTATTTGGTTGGGGATACAATTAATATGGAAAAAGGGATTAACCTCTTCCTTTTGGGGTTCTTGGTGTTTTGACGGCAAAGAAAAAAAGGAAGGGGCCAAGCCTCTTTTTTGTTGCTACTGGAAAAACGCACGCACACATAAGGAGAGAGAGAGAAGAAGCGGTGGCGACGGGACCGCTGGTTGCCGGTTGTTGATGCACAGGAAAGAGAGGAATATGGAGGTAGGTTCGGTGGTTGACTGCTCGATGATGGAGGTTGTTGTGTTCGCTGGTTGCCGGCGAATTGAGTGATGACCGAAGGACCCCCCGGCAGCAACGGTGGTCGCGGTGGCCGGATACGAGACAGAGGTGGCGCGCAGGGGTTCAAACCTAGGCCATTTGGTGGCTTGCAGGATTGAGTATAGATAGTTTTGATGCACTCCGAGCTAACTGCAGACCCAAATTGGAAACCCTAACCTATAAATTGGGAATCAAAGTGGGTAATCTCTGTCCCCTCTTAATAACTGTTAGGTTTCAGATTTAATTAGTAAAGTTTGAATATTGAGTTTATACCTGAAATTGTTAATTATGCTGGAATGGTCGGATTGGATTATGTAACCGAGTTGGAAGTTGGATGGTACTTGGGTTGAACGTTGAGCGTCGAGGTTTGTTTGGGATGGTGTATGCGAGAAGGGAGTTTCGGTTGAATTGTGAAACTGAAATGTTTTGGGTTAAATAATTAACGATATGGAGAGTCGTTTGATTGTTTTCCTTATTACTTCTATTACACTATATATGGGTATTTATTTGAGTTACGACCTAATTGACCCTTATATATGTGAGTATGTATATATCGTATTAGAATGGATGAGTTTTGTTTGGAATAAGGTTAATTTCGCTATTTATGAGCAAAGTGTGCGTAGGCGGATCTTGGATGAGTTATATATACTTAAAGAATGAAATTTGGAGCATATGGCTCGATGGTTGGGTATCTAGTCTTGGTATTTATGCTCTAGTCTATTGTGAATGGAAATTAGATTGTTGTTAATCGTTTTATGTGAATTTTAAGTCTCTATGTACATACTTATATCTCTTTTATTATGGGCTTGTGTAATTGAAAAGTGTTTATATGATTTATTATTCAAAAGAAAGGATTTCAAGGAATATTTTAGGGTGTGTTGAAAAGCATTTGCGTTTCCAAGTCGTGAATACTTATTAAATGGGTTTAGCGTAAGTAAAGAAAACTTATTTGAGTTATTCTAGCTTTTGGATTTCTTAAATGAAAAAAAGTTGGAAAATTGGCCAGTTGAGCTATTTTGATTTGAATGAAATGTATTTTCCTACCTTATATACGATTTGGAAAGCTATTCGGATCAGAAGTGTATGGTATGGAATTGTTATGCGATTTACGAGTTTGAAATGGTTTTTGGGCAAGATGTATTGTACTAGGTACTGTGGACTAATTGGAAAGCCGGAGTTACACCTGTAAAGGGGAACCGAAACGGCTATTGGAAAGCCAGAGTTACACCTGTAAAGGGGAACTGAATCGGCTAAGTATAAAAAGTCCATTGACGTTAGAACTCCCGGGAAGTTAAACTAACTGTCTTAAGGGGGAACCGGCCCCGACTGGAGAGTGCTGAAAGTACCCTACGCCCATAGTATTAATATTTCCGTACAATGGAAAGAAGGAAAGATTATATGAAACCGTTGGTTTATTGAAATGGTATATACTATGGTTATGGAAAGTTGGAAAAGGAAATTTGAATAATTTTTAATACCTTTTTTAAAGTGCGTGAGTTATTCTTTATATGTTGAAAGTGTTATGTTATTATTTATAATGGTTTTGAAAAGTTTGGAGGTATGAATGGTATTCTACTTGATAATTGCTAAGTTTATGAAATGTATTCATTTGTGTTCAAACTAAGTTTTGAAAAAGAATCTTGTGATTTGAATAAGAACTTATTTTGTTATTAATGATTATATATGTGACTTTCGAGCTCCTTACGTGTGTCTTTTAATTAGACTGATGCATTGCATGTGAATCTTGCCTTGATTGTTGACCTTGGAGGGTAAATGGGATGTATGAGTACTTGATGGATAACTAAGTTAGAATGGTGATGTGTGTTGAGTTGGTTGCGGCCTAGTAGAACACTAAGAGTACTTGCAATGCCCCTCTGATGGCTTCCTGACTGTTTTCATGATTAAAAGGTTACCCCATTCCCCTGCAGTGGACTTGGGAGAGATGAGATTGTTTAACTACCTCACACGAGACATGTAGATGCTTGAATGTAAACCTTATACCTAGTTTCCTGCTTGGTGAGTTGTGAAGCGACCAAGAGACATATTTATATTTTTCATTATACTTGGGAGAATGCAGGATTAAGATTACTCCCATTTTTAAGTTTCTTGAATCCTGATGGTTGTTCCAGGGTACCAGTTACCCACTGAGCTGTGGTTTGCTCATACCCCTCTCTCCCTCCCCCTTACAGGTCAAAACGAAGATGAGGAGTTGGCTGCATGTAGATAGACAAAAGTATTCCTAGTTGTTTATGTATAGGAAGTAATTGTTTTGTAATTGAATTGTTTTGTAAAAATATTTGGAATGCTTGGGATGTTTGATGCATTTAGATTGTTCTCCGAGCTTGTGGCTCGTGATATACTCCGGTGTGTGGCCGTTGAGTTTGTTTTTGGTTTAATTTATTTTGTTTATTTACAGGGATGTAAGGCTTTAAGCCTAGGAAACGTCCATATTACAAAGGAAACTCTGCCGGATTTTCCTCTAGAAGTTTTGGATGTTAATTTCTAGGTTCTTCCTTTTACATTTTTCAACCTTAATTAGGTTGAGATTGACCCTAATAGTCCCTATTAGGGAGTGGGCTGTTACAGGATCGTTTAATTTAACAGTCGTTCTGTCGTGCGATTGTTCATTTGAACGGTCGTGAGACTTAACGACCATTAAATTGAACGGTTGCGCCGTTCTAATTAACTGCAATTGAATGCAGTTTACCATTGCATCGTTGCACATTAAATCCAAAACCTCAACGCTCCTTCCGTCCCACCTTGAAGAAAGTCTGACAATTTACACCGGTAATCGCCTCTTTCCGCCACCTTCCGCCGGAGCCGAGAATCGTAAGTCGATCTCCTCTCCGTCCTTAACATTTTCTTTAAATATTTTGTGGTTACTAACAACACAAACTCTTCCTCTCACTAGAAATTGTCGCCGCCTCCATCTGTCGCCGTCACTGCCGCCTCCATCGTCGCCATCGCTACATCCGTCACTTGTGTTGTCGTAGCTGTAACACTCCCAGGTTACTAACCACTAGATTAAGCTAATGATTCACCTAACCTAATGATTAGCAGTGGATAAACACCTGAGAGAATTACCGCCGTCCCCAGAGGTGGACAAGGCTAAGACTAAACCCAATAAAAGCAATCAACCATAAACCATCTTCTACCATGCTTCATCAACATAAATTAACTTAAACCACCTCAAAACAGCATAAAACAACCCAAAGGAAGTTATACAAGCCATTAAATCACAATTTCTTTTAAATCTTTCATGGCGAGCCTCTAACCTTCAGATTCCTTAAGGTGCTCTAGGGTTTCGTCCTCCCGGGGCTTTTCCATTCTCCTTTGCCGAGATTCGTAAAACGAAAACACAAAACTTCGAAAAGTGAGTTAAACTCAGTACGTACACCCCTAACCTGTAAGAATCTTTACGTAATTCATATTAGTTATTTAGCGCGGTTTGAAAATCATTAAAAACAACGTAGTAATAGTTTAACAATAAGAGTAGCATAACTTACATAGCTTGACCATAACTTAACCTGAACGTGAAGAAATATAATTGAACCTATACTTAAATCACAACCTAAATGAAAATATTTATGAGTTCTTCCCTTTAAAGGTAACTGGATAACCATAACTTGGCTTGTTTGAAATCAAATAAGATCATGCATGAACTGACATAGACACACACATGAAACCTTCCAATAAACATGACTTTAACTTCCATAAAACAAAACTTATAATCCTTGGTAAGTAATTGAAACAGCTTTACTTTGATCCCAGTAATTTGGAAAACTTAAGGTACATAAAACTTGGTATAGCATACCACTTAATGCGTGACACAAACCAAACTTGGAACACATGACTAAGAAAGTGACAGGTAAAATACGCCATAAAACATGAGTTAAAAAGTATACCCAACATATAGCATAAACTGCTACTTCAAACTAATCATAAAATGTGACTTGTAACATGTCAAAAAAAAGTACTAAAAACCATAAATAAGTCCGATAAGACTTAAACCCTTAACTTAAGTCCTTAAAGTACTTAGTTACTTAAAACTTAGTTGTCGTGTTATTATCCTGAAGGTCCCCTACTTGCGATCATCGGCTAAGCCTCCGTATGCGCATACCCGGACTGATCGGGAGATCCGGATGGTGGACAATGTTATACTGGCCAGATTTTCATGAGGTGCACTTTGGACACTATCTTCATATTTTCCCTGGTGTGCACAAGGCACGGCTACCTTGGTGTGCACTAGTGCACGATTAACATGGTGTGCTCTAGGCACGGGTTCCCTGGCGTGCACAAGGCACGACTAATCATGGTGTGCTCCTAAGGCACGATTAACCTAGGCGGGGCCTTTATTATCTTTAGAAAACTTGAAACTTAAACCTTATAAATTTAATTCCATTAGACCCTTAACCAATCTTATCCAGAACTTTGAAAATACCCCTAAAATCTCTAGGATGTACGTAAATGACTCTTGTAACGGAACATAATTCATAAATTACCCATAATATAAAAGTATTGACTTAACGTAATATGTTTTAGCACAGGAGATGAGTAGTATGAGACCTTAAAGTAAATCGTAAAATAACTGGGTACTTTAACCATGGTACTTAAAATTCATAATACTTGCGTAAACTTTGAATACCAATCATAAGAAATTTTATGTAAGCATGAATGATAAAATAAATATATAAAACTTGGCATAAAAAGAATAAAATATGCAATTATGCATAAAATATCAGGCGATATACGTACCTGAAGACTTAAGAACACGTACGAAACGAGCAGGGACTTGAATAGTGGTGGAACGATCTCTTGGAGGGACTTTAAAAGAAAGGAAAGGAATCATGAATTAGGACTTAACTTAGGTGGTAGCATGGAAGAATAACTTAGTGAATGTTTTTTCGAATAATAATAATGAACTCGCTTTCTAAGGTGTACTCGTAAGATCATAACTTATCCCACACATATCGGATCATGTCATAAAAGGACATTTCGGAAATCTTAGAATATACACTCTAACTTTGTAGTTGACCATGAAGGCTAAAAACGTGGCTAAAATGGGTAAAAACTAACATCTTCACAAGCTGCCCAGAATAATAACCATTTAAACTTCAATTATTCGAAAAAACCTAACTCGAGCTCTACTAATCGGTTCGGAACGGGTAAGCTATCTATGGAAAGCTTGTAATACGTACTTCAACTTTCATTTGAACACCAAGTTGATTTGAACATGGAAAAGGGTCGGATTTTGGCCATGAATGCAGGCAGTCACAAAAACACATTCTACATAACTTCAGTTTATTAGTCTCGAGTCGGGAACTCATAACTCTCACTCCCGATATCCTATGAATGTATATCATACCTTTCTGGAAATCCTAGAATGTCTCCTACAACTTTCATGTTTAGCTCTTAAACCATAGAAGACTCTAACCTCACGAAAAACACCCATCTTTGGACTGACGTCAAAAAGAACACAGATTTGCGCAACCTTACGGTTTTGGCCATAACTCCCAATATACTTATCAAAACGACGAGCTACAAAAGCCGGATGTTAGCTAACACTTTAATCTACCTATTCATGCTATAAAATGAATCAAAATCACAACTCATATTCTCTGGAAATGTCAAAACCAACCAGATTACAATAGCCCTTCACCAAATCACTTGCATGCATGATTAATCTCATGATTTTCCTTAATCACTAATTAAAACCTATCTTTTCATTATAGACACAAATTCCCAGGATCATAACCATCAAGAAACACTTCATATTGATCAAATCTTACACATGCAAAGCCAAATTCAACTTAAATCATACTCCTAAACATTATACTTGGCAAATTCTACACTAGAAGTCATAAAATTCATCCTTTTGCTAGATAAGTCCTATTTTAAACACATGCATTCACATTTAACGTATAGAATTACTCTTTCATAAAAGAATCAAGCCTCTTAAACCACATGCATGTCACAATCCACCATCATCCATACTCATTTAGTCATAAAAACGTATGATTAACACCACTTACCCAAACTTTCACTTGATTTCCTTAGTTCCTAGGAACCCCCTCTTGAATACATTGAAATCCTTGAGTGATGTTTGGGAAAACCTAAGAATAACATGAAGAAGAACTTAAAACATATACTTGATTCATCTTTTTAAAAAGGGGAGAAAGAGATGGAGTGAAATACCCTTGAAAATAAGAGGAGAAAAGGTGAGATGATGTGATGATGGTGCGTCGGCGGCCAGTGGGTGGCCGGAAAAATCGCCGGCATGGCGGCTGCTGGTGGCCGGCAGTAGGGGGCATAGCTGGTGGTGTTTGGGTGAGGTGAGAAGATAAGAGCAAGAGTGAATGAGGGAGTGCTTGAGATTATGTCTTAAGATGATAACTCACTTCTATCACAACATATATACATGTATACTAGTCTAAGGCCCATGGAAAAGCCTCCCCTTCTCCCTTTCCCTTTGCTTCAGCCGGCCTATGGCCCAAATGGGGAGGAATTTTTGATCCATTTAATTCTTCATCTTATACTTATATCTCCCTAATTTCCCAAATTACCGAAATTTCTTAAACCGTAAATATATTATCGGTAGCGATTTTTTTCCAAGAAAAGAAAATTAAACTGAATCGTTGATGATCGTTGCACTGTTCAAGTCCTGTAAAACATACACTGGGTTAGAAAAAAGGAACACTTGCTTGTAATTATTTGTGATTTATTAATAACCTTGATCAATTACACTCACTAATACGTATTAAGGGAGGAATTTTCTTCGAGTTATTACAGTAGTCGCCCCCTCCGGTCAATATCTCCTTCGCCGGTGACACTCCCCGGTTTATTCTTTGAAAATTTTTAGTTGTGTTAATTGTATACTTATGGTATAAACTATGAGCATGCATAAATTAATATGGGTTATGTTAACAATTGTGTAAAAAATGTTTAGTTAGTTTTGTTGTAAATAATTTTTGTGAATAATTTTAGTATTTGTTTGGTTAATTTTTGTATTAGTTAGTATTTTGGTTGTGAATAATTAGTTGAACAATGTGGTAGGTTTGGTAAAAATTAAGTTTTTATGTATTGGTTTTTTATGTATTGGTTTGGTAAAAATTGATAATTGTGTTTTATTTGTAAAAATTTAGTTTTTATGTATTGGTTTTGGACAAAACGTTTAATGTTTGCATGAGTAAGTGTTGATTAAAATTGTTGAATAATGTATTTGTTAGGTTTTAGGTTATCTATTTGCTAAACAGATACAGATTAATTGGCGGAATATTCATAACAATTATAACATTAATCACCAAAGGAAACAATTGTAGAGGCTTTAGTAATTGTACCTGATCGCTAATCTGACTGATGCAGAGGTTGACCTTTGAGATTCCATTGTAGAAATCCTCTACTGGAAGTCCACGTAGCACTCCGGGAACTCGATTGCTAGTTCGACCTGATCGAGACAGATCTCAATCTAAAGATGTATGTATTTTGGTATAGGTGTAGTTGTTTCAAGAAACAATAACTGCAAATTAAGAGAGACAGGAACTCAGGAAATCACCCTAGTATTTCTCTGAAAGTCTCGAGCAGTTCCCTCTATAAATCTCTCAGAGAGACTCCCATTTATAGGGTTTGAATGACTTGGGGAAAAGGGTTACTAAAACCCTAATGGTCGACTTACTTAACAGCACATTCTGAGGCCCAACACGGTTCATGTTGAGGCAACACGGTTAGTGTTGGCCTCCTAAATGTCCTTTAAGTCGGCTCATTGTCACCACGATCTGTTGCAGATCACCACGATCCGTGTTGACACCAACACGGACCATGTTAAGTCCAAATCGGTCCGTGTTGGACTGATTTCTCAAGTAAATCAGTTCCCAACATTTCTAAACATAATACGATATTACTTAGGTTACACACATTGTTTCAGGGCACCGACTTGTGTGACCCAGTATGACCAAATATTATAATTGTAATAAACACATTCAATTATTAATTATAGAGGTCTCTAGCAAGACATATAATTACTATATTACTTTGGTTTAATCTCCGTGTATATCAAACATTGCCGGGACATTCCTAACAATCTCCCACTTATCCCACAAGTTCTCGATTCCTTGAATTCCCTTGTCACTTACTGTCTCAAGTTCGGATAAGGTAAACTGAAGTCATCTTTATGTAAGACCCGAACGTTCCTCGATCTCCGAGTTTAGACTTTGAAAAGCAGATGATCAACTATTGATTCAACTGAGCTCGGCCTAGCATTTTCAGTCCAATCTCACCGAGTGGCCAACAAGACAACCTATCCCTAATAGGGAGGACAATGCCATCTTGTTCAAATACATATTCTCACATGATCCAACTGCAACCCAGACACTGCCTTTATAGCCTACTGTTACGAAAGATGTTTGACGCGCTCCAGAGTTACAACAGACCATGTAGTTTATGTATTGAACTCAGGATTTAGGAATTTTGAGTAGTGAGAGCTCTTATGACATTCCGATCCCAACTTAAAGAGCTCCCACTGCGGGTCAGTTCGGTAGTTGTTCTCAATAATACGCATGTGATTGATTTATGATGTCATCACATTAATATGATCACGAAACTTGATCATCACCTCAATCCTACACGTTAATTGTGTCGGTATTATCACTATTCCTACGTGATAATAAAATTAGGAGCCAGGTCGACTGTCGACCAAGACTAGCGTTATCAAGTGCATTAATGGGGTTTTAGAAATTGAACCTCATCCAATTTCCCATTTTGAATTCACTAACCTTTTTGGTCATTTACATAATTCTAAACCACAATTAATATAAATTTTGGAATCTTATTCTTAATGATGAATCAACAAGGTCATAATTCATGAACAATTCATGTAAACTTGACTTGTTAATATTCCGGAATGTGTTCAATACCTATTGCCCATGCATGACTATCATGCATGACTATCATGCTATAACAACAACAGGGGTTTAGTACATAATACTTGCAATGAAACTCGTACATATACCATCTCACTAATGACCTTTCATACAAGAAGATATTTCTGGAACTCATGTTTGGATTCATAGTGAGCTTCGGTTCCTTTGCTAGAGTGATCGTTCCTATCCACAAGGCTCTATTTCTCTCGCAAGGCTAGAAACATCACCCAGTTCTAAAACGAGCTTCACAATCCTAGCAGTTTATGCCACAACTTCTAAAGTCGTGCCATGCTTGTCTTATTTGCAAAATTAAACGCATGTCATGTTAGGAACTTCTTCCAGCTCACCTCAAAACCACTCAAACAGATCGTGTAATATTCTTTGACCTTTTAAATAATCATATTTCTCTGTCATAAGTGTAGCATCAATGCAAGTCTTCACACTTAGCTTTTATCAACCACTTTAGACTTAAGACACATCCTTAGTTTTGCTTATACATATACATGTTGGGTTTTAGGTTATCTATTTCCTAAACAGATACAGACTAATTGGCGGAATATTCATAATGATTATAAAACAATTAATCAACCAAGAAAGACACATTTGTAGAGGCTTTAGTAATTATACCTTTATCGCTAATCCGGCTAATGCAGAGGTTGATCTTTGAGATTCCAATGCAGAAATCCTCTACTTAAAGTCCACGCAACACCCTGGGAACTTGACTGCTAGATCGACCCGATCGAGACAGATCTCCATCTAAAGATGTATGTATTTCGGTACAGGTGGTTGTTTCAAGAAATGATAACTGCAAACTAAGAGAGAGAGGAACTCAGAAAATCACCCTGGTATCTCTCTGAAAGTCTCAAGCAGTTCCCTCGATCTCAATCTCTCAAGGAGAGTCCCTTTTATAGAGTTAGGTGGCTTGGGGAAAGGGTTAACCTAAACCTTAATAACCAACTTCTCTTAAAATAGCGTCTGAGGCCCAACCCAGTCTGTGTTCACCCAACACGGTTCGTATTATGTTGATTTTTCTAAGAAATCAACTTTTAATACTTTCCAAAATAATACTTTATTATTTTGGGCTATATACATTGTTCCCGGGCACTGACTTGTGTCACCCAGTAGGACCAAATAATATAGTTAATTAAACTTATTTAATTACAAAATATAGAGGTCTCTACCAAGAAATATAATTACTATATTAGTTTGGCTTAAACTCTAATTATATCGAACATTGTCGGGACATTCCCAACAATACAATGTATATGTTATGTTGGGCTTTGAACATCTCGTGGCATACATTAATCTCACGCCTGAAGTATGAGTTATATGTCTCATCCCTTTTTAGATCTTCTGATTGTTTTGAGACAATCAAATTCCCTAAGGATATACCATGGTTTATGGAAATTAATTCATTCTCGAAGTGGGTTGAACTATTCAACACCTAGTCAATTTGATTCAAACAATCAAAATCTTTAATCTATCATTATAGATCTTGTCTCCACGAAAATTCTTAGCCCCACCAATCCTTCACTTTGAAAATTATTCCCAAGTCAACCTCTGTTGATGCAACATGGGAATCTTCCTCTTAGTAGGCAATATTCAATCACATACAATATCAGAAAATACATTGCTCCCACTAAACTTCTTGTAAACACAATATTGTCTTTGGCACTTCCTAGTATATTAAACCTTTTTGATATCCTGGTCAACAAGGTCAATGATTCCGATTGCTAGAAGCTTCCTTAAGACCAAAAATGGCCTATTGAAGTTTATAAGTATTCCAACAAAAAACATTCAGTTGTGTCAAGTACACACCTTCCTTCCAAATCTAATTTTGAAGTCAGTCTTGATGTCTATCTTAATGAACCTATGTTTTGCCTTAAAACCCTCCTATGCCTGATGGTCACACCTTCAGACAAATCAATCGAGTTCTAAACTTGGTTCCATACATGGAGTCCATTTTAGACCTTATGGAATCTTGATTTGCTAATGCTTCTTTGATTCATTACTTTCTAAAAGTAACATCTCACGCTCATCCATAGAAGATCGATATCTTTGTGGTTGACGGAGTTGTTTACCTTACCTTGCTTGGAGTAATGTTCATGGCACCTCCTCCTCAACGTTTTAAGGAACTTCTACTGCCTCAACCTCGTTCTTAATTTCCCGATCAATAGGAAAACTTGTACTAGGATCAAGTAGCGATTCAAGTTTTAGGTGATGATTATAGTGTTTTGTGTCTCTTGAACTTCGGTAAGTTCAAAAACTCTCCCACTCTTTCTTTTAGAGAATAACATATTCTCTAAGAAGAAAGCATTTTGAGACACAAACACTATCTTCTACAATAGTTTGTAGAAGTGATACCCCTTTCTTTCAGAAAACAGTTCAGGGACTTTTCCTCTCCAAATTAAATGTGTGTCTTCTCTAGTGCTTCAGTTAATCTTTGTTCAGTAATTAGAGCTACGGTTAGCTGCGTGTATCCCCAAAAAGTAACCGGCAATGTTGACTCAACCATCATTGATCGCACCATATCTAATAAGGTGTGATTCCTCTTTTTAGATACATCATTGAATTATCGTATTCCAAGAGGAGAGAGTTATGAAATAATTCAACATTCTCTGGAATGGTCAGTGAAATCTTGGCTCAAATACTCACCTCCTCAATCTAATTGAAGGGTTTTGATTTTCTTACCAAGTTAGTTTTGTAGTTCACTTTGAAAATCTTTGAACATTTCAAAGGATTTAGACTTGTGGCGTATTAAGTAGATATGCCCATATCTACTAAAAAATCTTTCACTGAAAGTTATGAAATAATACAGTAAACCTTCTTCTAGCACTAGTGCTTATAGGCCTACATACATCAATATGTTTGCATCCTAAGAAATCATTAGCTTGTTCACCAATTCCAATAACAGGTGATTTTAGTCATCTTACCCATCAGGCATGCTTTACAAACATTGAACTTTTCAAAGTTTAGGTTTTCCAAAATCCTGCACTATGCAGTTTCTGAATGCATTTCTGATTAATATGACTTAAGCTTATAGTGCCAGAATTATGTTTCATTTGAGTCATTTGTTCAAACTCTTGGCTCAACCATTAGCATCCTTTTGATTGCATCTAGGTGCTCTCATTGTTTCACCAAGACTACTTCATTTTGGAAATCTTCAAACTATTTTAACATTCCAGCCTCAGATGAATCTCATAGACATGAATCACCATGTGTTATTTTACTCATCTTTGAAGAATTTGAAGTAATTCATCCCTTGTAGTTGTGCTCAATTGGACTACATACATCCATATGTATGAGTGTTTGTTAGCACGTTTTCCCTTTCTTGTAAAAGGTACAGTCATGTTTTGCAGACATCATATGTTTCAAATTCTTATTATCCAAAAGTCTATCACAGTGATGCTTCCGAATGCGCTCTAATCTGCGTGACTTAATATATAGTTACAAGGTTCATGTTTGATCATGAGTTATTCCCTTTAAACTTTTTGGTTTCGATGTGTTGGGTGTGTTTATCCGAGATCCTCTCTTTCTAATTGAGAGGATGAAATCAAATTTCAACTTATAATGAGAACATAGAATCACCTATAAATTTCTATTATAAGTCTTGAGGAAACGGATAAACAACCAATTCTTCATTAGGAATTACAACTAATTGCATATTCCTATTTGTAGGCTGACTCTCCTCCTACAAAACACATCTACTTTGTTGCAGATCCTGCACATTTGCATAAATGCGAGTCTCACAGCCGGTATCATATACTCAAAGTGGGTTTAATAAGGGTAGTGTGTATCATATATGCATTTGCCTAGAAATGAAATCATATCTCAAGTCTTCCTTATAGTTTGGACATTCACACTTCCAGTGTCACACATGACCTGGTTGTTTAACCGGTTGCTATCATTGGTTGGGCATGTACAACTGTTTATCCTTACCTTTCCTTTGACTTCTTGTCTTTGATAGATTTCTTCTATCTTATTTTCCCTTTCACTAAAAGACTATCTTTGGTCGCTAACTTTTTGGCTAAAAGGGGATCTGAGGTTTCAAATTATTTCAAAAGATGAGCGCCATCAATTAGCCCTTATCTAGCTTAACCGAGACTATCTGGTTGTTGGTTTCATATTTATCAATTCTAACTAGTTCATTGAAACTGGTTTTGAGTTGATAATATTGAAATCCTTCCTCTAATCTTCAAACATTTTGAAGTTAAAGTCACATGAATACTATGACATTACATATATCCATTTGTCTTGATTGACCTCTTAATATTGATGTCTAGCTCAATGTTATATCAAAGACATGTTTCTTTAATTCGCCTCTAAGACAATCTTGCGATGGCGATGCCGATTAAGAAATTGGTGTAATTGCTCTTCTCTTTCTTAAGGAGAAAACAATATTTTATTAGTGGTGGATGTTTGAGTGAAAAGACATTAATAATTCTAAAAATTGGTTCTTTTTAGCTATTATTCATCAAAAGAAATTAAACTAGTTTAACTTCAAATCAAACACTTTATTAACTCTCATTTAGTGTTTTAATTAACCAAGACCCACAAGACTCATGGGCTCAAGTGGACTTTGGCCCAACAAAACCCGAACTCATATCACCTTTGGTGGATCATCTTATGATCGATCATTCAAAATGACTCTTGGCAAGAAATTTGTATCTAATACTTTATTTCTTTTCCTCTGCTCTTGACCTAAAATTATTTTGATAGCCAATTTGAATTGACATAACTCCCACCCTACTTATTAATGATGAATAAATAATTCGCTTTGGCTCTCTTTATTTTTTCATTTAAGTGGTGTTTCGATAGGTTGAGCAATAATTCAATTTTGGGAGTAGGTTTTATTATCCTCAGCATGCAATTCTAGGTGAACTCTTTCGAAAAGCATAAAAGAGATAATAAAACAACATGTTATAACAAATTTAAAGTATAAAATAAAACCCCTAGTATGGTTACCTAGAATTAATCAAACTAATTTAACTAAGCCTTGACAGTGTTCAAGAATATCTTCTTGGATTTTGCAACTTTCTTGGATATGGCTCCCACTTGGATCAACACCTCCATTGTTGTTGGGCTCCCACTCGACTTGATGTCTCCAATTACAACAAATTTACAAAGTTGACCTCACAATTGAGGCCTTGCATGAATTAAAATAAACCTAATTGAAATTTAAATTTAAATTTAAAATTAATTCAATGACGGCACGCAGGTCGTATTTCACCCAACCCGGTACGCAGACCGGTAAAACCGACTCTCTATGGCCATACTAGAAACTCATGCAAATAAGCAATATTGCAATAATTATATCAAATATAACACATCCTTTAAATAACATATTATAAAGGCATATTTAATTGCAATATAACATATATATATATATATATATAAGGAAACAAATAATAAATAAAGGTTTCCTAAACAGTTTGCATGATTGACAGAATAAACAAAATTCAAAATTTTATCTTAGATACCCAAACAGATTTAGGATTTTAAAAAAATATCTTCACACACAATATACTCAATTTTTCTAAAATTAAGAGATCTAAAAGATAATATATCTTCTAAAATATTGCAAGTTTCAATTTTCCTAAAATCAAAATATGTAGAAGATATTATATCTTTTAAAATATTGCAAGTTTCAATTTTCCTAAAATCAAAAGATGCATAAGATACTATATCTTCTAAAATATTGCAAGTTTCAATTTTCTTAAAATGAAAAGATACAAAAGATACTATATCTTCTAAAAATATTGCAAGTTTCCTAAACTTTACAAAATATTATTAGATGTTATGCCTAGTAACTAATTTAGCAATAATAGGATTCGATAATTAATTTCTAAAATTATTTTTAAACCCTAAAAGCTTGGATTTCACCAACACTACTGGCAACACGGTCCGTGTTGACTCAACACGGTTCGTGTTGCTTCCCAGTGTCGGTTATTTCGTGCGTGAAAAACTTAAATAAAATATCCAAAACTTACCGAATAAAAGATTTTCATATCGTAGTGTTATTTAACAACCTATTATGAAATTTTCCAAAATTTTAACAATTTTCATAAGCTTGTAAAATTTTAGGGAATTAAACCTTTTTAATTCGCCCTTTTAATGAAAAAAAAGAAAATAGTCCGTTAAGGTTAAAAATCAAATTTTATAATTTTCCCATATAGTAGGTTCATCCAATATGCTACTGTAAAAATTTCACGTTTTTATTAAATTTCTAAAATTAAAAAACAATCATAATAGTAAACAATTATACTCCGTTGTCAATCTGAAAATTAAAGGAAAATTAATTAACTATTTCGAGAATTCACGAAAATTTTATCTCTAATAGTATGATTACCCAGTAATCTACTGTAAAATTTTCAGAAGTTTTAAAAACTTCTATAAATTTATAAATTCAGATAAATAAACCAAATTTATTTCTCGATAGATCTGAAAACTCAACTAAAAATCCATTTCAATTGGGAAAAATCTACAAATATTATGGTGAGTCCAAGACATTTCCAGACACTTTCAGTAAGTTTTCTTGGAATTTTTCGAATTCGTTTAATATTTTATTTCGATTTTTCATTAAATTTACTGTAAATAAACTAAATCAGAAAATAGATCTACAAAATCATATTGTGTGAACTAGACTTATTTCATCTATTGCCTATTGTTTACCAATATTAAACATAATCATTTCTAAGACAATCTAAATTAAATCAAGTTCATGCTAGATTTACCAATTAAACAAACATAAAATTGACTAATTAAAGGCAATAAGAAATAACAATAATAAAAGCATGAAACTTTTCAAAAAAAATCCAGATTTATTATTTTGAATAACAAAGATTAAAACTTTCATAATGTTTCAATTTTTAGGCATAAATCTACTATAGGGAATTCATAATATAATTCCACTATTGACAAAATTAGTTATGAATTCAGGTATAATACTTTAGCATGTAATTGGTGGCTCTGATACCACTGTTAGGTTTTAGGTTATCTATTTCCTAAATAGATACAGATTAATTGGCGGAATATTCATAACGATTTTAAAACAATTAATCGCCAAATGAAACAATTGTAGAGGCTTTAGTAATTGTACCTGATCACTAATCCGACTGATGCAGAGGTTGACCTTTGAGATTCCAATGTAGAAATCCTCTACTGAAAGTCCATGCAGCACTCCGGGAACTCGATTTCTAGATCGACCCAATCGAGACAGATCTCAATCTAAAGATGTATGTATTTTGGTATAGATGTAGTTGTTTCAAGAAACAATAACTACAAACTAAGAGAGAGAGTAACTCAAGAAATCACCCTAGTATCTCTCTGAAAGTCTCAAGCAGTTCTCTCTATAAATCTCTCAGAGAGACTCCTATTTATAGGTTTGAATGACTTGCGAAAAAGGGTTACTAAAACCCTAATGGCCAACTTACTTAATGGCACATTCTGAGGCCCAACACGGTTCATGTTGAGTTAACATGGTCCGTGTTGGCCTTCTGAATGTCCTTTAACGGCCCATTGTCACCACGGTCCGTGGCAGATCACCACGATCCATGTTGACACCAACATAGACCATGTTGAGTCTAAATCGGTCCGTGTTGGACTGATTTCTCACAGAAATCAGTTCCCAACATTTGTAAACATAATACGATATTACTTAGGTTACATACATTGTTCCAGGGCACTAACTTGTGTGACCCTGTAGGACCAAATAATATAATTGTAACTAAAAACATTCAATTACTAATTATAGAGGTCTCTAGCAAGACATATAATTACTATATTACTTTGGTTTAATCTCCGTATATATCGAACATTGTCGGGATATTCCCAACAGTATTATAATGAAATATTTAGGGTATTTGTCATTATTTATTTAAATTTGTTTAAGTTGAACACGCAAAATTATGAATATATGATTAATTAAATGACAATTATTGTTAAGTATGTTTATGATTAATAAAGGTTTTATTAACTTTATTCTGTTTATTAATTTGTTTATGTTAACTTTTATTATGTTTGTTTCTAGGTAGGCTTATTATTTATGTATACGGTTTAGAGTTTACAGTTTGGGATTTAGGGTTTATGCTTGATGAAAATATTAAGTAGTGTAACGAAATTATGCGGAGTATTACCTAAACTTGAAATAAACTAACACAATATCACCAAATACCTTTTCCATGAAATTCATTGTAGTTCGATGCTAATCAACAAATTGAATGTTGGGGAATATCATCCTCAACTTTTGACATGTTGTTTAGCACGCTTCAAAACCATTTGAAACTACGTCATGGAACAAGTATATAGGTTATTTGTGAGGTTAGTTTAAAGGATTAAGTTGGTATACTATTCCGAGTAGTTTATATGTAGATATCCTAAAAAGAGGTTGAGTTTGGATGATTTTGGTAGTTATTAGTATGTGAGTTAGTTATTATGTTTGGTTAGGAATGAATTTACGAAACTGCAAACTTCGTTGGATAACTTAATTAAAGGTATGTTTCTAAATGCCAATTCACTCTTGTTGTGATCAACAAGTTGTCGGAGTTATATATATGTGTGATCAACTGCTTGGGACGTAGCAAATGTCGATTGTTGTGTATTTAGCATATATCCCAACCACTTATAAAATGAACACCCAAGAACTCAATCTTGATTTCCTGGGTGTTCGTTTTATATGTGGTTGGGATGCCAAATGCACAACGATTGACATTCGCTGCGTCACAAGCAGTTGATCATCCATACATATAACTTCGACAACTTGTTGATCACAACAAAGCCGAATTTGCATTTAGAGACATACCTTTAATTAAGCAACCCATCAAAGTTTGTAGCGTAGATTTGTTGTTAATCCAACCTAATTACTAACTTAATTACTCATAACTTCAAATGAAGACATAAATTTGCACAAAATTATGTGACATCCATTTATTTACTCAACAACCAGTTGACACATAAGTAAATAGGTTATTTGTGATGGTAGTTTAGAATAGTAAGTTGGTTAATTTTGGTAGTTATTAGTATCTTAGTTGGAAACGTCATAAAAAGAGGTTGAGTTTGGATGATTTTGATAGTTATTAGTAAGTGAGTTAGTTATTATGTTTGGTAAGGAATGAATTTACGCGACTGCCAACTTCATAGGTTAACTTGATCAAGGGCATGTCTATAAATGCAAATTCAGCTTTGTTTTGGGGAACAAATCTGTCAGAGTGTTATTACATGTCCTCAGATGCCTGTGAAGTAGGAATGTTGGTCGTGATGCATTTAGCTTCGCGAAAACTAATGAAACGAACACCAAGGAACTAAATCTTGATTGCTTTGGTGTTCGTTTCATTAGTTTTTGTGAAATTGAATGCATTACGACCAGCATTCCTACGTCGCATGCATCTGATGACATGAATGTAAAACTATAACAGCTTGTTCCCCAGAACAAAGGTGAATTTGCATTTGGAGACATGCCCTTGATCAAGTTAACCTACGAGGTTGGTAGCTTTAATTTGATGCTAATCCAATCTAATTGCTAGCTTAATTACTCATAACTCCAAATGAAGACATATAATAGCACATAACTATATCACATCTAATTAAGTATTCAACAACCAGTTGCTACAAAAGTAAATAGGTTACTTGCGATGGTAGTTTAGAGTAGTAAGTAGGTTAATTTATATTTCTAATATCTTAGTTAGCGATGTCATAAAAAGAGATTGAGTTTGAATGATTTTGGTAGTTATTAGTAAATGAGTTAGTATTTATGTTTGGTTAGGAATGAATTTACGCACTGCCAAATTTCGTAGGTTAACTTGATTGTGGGCATCTTCCTAAATGCAAATGCAACTTTGTTATGAGGAATAAAAGGTCAAAGTTTTATAAACACCTCATCATGGGCTTGCGACGTAGGAATGTTGGTCGTGACGTATTCATTTTTAGAAAAGCTTATGGAACGAATATCAAGGAACTCAAGATTTGCGTTCCTTGGTGTTCGTTCCATAAGCTTTTCCGAAACTGAAGGCGTCACGACAAACATTCCTACGTCGCACGCTCATGATGAGGTGTATGCAAAACTTTGACCTTTTATGCCTCATAACAAAGCTGCATTTGCATTTGGGAAGATGCCCTTAATCAAGTTAACCAACGGAATTGGTAGCGTAAATTTATAGCTAATCCAACCTAATTGCTAACTTAATTACCCATAATTCCAAATGGAGACATATAATAGCACATAATTATGTCTCATCCATGCAAGTACTCAACAACCAGTTGATAAATAAACAAATGTCAATGTCTAAATCTAATTTGCGCAACCTTGCAATTTGGAACTAGATGGAAAATACTAGGAGGAGGATGTATGAGCGAATCGATGCGGAGGGGTATCTCAGCAAAGAGTTTGTTAGAGGGGTAAAAGAAGAACTTTTTCCAATTGCTAAACAAACCAATAGCTTCCAATCGGGTAAAGTACTTAGGTGCCCATGTTCAAAGTGTAGAAACATGAAACATCATAATGAGGACAATGTTAAGGTGCACTTGCACAAAAATGGGTTCCTTCCACGTTATTTTGTGTGGACAAGTCACGATGAGTTGTAGGTGCCTCCTGTTACTACAGTCCCCATCCAAACGTCGAACCACATTGAAAGGTCTTCTATGACTGATGTGTTAGACCCAATGCAAGAAATGCTCACAGATGCCATCGGAGATTTATCATCTGATCAAGCGTTAGACCCAATGGAAGATGAGCCGTCATATGGAGGCCAAAAATTTCTAGAAATGTTAAAAGCGTCTAAACGACCATTGTATGAAGGTTGCGAGAAGTCACAATTATAAATAGTGTCGCGACTTGTAAACATAAAGTGTGAGTACAATCTCCCTAACAAAGTCGTAGACAATCTGTAGCCCTCGTGAAAGATATTTGTCCCCCTGGTAATAAAATGACAGACACGTACCACTCGGCGAAGAAGTTACTCAAAGCTTTAGAACTTCCGCATGAGAGGATCGTCGTGTGTCTAAAGGGGTGTATGTTGTTTTGGAAGGATAACTCCATGCTTGATAGGTGCAACTTTTGTGGTGCTGATCGATACGTGCAGAAAATGGCTTAAGGTAAAAGGATCGCCCACAAAGAGCTCATATACTTTCCAATCGATCCAAGGTTGCAAAGATTATACATGACTAAGACATCAGCAAAGCAAATGAGGTAGAACTCAACAAATGTTCGAGGGGACGGTGACATGGTTTATCCGTGCGATGGTGAGGCTTGGAAGCATTTTGATGCCACTCACAAAGAGTTCGCATCGAAACCACGCAATGTGCGGTTGTGTATATGCATTGATGGTTTCGCCCCTTTCGGTAGTTTCGGGAAAACTTATTCTACTTGGCCTGTTATAGCTACCCCATACAAGGCTTTGCATGAAGAAGCCTTACATGTTCCTAACGCTCTTGATTCCTGGTCCGAAAGGTCCAAAGGGAAACTTCGACATATACCTGCAGCTGTTAATAGATGAACTAAAACAATTGTGGGAGGAGGGTGTAGCCACGTATGATGTTTCTTTGAAGGAAAAGTTTAGAATGAAAGTGTCCGTGTTGTGGACAATAAGTGATTTTCCAGCGTATGGTATGCTTTATATGTGGACCACTGCAGGTAAGTTAGCTTGTCCATATTGCATGGATAACACAAAATCACGGTGGCTGAAACATGGGAGGATACATTCATGGTTTGATTGTCATCGACAGTTTCTTCCATTGGACCATCCTTATCGTACTAACAAGAGCGCTTTTTCTAAAAACCGAGAGGAACATTCGCCTCCTCCTCCTCGCCTAACTGGGAGAAAAGTTTCGGAATACGTGTCGAGGTTACCATCATCTACTGAAGAACAGGGCAACGTTGACGGCTATCTTCAATCTTGCAATTGGAATAAAAATAGCATATTTTGGGAGCTACCTTATTGGAAAGACCTTCTAATTCGGCACAGCTTAGATGTCATGCATGTTGACAAAAATGTGTTTGATAAGGTGATGAACACCATCATGGACATCAAAGGAAAGACCAAAAATGATGAGAATTCTAGGAAGGACCTAGCCGGTCATTGTAAGCGTCGCCGTGTTGATAAAGAACGGACGGACGGAGCTGCATATGTCATGGGTAAAGAGGAGTGCAAGGCATTATGTCAGTGGCTTAAAGATCTCAAACTTCCCGATGGATATGCAAGCAACCTAGATAGATGTGTAGATGTTAACACATCTAGATTACATGGTCTGAAGAGTCATGATTCATGTTTTTATGGAGATGTTGCTACCAATTGTCGTTAGGGAGTTACTTCCTCAGAATGTGTGGAAAGCCCTGACGGAATTAAGCTAATTTTTAAGAAACTTGTGTGCCTCTAAGTTGAGCGTCGATGAAGGATGTTTTATCTTAGACTCATTTCTACATAAACCAACGAATGCAAATTATGGGGTGTATGTCAAAGGGGTGAATGGTACTGACTTCCACGAGGTTTTGAAAGAGGTTATCGAATTATTTTATATTGGGCGTAGTAGGGAATACAAAGTCCACTTGTTCAAGGTTGAATGGTTCGACCGGTCAAGGTGGGGTAGTCGTACATGATTGTAGACACCGGATTTTGTACCGTTTATTAGTTTTAGTTGTTTGTAAAAATAGCTAGCCGAATAGTTTAGTAGCATGCAAACCCATCTCTTTTCTAGCCCGAAAACGAGCATAATGGCCCAAATGTTACGGGCCTGAGCATAATAGCCCGAAAATGAGCAGGAACCCGTCTGGGTTCTTTAGGCCTGAGCATAGCTCAACTCGGCAGGAACCCGTCTGCAGGTTCTTTGGGCCAAGCTCAGTGAACTCGGCTGAGATTTGCCGCCGCGGCTAAAACCTAAACCCTAGAATGCACCCCCTACCCCCCTACTCCACTATAAATTAAACCATTTTTTCCCTTCCAAAAACACACCATGGTACGCTAGAGTATTGACACTAGCATATCTTCTCCATCTCTTCTCTCCCCTTTGCATGCTGCTTTACTAAAGGTTAGCATAGTTGATGTAAAACATGTAGTAATCTATCGAATTCATTTTTTTTTTTATATTTTCAATATTTTGCATGATTTTAATGATGAATTTGTGAAATTTATATCTAATTCCTCCCTTTAACTTTTGTTTTGCTTTAATTTAATTCTAGTAGAGTCTATTCGTTGAATAGGCGGATTTGATGATTTTAATTGTCAAATTCGTAACCTTACCCCCGAATCCATCTTTGGATTCGCAGGCCGGAGTCTATATTTAAATGGTTTGTTGTTTTTCTCCTAAAATTCAACTGGCGACTCTATATTCGTACTTTGGTATTTCCCTTTTTACGGTTTCTTTGACCTAATTTGTGATTAACGCCAAAAGTAATCCGGCTTGGTTCAAACCATGAACCCAGACGGGTTTCTGTCCTCTTTTCACTTTCTTTTTTTTTCGTTTCTTTATTCAGTACAATTCGCGGATAGCACTCGAGTTTACCCGTCTCGATTCAATTAATGAACCCAGACGGGTTCATCACTTTTTTTAAACCTTTCCTTTGTTTTCTTTTAGGGTCGGCAGCAACGAAACCCGGCTCGGTTCAATCAAACCCAGACGGGTTTCTTGCGTTTTCCCCTTCCTTTTTATCTCTTTCTTTCTTCTTTCTTAAAAAGGTGAATTTCGGGATTGCGGCGCATAAATCTTTTTCTTAATCTGTTAACAAAATCATTCTTAAAAGTTCAACCTTATTTAAGGTTAAGCAATCCTAGTCGGCTCCCAATCACTCTTTAAGTAGCGCCGCGAAAAAGGTCCATCGATCGATTTTTTCGGGGTCTACAGATTGGCGATTCCACTGGGGACTTAAACTTAAAAAGAGGGTAAAACTTGAAAGAATTAAATTTTAGTGTTTTTTGTAAAAGAGGAGGAATTAATTTATTTCACATTTTTATCATTGTTTTAGGCATATTGCATACTAGGCTACTCTTGGGCCTTTATGGCTGGGGAGCACAAAAGCGTTGGTTTAGGTTTTTAAAACTAGGAATCAACCCCGAGAGCGGGAGATCACTACTTGTGGGATGCACTTACATCGCCAAGCATTTGATCTCTCCTCTCCCCGTGTTACACTCTAAAGGTTTCCTTGAAACCCAAAGAGCAACACCCCAAACATTTTTCCTTGAATTCTATATAAGAAAATGCACCGGGGCGAGAACATGTGGTACCCTATTCATCTCCCTAAACCTAGAAAAACCCTGAATCTAAAGCCATGGTTAGGCTCATCCCGTATCTGTATGTTATGTGATTTAATCCTGTAAAAGTTGAGTCCAAGCGTCTAGCCCAAACATGAGCAGGACGTCATTCTAGCCCGCGTAGGATCAGAAGAGAGATGGACTGGCCCAAACCCAGACGGGTTTTATAAACCCAGGCGGGTTCGCTGTGCCTGGCCTAATTGGACTCACTGTGGAATCCTGTCTGTGCCCATTTGAAAGGGAGGAATTACAGCACAAACCCAGACGGGTTTGGGCCTGTTTTTCTCCTCCTTCCACATCGGGCCAAAGCGTTACGATCGCGATCGGCCAATCCACTTACTATTGATCCTATTCGGCCCTTTATGACGCCCCTTGAGTCAGCGTCAGTCCGGTCAGTCATCATGCTAGGTCCATATAGAGTTAGGACATGCACTCCCATAAAAGTGGGTGAGTCATCCTTGTGTCAGCATATAGGCGTCATGTCCATGTCCCAGGTCCATATAGGTCCACTAAGTCATGCATACATTGGGTGGGTGGCGTAAAGGTTCTTTCGAACACTAATCAATTTCCATGCAGGCAAGATAGCAGACCATCTCCGAGCCCGCATCCGTGACCCACAAACCGGCAGACTTATTCGCAATCCCAATTACAAACCGTCGGCTCAGTCCAGTGAATCTAGTCAATCCAGTGAATCCACCATGTCAGAATCCCTCGCCAACAACCTTTTTGGGGAGAGTTCTGGTGACAAGCAACTTGATGGGCTGTACGAGCGGGTACAGGAAGCAATTACCATCTGCATGGCAGACCAGGAGGACAGAACCAATGAGAAGCTAGAAAAGAAGTTCAGTGAAAATCAACAAACCATGAATGGCGTTCTGGAAGCCATTAAGCAGATCAACAAAAAGCTGGGCATCGAACTTGAGGAAGAGGAAAACTATTATGATTCCGAGTCTGAGGTCGAGGCTGATGATGGGGTTGGAGAGGGTCACCCCAAATCCAAAAATGGAGGCCCAAAACCTAAGTCATTTGGTGAGGTTAGGTCCAAACCTGTACTGAATAACTCCAGAACTTCAGAGGACCCCTACGTCAAAAAACTTGAGGAGAAAGTTGATATGCTCACCAGAAGGATGATGAAAGCTGATCCGACCTTCACCGACCCCTGCATGGATTTTGCCATCCCCAAACATTGTGTATCGAGAATAAGGGACAAGGTTGAGGTGCCAAACATGAAATTTAGACCCTCTGAAAATCCATCGCATCACTTGGAGGAATTCCTGAGGCTGGCTCCTCTCCATAAGGTAGATGAAGGTCTCTACACCACAGTCTTCCCTTCCACTCTAGAAGGTAAGGCCAAGGTATGGTACCAAAATCTACCCCAGCAAGTTAAGACCAACGCAGATGAGTTATTCAAAGCCTTCATAAGCCATTTCAGTCGCCTGCAGCAAAAGGAGGTCACTGTGGATGACCTAACTTCCATGAAACAAAAGGAGGATGAGTCGTTCCTCTCTAATTACGAGCGATGGCATTCCATGCTATCTGAAATCGACGAGTCTGTCCCCTTTAGGATGCAACTAAGCACTTTCAGGCAAGGTATTCATCCCCGCATCACACGGCATTTTGGCTTCCAATCCATCTAAGACTTTGAAACCTTAAAGGACTTGTGTGTTCAAATTGAAGCTGCTAACCATGAGAAAAGCACACAACATTCTGGTTGGAAAGGATCTAGCTCCAACAGGAGGGCCACTAGCGCGCCTAGCCCCCCTCAGAAAACTGTTGAGACTAATTCCATCCAACGAAGGCCATTCACCCCGAGGTACGACTCTTACCACCCGCTGGATATGTCTTATGCCAAGGCGTTGGAAAGGCTGGTAAAAAAGGGCATCATCCAATTGCCCCTGCCGACCCCTGAACCTGATGTTAAGCCTCCGAAGTGGGATGGGAACAAATACTGCAATTTCCATCGCAGTCGAGGTCACGACACCGAGATATGCTGGTCTTTGAAAAATAAGATCGAAGGGCTAATCCGGGACGGTGTTATTCCTCCACCAAACCCGTCTCGAAAACCCAACAACAAGGAGAACCCATTGCCCAATCATACCAATGCCGTCTTTTTGGAGAAGAACAGTTTTGATCCGTCCACACTCATCACCGAAATAGGTCAATTTGTCTCAGTTATTCTCCCGCTTTCGGAGGAACTCATCATCAACGGTATTTGGGACAGTGAAAGTGAGGAAGAGGGCGAAGAGTCCACTGACCTTGAAACCAATAGGCATCCATTGTACGACTCTTCTGACGAAGGAGGAGATGTGGAAGAAGTAACAATTCCCAGGCCGCAGCCCTTACTCGGTCCGGCCGCTACTATAACAAGAATGCTACCTTGTCAGCAGCAACCAATAATCCCGAAACGACGGAAACCCCTACACCTCCGCCAGAAGATCCTTTCCTCACACAGCTGAAGAAAACCAAGGCCGAAGTCACGATTTGGCAAATTTTGTGTGCTTCGCAAGACCATAGGCAAATACTGTTGAATGCCTTCAATAAGCTCATGGTCCCTACCTCAGCATCACCAGAGGATATCATCTCTCACATTACCTCCGGGAAGCCTACCATCACCTTCGGGGATGAAGACTTACCTGAGGAAGGAGGGACCCACAACAAAGCTCTTTATCTCACCGCCATGTGCTCTACTCAAACCATACCACTTGTTCTCGTGGACAATGGTTCGGCCGTCAATGTCTGTCCGTGGAGAACCGCACAAAAGTTAGGAGTTCAAAAACAGCATTTAACACAAAATACTGTTCAACTGCGCGCATACGATAACTCCCCTCGCAAGTCATTAGGATCAATTGTGCTTCCCATCACCATGGACTACATAAGTAAGAACGTTGAATTCGTCGTTCTTGACATCCCGGCTTCTTTCAACATGCTGTTGGGAAGGCCTTGGCTACATGAGTGCAACGCTCGCCTCTACCTTACACCAGAAGGTGAAATTAATCATTCAAGGCCAAGTAGTCACGATCTCAAGTAAACACCTCAGCGTTGTTTTTGACCCCAAGAAACCCACACTCGAGATTGAACATAGCTCGGCTGACGAGGAGCTACACAACTTTGAGATGGTAGCGGTTTTGAGCCAGGATCAAGCTCACTTTGACTTCGATCCCTACTCAAACCCTAATATCCATGCTGTATTGAAGAAGCAAGGTCATTTTCCGGGGATGCCACTTGGCCGAAATCCCAAGAACAAGTTGGCGCCAAATTTCAAGGTGTTCAAAAATAAAGGAAGGTTCGGGCTAGGCTATAAACCAACTAAGGAGGAAGTGAAACTGGCAAAGCTAGCCATGGCTAAACAGAAAAGATTGGACAACCCTCCGACCCTATACCAAGTCAAACCGTATCCACGCACTCTTAATGGGCAATTCTTGAGAGAGGGTGATGACTTCCCTTATTACGGCTTCCCAGAACCTCATTACCTAAAGTCTCAGGGTATCCAAGTGGCGGGATTAGAAATTTTCAATGACCGTGACGTCACCACAACCGCCACGTTCATCCCGCCTAGGAGAAGTCGTCCACCTTTGGAGTGGACCCACCTCGCCGGAGGCGGCATTTTTGGAATGCTCTTTGGGCAAGAGGCGCGCAAGGAAGAGGTCGTCGATCCGGTCATCGCTGCACTTTCCAACCCAAGCTTTGATCCAAGTCTGTTGATCGGAGAAGACGGCGGCCATCGCGAGATCACCTGGATCGATGATGAAGAGAACAAATTTACGCTTTCTGTAGGAGAGTCTGTAGGAGAGTCTGTCCCAAAGGTCATAGAGTCAGGTTCTAGTAGTCCTAAGTTGGTCGGGGTTAACCCAGAGTCTGTTGATGTACCCATTTCTGCATTTAATAAGATGAACATTTCTGCCTACTCGAACTGTTGTGCCAACACTGATAATAAATATGCTGAACCTTTAAAAGACCAAAATGAATTAACAGAGGCCATGGATACATTTGAGGAAAAAATAGCAGTCATCGAAGATACCATAAGCATAAACGTAGGAACGGAGGATAACCCCCGGGAGCTCAAATTGGGTAAGTCCCTCACAGACAAGGAGCAACAGGATTTCACAAAACTTCTTAAGGAGTTTAAAGATGTGTTCGCATGGTCGTATGAGGACATGCCAGGTATTGACAGGGATATCGCTGAACATACCCTTCCATTATATCCCGACGCTAAACCAGTGCGGCAAAAGGCTCATAGAATCAAGCCAGATTGGTCAAAGAAGATCGAAGATGAAGTAATGGAACAGTTAAAAGCCAAGTTTATACGGGCAGTACACTACCCCGAATGGGTAGCAAACATTGTTCCCGTTCCGAAGAAAGATGGGCGAGTAAGGGTATGTGTTGACTTTCGAGATTTGAATAAGGCCAGTCCAAAAGACAGCTTCCCTCTGCCTCATATCGACGTCCTAGTGGACAATACTTGCGGCCACGAGCTGTTGTCCTTCATGGATGGCTACGCAGGGTATAACCAAATCAAAATGGCAGAAGAGGACATGGAAAAAACATCCTTCACCACTCCATGGGGTACGTACTGCTACACGGTAATGCCTTTCGGCCTAAAGAACGCAGGGGCCACATATCAGCGCACCGCGAATACCCTTCTCCACGACATGATGCACAAAGAGGTAGAGGTATATGTGGATGATATGATCGTCAAGTCCAAAACCAGGGAAGAGCATCTCCCCAATCTTCGCAAGTTCTTCCTTCGATTAAGAAAATACAACATGAGGCTCAATCCCCGAAAATGTGCATTTGGGGTTACATCAGGCAAGCTGCTAGGTTTCGTGGTCAGTCAACGTGGGATCGAGGTGGACCCATCAAAAATCAAAGCAATACAAGAGATGAAACCACCTAAGACAGAGAAGGAAATTCGAGGTTTCCTTGGTCGCGTGCAATACATCAGTCGGTTCATTTCCAAACTCACTATGACTTGTGAACCACTATTCAAGAAACTCAAGAAAGGAGCAAAAGTGGAATGGGATGATCAGTGTCAAGCAGCCTTTGACAAAATTAAAGAATACTTGACCCATTCCCCTGTACTAATGCCACCGGTACCAGATGAGCCTCTGCTCCTTTACCTCACAGTAACCAACTCTGCAATGGGGGCTATGTTGGCTCAACAGGTAAAAGGAAAGGAGAGCGCCATCTATTACCTCAGCAAGAAGTTCGGTGATTGTGAGAGTCGATACACCAACATTGAAAAAATGGCTCTAGCATTGGTTTGGGCAACGAAGAAGCTTCGACATTATATGTTGTCACACACGGTGCATGTGATCGCTGAGTGCAACCCGATCAAGTTCATCATGGAACAACCCACAATCAATAATCGCATAGCTCGATGGGTAGTTATGTTATCAGAGTTCAGTCTAAAGTTTGTGCCTCAAAAGTCCATCAAAGGAAGGGCCGTCTCGGACTTCCTGGCAGACTTTCCTTGTCAGGAACCCCCAAGCACTAACTTGGAGTTCCCAGATGAAGAAGTCTTTCATACAGACGAGATCACATAGGAAATGTATTTTGATGGTGCTTCTAACCAAATGGGATGTGGTGCAGGGGTGCTCTTAATATCACCCGAAGGGGAGCATCATCCCGTTTCTGTTAAACTTGAATTCGACGCGACCAACAACGCGGCCGAATATGAAGCCTGCATCATCGGATTACAAGTAGCGCTAATTATAGGAGTAAAGCACATCAGAGTGTTTGGTGATTCTAGTCTTATCATCAACCAAGCAAAGAATACCTGGAAGGTCAGAAATGAATCTTTGATGGCTTATCAACGACGGTTGTTGGACTTGGCGACGCAATTTGAGCACATTGAATTCAAGTACCTACCAAGAGATAATAATTAGTTGGCAGACGCCTTAGCTAAACTCTCCTCCATGATTGCTATGCCAGTAGGAATTTACGAATTTCCTATAACAATAGAGCGACGCGACCAGCCCGCCTATGTGTACTCCGTAGAAGAGCCCGTTGTAGACTCGAATGCATGGTTCTTCGATATTCATACATACTTGACAAAAGGAGATTATCCCGCTGAGGCTGATTCTAAAGGACAAAGAGCGATCAGAATGATGGCAGCACAATACTGCATCATTCACGATCGACTTTACAAGAAGACCGCTACGGGCATTAACCTACTTTGCGTTGATACCAAGTCAGCAGAAGAATTAATGACCTCCATACATGGAGGAGAGTGCGGACCACACATGAATGGCAGAATGTTAGCAAAAAAGATTCAAAGGGCAGGCTATTTCTGGTCCACCATGGAGGCCGACTGTCTCAACTTCGTTAGGAAATGCGCCAAGTGTCAGGAATACGCCAACTTACGGCATCAACCATCTTCCTATCTCACTACATTGACATCCCCTTGGCCATTCTCAGTCTGGGGAATAGACATAATCGGGAAGATACATCCAACGGGCACTGGAGGACATGAATATGTATTGTAGCCGTTTATTACTTTACCAAGTGGGTAGAGGCTGCCTCCTATGCAAAACTCACCTCGAAGCATGTAGCTAAGTTCATCCTGAACAATATCATTTGTAGATACGGGGTGCCACACGAGATCATCAGTGATAACGGGAGTCATTTCAGGAAGGAGGTTGAAGTATTGTTGGCTAAGTATAAGATCAAGCATCACAAGTCCTCGCCCTACAGGCCCCAAACTAATGGAGCGGTAGAGGGGACCAACAAAACTCTCGCGGGGATCATTAAGAAAATGGCGATGCGCATAAGGATTGGCACAGTAAGCTTCCTTTCGCCTTATGGGGATATAGAACTTCAATTCGAACAGGAACGGGAGCAAGCCCTTTTGCCTTGGTTTACGGAATGGAAGCAGTGCTTCCAGTTGAGCTCGCCATACCATCACTCCGCATACTCGCTGAAAGTCAAGTACCAGAAGCTGAATGGGCTAGGGCCAGATATGAAGAGCTGACGCTTATTGACGAGAGAAGGCTCAGGGCCTTACACAACGTGCACTTATATCAGCCTCGTATAGCTAGGGCTTTTAACAAGGAGGTCAAGGACCGGGTTCTTTAAGAAGGAGATTTAGTGCTTAAGGAGATGAGGGCACCCATTCAAGATCCAAGGGGTAAATTTGCGCCAAATTGGAAAGGGCCTTACGTCATTAAACAAATCGCCGGGGAGCGGCCGTTTAGTCACTACAGAAGGAGAAGAATTAATACAGCCCACCAACCTGGACCAGTTAAAGAAGTTTTACGCATAACGAGATCGACCGAATCGGCCAAGCAACTAGGAAGGCAATTTCTAGACACTTGGCCGTATTTAGGCGGGTTCGGGCTTCATGATGGGCCACAAGGAACCCAGACGGGTTTTTGGGTTACAGATTGAAGGAAGCTACGCCTCAAACAGACTCGGGTCGTGTATTGGTTTTAATTTCGTAAAAAGTGCAAAAGGGAGACTTCGTTGTATTGACGACTACTATTATTATTCATAAAGGAGAAATTCATTACGATACTTGGTCTTTCGAGTGATGTTGCAATTACTCTAATTGTAACTAATAAGGGTTCAGCTAAAATATTATTAAATCAAAAAAAAAACAAAAAAAAACAAAAAAAAAAAACAAAAAAAAAACACAAAAATAAAAATATAAATTGGCACACAGCTTCAGGCCTGTTTCATCTTCTTCTTGTCAGCAGACTTTGGTCCAACCCTGGTCTCTTTGGTGTCACTAGTCCCTCCCTCAGTGTCCTTAGGACGGTACCTCTTCTTCCCATTCTCCTGAGAGGCTTTTCCTTTTTCAACAGGTGTATCGGTACTTTTCGGTGTAACCCCGGGCAGTAACGGGCCAAGCCTGTCCTTCACGTCGGTTTTAGGGCCCAATCGATCTTTCACAGTGATCCTGGGACCCAAGCGCTGCAATACATCAGTCTTAGGGCCCAACCTATCTGTTGCAGCAGCTTTTAGATTCTGTCTAGTTTCATCGGACCTCCTTGTTACCACCACGGCCGTCAGCCAGTCTTGATAACCAGGAACATCCATTTCGGATACATGCGCTTTCGAAGGAGCACGAACAGTGGGTCGTTTCTCCCAATATTTCAGCCAAGATTCTACAACACTTTTCTTGAGAGGGATTAACTTCGGGGCATCATGAGTTTTGTCGGGCATACGTTGCCTCAACCCCATTTGTCTCATGCCCCGCTCTGGGAAGTAGAATGTCCAGTGTGTCAAGCTTGCAATGCATACGTAGGGGTTTCTTTGATCACAAGTAATGTACTCTGGAATGTGCCAATTTTCAATCCACCACTGTACCGCGATCTCTTCAGGCTTCTTCAGCAGTTTGACCCATTCGGTTACTGATCGACGCCCGGGATACTTCCTCTTGCGCTGACAGAAATTCGCCAACGCTGTTGCAGATTCCGCCTTTTCGACCAGGCTAAGGTGCTCCATTAACCAAACCTGTGCCGCAAAATAAGGTAATAAGTTAGTCAACCCAGACGGGTTTTATGTCGTGCAAAAAAAAAAAAAGCAAAAAAAAAGCAAAAAAAAAAGCAAAAAAAAGGGCAAAAAAAAAGAGCAAAAAAAAACGCACGGCTTACCTGCAGAATCAGGGGGCTACCTCGGTAATCATGCTCCGGGTCAGAGTCATCAAGACACATCAACGTCTCTCCCAGAATCACCGGTACAGGATTGTAACCACGAGCCATATCCTCTACCACGTAGATCAAATTCGCGGGACCCGTCCTTCTGCCGCCATGGTAGATACAGAATTCTCCCAGCAGACATAATACCAGGGCCCTCACACGTATCACGGGCCCGTACTCTAAAGTCTCAGGGGCTTGGAAGTATTCCACTATGGTTTGGAAGTGCACCTTATCCCCTATTATCGCACTCCCAATTACCCTAGAGGGGAGGCATAGCAGCTCTTTATATTCCTTCCTCACATCAGTAGCCAATGGAGGCACTACTGATGGAGCATAATGATTCGTCCCAAGGATAGAAGACCATTCTTCAGGCCAAGGAACCAGTTCCCGCATGTTGAATCTAAACACATGGAATTCCTTATCCCAGAAGGTTTCAGCAGCACGCAGGAAATCCCAATCTATCTTCACTTGCCTCAAGCTAAGCAGAGAGGTCAGCTTATACCTCCCCAATTCTCTCTTTTCTTCTTTGGACAAGGTACTTATCCAAGTGGCTAACTTCTTTTCGAAAGCCATGAGGTCGAAAGGATGGGTTTGTTATAACCCAGGCGAGATGGTTGTTGATTTTATGACGGCAGCGAACCCAGACGGGTTTTTAGTGGGTTTTAGTGGAAGAAAGCAGCGAACCTAGTCAAGTTTATTGTTGATTTTGTGACGACAGAGAACCCAGACGGGTTTTTAGTGGGTTTTGGTGGAAGACAGCAGCGAACTTTGACGGGTTGTTGGTGGTTTTCTGGTGGAAGAAAAAGCAGCGGCTTTAAGGTTTGTGATGGTATGTGTTGGGGAAACATGTATTTATAGCAGAAAACCCAGACGGGTTTGCTTGTCCAAGCCCAAGTAGGAAACAAAACGTCGTTTGTCCAAGCCCAAGTAGGAAACAAAATGTCGGTTGCCCAAGCCCAGGTAGCAACAAACCCAGACGGGTTTCTGGGCCTCCATTGCCCCGTTTCTCGACCCAGTCTTCGTGGGTGGGACTCCAATTGGGCCTGAACGTCAGACGGGTTTACAGGCCTCCATTGCTCCGTTTCTCGACCCATTCTTTGTGGGTGGAATTCCAATTGGGCTTGAAAGTCAGACGGGCTTGATCAAGAAGCCTCTTCAGCTCTATTTTGGGTCATAATGCGGGTCCACAAGATGATTATATGTCTTCGCCGGCCCCGAAACTGTAGTTCGAACTTACTTGTAGCGTTTAATTCTCGTTTTTTTTTATTTTTTTATCTTTTTTTTCGTTTGGGGAAGTGGGAGTAATCCCACCATGTAGATTGCATATCGCATTGCATTATTGTGCATAAGGGTACATGAAAATAAAAGAAGTGCATTACATAGCATCGTTACCGCATAAGTGTTACATCAGTAGTTCGCATTAGTAAAAAAAAAAGACAAAAAAAAGAGAAAATGCAAAAAAAATCATTGCATTGCATCGTCCTAAGTGCATACATGGCATCACATAAGTTCATTGCATAAAAGACCCTGCATGTGCATCTTTTCAATCCTCATCAGGCCAGACCTCCGTGTCGCCGCCGCCGCTAGCGCTATCAGCCCCATGGGCTCCGCTTCCACCAGCCCCAAAGTAAGTGTCCCATTGATAGTAGGAGGAGTCTACCACCTCTGTATCACCACCTGAGCCAGAAGGAAGAATGTCGAGGAGGGTCCCTCTGCTCCGACCGGCCACGAGGCACATGCGCATCTGAACGGCGAGGAGGATCCACAGGACGAGACTGTGCATCATCATCCACGTCTGCGTCCCCAACCACAGAGCCTGCAAGGTCTTTCTCGCGAGCCCATTTAAGTGTGAAGTAATTTATGAGAAAGCCTTTCGCTTGTTTCCATCGCCACTGCACAGAATGGAAAAATTGGTCAAAGTTTGAGCAAGGTACAAGCAAGCAAAGAAAAGGGGGTTCACTTACCGGCTTTCCCAGGATCTTCTCTAGTTCCGGTTTGATGTCCTCACTAGTCGCCCTTGGGTAGCCGCAAACTGTGTCCCCAGAGTTACTCTGACTCTTCTCGTCATCCTTGCAATAGGGCCTCAACTGCAACAAACAAAGAATTGGTCATATTAGGCGGTAATAGAAGGGATATGAAAAGAATAAATAGAGGTCTTCTTCCCTACCTTTCTGAAGGCCAGGCGGTCCCGATATTGTTTCCATTCCTCCCAGAATTGGTCGGGCGATGCCATCGATGCATGGTTAGTATACCAAGAACCCCTCTTAGCTGCTACAAACGCCTCGGCATGCAAGGCTCGCGGATCGTTCATGGTCTCAGGAGGGTCAGATGGTATTATCCACCTTTCATGACCCAAGGTTTGCCTCGTAAGCCTCTCACCAAGACTCCAGACCCAACCGGACGGGCTCTCCATCACCAAGCGCAGGGTACTATCCCTATGCGCCGCATTTCATGAGGGGATAAAATCTTGCGGAATCGCGAAGCCAACCCAGGCATTCCAATTAACATCATCCTGCACAAGTAGAGGAAACATAAGCATCAAAGAAATGCAAGAGAGATTACATGAAAAATGTACCTCTTTAAGATGATCCAAGATGCGGCGCAGCTCATCCAAGCTCCCAAATGGCTTCTTTTTTTGCTCGAGGTAGTTCTTGTGCCGCCGTTTTGCTGCCGGCACTGTCTGGACGTGTCGGGTGGAGATAGTGAATCCTTTAATGTACTCATACCCCCATACCTGCAAATATGTCAACACCGAGACTCACGATATAGAAAAAGAGAGAAATGCATGTAAAAGAGAAGCGTCTCGAAGATTACCTCGAGCACCTTCCACATGCTCGGGCCGCTCATCTCCCGCGGACTCTCCGGCGCGAAGAATGGGTCCACATCAGTACCAGGCCGAACACCAATACGAAGCCAGCGAATGAAGTTAGCATAAGCAGCCTTTGCCCAGTTCCGATGAATGACCTGCTCTAGATCAAGGAGATTCTTCATCCAGGTCAAATAAACATCGTCTCCTCGATTGGCAAACATCGTGGCAGAGATGAAGTATGCCAGGAAAATGAAGCGACGCTGAAACTCATCCATATAAGTGAAGTCGGAGGAAGTGATGACATCCTCAAAGGAGCCATAAGAAAGCTTCATCTTTCGACCAAATCGGCGCCGTTCGAGCACAGGTTCTAATAATTCCATCACCTGGTCCGGCACAACAGGGTCGAACTCGACATCTTGGCCACCCTAGCGTAGTCCGGTAATCATCACGAAGTCGACAGGGGTTATGGCCATCTCTCCTACAGGGAGGTGGAAGGTGTTGGTGGAATCCCAGAATCTCTCCGCGAGCGCACGCCCCATCACCCGTGGTGTACAAGGTTCCCAAGCCTTGACACATTTCCAGAAGAGGTCGAATCCTGACTCTTCTAAAAGCGTAAGCGCCCAGTTATCTTCTGCAAAATGCTCCACCACCTTGATCGGCTTCCGCATATTGCCACCAGTTCTAAGGGAGTCTTCCTGAGGATCCACCATAAAAATTCAAAAAAAAAGAAGACAAGTCCCTACGGCAACCTTTCAGGAGGTCCCTAATTTAGCAAAAGCTAAATTGAGCTTCCACTAAATTAGGGGGCTAAAGAAAAGAGGATTGGGCCCACCTAAACGCAGACGGGTTCCAAGGGATTGGGCCTCGCTTTTGGCCCACCTAAGAACGCAGACGGGTTCCAAGAGATTGGGCCTCGCTTTTGGCCCACCTAAGAACGCAGACGGGTTCCCTTAAGGAGAAAGAGGGCTGGGCCTTGTCTTTTCGGCCCACCCAAGAAAATTGGGCCTCGCTGTTTTCGGCCCATCCGAGCAGAACACAGACGGGTTCCCTGGAAGTTGGGCCTCACTTTTCGGCCCACCCAAGAAAATTAGGCCTCGTTGTTTCCGGCCCATCCGAGCAGTACACAGACGGGTTCCTTGGAAGTTGGGCCTCACTTTTCGGCCCACCCAAGAATTGGGCCTTGTTTTCTTTCGGCCCACCCAAGAAAAGTAGGTTGGGCCTCACTGTTTTCGGCCCAACCAAGGGGAAACGCAGACGGGTTCTCCTACAAAGGAAGACGGCTGGGCCTTGTTTTCTTTCGGCCCACCCAAGAAAAGCGGGTTGGGCCTCGCTGTTTTCGGCCCAACCAAGGGGAACGCAGACGGGTTCCGCTACAGAGGAAGAGGGCTGGGCCTTGTTTTCTTTTCGGCCCACCCAAGAAAATAAAGTTGGGCCTCGCTGTTTTCGGCCCAACCAAGGGGAAAACGCGGACGGGTTCCCTTAAGGAGAAAGAGGGCTGGGCCTTGTCTTTTCGGCCCACCCAAGAAAAGAAAGTTGGGCCTCGCTGTTTTCGGCCCACCTAATTCGCAGACGGGTTCTTCAGGGTAATCGGCCAATCATTCACGTTTCTCTAAAGCTCGACTTGAACAATACGGGTAATCGACATAAATTAATTCATTATTTGTAGCTGAATCAACAAGCTAGAATTAAAACATTTCTACTTGCAAATTTATGCTATAATTAAAGAGCAGAGTAAGGAAGAAGACATTACCCGGACATGTGAATGCTTGTGCCATACGTGATTCCACGGTTCAGGCACCAATATCGACGGTTCCCAACCCGGCCTGGGAGTCCATGCTCGCCGGGAGGACATTTCATGTGCCCAGTTTGTTGCATGGGGTTGAACGGGCGGATCCCTAACTTTCCTAACCATGGCTTCCTAACTAGTGAATGAAGGATTTCTTTGAGTAAGAAGTGGAAGTGAAGAGTGAGATATGTGATTGAGGGTGTGAAGAGGCCCCTTTTTATAAGAGAATTGGATGCATGCATACCACACAAATGGCTAACCGGCGGGTCCCAGCAGCAAGATCATGGAGGGCATGCATTGGCCGAGAATCTATCCTAAAATCTATCCATGCATTGACCGAAAAAAAAAGAGAAAAGAGAAAAAGATAGGCCAGACAGGTTCTTTGCGCAATATACCGGCCCAAGAAGCGGGCCTCACATTTGTAGGCCCAACGCAGGAAGAGGGGAACTCAGACGGGTTCTGCGCTCAATATTGCGGCGAAATTGGGCCTGGTATTTACAGGTCCAACGCAGACAAGGAGAGAAAGAAGGGACCTCAGACGGGTTCCCGGCGCAAAATACCGGGCCAAGAAATGGGCCTTGCATTCGCAGGCCCAATGCAGGAAGGAAGACCTCAAACGGGTTTGCTGCGCCAAACAAATACCGACCCAGGCTCATCGCAGTTAAAGTGGGCCTTGCAATCGCAAGCCCAATTCGAGAACTCAGGCGGGTTCACAGAGCCAAAATGGGCCCAAGTTCGTCGTTCTAATTCAAGCCCAAAGCAGTGGCGAACTTAAGCCCATTTCCGAGAACTAAAGCACAACTGACAGGTAAATTCTCTGACTCGCTCTGATTTCCAGATAAACTGATGCCCTCCTTCTCTGTTTTGCAGAACAATGCACGAGATACGACGATTACAAAAAGACAAACTCATCTCCAGCGGCCGTCATCGGGCCTTCACAATGCGATGACACCCTTTTCACAGCACGCCTCACGGCAAAATGAAGCGGATCAATTCGGTCAGCTTTACGAAAGAAACTAAGCAGGCCAACCAACATCGGCGCAGGACCAAGCTTCCAAGCGTCACCTCAGTCCGCCTCACGGCGAAATGAAGCGGATCAACCTCGACCGGCTTTACGGAAGAAACTAAGCAGGTCAACTCATTCAGACACAGGTCTTGCACTCCACGGCGAAATGAAGTGCACGACCTTGATCTACCTCACGGCGAAATGAGGCGGATCAATTCGATCAGCTTTACGGAAGAAACTAAGCAGGCCAACCAACATCGGCGCAGGACCAAGCTTCCAAGCGTCACCTCGGTCCGCCTCACGGCGAAATGAAGCAGATCAACCCCGACCGGCTTTACGGAAGAAACTAAGCAGGTCAACTCATTCAGACACAGGTCTTGCACTCCACGGCGAAATGAAGTGCACGACCTTGATCTACCTCACGGCGAAACGAGGCGGATCAATTTGGTCAGCTTTACGGAAGAAACTAAGCAGGCCAACCAACATCGGCGCAGGACCAAGCTTCCAAGCGTCACCTCGGTCCGCCTCACGGCGAAATGAAAGCGGATCAACCCCGACCGGCTTTACGGAAGAAACTAAGCAGGTCAACTCATTCAGACACAGGGCTTGCACTCCACGGCGAAATGAAGTGCACGACCTTTATCTACCTCACGGCGAAATGAGGCGGATCAATTCGGTCAGCTTTACGGAAGAAACTAAGCAGGCCAACCAACATCGGCGCAGGACCAAGCTTCCAAGCGTCACCTCGGTCCGCCTCACGGCGAAATGAAGCGGATCAACCCCGACCGGCTTTACGGAAGAAACTAAGCAGGTTAACTCATTCAGACACAAGTCTTGCACTCCACGGCGAAATGAAGTGCACGACCTTGATCTACCTCACGGCGAAATGAGGCGGATCAATTCGGTCAGCTTTACGGAAGAAACTAAGCAGGCCAACAAACATCGGCGCAGGACCAAGCTTCCAAGCGTCAACCAGCTTCAGAACAGGCTTCTGATTCATATCCAAGATCATCAAGACTACTTTGATTATCGTTTTACTCAAACTCGATCAAAGTGGGGGCTATCTGTAGACACCGGATTTTGTACCGTTTATTAGTTTTAGTTGTTTGTAAAAATAAGCTAGCCGAATAGTTTAGTAGCATGCAAACCCTTCTCTTTTCTAGCCCGAAAACGAGCATAATGGCCCAAATGTTACGGGCCTGAGCATAATAGCCTGAAAATGAGCAGAAACCCGTCTGGGTTCTTTGGGCTTGAGCATAGCTTAGCTCGGCAGGAACCCGTCTGGGTTGTTGGGCCAAGCACAGCTCGGTCCAAAGCTGAACTCGGCTGAGATTTGCCGCCGCGGCTAAAACCTAAACCCTAGAATCCACCCCGTACCCCCCCTACTCCACTATAAATTAAACCCTTTTTTCCCTTCCAAAAACACACCATGGTACGCTAGAGTATTGACACTAGCATATCTTCTCCATCTCTTCTCTCCCCTTTGCATGCTGCTTTACTAAAGGTTAGCATAGTTGATGTAAAACATGTAGTAATCTATCGAATTCATTTTTTTTTATATTTTCAATATTTTGCATGATTTTAATGATGAATTTGTGAAATTTATATCTAATTCCTCCCTTTAACTTTTGTTTTGCTTTAATTTAATTCTAGTAGAGTCTATTCGTTGAATAGGCGGATTTGATGATTTTAATTGTCAAATTCGTAACCTTACCCCCGAATCCATCTTTGGATTCGCAGGCCGGAGTCTATATTTAAATGGTTTGTTGTTTTTCTCCTAAAATTCAACTGGCGACTCTATATTCGTACTTTGGTATTTCCCTTTTTACAGTGTCTTTGACCTAATTTGTGATTAACGCCAAAAGTAATCCGGCTTGGTTCAAACCATGAACCCAGACGGGTTTCTGTCCTCTTTTCACTTTCTTTTTTTTCGTTTCTTTATTCAGTACAATTCGCGGATAGCACTCGAGTTTACCCGTCTCGATTCAATTAATGAACCCAAACAGGTTCATCACTTTTTTTAAACCTTTCCTTTGTTTTCTTTTAGGGTCGGCAGCAACGAAACCCGGCCCGGTTCAATCAAACCCAGACGGGTTTCTTGCGTTTTCCCCTTCCTTTTTATCTCTTTCTTTCTTCTTTCTTAAAAAGGTGAATTTCGGGATTGCGGCGCATAAATCTTTTTCTTAATTTGTTAACAAAATCATTCTTAAAAGTTCAACCTTATTTAAGGTTAAGCAATCCTAGTCGGCTCCCAATCACTCTTTAAGTAGCGCCGCGAAAAAGGTCCATCGATCGATTTTTTCGGGGTCTACAATGATCATTACAACCTTGTTGATGTCAACCAAGCAAAGCGGTATAGGGTGTATGAGCCTTTTGTGTTGCCATCTCAGGCTACACAAGTGGTGTACATCCGTTACCCAACTACCAAGAAAGATAGATCATCCTGGACTGCAACACTAACAATTAAGCCAAGACAAACAAAAGATGGACTCGATGATGTAGCATTTAAGGAGGACAACAATGTAGACCCCCTTCACTTGCTGGGTTCAAACTACTTGACGATCGAAATGGATCGGGAGACGAACTATTCAGTGATAATGACGATGAACAAGAATGGGGTATTCTTGAGGGTGTAAAATAAGATGAATTAGAAGGGAATGATGTATTGGAAAATGCAACATTTGTTGAGTTGCTTAGTGATGATGATGATGATGAGTAGGTAGCATGTGTACTATTAGTGTCTAGGTTTGAACAATCATTTGTTTTTCTTACATTATATGATAGTTTCCACCTTATTTTTTATTTTGTTTGGCCTTAAATGAATTCATTTTCGTGATTGTTATTTGACTACTCAATGCATGCATCAAATTAAAATAAACTTTAAATTCATTTTTTGTGCGGTCAATTATTGGTTATAATAGTGCACCTTAATAACCAGACATGGGACCACCTCCTCCGTTGTGGAAAACTGAGGCCGGTTTACCCCTACCCAGCCAACCCGAGGAAGAAGCTCATTAGAGGGGAAGACTGGTATGATCTTGATTTAATATGGTTTATACTTAATTAATTAATATTGCAACGCTCTCACTTGTTGATTGTTTCTTGTAGGTTTTCAATGATCGAGGTAACCAAAACTATGTCGGAGAGTATACGGTCCCACTACAATGGGGAGAAGCTTTCCGCTCAGGATATGGAGCCCCACGAAAAGATGATCTTTTGGCAGTATTTCTATGTAAGGATGTATCCATTAGGATACAATTCTATTATATGAATTCGTTAGTTAATTATCATAAATTAGAAATATCTTGATCATGTTGTGGTTGCTCATTATCATAAACGTTGATCGTTTGCAGAATGATTATCTTGAGCTAGTAGCTGCAGCGGGCGTGGAGCACAATTCTGTGGAAGCCAACTCTTTGTTTTACAATGTTGTTGGTGGCTTCTTTGTCAGAAATCAGCTTGTGTACGACCTAGGATCATCGCGGGCATGTTTTATGAAAGGTCGGCTCGCTATACACACCTGAGGGCCAGGGGAGTTCTTCCGCGTCTACCGCTACTCCAGCTGCTTATGCTTCCTTGGTGGCTGAACAACAGACTTTGAGGTCTCAAATCTCCCAATATCAGCAGCTGTTAAGCCAATTTGAAGGAAGACTGTCCCAAGTTGAACAAAATCAATAGCAGCACGGGACACCCTCAAGTGGTCAAATCCCCCCTCCAATTTTATTAACAGTGCTTCTCCCCATGACCCTTCTAGTTAGTATTATGAGGACATGTTTTTTTTTTATGTTAGTAAACAACTAAAACAGCTAACTTTTGGGATCTGTATATTATTTTGCGACCGTTTAGTTTCATGAATATATTAATTTTTGCGGCCATTTAAATTTCATCTTTGGGACCATTTGACCCGTCTATTTATAGTATCAATTCAGGGAACCAAAAAAATAGAAACGAACGACCCAAATGAACGGTCACTAGTTGTGACCATTCATGAACATTCGCAACATGGAACGACCGTTCATAAATAGTCACAAATTAGCGATTGTTCAATGAACGGTCGCGCGATTCTGTAACCATTTATGAACAGTCGTTCCTTGCTGCGACCGTTCATTTGAACGGCCGTCCGGTCCGCCAAACAACCATTCAGAAGCGACCGTCCTGAATGGTCACAAATGAACAGTCGCGCGTCCCCTAGAGCGCCTCTTTAGGCTCTTTTAAGACTGTTCAAAATAGTCTTTTTTTTTAAAAAAAAAAACCATGTTGTAGTGACTCACCTTTCGTTTCTTCTTAGTCTTCGTCCAAACCCAATACTTGACCTGAGGTCTTCAAGTGGGATCCGGGATGGCTCGAGACACCACGGAGGTCTGGGAAGGACCGTCATTGAATGCCCGGAAGAACTTGAGGATGATGTGGAGGTCGATCATCCATGCCAATGCTCTTCCAACGAGACCAAGAAGCTCGCATTGACGTTGAGGAAAGCTCGGGAGGGGACCAGAACAATATGCGCTGCCTTGAGGTCAGTGTCGCTTGTCGCTCGTGTAATCATTGTCCAAAGGCATGATTATTTATCAAGTCTCATTTAATTCACAAAGTGTTGCAGTTCAGGTACTCATATTGCCTGTACCTTTCAATGTCATGTATTCAAATCATCAAATTTTATACTAACATGAACCATATGTATTTCACCATGTTTTATCACCTAAATATGGACCTGCCCCATCAATGCATAATAAATGCATCAATATCATATACCTGGCCAGTGTCAACCAGTTAACTTCGTTTGGACCTCCCGATCCATCTGGGTATCCAAATTTGAAGGCTTAGTCCGATGATCGTAAATAGGTAGCACTCAGTTAATAAAAATCATGCAACATGTTATAATTATTTCTCTTCTTTCTTTGTTTGCAAAATGAATTGAACTGCGTGATAAAAAATGAATTGACAAAATAGGATTTACACTGAAGAGGTATGCGTATTGAGTTTCGACTCATCTACAAAAATATTTTGTCTTTTGTTTTAGATGTACTCCTAGTGTAGGAAAACCAGGTGCTGGTTAGGAGTCATGTTAGGTTGGAAATAAGAAGTCCCTTTGTTTGAGGAAGTCGTTATCTTCTTTGATGTATATACATATATTCACTATGGTTGGACGTATCTATGAACCTTGGGAGTTAGTTGTAAACTCATATCTTGATTATGTATAAAGATAAATTGTTTCCTTTTGAGTTTTATGTTGTACTTGGTGTTGTGTTGAGCTAATAGTTTTGGCCTTGTCCATGGATCGATGTGGATGGCGATAATATCTTCAAGTTGTTTTCTTATATTTTGTGGTGTTAATTATTGGATTATGGGTTGTTCACTCTTAATCTAGTGATTATGAACCTGTGGGTGTAACAAGTGGCCACAAGATAAAAATTCACTAAAACAATTGCGAAAATAGCAAATAATGCATTAATTATTACACTAGTAGAATTCAGCCCCAAAAGCGTCTGTTTTTGGCGTCTGAAATGGGTATAAACAGACGCTATTTAGATATTGGCGTCTGATTTAAACAGATGCCAAAACCTTTAACGCCTTTTTGGAAAAGGCGTCTGTTTTTGGCGTATGTTAAGGTCCCAAACAGACGCCATTCTTCAATTAAAAAATAAAAAAAAAGTTAAACATCGGTACAAATTAAACATATTCCAATATATTAATTACACTATACACAATATATATTGTGGGTTGTAATTTTAAAATGGAGCAAATTAATTTTTTTTTAATTTGTAAGAAAGTTTTGTAAAAAGATTTGTGGAGGAATAAATAATGAAAAAAATACATTTTTATATAATAAAAAATGATATTATCTCCCATGCATGTACAATTTTATATATATATATATATATATATATATATATATATATATATATATATGTATATGTATATGTAGAAATAACAAATAAAAAATTTAAAATCACATTAATTAAACATATTCATCAAGACCCTAAACATTAAACAATTAAAAAATATATAATACAACTTTAACAATGTTGATTTTTCTAACTAATAGGATACAAAATAAAAAACTAAATTGTAATGAATATATATATCTTCATTCTTCAATCTTCTATCTTCAATCTTCAATTTTCAATCTTCAAACATTATCATCTTCAATTATTTAACAATATGGATTTGAGGAGTTGTTGAGAGAAGATGAGAGAAAATTGAGGGGAGATGGAAAGTGGTGTTGAAGAGGGGAAAAAATTCGAAGGGAAATTTGAGATTGATTCGTTTATATATAGTGAAAAATAGCATCTATTTGTACACCAAAACAGACGCCTTTTTGGCCGACCATTAATTAATTTAATACACTTATATTATTATTATTATTATTATTATTATTATTATTATTATTATTATTATTATTAATTATAACTATTAATTACGTATTATTATAATATATATTTAATAATATTTATATTATTAATTGTTAATGTTATTGTAGTTATTGTAATTTCTACATTAATATAGTTAATGTATAGAATTGTTAATTAAATGTTAATAAAAAGACATAATATGAATCTCGGCCCGGTGCTTAATATAAATGTGCATGTATGTACGTATATATGTATACATGATTTTAGTTATAATTAATTATTAATTAGCATTATTGTTAATTTTTAATTTATTTTAGCTATAGCTATAGCTAGTTAGATCATTTATATATATATATATATATATATATATATATATATATATATATATATATAAACTACCTCCGTCCCAAAATGTTTGTCCGTTGCCTAAATTTTGACTGTTGATTACTCACAAATTATAATGAGTTATAATATAAAATTACCGACATTGTAATCTTTAGCAAATTATCTTTATATATATATATATATATATATATATATATATATATATATATATATATATAAATAAAAAAATACATATATATATTAATTCATTATAATTTGTGAGTAATTAACAGTTAAAATTTAGTCAATTGACAAACATTTTGGGATGGAGGTAGTATATATGTTACGTTGTTAATTATATAGTTAATAATTATTATTATTATTAATGCTATATATTAATTAACTATATAATTATATATATATATATATATATATATATATATTGTCATGTGTACGTACGTGGTGTAGTTTTATATATATGTTAAGTTAATTAATACGTACGTACGTACGTACTAATTATATCGATGTTTAAACATACAATTCAAGTATAATATGAAAGTGTTGAAATTTTCAAATATTTTCAAATATTGTCCATATCTAGTGTAGGGCACTTGGCTTTCAGAGGAAGATCCAGCGAGGTAAGGGGCTTATCAGTTATAAGGTGGTGGGTGTTGGTACTGTTGTTGCATCTGTGCCATTTATTCCATTACTTTTCGTTGCATCTCCGCCATCTCGTCCCTAAGTTGGCGCCTATCTTCCTCAAATTTTTTTCTTTCTTCCTCCATTTTCCGCCTTTCTTCCTCGTTTTTGCGCCTTTCTTCCTCGAATTGACGCTGAAGCTCTCTGTTCATCTCTGTGATAGAGGCTCGGACGTCGAAGGGAGCGGAGTCACTATGACGTCGTGCACGTCTCCTAGATGCGATGTGAGGGAACTGCTTCTTCAAAGCTTCTCCCACATCCCCCATGCCTATGACGTGTCCCCGACTTTGCAATTGTTTGTCAAACGAAAACTCATCTTCAGACATGATAGGAGTAATTGGTTGACCGTCCTCCCGCTGCTTGGCTGCCATCTCCCGTTTGTATGATATAATATACATGAGATCTTCATATTCTCTTGTTGCAGATTTCAAGTTGTTTATGATGAAAAAATTTGAGATGACTTATTTGGGAGTATTACACTACTTTCTTGGGCTTGAAGTGAAGCAAGGAGAAGATCGATGGTATTTTTATTGCACAAGAGAAATATGCATTGGATCTTCTCAAAAGGTTCAATATGATGGGATGCAAAACTACAAGTACCCCCATGAATGTTAGTTAGTACTCCTATATATTTTGATTCTCTGATTTAATGAAATGCATCTAAGTTTTCCAATAACTATTGTTTTCATTTCTCTCCATAATACTCCCCTGGTTCCAACACAATGGAGTATGTTATACGATCAATCCTGTTTTTCGTTTTCCTAATGGTCTCTACCTATGAATATGTATTGAAAAGTATTCTTGAACTATACAGTGTTGGATTTTTGTAGGAGCTACCAATGCTCTATGTATTTCAGTTAAGCCAATATATCATAATATAAATCGTAACTTTTAATAAAAGTTTTATAGCATACATTAATATGAAATTGTACATAGACACTGAAAAGTGTCTTGTTATTTTATAATATAAATAGTAACTTTTTCCACACCCCAAAATTATCCCAAGAGTATTGCCACTATGTGATTTCACTTTCTTCTTCCCCCCTCCACCTCATCATTTGACATTCATGATAATTTTGGCATTAACTTGAGGCTAGCATTACTTTTCTTAATTATTTTATTTTCACTTGTTATGATGTAAAATTTAACTTAAAGAAATAATATTAATGCTCTAATCAATTTGGTTCAATGTTAACTTGTAAATATTTATGCTTATTTTCTTTCATTTCATTTCATTTTTTATATTTATTTATTTATTGTAATTATTTACATTTTAATCTCATAGTTCGAGGTTTATGTAGTTTAAATTTAAGTTTATAGATTCTCAATAAAAGCAAATTGACGACTCTTTAGATTTTTATCATTTTGATTCATTTGAATATTATAATAAAGAGAAATCAATTAATAAAATAAAATGCAATTAAATACCCTAAAAAACAAGACACCCCTTTTAACTTACGTAACATTCGCACAGGACACTTTAGAGTTTTATAATATAAAGGCACTAATTCCAATTGACTAACTAAAAAAATTCTTGTTGAGAAAATCATGGTTCGTATCATATCATTAACTGTGATAAAACAAAAATATTAGAATAGATATACATCAACAAAACCAACTTATTCAACAGTTGTATATCATAAAACCCAAGTTAAGAAAAAGTTGTAATAGCTTTGAATGACAAATTAGAGATGGGAACACTTAGATTACATACCCTCAGTAGCCAGTCAGTTGTGCATATTAATTAACTCAAAATGGCATCTGTTTTAAGGCCTAACAGACACAAACTGTGCACTGCAGTCGAGGCCATTAATTGCATGCAACGTTTTAATTTTTTTTTATTTAATGCAAAAAGTGGCGTTTGTTTGGAACCAAAACAGACGCCTTTTTCAGTTTGGTGTCTGTTTTGGTTCCATACAGATGCCACTTTTTGCATCAAATAAAAAAAATCCGAAAGTCCCATCTGTTGTATATGAAAAAGAGGGTTATTTTTTTAATTGACAAGTTGGCGTCTGTTATAGACAAACAGACGTCAATTTACAATTTATATATATTTTTAAATTCTTTTTCTTTGATTTAGCGTCTGATCCCTTAACAGACGCTATTTTTCAGACGCTAAATCAGCCTAATTCTACTAGTGTTAAGCTACCATATTAATAGCAAATCTCAACTTAAGAAATTAATAAAAAAAGAGAAAGGAAAGGGAAGGATGATAAAACCTTCAATTTGAATTAGATTGCAATTAATAAACTTGAAACCTTGAGAAATTAATAATAGAGAAGTGTTAAAAGTTTAGGGAAAACTAATGTTAAAAGGTTTGATGAAAGATAAGATATTCAAACCCTAAACAATTAGGGTATAAAAACGCAGAATTTCAAAAATTGACTGATGTGAAATAATTGCAAGACATATAATATAGGAAAGAGGGAGTATATATTTAAAAATTCAAGTATCTAAATAACATGACTGATTCATGTGACTCATCTAGTTATCTTCTACAATCTTACCTACCAACACTTCACACTACCTTACTATTTCCCCATGTTACTTACTTACATCTTACTTACATTTAAAGAATATGAACTAAACAAAATCTTTCGGTACAACGTACACACCGATGCTCCTTAGAACAACTTGCTTAGCTTATATGCAAGATTGAAAATGCTATGAGCCTTTTGGAAGTATCTTGCCCCCCAAAAAAATTATATATTTACATATTAAGCACAGAAATATATATATATATATATATATATATATATATATATATATATATATAATTAACTTCAATAATTATAGCAACATATATAAATTGTACAAATTTATATTTTATCCAAAAAAATTTTATTTATAAAAAAGGTACATAAAATATATCTAACATATATAGAGTTGATTCAGTTATGGTGTCATTCTTTCCCGCAATTCTTTCCTGCATAAGATCTGTCAGTCAGTTCTTCAGACGTTTCCAGCTCGGACATGATCCAGGAGCTCAGCTATCATCATTCATGTAAATATAGGCCTGGTTTAATCTTTCCAACCGGCTCAATTTTATTTTTTTTTGCTTTCATATTTAGTTTTTTTTTTCTTGTTTAGCAATTTAAGCTAACTTTTCGTTATTTCTGGCACATTTTTTTTTTTCCTTTTTGGATCGACTTTGCATTACACTTGTGCCACCTCATGCTAACCTCATGCTGATTTAAGGTGCATTCTAAGAGCCAAAATAATGTTTTTAAAATTAAAATATTGCTTAAATTGACAGTTTTCCAACGTGTAAAACAATGCCTTCGCGCACTATATAGTATGAATAAATGAACTAACAATGGGAATATACTTAGTAATAATTAATCTAATCTTAAATCAAATTACATGGAGGCAATCATGATGAACGTTACAGTGAGTTAGAAGGCGAAAGAGCCAGCAGAAAAATGAACACTAATATTAATGCAAGCAATCAAGGGGCATTCTCGTCATTTAATCAACTCCGCCATTAAAGAATATGAAGCGCGTTTATTTTCCTTGATGCATCCATGGAGTCGAAAATTGTAATGTATTCAGACCAAGAAAAGCAACGCCACTATGGCCCACAAAAATGAAGAAAAAATGGATAAACTACTAGAAATTAGAGAAATGGGGGCAGAACTTGGAGGTGGTGGGGGACTGTGATAGTAAAACGGGAAGTATGGAACGATGGGATTGGGCGGCGGTGGGGCTGGCCCGTATTGATAGGGTGGCGAGTAGTAAGACGCGCCGCCACTTCCTGGCCGAGAGGGCGGCGGAGGGGAGTTGTAGGAAATTCCGCCACCGCTGGATGGAGGAGGTGGGCAGCCGCTCGACGGCGGCGGTGGTGAGGTTTCGCAATCGCATGCAACATCGTAGACAGAAGACACCGGATAAAGATGGTAGAGGAAGAGGTGAAGAAAGAGTGGTGTGATTGTTCTGCCGCGGTTAGCCATTTGATTTGAGTGTACGTAGACTCTACACACTCACTGAAATGACAGTGTGGAAGAAGTGAGTGTACGTCAAACAGAGGATGGTGAATGTTCGTGTTATATGGAGGAGTCTGTCAGGAGGATGACAGAGACGAGTGGTTTATTATTATGATCAAAATGATTAACTTTGGGATGTGGGTTAAAGGAGGGGGAGGGGGAGTCAAAAGTCACCGACACGGTTTCACTTTAACAGTTTAAGTTCTTCCAAAGTTTGATTTGTTTCTCTCCTTTCCTGCTATGCTCTTTTTGGCGTCTTTGTGTGTGGTTACTGGTTAATGGTTATAGATTACAATTTACATACACGGGTTCAAACGCGTAAGCTGTCCTAATTGGACCACCATAATAAAATAATATAATGTAGAGTGGCAGTATGTTTTAAAATCGACTCATACAATAATCAGGAGCTAATTATCAAAAGCGTGAAAAACATTTTAACAAAATTAATTTATTATAGTGTAGAGTATCATGGCATGGCAATTGGAATAGTAACAAGGACTAAGGACCCGTATTTTTCTGTCATAGATAAAGTGTGAAAATAATATGATATGATAAACTGTAAAAAGTACGGTATGTTGTGGTATGATATGGTAGGTTGTGATAAAATTTATGGTGAAAATTATTAGTGTGATAGGTGAGAAGAAAAGTGAAAATAAGAGAAAACTGTGAGGGAAGACAAAATTATTGTCATTGTGGTGGAGTGTGGAATGGTATGGTAAGATGAAAGAAAACGGTCGGGAGCCCCCGGATTAGGATACTCTATGCACCCAGACATGATGCAACAACGTCCTTTTTCTTTTTTATTAAAAAAAACATAAATGGGTTGTGATACGTGTTTTGTTCCAAGACATTCCTTAAGTGTCTTACCCTTTACCAAATTATTACTTTTAGGATTTTTGTACTGATTTTTTTAATAGTAAGTATGAATTTTCAATTATAAGAATGTTTGGATGCATTGCCTATGCTGATGACCACAATTGATACCATAACCGAATCAACCTTATTTGTTAGATATATTGTAATAACCTGACTCTAACCTAACGTAATTAAGTTAAGTAATGAGATTAATTAATCAAATCGCGCATTTCAATTCAGTTAACTGTTTGTGTTTTTGCAGGACTCGAGCAGAGCAACGACCATCATACGTCAGTCTAGTATGTTATGTATATAAAGTACTTATGTGACAATTTTAGTTACTCAAATTACTCTCGTGATATTCAGGTTACTTACCTGACCAAATTTTATCAGGTCGACCGATTCGTCGACATTATTAATAGTAATCTACCTATTATAGTTGGAAAATCCAATTGACTTGAACCCCCTTAAATGTAGGTCTCCCAACCAATCAATGAGCATCATCTTTTTTAAATTGTGATTTAATTTTTCAATAGCTCTTATTGAAAAAATAATAATAACTCTACGCATAAATGGATAACTGTCGCTTGGCCATGTACATTGGCTGCACATATCCATCATCTATAATATGCTTCTGATTTAAATCATATAATATGACATTTGTTGCTAAATACACTAATCTCATAGTTAGGGCTATCAAAAATTGGGTTCCGGTTATAATTCGAGCAGCAGATGTTCATTTTGATTCTCATCTCCTTTATTGTAGGGTCTTGGCTTTCAAATATATATACATGCATTTTTTTGAGGGAAAAAAAAATATTGTTTTTCCCTTTTGGAATTCAGTTATCGCTTATAACTTCTTTTTTTCGTTCATAAAATTTTTTATTTTATTTTTCTTCCTATTCCAAATTAGGAAGTTAGTGGTCATACACATACATTACATATAATTATGACTTTATTCATTTCTTAATCACTCAATTTTCCATTTTTATTTAACTGTCACCAGAACTTTTATGTTGAAATTTATAATATTTATATCTTATTTTATATAATAATTTATAATCTAAAATTGATGTCATCAGGATTATACTAAAAAATAATATTAAAAAAATACAATAATGAATTAGCACTAGCAAAAATTCGGGTCGCTCAACTTTAGTCAATGTCAAAATTCGGATGAGAAATTCATGTGCAGACACAATTTTTTCTAACTATTCGGACGAAGATTCGGGTCAGAATCAGATTCGGACAGTAGAAAAAAGAGCAAAATTAGGGTCCGAATATTTGGTCAATTCGGTCAATATCAAAATTCAGACGACAAATCTATATATCGACCTGGTTTTTTTTGGGTCATACAATTCAGATTTTTTCGGTCGGGTACAAAAATTCCCCAACACTATAATGTATTTTTTTAAAAAAATATTATTTGAGAAACTATTGATTATAGATATATCTAAAAATGTTAAATGACAAGTAAAAAATAGAGAAAATACATATGTTGTAAAAATTCGGGTCCGATTAAATTCGGGTCCAATTAAATTTGGGTCGGTCAAATTCAGTCAATGTTAAAATTCGGACGAAATACCCCGTTATGTTGGACAATTCTGACGAAAATTCGGGTCAGAATCGGATTCGAACAATAGAAAAAAGAGAACAATTATGTCTGAATATTTAGTCAATACAGTCAATATCAAACTTCAGACAACAAATCTATGTATGGACCCGATGTTTTTTTGGGTCATACAAATTAGATTTTTCGGGCGGAAAAAAATTTTCTAACTCTTTAATGTATTTTTTTAAAACATATTATTTGAGAAACTATTGATTATAGATGTATCTAAAAAAGTTAAATGAAAAGTAAAAAAAATAAAACAAGCACATATGTTACCATAAAAAAAATACAACATACATATGACTTAATTGGTTTCTTAATTGTACATTTACACCATTAACTATTTTTGATCATAATAAAAATATTATTAAAAAAATACAATAATGTATTAGCGCTGGCAAAAGTTCGGATCACTCAAATTCAGTCAATGTCAAAATTAGGATGAGAAATTCATGTGCAGACACAATTTTTTCTAACAATTCAGACGAAGATTCGGGCCTGAATAGGATTTAGACAATAGAAAAAAGAGCAAAATTATGTCCGAATATTTGGTCAATTCGGTCAATATCAAAATTCAGACGACAAATATATGTATCGACCCGGTTTTTTGGGTCATACACTTCAAATTTTTGGGTCGGGTAAAAAAATTTCCCAACTCTATAGTGTATTTTTAAAAAAATATTATTTGAGAAACTCTTAATTATAGATGTATCTAAAAATGTTAAATGATAATCTCAAAAAAAATAAAATAAAAATGTTAAATGATAAGTAAAAAAATAGAGCAAGTACATATGTTGCAAAAAATTCAGGTGCAATTAAATTCAGATCCGATTAAAATTGGGTCGGTCAAATTCAGACAATGTCAAAATTCAGACGAAAAACCCCGTTTTTATCGGACAATTCCGACGAAGATTCGGGTCAGAATCGGATTTGAACAATAGAAAAAAGAGAACAATTATGTCTGAATATTTAGTAAATACGGTCAATATCAAACTTCAAAAAACAAATCTATGCATCGACCCGTTTTTTTTGGGTCATACAATTTTAGATTATTCAGCCCGAAAAAAATTTTCTAACTCTTTAATGTATTTTTCAAACATATTATTTGAGAAACTATTGATTACAGATGTATCTAACAAAGTTAAATGACAAATAAAAAAATAGAGCAAGTACATAAGTTACCATAGAAAAATACAACATACATATGACTTAATTGGTTTCTTAATTATATATTTATACCATTAACTATTTTTTGATAATTATCAATGATGATCACTTGGTTTATGAATAAAATATTTGTTGATTCTATAAAAAAGTAATATCTCTTGAATATTTTAAATTTTAATTTTTAAAGAAAATTCATTTCTAATAATAAGTATTTCCCCAATTTATATTACATGCACTTGGAGCATGTGCTGCAAAATATTACGAGTGAAAAATCATAATAATAAAACCGAACAATCATAGCAACAAGAACAAACAGTTATAATATTTGAAGCACATACTTCATGTGCACTTAATAAATTGCAGTAATTTCCTATTAAATTGGATATGGTAATGTAACATATGTGTAGTCAAAATAAATTTTGATTCCAATCACTATGACATACATCTTTAATTTACAGCTTATTGGTTTGACTTTGATTGAGGAGTTGGTCATTGTTGTGCCTATGTTTAATAACATTGATAACCACACATTAAGGGAGTCAAATTACATTGCAGTTACATTGTAGACATTAAATTATATAGATACTATAAATGTAAAAATTTATTTTCATCTTTTAAATGATAGTTACATATTGACGAAGTAAATTACATTATAGAGGTACCAATATTCAAAATATATTCAAAATATTCCATCCCATATTTCATGAAACACTATGTGCATTATGTGCCATATTATCCGAGTACTTACAACAATCATGGAGTTTTGTCCGTAAATCTCATTTTAATGGTCAATATAACCCTTGGTTGAGTTAATCACATCAGTTAATTGGAAAGAAGAAGTTATATGTCGAAGCGTCAAAAGTGTCATGAGTGCTATAAGTTCTATGACAGCATCCATTTAATTTCTCATGTTCGTATTTCTTAACCTTATTGTGATTTTCCAGCGTTTTTACCACATGTAACTGTCATCCACTCATTTGAGATCTCATTTATAATATTTCCTTTTGTCTTAACGATTATTTTTTTTATTTGTCCACATCTTAACTATTATTGAACTTATATTTTTATTGTAGTTTTGTTTTACTTGATCAAACAATTGCTTCTCCTTGGTTAAATATTTTGAATTTCATCTTAATATGTCATCATATTCGTACCAAGCAACACTCCAATTTTTTTTTTAATGTATTTATATATGAACGTTCGGGTATTTAATTTTTCGTTCGCGGCAACGCCCGGGTATTAGCTAGTAATAATAATATTATTATCATAGCTATTCATTCCTTAATTTATTTAAATTTCAATTTATTTCATCTTTCCATTTTATTTCAAGTCTTCCTCTCATTATTTTTAATTTTTATAAATTTTATCCCGAGACTACAAATTACTATTATTGGGTTTGGTTTAGTAGAAAAATAGTAATGATAAGGAGAGGAAGGATTCATCTTTTTGGGTTAATAAAAAGATTGGGCCTTAGTGTTTTAGTTCCAATTAAAACCCATTCCTTTTTCCCTAATCAAATACTTATCTGACTAAGTATACAACCTCATCTTCCTATGTTGCCTCTGCTACCCACGACCTTGTCTCCCTCTCACATTTCTGCCTTACGCCGGCGACCAGCCCACTGGCATCAGTGGACGTCGGCCGCAGCGAACCCGCCGGAGCTCTCTCGCTGCCGTTATGCATCAGCTACCCCCACCTTCTGTGTTCCGTCGCTCTGTCTCTTTAGTTCTTTGGCCTCACACGATCAGTAGGCCATCACGAGCAAGCATACCAGAGGCTCCTGCCACTGCCACGAATCCCCTACCACACTCAGCTCCAGATCCTTCTTCCTTTTTCCACTCTTATGAAGGTAAAACCCTAACTTGTCTCAAATCTGAAGTCTCAAGTTTTAGTTTTAAAATTTGTTATCTTTCTTGAGTTAATTCATGGCATAAATAGAGTAATATGTTAGATTCTCAATTTGGGTTATGAATTTGTGATGAAACTAATAGAATGGTGTATAAGTTTGGAATTGAGGTTGGTTGTGCTTGGATGATGATTGCATGTTATCTTGACCAAAATTTCTTATAAGTATGGAGGTTTTATTGTCAAGTATGGTTGCATGTGAATAAAATGGTGTTAAATTGGAATAAGTGATGAGAAATGCGCATAAATAGGGTTGAAACAAGTAGGGATGGAAGTGGGATGAACTTGATGATGGTTATTTGGTATGTGCATGTTCATTCTAGCACTAAAAATGTGCTTAAATTGTTGGTTTAGCTGCTGAAATTTTAATAGATGGATTATATTGATTTTAGAGTTCTAAGGGATGTAATTTATATATGTAAAGATAGTGAATTGTGGTTGAAATTCTATGGTTTGGGACATTACATGTCATTGTGGAGGTTGAATATGGGTAATTTGGTGGTAATATACTGCTGAATTGATGCTATGATGTCATGGAAAAGTATTTATAAAAGTAATAGAGAGATTAATGACATATTAAAGCACCATGAAAAGAGTTTTAATTGAACATTTGGGGTCAAGTGAGTAATATGAATCTTTCCGGGTCAATTAGAGCTTCCCTTATTCAAAATTTTATTGGAGATGATAGCCCTAAGTAATATTTTTAACTCAGTTTTTGAATTTTGGGATTTCGATGTGTATAACTCAAGTTACGGCGAGTTGAATTTGGGGGTTCTGTTTTTATACGTTTTTTTGAAGCAGTAGGTTCGTGGACATTTTAAGGTTTCAATGAGGTCTTATTAACTTAAATGGCCAACATGAAAGTTGTAGTATGCTCCGCAAGCTTTCTGAATTGGGGTCTTATGCGTTCATCGAATGTCGGAGTGAAAAGTTATGACCCATCAAAGTAAGGCTCCCAACCATGTCCAAACCAGAATTTGAATTCGCCAAACCTTTTTCAAAGCCAATTTCCGGTGTCTTCAAAATACTTTCTGATTTGAGGCCAACATCAAAGTTGTAGATCGCAATTCAAACTTTCAATAGGTATCTTATACGCACCCAGCCGATGTCTAGAACTTAAATTATGATTTTTCAAAGTATCGCTCCCGATTATTCCTTACTCCAGACCAGCCTTGATATATCTTAAATTTGAAGCCTTTACACTTGTTTTTAACCTCAACTCTTAACTGGAAAGTTGTAGGACTTATTTTTAGCTTTCCGAAAAGTCCTCTTATGAAGTTTTAAGAGGTTTATAGAGGAAGTTATGCACTCCGCAAACTTACTACAAAGTCCCAAAAATTCACCAATCTATTTAATTGAAAGTTTACTTTTATTAAGTTAATTAGGAGACTTCCTTCTTACCAAGAATTCAAGTTAATTCGCTTTTAGTGTTCTTATCTCAAGTGTGGTCCAAGAGGTCGTTGCTGCTCCCTGTTCGAGTACAGTCAAGCTTTTTAACTCGCTAAGTGCGATTCAGTTTCAAGGTACGCATATTGCTTGTACTATCCTTAAACTCTTTTATTTGATTTTAATAAGCAAGTGTAATGATTATAATGTGAATGAATAAGGTTTATTGGTTTTATCTCGTAATTATGGCCCCGACCCATGTTATTTGTGCCATAGAGCACTCCCACAATAAATACTTGACCAAGTGTCAACCCATCCGGATCTCCCGATCGGTCCGGGTATGCGCATACGGAGGCTTAGACCGATGATCGCAAAGCAGGGGACCATTAAAGATAATAATACGATAAGTATGTTTATTGTTCTTCATTGTTATTTATCGTTTTATGGTTTTACTGTTTTATTGTTTGCAAAATGAATTGAAATTGTGCAAAATAGATGGAAGAATAATATTTTGATAAGAGTGCCTCACACCTTATACAAGAAGGATGCAAAAGAGACCTATTTATACAGCTAAAAGAGAGGAAAAACGGGAACCCTAACAACCTAAAACTAACTACCTAAAAATAAGAAAAAGAAACAAGAAACAAAGAGAAATAAAAATAGAACAGCAGCTACAAAATAGCAGTGATATTTCCATACCCCCCCCCCCCCCCCGCCCCCCTCAAGGTGGATTGGGAGGTGTCTCTAACAAGCCCAGCCTTGAAGAGAGAAAATTGTGTTGTTGTTCACTCAAAGCTTTTGTCATCAAATAAGCCATCTGATGGTTGGAGGGGATATGAGCAGTTTGTATCAGTCCTTCATGAATCTTGTCCCTAATGTAATGACAATCTATCCTAATGTGTTTGGTCTTCTCTTAGAAAACTGGGTTTGCAGCTATATCCTGGGCAGCTTTGTTATCACAGTGAAGGGTGATTGGAGTCTTCAAAGGCACATTTAAATCTTGGAGGATCTGAACCACCCATTCTAACTCTGAGGTTGTAGCTGACATGGCGCGATATTCAGCTTCGGCAGATGATTTTGAGACAGTCTTCTGTTTCTTTGTTTTCCAAGAGATTAGGGAAGGTCCTAAAAACACACAATAACCAGTCAAAGATCTTGCAGAAAATTGACAACTTCCCCAGTCTGAGTCTGTATAGGCTGAGACATGGAGAGAATTGTGTTTAGGATAAAAAAAGACCTTTATTTATACTTCCCTTAAGATATCTCAAAATATGCATGACAGCATTGTAGTGTTGATCCGTTGGATTTTGTAAAAACTGGCTCAAGTGTTGTACTCCATAGCTTATATCAGGTCTGGTTAAGGCCAAGTATAACAATCTGCCAATGATCCTTCTGTAGGGTGTTGGATCAGGAAGAAAGTTCCCAGTGTCAAGAGAAAGCTTGAGCCCTTCAGGTAGTGGGAATTTTGCAGGCTTGCAGGCAGTGAGACCTGCATCAGACAATATGTCAGCAATATATTTCCTTTGATTCAAAAAAATACCTTCACTTGATCTTGAGATTTCTATTCCTAGGAAATATCTTGCCTTTCCTAGATCTTTGATGGTAAATGTGTCGTGCAGGGACCTTTTGAGAGCAGCGATGCCTTCTAGATCATCACCTGTTATAAGTAAATCATCAACATAAACAAGAACATATGTATGCCCAATTTTAGTCAATCTGGAAAAAAGTGAGTAATCACTTTTTGATTGCTTGAAGCCCTGTCTGTTGAGGAATTTGGTTAATTCCAAATTCCACTGTCTTGAGGCTTGCTTTAGGCCATAGAGACTTCTAACTAATTTACATACTTCTCCAGGTTTTGCTTTGTTGTAGCCTTGTGGAGGTAACATGTAAACATCTTCTTCAATAAACCCATGTAAAAAGGCATTGTTTATGTCAGGTTGATGAAGGTCCCATTCCTTGGCAGCAGCAAGAGCTATGAATATCCTTACAGTTCCTAGTTTGACTACAGGAGAAAAAGTATGTTTGTAGTCTCTATCCTTGACCTGAAGAAAACCTCTAGTCACAAGGCGAGCTTTATATCTTTCAATGCTCCCATCAGGCCTAAACTTGGTTTTATATACCCATTTTGAGGTGAGGGGTTGTTTCCCTGTAGGTAATTTAGTCAGAACCCAGGTCCCATTGGCTTCTAAAGCTTGCAATTCTTCCTTCATTGCTGCAACCCATTCAGGCCGTTTTATTGCTTGTTCATAGGAGCTTGGTTCAAAAGAAGTAAGGACAGCTGTCAAGGAAGTAACATATACTTGTGAAAAATGGGCAAAATCATCAGTTTGAAATAGAGTGCACAAGACTTGAGAATTAAGACTGTGTGAGTTTGAGGAAGTGGGCCTGTTGCGTTGATCATAATCTGAGAGCCATCTTGGAGGATGCCTGGTCCTGGATTATCTCCTTAATTGTCTCCCTTCTTCTTCTTCCTCCTCAGTTTGTTGAATATCCACAATATTCTCAGAATGCACATCGCTTACTTCATAACTTTGATCCACATGTGTGTCATTCTGATCGTTGACCACATCTTGTGATGGGGTGAGGTCAATAGCCTCATTGATTTCAGCATCTGCATCTTGATTTGTGTCAATGTACTGGGTGTTATCATTGCAAGTTATTTTGGTCTTTTCTGAATTGCTTAAAACATCAGAGAACATATCACTGTTAAAAGTATTTAGAGGTTCATCTTGCACATCAGAGAAATTTGTATCAAATTTAAAAGGAAAAATGTTTTCTTGAAAAAAAACATCACGGCTGTGGAAAACCTTATGTGATTTTAAGTCATACAACTTATATCCGTTATGACCAGTGGTGTAACCTAGTAAAATGCATTTAACAGCCCTAGGATCAAACTTATCTTTATGTTTCAAATTAGCAGCAAAGCATAGGCACCCTATAGTTCTAAGATTATGTATGTTTGGTTTGGTGCCAAAAAGAATCTCATGGGGACTTGGCCATTTCAAATTGGCCATGGGAAGCATGTTGATAATATGAGTGGAAGCCAAGACACACTCTCCCCATTAATCTTTTGGCAAACCAGCATGGAACCTAATGGCTCTCGCTGTGTCCAAAAGGTGCCTATGTTTCCTCTCCACAACACCATTTTGTTGTGGAGTGTAGGGAATAGATTTATGATGAACAATTCCTAAAGATGAAAAAAGGGGCTGACATTCTTTATTTGTGAATTCACTTCCATTGTCAGTCCTGATTATAGAAATGTTAGTTTTGAACTGATTTTGAATCATGTTAATGAGCCCTTGAAGAATAGAGCAGACAACAGATTTAGTAGAAAGCAAATGAGTCCAGGTAGTTCTACTGAAGTCATCTACAAAAGTCAGGAAATAAGATGATCCATCAATATTGGGAATCTTGTAAGGACCCCACAAATCAATATGCACCAACTGAAAACAGTGTGTTGTGTGAATTTCACTTCTATTAAAAGGCAGCCTATGAGTTTTAGCAAGAACACAGCTTTCACAAAAAAAGTTAGAAGGAACTTGGCCTTTACAATCAGGTATATGAATCAGTTTTGACACAGATGTGTGCCCAAGTCTATTGTGTAAAGTATGAAAAAAAATACTATTGTTGGCAGACTGTTTTGGTCTTGTAACAGCAGCAGCAATCTTGAATAATCCAGTTGAGGAGTAACTTGTGCAACAATTTCTTTAGTGGTAAGGTCCTGAAAAAGGCAAACATTAGGATAGAATGACAGACAAAGATTCAGGTCTCTCGTGAGTTTTAAGACAGAAAGTAAGTTATATTGAAAATCTGGAATGTAGAGGACATCTTGCAATTTTATTTTATCTGATATGACAACGGTCCCTGCTGTTGTGACAGTTTTTAAAGAACCATCTGGCAAGGTAACTTGAATAGGCTTCGTTAGCTGATAAACATCAATTAATACAGAAAAATCATGTGTCATGTGATCAGTTGCACCAGTATCTAGAACCCATGAATTATGGATATTTTGGTTAGGGCAGGATAATGTCATGATATTACCTGCGAACTGGTTACTCTCAGCAAAATGAGCAACTGCACGATCTGTGGAAGTCTTTCCTTTTGTAAGGTGCCAGTTCTTGAGCAACAGCTAGGATAAAATTGTGATCTATCTTTTGTGTAGCTTCTTGAACCAGATTGTCATCAAGAGGTGTATCTTCTTCATTTCTTTGTACACTTGCAGCCATCCTAGATGGAGAGTTCTTCTTCTTAGATTCTCTTGGTCCAGTGTACCAATCCGGGTACCCCACTAGAAGGAAACATTGGTCCTCAGTGTGACCATTCTTTTTACAGTAGTTGGAAAACCTCTTGGATTTTGATTTCGTGTCTTTATTGGCCTTGTTTGAATTCTTTGCCAAGAAACCTTGTGAGTTAGCATCTATGCTTTCACTGGTTTGGCTCGATCTTGGAACATGAGCAGCAAAATCCTTTGGACCCCCCAAACCATTTGTAATCTGCTTTTGCTTTTCAACCCTTTGAATCATATTGTAAGCTTTATTCACAGTAGGTAAAGGTTCAGACAAAAGTAACTGACCTCTAACAGTGTCATATTCATCGTTTAGATGCAAAAGAAACTGCATCAATTTCTTTTCTTGATCCATATCGATGGCATGCTTAATGGAAGGGCATGTCTTGACACAAGTGCAAGCAGGAACCTCTGATATGTCAGCTAGTTCATCCCACAATTTTTTCAACTTAGTATAGTACACAGCTACAGAATCTTGATTTTGATAGAGATTACTGATTTCCTTTTCAAGATGGAACTTCAATGGCCCGTTTGATTCACCAAATCTCTCTACTAAATCATCCCAGAAATCCTTCGCAGATTTTACATACAAAAAAGCATCACAGAGATCAGAGGTCATAGAATTTAGTAACCAGCTTACCACCATTGAATCACATTTGGACCACCGTGCAAGCTTGGATGAATCTTTAGCCGGTTTCTTGCATTCTCCATTTATGAAGCCTAGCTTGACCTTGGTTGTTAGGGCAATCTTCACTACTTTGCTCCATTTTTGAAAGTTTGTGCCATTGAGCTTTGTGCTTGTCAAAGGCATTCCTGGATGATCTGATGGATGCAAAAAGAGGGGGTCATTGTTATATTCTTCTTGGGTTTTTGAGGTGACTTCTGCTGTGCTCGAGGTGTCCATGTCAAAGAAGAAGATTGTGTGGATCGAAGATAATGAAGGGAATATTGGAAAAGAGCCAACACAGGCTCTGATACCATGTGCAAAATAGATGGAAGAATAATATTTTGATAAGAGTGCCTCACACCTTATACAAGAAGGATGCAAAAGAGACCTATTTATACAGCTAAAAGAGAGGAAAAACGGGAACCCTAACAACCTAAAACTAACTACCTAAAAACAAGAAAAAGAAACAAGAAACAAAGAGAAATAAAAATAGAACAGCAGCTACAAAATAGCAGTGATATTTCCACAGAAATGCGCGAAATAAAATGAATTGCTTAAATTTATTTACTGTATAGGGGTATGCGTATTGAGTTTCGACTCATTTGCAAATTGTTTTATTTTTTGTTTTAGGTGGTGCCTCTAAGATTAAGGCGAATAAGGCAAGCTCCGATAAAGAAGTCAGTTAAGCAATAAAGGGGATATGGTTGACATACTTATTTATGAGGGTTGAGGTGGAGGTGATTCCTCTATTTGCTTGTGTAAATTATAAGCGATTTAAGGTTTTATATGGAAGGTTAAGGTTATGTATGTTGTTAAAATTCCTTTTTGGGATTGTTGTGTATTGTTTAGAGTCATACATATATGGTTGGTGTTTATTGTGATTGATAAGCCTTGTCCATATTTGTGGACGGCGGTAATACCTTCAGATTATATATTCGCTGCGCTAATCATTGGGTTATGAGTTGTTTAGTGATAATCTAGTGATTATGAATCTGGGGGTGTTATATATTTTTTAGGTTCTTTTTTGAAATATAAAAAACAATCAATAAAAGTATAATGTTATGCAATTTACATGTGATATTATAGTTATGGAATTCAACCATATCATTTTATTTCAATTTAATATCTAATATAGTTCTAATAATAGGGTAAGACACTTTAAAAGTTTCTTGCGTCAAAACTCCTATCATTTTCAAAAATAAATATAAGGAGTCTTTTCTTTTAATCAATACTCTAAATCTCTAATACATTTTGAGTTTGAATTTCAAAGGATTTTGGGCACAACCTCTGTATATGTGTTACAAAAAATAAAAATGTAACTCTTCCGATTCGATCTCCTTGAATGAATATAATCTTCGATGAATATGGTCTTGAACGAGGGTCGTAGAGACTTGATCCGGATCAAAAGGAAACAGTTTGACGATTTCTCACGAATGAACAACACGAGCTTAAATTTTGTTGTGCTTCTTGTCCTCGAAAGAGAGAATATGTGAGCCTTAAAGTCTTCTTTGGATGTTTTTTAAACTTCCCTCAAATGGAGATTGATGGTCTCTATTTGTAGAGAACTTGAGTTAACATTTGGGCCCATTTAAGTTCTTTTAAAATAAAAAGAATAAATATTTATGTGTTTTTGATGACACATGACATAATTTAATTGGCCAAAATATAATATCATTTAATTTATAATTAAATGATTCACCATAATTATTTTGACACGTGACAAACTATAATTAATCGAATTAAAAATATTTTAATTTCCACGTGGTGAGTCTTGATGGACTGACAATTTTTTTTACCTTCTATAAAGTCATTGTAATGAAAATAAACTATAATATCAAAATTTAGACTCATATTTGAGGCGTATTGAATTGATATAGCATTGAAATGAACTTGGTCCGAAGGCAAATGGACATAGACCCAGTATACTCAACCTGTGGGGAGGATTATGAGACAATCAACCATATGCTATTGGATTGCGACTGGGTGAGGAAAGTATGGCGGCACAGCAGCTTCCGCTTCGAAGTAGAAAAAAGAAAAATGGTGGATATGGGAGAATGGATCATCGCTCGCATGAATAAGTTGGACACAACCGCCCCAGCGAGGTCTATACGGTACAATCATTCTGACCATTAGGGGAGTGAGGAACAACCGGGTCATGAACCACCGTGAATGCTCATGGGATTGACGCATCGACCAGAGCTTTGGACCATCACAACATCTATATACAAGCACAATACCGAGAAGAGAAAGACCAAAGCATAGAAGTACCGGAAGAATCATGGGCGCCACCTCCCACAGGATGGTTGAAGTTGAACTCGGATGGGTTATTAAGTGAAGGGGGGATTGGTAGTTGGGGGATGGTCAATAGGGAAAAACCGGGGATGGTTGACAGTGCAACATTCATCTACACCGAGATAAGTTAGGAAGTGGAAGCCATGAAAGCAGGTGCAATAAGAAGCGAGATGGAGTTGGCGCAAAGAAGAGGAATTCGCAAGCTGGAGGTGGAAACGGACTGTCTATCAATCTACAACAGCCTTGCAAAGGGAAGGAAGATCGATCCTATGGCACAAGGAATAGTGTATGATTTTCTAGCTTTGATACCCATGTTTTGAGTTAGTTAGAGTTCTTTTTCGTAGGAGAGAATGTAACAAGGTGGCGCACACCTTGGCAAGACTTTGTAGTAGCTTTTAAATGCTCAAAAACATGGCTGGATGTATGTCCAGTTGAGGTTGCTGGTTTGGTGACCTTAGAATTAATGTTATCTTAGTCAGCGGTTTGACGCCGCTTACCTTATAAAAAAAAAAAGCTTTTAATTTGTTTTAAACTTTATATCCTGATTTATCATTATAAAATTTATTGTTTGAACAAAAAAAAAAAGGAAAAGTACTTCAAAATGATTAACTGCTACGTCCATACTGTTGGAGGAAAGGGAGTAAACGGTATAAGAGAAAATGGAAACTCGCTTTGATATTCCTAAGAGTCGTGGCTTCGTACTCACTTTCCTTAAGAACTATTTACTATACCGTAAATGTTCAAAGGGATAAAGCTTAGCACTTGTAACACTCAAGAAGATGATTTCTCAATTGAATCACTCATGTATAGCTGCAGTCTGGATAAGAATGAGGGTGTGTTTAGCTAGAAAATTGTGGATCTCAAATGACTTGGAATGTCTTCTATTTATAGGAGACTTCCAACCTCTAATAATACCCTTTAGTCAAAGTATAATCAAGAGCCTTAATGAGGGATTATGACCTTAACATTACCTTGACCAAGTCAAGGAATATAGTTATTGGAGTCCTAAATAATCGTACTTAATATTGATATCAATAACATTATATATAAGATTATATAGCTGTTAGCATTAAAAATAGATTATGGGTTCCAACACAGTCCGTGTTGGATCAACACTGTCCGTCTGCCTCAACATGACCCGTGTTGAGCCCAGGATAGTTTTCTTTGCTCTCTAGAGACCAACACGACTCGTGTTGGTCTCAAACTCATCCGTGTTGATCATATTCTTGATGTTTCACTTATATATGATCCTTATACTTGTTATTTATGATTCCTTATCTTATATAATCAACTTATACTCTTGAAATAATTCCAATAATCCCCCGCTATTTCAAGAGTATGTAAAACCCTTGAAATAACTTTACTTTAAGGAGCTTATACCACCGCTATTTGAGATATACCTTAGCTTGTAATCACCAGAGAAACCCACAAAACATATGCCTAATGAAAAGTAGATTTCTCTTTGAAATTTTCATTTAGTGTATATGAGCTAAAATTGAATCCAAATCACAAAGTAGACATGTCTTTGAACTTTGGATTTATATTGACCAACTATACTCATAACACACATCCATTTTAAATGTTGAGTGTAAATACATTGACACTTTTATCCAGCCTTGTGTCCTTATCCTTCATAAGTGTTTCAGAAATTTAGCTCATAGTTCCTTTATGCAGCAACACATAACACTTACATAGGCAAACTTTTTAATATACCACCCCTGTAATTAGGCTTTCCACAAAGTCTATTAAGAGTATACTACTTAACCTCTTGTCATTACAGATTTTATGCATCACTTGACCTTGGGATTAAAAACGATGCTTCCTACTAATTTAGACAACTCCGTACTCATTTGAACTTTAGAAATTAGTGGTATTCCAATTCGTAAAGTTGAGTCTTTGTTGTGATTAGTAGTACTTTGAGCTACAACCCATCCCCTTTGAAGTACCTATTATCAAATCTTTAGTCAATCCTTTAGTTAGAGAATCAGCTATATTTTCTTTTGATTTAACATAACTTAAAGTCACTACTCAATCCCTTATAAGTTGATGTACATAAGCATGTCTTAAACCAATGTGCCTTGACTTGTCATTGTAAACATGACTATATACAACATCAAGAGTAGCCTTGTTATCACATGTTGGTCAGTAGTAGCCGGTTTGAAGTACTTTAGCCGCTGTTTTGGAAGGACCTTCATGTCCTCCACAAGGTAGATTGTGGCAATGAGCAATGATCAAGGTAGCTTCTTGTTGGTGCACACATCTCCGGTAAATGCCGTCATTGCACAACTTGAAGAGATAGGGGTCATCCCAATAGTAGGATTTCGCATCGTGGGGAAACTTTTTCTTTTGATCGTAGGGTAGACCTGGAGTTAGGGCTCCCCCCACCAAGAAGTTGACTATGTCGGCATACAATGGCAACTCTTCATTATGCATGGCCATCAAATGTTCATCCGGAAATGAATCATCGTTCGGGGGATCCTTGTGCTCAACCATAATCGTAGAAAGGTGATCCGCCACTACATTATGCATTCCGGCCTTGTCTCGTATCTCTATATCGAACTCTTGAAGGAGAAGAACACATCGAATAACGCGTGGTGTTTCCTCCTTCTTCTCCAACAAGTAGTTGAGGGCTGAGTGGTCAGTGAACACGACCACTTTGGAAAATAGCAGATATTGTCGGAACTTCTTAATAGCAAAGACCACCGCTAGAAGCTCCTTCTCAGTTGTGGTGTAGTTCCGTTGAGCCTCGTCTAAGGTTCTGCTCGCATATATAGTGGATGACGTATGGCTTTTTGTCCTTCCTTTGACCCAATACCGCCCCGACTGTATAATCGCTTGCGTCGCACATGATTTCGAATGGAAGGCTCCAATCGGGCGGTTGAATGATGGGTGCCGAGATGAGTGCCTGCTTGATCTTCTGAAATGACTCAAGACACTCGTCAGAAAATAAAAAGGGGGTATATTTAGTGAGGAGCTGAGTTAAAGGCCTCGCTACCTTAGAGAAGTCCTTGATGAAGCGGCGGTAAAAGCCCACGTGACCAAGGAAACTTCCTACCCCTTTCACGGAGGTCGGGGGTGGTAGTTTCTCGATAACCTCGATCTTAGCTCGATCGACCTCGATACCCTTCTGAGATACCACATGGCCCAGTACTACCCCTTCTTGGACCATGAAGTGGCACTTCTCCCAATTGAGCACAAGATCAACTTCATCACATCTTGATAACACCGTTTCGAGGTTTTTAAACAGCTCTCGAAGGTGTTACCATAGACGGAGAAGTCGTCCATGAAAACTTCCATGATACTCTCTATGAAATCAGAAAAGATGACCATCATGCAGCGTTGAAAAGTGGTCGGGGCATTGCATAACCCAAACGGCATCCTTTGATAAGCGAAGGTACCACAAGGGCATGTGAAGGTAGTCTTATCCAGGTCGTTTGGGTGGATCGGGTTTCAGAAAAACCCAAAGTATCCATCCAAATAACAGAAATAAGAGTGCCTAGCCAGCCTCTCAAGCATTTGGTCAATGAAGGGAAGGGGGAAATGATCCTTCCTAGTGGCGTGGTTCAACTTTCTATACTCAATGCACATACGCCAACCCGTGATGGTCCTAGTTGAAACTAGTTCATCTTTTTCGTTCTTTACAACAATCATCCCTCCCTTTTTAGGTACTACTTGAACGGGACTCACCCATTCGCTGTTCGCGATGGGGTAAATGATACCCGCGTCAAGTAGCTTCATTACTTCTTTCTTCACAACCATTTGCAAGTTTGGGTTCAATTGCCTTTGCGGCTGCCTGGAGGGCTTATGGTCGGTCTCAAGATCGATGTTATGCATGCACAATGAAGGACTCACTCCCTTGAGATCCTCAACGCTATATCCAATGGCACCGATGTGCTTGTGAAGCACATGGAGAAGACTTTGAAGCTGGGTGTCGTGGATGTTAGCACTGACGATCATGGGAAAAGACTCAGAAGGACCAAGAAATTCGTACCTCAAAGACGGTGGCAAAGGTTTCAACTCAATTTCTGGCATCTTTCTTCCCATGAACTCCTTTGGCTCTCGCTCCTCCACATTTGCTATGAGCTCACTTTCCAAGAATGGCCCATTATACTCCGTAGCTTCATCAAGAATGGACATATAGGAGGCCATGTCTCCGTCCAAGGTTTCTCGTTCAAAAGCTTCCAGCAAAACCTCCTCCAAGGGGTCATCAAAGGCCATCAAGGAGCTGAGTTTTTCATCAACTAACTCTTCAAAGATATCAACTTGGTAACATGACTCCTCGATCGATGGAGCGGCAATAGAAGTTTGAAGGTTGAACTCTATCTTTTCATCTCCGATGTGGAGAGAAAGGTTGTCGTTCTTCACATCGATCATGACTTCGGCAGTTGCTAGGAAGGGCCGACCCAAAATAATTGGTATTTGTGCATCATCGGCCATATCCAGCACGATGAAGTCACATGGAATATAGAATTTTACGATTTACACTGGGACATCTTCAAGAACTCCCACCGGGCGCCGAATAGACCGATCGGCCATTTGAAGAGAGATTGTGGTGGGGATAAGGTTATGACATTTTAATCTTTTGCAAATCGAGTGTGGCATCACACTCACACTGACACCGAGGTCACAAAGGGCTTTGCTAATCACCATATCCCCTATGGAGCACGGGATGGAGAAACTTCCGGGGTCCGAAAGTTTAGGAAGTTGTTTGTTGTCGATGATTGCGCTGCACTCTTGAGTCAAAGAGACCACTACATGCTCTCCAATCTTCCTCTTGTTAGTGAGGAGCTCCTTGAGAAATTTAGTGTAAGATGGCATGTTCGTGATTGCCTCAAGGAATGGTATGTTGATGTGGAGAGTTTTGAGGATCTCCATGAATTTAGCAAACTTCGCATCTTCCTTCACTTTGGCGAAGCGTTGGGGAAAAGGAAGGGTCGGAGCATATGGCTTTGCTTGTTGAATAATCGGCTCCTCTTCCTTCTCATCTACTTTCCCTTTCTTTTTCGGCTCGTCTCCCTCGACTGCTTCCTCCACCTTATCATCCTTCCCCCCAATAACAACTCCCTCCTCATCAGCGGTTACGTCTTGTACCACAACTTCTTTTCCAGCTCCTTGATCAACTCCAACTTTTGGGCCCTTAACTTCCTTGCCGCTCCTCAAAGTGATGGCATTGATATGCCCTTTTGGATTTTGTTGGGGCTGGCTAGGCAAACCTTTGGAAGAGGATTGGGACTGAAAGTTGGAGACTTGTTGGGCTAGCTGAGCCAATTGGGTCTCAAGCATCCTTTGGCTAGCTTGAATAACCTTGTTTTGTTTCAGCTAGGCGGCATTGAACATCTCTTGATTCTTGAGATGCCTTTGCATGAAGTCCATATCCTGGTTCATTTGTGGAGGGGGTTGTTGGTAGGATTGAGGGGCTTGATGGTAGGCTTGGTTTTGGTATTGATGGTTTTGTTGATGGGGGTGGCTTTGGTTTTAATGTGGATGGTTTTGGCTTTGGTTAGGGTAGGGAAAACCCGGGGGAACATAAGATGGGTTTCCTTGAGGGCGGATGGGGTCATTGTTGCGGTATGAGAGGTTGTTCCGGTAAAGAGCATTCGCTTGCTCATTGGATACCAACTCCGTTTGGCACTCAAAATTTGCATGTCCTCCGCCGCATATCTAACAACGTAGCCCTGAATTGGATGAGGATGAAGGAATGGAAGGTTGGACTTCCATGACCTACTTGAGTTGTCGGGTCGTCTTCATCTCAGCCATATCTTATGAGAGTTGCTACATCATCTTCTGCATATCCTTGATGAGATAACTCAAGTTCTCGCCTTCACCACAGCTTGTTACCTCCTTTGAATTCCTTCCCCAGTTGCATGCATTCTCTGCCATTTGGGCCAACAGAGCATCTGCTTGGTCGGGGGTCTTGCTTAGGAAGAGACCACCCGAAGCATTATCGACCGATTGCTTTGTGGCCATAGTGAGGCCCTCGTAGAAGGTATGCAAGATGAGTTCGGCTGGGAGGTTGTGATGTGGGCATGCCCGTTGGAATCCCTTGTATCACTCCCATGCCTCAAAGAGAGATTCTCCCGATAGCTGTTTGATGTTTACAATTTCCGTTCGTAGGCGAGCTGTCTCAATGGGTGGGAAGAACCTTCTTAAGAAGCCTTGGCTTAGTTCGTCCCAAGTCCAAAAGTGTTCGGATAACAGTTGTTAAGTGAACCCCGAGCCTTCCCAGCGAGAGAAAATGGGAAGAACTTAAGGTAGATGTACTCCTCACAAACTCCATGCATCCGAATCATCCCGCGCCTCTCCAGGAAGTTCGAGATGTGATTGATGGGGTTCTCCAAGCCAAGTCCATGGAACTTGGATTGCTCAATTAGATGTAGAAAATTGGGCTTGACTTCGAAGACAGTCCCCTCCGGGAGATCGGGTAAGACGATGGGGGAACCTCCCATACCCCTCAGAGGTGATGCGAATGAAAGGAGGGTACGGGGTTCTGGCGGTGGGTGTGCCATTGGCTCTTGTTGTTGTCGTTCGAGTAGTCGCCTGCGGGCGTTTGCGGCGTTGTTGTGATGCGCAGTTGCTTCAATTTCTGGATCGAATGGTACAAGTGGTATTTGATCCCTCATGCGCATATACTAAACAAGGAAACGAAATAAGTAGCCCTAGGGACTCTAGACTCGACTTCAGCAAGGTAAATGTCACTTAAACTAAACGTTTGTAGAGTAAATCGAAATTAAAAGGGGCGCTTGCTCCCCGGCAACGGCACCATTTTGTTCAAGCTATAGTATAGCCGAGGTTGTTTATCGTATCCACAGGGAGCAAGGTTCTTTTAATAAAAAATTTTGCTACTAAGCCTAGTTTAAGGTAAAAAGATGATTAATAAAGGATGGGGGAAACAAAGACAGATTGATAGATAAAATCAGAGAAAAGATGGGTTCTAGGGTCGGTTTTCGCCGCCTAATGGTTACCCTTGAACAAAGCAATCCTGGACAAAGCACTAAACCAAGCTAGAAGTTAGGATATTTGCAGGAATAAAGCCACTTCAGGGCCTCTCTCGAGGTATACCCGAATTTACCCCTCAAGATTTGTCTAATAATCTGTGAAAGACACACCTAAAGAGCTTGTTATGCGAATTTCCCTACCTGAACTCCTCCACCATTCTCATGTGGATTTGTTCAGATATCCATTCGAATACTCTAAAGACTATGTTTGAGTAGATCTAATGGACTTTCACCACACTAAATCCCATAGTCAATAGAGTGTTCGAATGAAAACTTCATTATCCAGGCCTAATACCCTATCTAGAACCAACTCTGAGCAAGCGATCCCATTAGGGGCTAAACCTCCCCTTAAACCCTAAGAGATCTAGCCACTAATCATACTAACAAGTACTAAACTAACCACATTCAAACCTAATCTAACAAAGGAAATCGTATTCATTAACCCAGATATTAAACCTAACTAACAATGCTTAACCAAGCAATAAAACTTTTAAAATAGAAAATGATATACCTTATGACAGCGTCCTTCAATAAATACTTCAGAAATAACTTGAATAACCTTGACAAATCTTCCAATGTTGGATACAAACCAGAATGAAACAATAAATGAAGGGAAAGGAAAGATTTAGGGAGAAAGATTAGCAAGTAAACAAGATGGAATTGATCTAAAACAAGGGGTTTTGTGGCTAAGCTACACAGAATACCATTAAGAGCTACTAATTAACCTAAGAATAATCCAAAGCTCCTGATTTACAACCCTAAAAATCTATATATAATACCCTAAAAACATCCCAAAGTGCGTCATTTTGATTCCGGAAACAAAGCTGAAAACTGGGATCGGCACGATCGTGCAAAGAAATGGCACAACCGTGCCATTTGAAATGTCCTGGGCAGCAATTGAAGGCGGGAACTGGCGCGATTGTGAGGTTGAACTGCACGATCGTGCAGATCTTCCAGAAGGTGGTGCACGATCGTGCGCCTGGGACTACACGAGCATGACATTCCTCAACCAAGGCTGGGCGACACGAGGGTGAATTGCACAATCGTGCCACTGAATGGTGTGATCGTGTCGTTATTCTGCGCATGGCCTGCTGTAGCAAAAGGAGGTGCACGATCGTGCTGTCTGATGGCACGATCGTGCCCCCTTGTTTTTCCTTGGTTTCTTGGCCATTTTGTCCCCTCTCGATTGATTCCCAGCTTCTTCCACGATCACGGCATCTAATTTTGTGTCCCGGGTCAGCCTCTCACTCTAAGGATTTCGCTCCTTTTCCGAGTTCTTTGGGTTTCGCACTCAGGACCTACAAAACAAAGGAAAACACGAGACAAGCGGCATTATGGACGAGGAAAATAAGCTAAAAAGACAAAGTAAGGAGATCTAAATTAGGCTCAAAATGAGCCTAATCAAGGAGGATGAGGAGGAGGAAAAAGAAGGAGGAGGAGGAGGAGGAGGAGGAGGCTGGGAATGATGAAGAGGAAGAGAGAGAGAGAGAGAGGTTGACATGGCAAATTTCAAGCTCATTGTACAGCCTCGTATTCGAGTTATTGCCCTTTGCCAGCTGCCTCATTAGGTTATCCATTAAGGGTGAGCTAAAAAGTTGTAATTGGAGATCTAATCCGAAAAATTGATCATTAACGATTAATTTTTTAAGTTGGATGATTGGTTAACAGATTCATTATTTTCTGATCATGGATCGGGTTGAAAATTAATTTGCATGATGGATCGGTTATCTAAAAATAATTAATTTACAACTTTAAACTCATGAAACAATATTGTTTTGTAGTAAATTAGCATCCAATAACTTAGAAAAGTAATATCAATATGCATGAAACACTATTTATTTTGATTTTGGAGCTATTGAAATGGGTCGACCCATCAATGACCAACCTTACCGAACAGTACCCTTTACAACCTTTTTTTAAGGCCTAACCCTCTTAGGGCCTGTTTAGTGAACACAAAAGGAATGAAATTGGCAAGGAATGGGTTCTAGCTCCTTTTTTTTCTATTTGGAGAGCACTTTCTGGAATGGAATAGCAGAATAGCAATTCCAAATAGGGGGATTTGAAAACTCCCAAATGTGAGGGGAATAGACTATCCATTTTCGTCAACAACAATAACATAACCATTAATAGTAATAATAATAATAATAATAATAATAAATGTCAATATTGATAATTATTAGTAATAATTAATATAATGAAAAAATAATAATTAATACAAAAATATTAATAATTAAAAAATAATTAATATTATTATAGTTAACTATTAGTAATTGATAATAATTAATAATTAATAAAAATTAAACAATAAATAATAAATTATAAGTAATATTTTATTATTATTAATTAATTATTAATACCTTATAATTGATAAACAATAAAAATAAAAAAATAATTCATAAATAGATAATTAAGTTAATGATGATTAATTATTTAAAATTTATAATAATTAATAATTAATAATTAATAATAATAAGATTAATTAATATGTAATAGTAAATAATTAATAATTGACAATTATTCATTATTAAAATTTAACTATTGTCATAATGACGATGACGATGACAATGACGATGATGATGATGATGATAAGAATAAAATAATAATAATAATAATAATAATAATAATAATAAGGATTATTGGATGATAATACACTGAACTTTATGGGTATTAGACAATAATGTACTGATCTTTTTTTTGGACTCTAATACACTGGATTTTGAGAATATTGGACAATAATGTACTTAAACCGATTCAGCTGGTGGTTGACGCGATGACTGTTCTATTTTGAGGTGTCGTTTTTTTATTTTTTTCCAAAAAAAATAATAGTCATCCTGCTTATGTGTACTTTCTTACACGGTAAAAATTTTTCTGAAAAAAAATAGAACGTCACCTTAAAGTAGGACAATCACCGCATCAACCACCAGCTGAATTGGTCTGAGTACATTATTGTCCAATAATACCGTCAAAGTTCAGTGTATTAGGCTCTGTTTGGCAACAGCATTTAGAGTAGCTTTTAGCGTTTTGATTAATCAAAATGCTATTTTGTTAAATTTTAACTGTTCGGTAACAGAGCTTTTAGAAGTAGTGTATAGCGTTTGTGTTAGCGTTAGATGAAATTTTCTTGACGTTAGATATGGTAATGTCTGCTGAGAAGGGCAGCGTTTGGATATTATCATTCCCCAAAAGCCCTCAAATTTTATGCCTTATTACAGCCCTTGCCATTAGTATAAAAGGAAACATAACCCTTCAATAACTAACTGAAGCCTTTTTCTCTGGTGTCCTCCAGTCATCAGTCTTCCAATTTGTGAGAACCAATTCAAGAATGGAAGCAGTCAAGGGTGACACTGTGACAGTAAGGTTATTCATCAATACTTTACTTTTTGAAGTTATGTAAATAATTGAGGAATCTTTAATTAGGTGTACACATGTAATAGTGAGAGTGAGAGGGAAGCAGTTCTAGGTACTGGGTATTTGAAATGAGGAAGCTTGTGGGAGAAGGATGGAGGAAACAGGGGTGCTGTATTCGGGAGCAAAGGATAAGATCATGATGGATGTGATTATTTAATAATTATAATAATAGTAGTAGTAGTAGTAGTAATAATAATAATAATAATAATAATAATAATAATAATAAGAATAATAATTGAAAGCGATGTCCTTTATAGTCATTTTACATCCTTCATATAATTAACCGTCAATTTTACCGAACACATTGCTTACAAACCGCTATTTGAACCACTATCAGCTATCTGCTAAACTCCAACAGCTACCCGCTATCAAAACAGCTATCCGGTACCAAAACAGCTATCCGCTACTACATACGCTAATTTTGCCGAACAGGGCCTTAGAGTCCAAAAAAAAATTTCAGTGCATTATTATCCAATACCCCTAAAGTTCAGTATATTATCATAATAATAATAATAATAATAATAATAATAATAATAATAATAATAATAATAACAATAACAATAAAGAAGAAGAAGAAGATGATAATAATAATATATAATAATAATAATATTAATAATAATAATAATAATAATACTGTAGCTTTTGTTCCATTCTATTGCTCACCAAACATTTTTATTTCACATTTCTAATTCCATACCCAAGTCATTCCAATTTTTTCTCCAAACAGGCCCTTAACTCTACAGAATCACGGCCCATTGCCCATCCCTAACGATAACACAATGGTCTTGCACTCATGCCCACCAAATCGATGCAGTTTTTTTTTTAAGGGAAAGTTGATTATATTATAGCGGTAAGGAATCCATAAGTACATAGCTTGAGATCTGACTGGGGGTCACCTCGAGCCAAACCTGTTCAGATCCTGATGCAATTATTCTAATTAGGTGAAGGACCGGTAAATTCTCATCTCTCTTAATATGTGGCGAGAAACAGAAATCAAAACAACTACTAAAGTCTATTAAATCGTCTAAAACAATATCAAAATCGCTTGCTTGGATTACTCCCTTCCTGTCTCTCTGAATTAGAGTAAGGGAGTTTGACTCTATTATGATTGAATTGAGATTCAGCCTCCTTGCTATAGGTATTGCGAAGAGAGCTGCTTGAGCTTCTGCGATTGTTGCCGACCACTGGGCCTTAACTCGTCTAACCGCTACCACCACTACTTCTTCCTTGTGGTTTCGTCCTACCACCCCAAGATCGACCCAACCATCTCCGCCAATGTGTGCATCCACATAACTTGGTGTTTCCTACTTGAGGTGCTTGCCATGTGGTGGTTAAGTTTTGTCTCGCTTCTTCCTCTTTCTTTCTGATTTGTTCCTGAGCTTTTCTCATATCTTCCATTAGCGACGTCGTACGCCTAATTAAAGTTTGTGAATCTATATCCCCATTTTGGAAGACATGCTCATTCCTAGTGTACCACACATACCAAGCCAACGTTATACATGTAGCGAAGGCTTCATCTGTTAACCTCTCATGCCACTTCTGGAGAAGATCCTCAGGGGATGAAGCTCGTGATTTGATTTCTAGCGCCTCTTTTTGTGATTTGACCCACGCTTCTTTGGCACTATTGCATTCAAACATCACATGCCACTCAGTCTCGCTAGATTGTTCACATCTCGTGCAAGTTGCTGAAGGGAGTATATGTCGCTGGTGCAGGAGGGATCTTGTAGGCAAGACATTGACACACCATTTCCATCACATCATCTTCACTTTTGGGATTACGTTTGCACCCCAAAGCAGTGGCCAGTGAGCTTGAAACTCATCCAATTTTATCGAACAGTCTAGCATATGAGCATATTTGACAGTATAAAGTCCATTGTCCGTGCACCACCATATCCATCTGTCATTTTGGAGGCGCTTGCTGATTGGAATTGAGAGAATTATGTCTTTGTCTCTCTCATTGAATAATTTTCGGATTAGTTCCACCTTCCTTCTCCTTGCTCGGTTGCAATCATATTGCTCACTTTCTAATTTTCTGTCCCTTCCACTATTGGTGTCGTGGGTAGCTTTCCCTCTCCATCGTGAAGCCAAGGATCGGTCCATAAATTGATATCCTTTCCACAACCTACCCTCCAGGATAAGCCTTCTTTCAAAAGAGCTTTTGAGCTCCAAATCCCACGCCAAGCCCAGCTCGGATTAGGTCCTTACCTAGCATCCAGGAAGCTGTCTCTCGGGAAGTATTTCATCTTGAGAACCTGAGCAAGCAACGAGCTATCATTGTTCATGATTCTCCAGCCCTGTTTCACCAACAACGCATCGTTAAACACATCAAGTTTTCGAAATCCCATACCTCCAAGGCACTTCGGTTTGCATAGTTTGTCCCGCGCCATCCAATGCAGCCCTCGTTTCCCGTCTTTGATGCCCCTCCAAAATTGTGCGCAAGCTTGATGGATGTTGTCTACTATATTCATCGGGATTTTGAATATGCTCATCAAATAGGTGGGAAGTGCCTTAACTACTGCCTTCAGCAACACTTCCTTCTAGCGCTGGCAAAATTTCGTCCGACCCCAATTACTCGAATTGTCCGGCCCGGAAAAAACTGGGTTTGGACATAGATTTTTCGTCCGAATTTTAATATTGACTGAATACTTGATAACTGCGTTTCATGACTATGTTTTTGGGAGTTTTCAATAGTGAATTAGGGATAATTTTGTGTGTGAATCTTGATTTTTATTCCAATTTCCCTACTACACTTGGTGGTGTTGTTTTTGATGTGAATTTGTAGGTTTTGAGGCCAAAACACCAACTTTCTCTTAACTTCAGGCAAGAGTGAATATATCACGGACCTCTACATGTCAAACCCAAACCGTGGTACAAATTTGGGACGGAAAGAAGCAAGGAATAGCGGGACAGTGGCAACCTTGGGCAGCCCGTGGTGATCACCACGGTCCGTGGTGTACGGACTGTACGGACTGTACGGACCGAGGCGAACTGCCTATGCAGGTCGGTTATTTTCGCAAGTAGAAAAGGGAGGAAGCGACGGTTTTTCGAGATCAATTCATTATCTATCAGTTTTCCTTCGTTCTTTGGCCGTCAAGAAGAGAAAAGAGAGCCCTAATACTTCCATTCTACTCCTCTTCCCTACCATCAAGATTCAAGACCGAATCGATTCAAGAGAAACCAAGATCAAGATTCGCAAAGGAAAGGAGCGACGTTCGCGGAGAAGGTTCTACCCCGGGATCGAAAGGCTCGACGGGTTGTATTCTTCGCAATTCTATTCTTTCTTTTTGATTTCCTTCTTAGTTTTGAGATTCGATTATGATGTTTGGAACTTGTTTTGTGTTTTCATTGAATATGAGCGAGTAGATTTCTTGAATTCTAGGGTTTTGCAACCCGAAACAATGTAGTTTGATTGTTTGTTATTAGTTTGTGCATGAATCAATAGAAGGTTGTGTTTTCCATGTTTATGAGTATTCTTAAGGCCTTGAATATTTGTAAGTTTGAGATTAACCTGAGAAGTACTGAAAGGTGAATTAGGGTAATCTGACTACCAATCTGTCTACCTAGGCTTATGAAAGTTGAAAAAAGGAGTAGTAAACTAGGGAATCATTAGATAACCTGACTTTTAAGACCTTCAATTCTGTTTAACCTAAAAGGCAGACGAAAGTTGTTGATTAGGTTGTTTAGAATAATTCTATTTAGCATCGAGAGGGCGATAGAATTAAGAGGTTATCGATTCTTGATTCATTCTTGAATGTATGATTGTGCAGGCTAGGTTTTAGTAATCGAACTCGTTGTTAGGTTAGCATCTCCCTAGAAGTCTTTCTCTCTTGATATAATTTTTGATTGATTTTCTTTTTCCTGCTTTATTAGTTTTAATTATTTTTTTTAGTCTTCCAAAACCAAAACCTGATTAGCTTAGCAATCGAGATAGAGATTAGTTTTCTGTGCTGCTAATTGAGTCCCTGTGGGATCGACCTTGACGTGCTACTACGTACACCGTGCGCTTGCGGCTCTGTTAAGTTTTTGGCGCCGTTGCCGGGGACTTTGTCCCTAGTAGCCATTAAGCGAAGACGCTTAGATTGACTAAGCTGTTTTTTTTTATTATTTTATTTTCTTTCTTTTTCTTTCCTTTACTTGTGATTGATTGTGTTTCATTTCTTGTTTTGCTAGGTACTCTTGGTGTATGCAAAAATCTCCGGAATTTGAGTTCGATCCCGAGATTGAACGCACTTTCCGTTCTCGGAGAAAGAGATCATGAGAAAGCTAGCAAGAAGCAAGAAGAGGAGTCGCATCACAATCGAAAATGGCCGAGAGAAGCACAACCAAGACATTGGAACAATACATGGCCCCAAATGTCACAGATCCTCCCACGGCCATCAACCTCCCAACATCGCCAACAATGATTTTGAGAAGAATTCCTTGATTAATCCGTCAAAGCTTCGCCATTTCGTGGTCACCCTAGTGAGGACCCCAACCGACACCTCCGTATCTTTCGCCAGCGTGCGATCGTTCAAGACGGGGCTTCACCGGATGCAATCAAGCTGCGGTTGTTTCGCTTTCCTTGGAGGATCGAGCATGGGAGTGGCTAGACTCTCTTCGCCGAACTCCATCACCACTTTTGATCGGATGGCGGCGCATTTCTTAACAAATATTTCCGCCAAGTGGTGACAAGCCTCCGCAACCAAATATCCACCTTCGTCCAAGAGCCGGATGAGAACCTGTACGAGGCTTGGGAACGGTTCAAGGATCTACTTCGCCGGTGTCCACATCATGGTCTTGAGCCATGGGTACCCATCCATGCCTTCTACAATGGAGTGGATGATCAGTTGAGGGCGATGATTCTCGCAGCAGCTGGGGGGAACATCATGAACAAAGCAGTCGATGACCTCTATTCTTTGATCGAGAAAATGGCGTCCAACAGTCACCAATGGTCCAAGCCCCGTTCCTCGAGAACGGGAGGTAAGTATGATGTCGATGCCATTTCTGTTTTGACTGCTAAAATAGATGCTGTGACTCAGAAGATAGACCGTTTGCATGTAAATTCCAATCCTCCCCTACCGTGTGCTTCTTGTAATTCATTTGAGCATGAGACCTTGTTTTGTCCTGTTGGGTTAGCTAGTCCCGAGACCTCGGACCAGACCAATTATATTGGAAACCCAAGACAGAACTTTGACCCATACTCTAATGTCTACAACCCGGGATTTAGATATCATCCTAATTTTTCCTATCGGAATAACAATCCCACGGGACCGCACCAACAACAATGCACCCAAAGACCACTGGTTTCCAAGACAACAAGCCCTGACCTCGACAAACCCAAGAGCCTAACTGGAAGGCATTGGTGGAACGTATGGTTGTGTCCCAAAATCAGCAAGAAGAGACTATCAAGCTTTTAGTTGATAGAGTTGACCAGTTGGCCACTCACAACAAAATGCTTGAATCTCAGATTGCTAGTCAGGCTAATACTTCCACCACTCCTCCAGGAAAGCTTTCTAGCCAACCTGTTGCGAACCCAAAGGACCAATGCAATGCCATAACCTTAAGAAGCGGGACGCAATTGGCGGGGCCTAGCGGTGTGTGTGATGAGCATGTTGTTGTTGATGTGCATGATGATGATGTTGCTGAGAATGTAGTTGATGTTGAGAATGTTGTGAATGATGTGAATGCTGATGTGAGTAATGATGTGCATGAAGAGGTAAATGTGCCTCCTAAAGAACCTGTGATTGATGTTGATGTGCAAGTTGAGAAAGAAGTTTCTAAGGATGCTACAAGAGTTCCCCAAAGAGTCTACACTCCACCCTTGCCTTTCCCTCAAAGATTGGCTAAGGCTAAAAGTGATAAGCAATTCAGGAAGTTCTTGGAGGTCCTCAAGAAACTTCATATTAACATTCCATTCACCGATGCCCTATCTCAAATGCCTTCCTGCGCTAAATTTTTGAAGGAAATTTTGGCAAACAAGAGGAAGTTGGAAGAGCACAAGACAGTGGCATTGACGGAACAGTGTAGTGCCGTGCTCCAAAATAAGCTTCCCCCGAAGCTTAAGGATCCTGGTAGCTTCACCATTCCTTGTGAAGTTAGAAAGATTTCCATAGACCGTGCATTATGTGATCTTGGTTCTAGTGTGAGTCTTATGCCCCTCTCTTTGTCCCAAAAGCTTGGTATGGGTGAACTAAAGACCACTACCATTTCCCTCCAGTTGGCCGATCGATCGGTCAAGTTTCCCATAGGAATTTTAGAGGATGTCCCTATTAAGTTGGGTAGCTTCTTCGTTCCTGTTGACTTTGTTATCCTAGAGATGGAGGAAGACACCCGCATTCCATTATTCTTGGTAGACCTTTCATGGCTACGGCTGGGTGTTGCATTGATGTGAAAAATGGTAGGATGTCCTTTAGTATAGGAGGTGAGAAAGCTGAGTTTAATTTGTTTGAAGCTGCTAAATTCCCTGCATTTTCTGATGATTGCTTTAGAGTGGATATCATTGATTCCATTCTTAGGGAAGATAGCACTAACATTCGTTCTCACGATCCTCTTGAGCTTTGTTTGTTGTCTAACAGTAAAACCCAGGATCACGATCCCGAGGTTGCCCATTGTGTGAAGCTCTTGCAGTATCCCCGTAAGTTCCACCAACGCTGGAAACGGTGGAGGCACTAGAGGTTGAAAGCAAAGCGAGCAAGCTTCGAGAGAAGGAAGCACCAAAGGTAGAATCAAACCTCTCCCTTCTTCCCTAAGGTATGAATTTCTTGGCCCCGATTCCTCTTATCCTGTGATTGTGAATGCAAACTTGAATGATGCTGAGATTGATTCATTGTTGAGAGTCCTTAGGTCGCATCGTAAGGCCATTGGCTATACCATAGATGACCTTAAAGGAATTAGTCCCTCATTTTGCATGCATAGGATTTTGATGGAAGATGATTATAAACCCACCATTCAAAGTCAAAGAAGGTTAAACCCTAACATGAAAGAGGTGGTGAAAAAAGAGGTCTTGAAATTACTTGATGCTGGGATTATCTACCCTATTTCTGATAGTGAGTGGGTGAGCCCGGTGCATGTTGTGCCTAAGAAAGGGGGGATGACTGTGGTGAAAAATGAGAATAATGAGTTGATTCCTACCGGGACTGTTACGGGGTGGAGGATGTGTATTGATTACCGCAAGTTGAATGATGCCACCAGAAGACCATTTCCTCTCCCTTCATTGACCAAATGCTTGAAAGACTGGCGAATAATTCATTCTTTTGTTATCTAGATGGGTATTCCGGGTTTTTCCAAATCCCTATCCACCCTAGTGATCAGGAAAAGACCACCTTTACATGTCCTTATGGTACATTTGCTTATAGGAGAATGCCATTTGGGTTGTGTAATGCACCCGCTACTTTTCAACGATGCATGATGGCTATTTTCTCTGATTTTATTGAGGACATTATGGAGGTGTTTATGGATGATTTTTCAGTCTATGGAAATTCTTTTGATCATTGTTTGAGAAATCTTGCTAAAGTGTTGTCTCGATGTGAAGAAGTGAATTTGGTTTTGAATTGGGAGAAGTGCCATTTCATGGTACAAGAAGGTGTAGTCCTTGGTCATGTTGTGTCAAGTAAAGGCATTGAGGTTGACAAAGCAAAGGTTGAGGTGGTTGAAAAATTACCACCTCCAACTTCTGTTAAGGGTGTTAGGAGTTTTCTTGGACACGTTGGTTTCTACCGACGGTTCATAAAAGATTTTTCGAAAATTGCTAGATCTCTCACCCGATTGCTTGTCAAAGATGTGCCTTTTGAATTTGATGATGTTTGCTTGAGTGCTTTCAACAGGTTGAAAGAAGCTTTGATTACTGCACCTATTATGCAAGCCCCGGATTGGAGTCTACCGTTTGAAGTGATGTGTGATGCGAGTGATTACGCATTGGGGGCTGTTTTAGGGCAAAGAAGAGATGGCAAGCCTTTCGCCATCTATTATGCGAGCCGAACTCTGGATGAGGCTCAAGTCAACTACGCCACCACGGAGAAGGAGTTCTTGGCGGTCGTTTTCGCCTTGGAGAAGTTTCGACCATACTTGATCAACTCCAAGGTGATTGTGTTCACCGATCATGCCGCCATTAGACACCTCATGAAGAAGTCGGACTCTAAACCTCGGCTCATTCGTTGGGTGTTATTACTCCAAGAGTTCGATTTAGAAATTCGGGACAAGCCCGGATTGCAAAACGTGGTGGCCGATCATCTCTCTCGATTGGAGGATGTTCCGAAGGAGAAGCTCCCTATTGATGATTCTTTTCCGGAAGAGAAGCTCATGGCCGTGTGTACCCCATTCATTCCATGGTATGCTGACTACGTCAATTATCTTGTGTGTGGAGTGTTGCCAGCGGACTTATCATATCAACAAAAGAAGAGGTTCCTATTCGAGGTGAAGAGCTTTGTTTGGGAAGAACCACTTCTTTTCAAGCTATGTGCCGATGGGGTTTACCGGAGATGCAATCCGGAGGAAGAAGTTCAAGGGGTGCTACATCATTGCCATTCCACGACCTATGGTGCCGGCCCCGATAAAACTGCTTCCAAGGTCTTGCAAGCCGGTTTCTATTGGCCGACCCTCACCAAGGACGCAAGGGAGTATGTGCTAGCATGTGATCGTTGTCAACGGATGGGTAACATTTCCAAGAGGCACGAGATGCCCCAAAGCAGAATTCTTGAGGTTGAGCTCTTCGACGTGTGGGGGATAGACTTTATGGGTCCTTTCCCTCCATCTCACAAGAACCTCTACATCCTTGTTGCTGTGGATTACGTATTCAAATGGGTGGAGGCGATTGCATCTCCGACGAATGACTCAAGGGTCGTCATCAAATTCCTCAAGAAGAACATTTTCGCTCGATTTGGCACTCCTAGAGCCTTATTGAGCGATAACGGCACCCATTTTCGTAACCGGCCGCTAGAAACTCTCCTGAAGAAGTACGGGGTGTTCCATAGGGTGGCAACACCTTACCATCCTCAAACAAGCGGGCAAGTAGAGCTTTCGAATAGGGAGTTGAAGAGCATTCTCGAGAAGACGGTTGACCGATCTCGAAAGGATTGGTCATTGAAGCTTGACGACGCCTTGTGGGCGTACCGCACGGCGTTCAAAACTCCCCTCGGCACCACTCCATTCCGGTTGGTGTATGGGAAGCCATGTCATTTGCCCGTGGAGTTGGAACATCGAGCATTTTGGGCAGTCCGAACTCTGAATTTTGATGCAAAGGCAACCGTGAGAAGCGAATGCTTCAATTGCAAGAATTGGAGGAATTGAGGTTGCAAGCTTATGAGAGTTCGAGGATCTACAAGGAAAGGACCAAGAAGTGGCATGACAAGTTCATCTTGCCAAAGAGGTTTAAGGCAGGAGACATGGTCCTTTTGTTTAACTCGAGATTGAGATTGTTTCCGGTAAAGCTGAAATCCCGGTGGTCCGGGCCATTCCAAGTTATGAAAGCATATCCCCATGGAGCTGTGGAAGTTTGGAGTGAGTCTACCGGCACATTCAAGGTCAACGGGCAGCGACTTAAGCCTTACATCACAGGCCAAATTGAGGAGAAGGTCGCGTGTTATGTCCTCGCCAATCCCGTATGACTTGAGGTATGTATCGTCTAGCTTAAGACGTTAAATTAGCGCTTCTTGGGAGGCAACCCAAGCCTTTTAATTCCTTTTCTTTCCCTTTCATTTTTTCGTCTTTGATAGGAGTTTATCTTTCTTTCTTTTCTTTTTTCTTCCCCTTTCCTAGTTTTTCTTATTTTCCGTAGTTCATTTCATTTTCGTTTTGTTTCTTTTCTTTGATTTTTCTCTTGTTTTAACCGTGTTTCTCTTTTGTATAGTGTGAATTTTTGTGAGTATTTGTGAGTAAAAAAAAAGAGAGAGTTTGAGGGAGTGTAAGAGTGAGATTGAGCAAGGAAATTAGCATGGAGGAGTTGGTTTCTAGGGTGTTTTGATGGTTTAATGAGTGAAAAATGTTTGAGTTAGAAAAAATGAAGAAACATGGGAGTTTGAGGGAGTTTTGCAAGAAAAGAATTGAGAAAAACTGAGTGAAAAGATAGAAAAAAAATTGAATTTTGCAAGAAGGCATTTCAAAACCATTTCATACTGAAGTTCCAGGGCCAACTCTGGCCGCCTGAGGTTCCGACTCGCATCGTGGCAGCCGCCCAATCCATCCCCACAATTTCCTCCCAAAATTCCAATTTCCAGAGCCAACCTTGGCTTGCCGGAGGTTCTGACCTCGGACCGTGGTGGCTGGAAATTTGTTTAACCTGAAAAAAAAAAAAAATTTCGCAAAACTCCCAGAACCAGCGCCAACCACGGGCTGCCCGAGGTTCTGACCTCGAACCGTGGTGGCTGGAATTCTGCTAAAAAAAAACTTTCCTGCGAAACCCTGCGACCAATACAACCACGGGCTACCAGTGGTGGCACCACGACCGTGGCTGGTCCATGCAGGTTTCGCTCGTTTTTTCCCCCTTTTCTCACTCAATTAATTCATTCTTCCTCCTTCTTTCACCTATTTTCGAACCCTAGCTCCAACTCTAACAACTCCATCCTTCTTCTTCTTCATTCTTCACAAACCCTAAACCTTATTTCCATCCTCAATCCATTCTTCTTCTTCTTCTTCTTTCTCACCAAATTCAAATCCTCACCCTAAACCCTAACTCCTTCTTCTTCATTCCTCACCAATCTTCATCCCTCACAAATTCGAACCCCACCACTACATTCACCTTTACCCTTCACTCTCATCTTCCCACAAATCACCATTGTTGGAGCTTCAAGTTGCAAATGGCACCCAAAAAGAGAAGAACTGATGCTGCAGGACCTCCAACGAACCAAACCGAGGAGCTTCGTGCTCAACAAGCCGCAAACCGCGCAAGCTATGGAGCAAGGTAATGATCCTATCCCTTTTCAGTTCAATAGCCCAATACAAACTGCTAATTACTTGCGTTTGAGATCCCGTGGTTTTGTTGCTACTCGTTATGTTGATGATACTTTGTTGCAATCCATGGGTGTTTTGAATGACATTAAATGGTTGTTTGCTAGAGGGGGGATGGGTGATTACCTAGACATCAAAGAACCTTCCTATTCGGACTTGACTTTGGAGTTTTTGAGTACCCTATACACCGAGGTTCAAAATGGGCGTAATTGCCAAGAGGGGGTCATTAGGTTCCGTTTGCGTGACCAAGACTATCAATTGAATTTGAGTACCTTTAATAGCATTTTCCACCTCCCGCGTCCCCTTGATGTTAGTGAGCGTCGTGTGCCTCCAAGGTATGACCCAGATTCTTTCTGGGAAATGATCACCGGGGAGCAACATTTCGACTCTAGTCGGTCTAAGGCGACCGAAATCAGAAACCCCGTGATTAGGATAGCTCAACGCATCTTCGCGACGAGCTTTTTCACTAGGGATGATAGCATGAATATGCCTCGGGTAGCGGAGTTATTTTTCATGAAGAATATGTATGAGGGTAGGCAGATGGACCCCGGCTCTTTCTTAATTACGCATCTTCAAGAGATAGCTAATAGGAAAAAGGGTAAGATCACCTGCGGGGGGATTGTCACGAGGATTGCAAAATCTCTCGGAGTCATGCCAAATGAGGAGTTTAGGATCCCCGGGTCTGAGAGGCTTGACCATAGCGCTTTGACCACCATGCTCTTCATTGTTTCTAGGGGTGGTAACATTTACTGGAGGTACCCAAATCGGCAGCTCATGCAGTTGCCCAATGTGGCCCGAACGACTATCCAAAATCGGGCCAACTTCTCCTTCCTACCGGGAGGGGATGGAGACCCGGTTCCCCTAGATCTTATCGCGTATGATCCTGAGTCCGACCATGACGAACCCCAACCCCCTCACTCACCTGGCCCTTCCTCCTCCCACGCTTTCAACATGGATGACGTTTCGACTGCACTTCGTGAGATCCGCGACGAGCAAACCTCCCTTAGGGAGTATGTCCAATCGGAGCACATTGAGCTTCGGGGCATGATTGCGTCGCAAAACCAACATTTGACTAGTATGAGTGAGTGTTTATCCGCGATGCGTGGTTGGTTTGAGAGCCATGGAGCTCAGATCCCTTACCCTTACCCTCCGCCCCCTCCTGATGCGTGATGTTTGCTCATTAACTTTTCCTTCCCCCCTATGATTGTTTGCTTCTTTTTAGCATTGAGGACAATGTTGTGTCCTAGCATGGAGGGGTTGGTTAGTTTTATGTGACTTGGTTGCCTTGTTGACTTGGTTGTTATGTTTCGATGATTGGTGATAATTTTTGGGAGAATGACTTGTGTATATGCATTTGTACATATTTTTGCATCATGCATATAGCTTGCACAGCATTTAGCATATAGTGGTGTTTCATTAGTCTAGGTGTGTCCTTTCTTTCTTTTATTTTTCTTGTTTTTCTTCATAGGTAACAACTTAAGCATGTAGTTTGCATTTAGTTTAATTGCATTTAGTTCATCTAGTTAAAAATAGAAAAAAAAAAGAAAAAAAGAGAAAAGCCAAAAAAAAATTAGAAAAATCAAGCAAAAAGAAAAAAATGTTAGAATAGCCTTAGGATTAGGTTAGGTAAGCCTCCGGGGATGATTGTAAGCCAGCTAGTATTTCTTGTAGCTTATGTGAGTCTGTAAGTGATTCAAAGATTTGAAAAGAAATTTCGAAAACATCTTGATTTGGGGTTACATCTTGATAGTAAAGATTTATTGCACTTCTTAACCCTTTGATGTGAGCTTAGCATTTGTATGTTTATATTCTTTGATTGGTTGTTGAGCACAAACCCGTGAGACCACTAAGCCAAAATGACTAATCATTTTCATTAGTCTCATATTTCCATGTGTGACTCAACCTTGGTTGTGATCTCTAGAACTTGCTTTTCATCTCTTTGAAACTGCACTTTGCATCATGCATTGACAACATGATTGAGGCATTCATTCGCACTTATTGTAGCTACAATACCAAATAGCCACCCTATTCATGTAATTCTCCGCCTTTAACCCTTCTTCTAGCCTTTGATTACTCCGTTTTCTTGGAATAACCTGAAATTATAAGCCTTGGCCAATTACATATCTTCCTACCTTAAGCCATTTCTTGGAGTATATTGAGTGTGGTTGATGGGGTTAATTGTGAATACATTCGCAAAACAGTGTGTTGGGAAAGTAATGAATAGGAAGTGTTGGGATTTTTCTCACTTATGTAGCATCAATGTAGTGGCTGTGTTAGCAAAACCCGCCAAGTTTTGTAATTAATTTTGTATATGATTTTCACTTGCCAATCACTTGCTTCGAAAAAAAAAAGAGAGAGAACATTTCAATAGCAATTAGAAAATAAAAAAAAAGAAAAAAAAGAGAGAAAAAAAGGAGCACAAGTGTGATGGAAAGTGAGGAGTTTAGTAATGAGGCGGTTTCTAATAAATGTTTCGGGATTGTTGTGATTGTTTATGGGCGAGTAAGGTTCAATGACATTGAATGAGGTTGGAAAAGTATAACTCCAAGCTTGGCTTCGAGCTCCACTTATCCAAATATTTTCCGTCCCTTACCCCTAACCTTATCCCCGTTACAGCCCTTTCAAAGACCTCTTAATTGTCATTTGCATTTTGCATATAGCGGTAGAGAATTGAGATGATCATCAAGCACATGGTAGATTATTTCCTAGGCTAGAGTATTGAGAGAACCAAACATTGACTTCATTTTGAAAACACATGAGGGGAGTGCTTCCACATTCCCAAAAGTGAGGATTGCTCTCAACCGTTTTAGTTTCATACTCATACATGTGTTCTCTCGCTAATTCGTGACTGGAAGGGTGACTAATTTGATCTTAATGGTGTGATTCCCCTAAATCCTTTTCGAAAATCTCCCTCTATCTTGTGCTAAAATGTTTTAAATCGCTTTAGGGTTGTGTTTTGGTTGGACAAAGTTGCTTGAGAGTTCTGCTAATGCTTACCTGAGGGGGCTTGTACATAGGATGTTCGAGTCTTTCTTTTCTTTTTCTTCTTTTGAGTCCATTTTTCCTAGTTTTGAGTCTAGTACTTGCTTGGGGACAAGCAAGGTTTTAGCATGGAGGGGTTGATAAGTGCATTATTTGCACTTATTTTTAGGTATTTTAGAAGCATAATCATGGTGATTTTTGGCTAAAAAGGTGTTTAATCTTCCCCAATTCTCTATTTACACTTGGTCTTTGCGTTTTGGCATTGATTTTGTGTTTAGGGCCAAAAGGTGATTTTTGGAGCAAATTTGGTAAGGTTAAGGGTACCACGGGCATCAACCATCGTTGAAAAGACCGTGGTAAAAATTTCAAAGAAGAAACGAGTAAAATGAGAGCGCCAACCTCGGGCTGCCCGTGGTGACAGCCACGGACCGTGGTTGGAGCTATTTTCTCGCTACGGCAGTTATTTTTGCGGAAATAACCGAGGAAAAGAAGGGGGAATGCGGTTATCACTGATGCTGGGCAGAAAAGAGAGATTTTAGAGTGGAATTCTTCACCAAAAACACCTCCATTCATCAAGAATCAATTCGAAGGCATTGAAGATTGGGAATTCGAGAAGAAGCACGCAACACTCTTGTGAAGTTCTTGAGAGAATCCTACGAATTTCTCCCTAGTGTTTGCTTTATTCTTCTCCCTTTCTCTTCCTTAATTCTAGAATTGATTACCATGTTTAGAATGTATTTCTTGTTTTCAATGAATACTTGTGAGTAGATTTCATTCTTTCTAGGGTTTTATGAACCGTCAATATGGAGTTTGATTAGAAATGTTTTAGTTTGTACTTGAATTCTCAATTGAATCAATAGAAGGTTGCGTTTTTCTTGCTTACGAATGTTCTTAAGGCCTTGGATGTTTGTAATTCAGAAATTAACCTAAGAAGTACCGAAAGGTGAATTAGGGGAATTTGACCACCAACCCTTCTACCTAGGCCTACGAAAGTTGAAAAAGGAGTAGTAGACTAGGGAATCATTAGGTAACCCGACCTTGCTTAGACCTTCAATTCTGTTTAACCCAAAAGCGCATTTAAAGTTGTTGATTAGGTTAGTCAGGATAATTCTATTTAGCATCGAAAGGGCGATAGAATTTAGAGGTTATCGATTCTTGATTCGTTTGAGTTATTTTCTTGTGCTTGCTTTAATCTGGCTTTCAGACCCTGTTGTTAGGTGAGTAAAACCCTAGAAGTCTTCATCCATCGAATTACCTCGAGTTAATCCTTTCTAGTCCACTTTAGTTCTAGTTAGTTCATTAGAAGTCATAAACAATTCATCAACCCGATTGGCTTAGCAATCAAGTAGAGGGATAGTTCACTGACTTACTAGACCAAGTCCCTGTGGGATCGACCTTGACATTGCTACAATAGTACCCGTACGCTTGCGGCCCTGTCAAGTTTTTGGCGCCGTTGCCGGGGACTCTGTCCCTAGCAGTCGGTAAACGAATTCTCTTAGGTTGACTAGGTTAATTTTCACCGTTTATTAATTACAGAATATAATGAGCTAAAATATAAAATTATTATCATTAGAAAAATATTATACTAAAAATTACAATAGTATTAATTTTATATTGTAACTCATTATTTTATTTTCGAAACAGCAGGGGCTATAGGCTTCAGTTTCAGTAATTTGGAGATTAGTTTGATGCCAACCCAAATGCTCCCATTTCCTTATCGAAATAGCTACCAACTCTATTTCTAGAACAATAATAATCTACAATCCATCAAGAAGAAATATAATAGCACTCATTCAGAAAACAAAGAAAAACCCAAATTCATGAGCACCAAATCGAATCCATTGCTCCAGGATAAATCCATAACAATAGACAAGCAGAACAATTGAATCCAGCCTAATTTACATCGGATCACAAGTTATCCATCTCCTATTCAAATCAAGAGCAACAAAATTCAACCAAACCACAAAATAGAAACCCTAACCACCGAAACCGTCTGCCCTGCCTCTTGAGAGCATAGACCACATCCATGGCGGTCACAATCTTCCTCCTAGCATGCTCAGTGTATATGACAGCATCACGGATGAAATTCTCCAAAAAGATCTTGAGAACTCCGTGAGTCTCCTCGTAGATGAGTCAACTGATACGCTTCACACCGCCACGGCGAGCCAATCGGCGAATGGCGGGCTTGGTGATGCCGTGGATGTTGTCGCGGAGGACTTTCCGGTGACGCTTTGCTCTGCCCTTACCCAAACCTTTGCCACCCTTTCCACGGCCTGACATGGCGGAGGAACTTCGACCTTCTTGTGTGTGTGTGTGTGTGTGTGTGTGAGAGAGAGAGAGAGAGAGAGAGAGAGAGCGAGGGAGGTTGAAATGGATTTAAGTGGGAGATTGATGTTTAAATATGGGCTGGAGCACAATTGTGAGCCGTTAGATTAGACTTTAATCTGACGGCTGGGATATATGATCCGTGTGACTTCGTTTGGTGAATTTAGAGCCTTGGTAGGTTATAATCAACGGTCTGTGTTGGGTTGAGTCTGGCTGTGCGGATTTAGATCTCATACTCTTGGTCAAAGTTCCTTTAGAGCTAAAATCAAAATGTAAGAAAAAAAACTGCATTTGGAATTAAGCAATTCATTGAATTAAATGTATATTCTCCATGAACAAGGCATCAAGAGACATATATAGAAATATTGAAGTCGATGTTGATATTCACGTGAAAGTTTCGAAATTCATGCTAAAATAATGAAAGAAGGTGTTTAAGTGGTCCTGAATTGATGAATTGATCAAATCAAACAGGGCAAACCTATAAGCGAATGATTGTAGTAGCAATTGGCAAAACCTACGCACGGACGAGGACGTGCTTGCCACTTCATATAATTCTTTGATTGTGTCGCTTTTGCTTAGAGTCCTCAAATAACCATTCACTAGTTTGATGTCTCTGATGTTCTACGTGTATTTTCGAGTATGTTGTTACTCAGAAAGGACAAGCCTGGATATTTTCACCAAACAAAATGTTTTCGTCTTGTGATTTTACATTTGTAAGCCCTGTTTTTCCGTCGCAAAAAATATCTCTTTTACATATATGCACCCTTTACTTATCATTACAACCACATCCCCCACTTGAGATTCTTCCTACATTAATGATCTTCTAGAATCTACACTACCTGGTGATGTTTCTATACACTCTTTTCCTTTACTTGCAAATCCATTGCATATCCTTACTCCACGAAATTTACAACAATCTCAACCTAAGAGATAGTCTATTAGAGTCAAGAAACACCAAGATGGGGGAAGGATTCTATCTCAAATGCACCACAACATAAATATCTTATGTCTTGCTCATGCTTCATTGTCACCTTGAGCAACCTCTGCAAATCATTTGTTGTTGTTGTTGACTCAAAGGATTTGGCGACTCATGTTGGGGCAATAAATTATACGATGTGACATGATGCCATGAACTTGGAGCTCCATGCCTAGAGGATAGCAGTAGATGGGTGTTGATTAATTAATTTGCCTCCTGACCGAAAATTAGATTAATAGTAGATTGGAAGAGCAACTTGCCAGAAGATTAGAAGGGCTTAAGATTAGCAGCCAAGTCAATCAATTTGTCCATTACTCGACTATATATCAACGTCAGTGTTCAATCTTCGTGTTAGTTTATGGAAAACCCAACTAATCTTCACTGGCAAGTTGCTCTTCACATTGTCTGTTACATAAAAACTTCCCATATGCAAGGAATCTGTTTTTTCAAAGACGTTTAAACCCACATAATGTGATTCCAATTGGGCTAGTTATATCATAACTTCAGGATATTTTATTATTCATAATGACTCTCATATATCGTAGAAGACCAAAATGCAAGTTATAACTACTTGATCTTCATGCGAAATTAGGTATATAGCCTTAGTTGTGACTTGTTGCAAGATTTCAGGGCTTTTAAGTTTGCTCATGGATTTATCGGTTAAGAAGTTTGAACTAATCTCAATGCACTATTATAATCAGGTAATTTTCCATACTGATACTTCTTCCAACTCGATCTTTCATAAGAGGATTGAGCAAAGTTGAAGTGGTATGTCATTATGTTCAAGACAAGTTGCCAGTTGGAGGTATAGCAAATTAAACAAGTGTATATTCCTTCTAAAGATCACTTTTTTTACCAAAGTGATTAATGCCTCTCAATACCAATGTTTTTGGTTTGAGTTAGGAGTTGTAAATTTGTTCAAACCCCCAACTCGAGCGAGAATGTGTAAAGAATATTTTTTGGCCTCTCCAACTAAGCAGAATAACAGAATAAACAAAAAAGTTTACTTTTTGTGTTGTTTCTCTTGCTTGTTTATCGTAGTCACATGAATAATTGTTCGATGATCAAGATGATTTTGCATACTCTCTTGGTCAGCTTGATATTGATTAAATTCATACCTCATTTGGTTCTTTTTCATGGTAGTGGGTATCAAACTATTTCGAAATCTTGACCCAATTGGAACCATACTCTATAAAATATAAAACTTAAAAGTGAAACTGTTACATCCAACCCTCTATACCTCAATTAGACGAGATTTTAAAGTGTTGTTCTTTTTGTTGTTCATTCCCCAGCTCCTATACAAGTAATTTCTCACTACCATAAAATTGAGGTGTAACATAAATTAGGTCGAGCCTCCCAACATGTTATGGATATGTCAAGCCAAGATTGAAATAGGTCTTCTTAACTCGTCGAGCCAGCGCTTAAATGTGAGCTTAAGAGTGGAATAAGGAGCTCCGCAACATTTGCCTAGACTCAAGTACACCTTTATTTATCAAAAACTTAATCATGGGCACCGCCAAATTCACAATTGGATATGTGGGCTTGGCGGGTTCAAGAATCACTCGCAAACTATTTTGGGGGCTCGATTCTTAGCAACCATAACAAATTAAATGTGAACCTTAAACAAGTTTAAAATAATAAAAATCATATATTAACCACACAATGGTCTTGTTGCCTACCAAATTCATGTGGTTTTCAATTTCCACCACCTATACTACCGCTTCTTTGTATCTATTTCAGTTTCAACAGCAGTAGGGGCTATAAGCTTCTGTAATTTGGATATTAATTTGATGCCAACCCAAATGCTCGTATTCTCTCATCTGAATTCCCGACAACTCCACATCTATAACAATGATCTAAAATCAATAAAGAAGACATATAATCAAACTCATTCATAAAAACCAAAAAAGCCCCAAATTCATGAACATCAAATCGAATCCATTGCTCCAGCACTAATCCATAAGAATGGCCAAACATAACATTTGGATCCAAACAAAATTTACATCGAATTACAATCATCTTCTGTTGGAAATATTAATCTAGAAAAATCATGAAAAGAATTACTAGAAATATCTATAAGAAAATCTAGGATATTATGTGAAAAATATCATGTAATGTTCTAGATATATTAGGATATAATGTAAGAAAAATCTAGGATATAGAAAAGGACAAAATAGAAAGGAGGTTAAGGAAGATAATTCTTTCCATCACCTCCTTACAACATCTATAAATAGGCATTAGATGTAAGCTCTTAATGTGTGGAACTAATAAGCTCTTATAAGGAGCTCTTCCCACCAACACCATGTACTCATCTCCCCCTTGTAACTTCTTCACTTCCAAATCCAAATTCCGAGTTTATTATCCAAATTTTGGCCCACTACACTTCTGCTACGCACCTCTTAAAATTTTCAACATGGTATCAGAGCTCAGATTGATCCTTTCTCCTTCATCTCTACTCATACTATGTTAAGAAAATTCTCTATGCTTCCCAAAATCATTTTTCATTGTTTTAACATCTTTCTCCACATTCAAAGCCAAGTGCATTAATCAATTATTCTTCCCATACATTCTACCAAACATGACTAAGATACCAACCAAAAAAATTGTTCATTGCTGGAAAGCATGAACAACTTCCTTAACCAAGCAAGGTTAGCTAAAAGTCTAACCTAATCAACAAATCATGGGTGGTCAACTAAGAAAGCCAACCCAATTCATGAGATGGGGAGGATGCCAACATATGGCCAAGTTCCCTGAATTGGGACAAAGTATCCTAAACACAACAAATCAACAAAACCCAACAAGCATAAAACAAGATATTTGGAAAGATGAATGAATTCAATCGGTGGAGAGTTTAAGGCAAGATGTTAGACACAAGAAGCGATGGAGGAGAATCATGAAGAAGAAATTTCAAGTGGAGGAGGAGCATGAAGAAGAAACTTCAAGCAGTGAGGCAATATGCAACAAGACCATTTGCAAGAAGCTTAATGCAATGAGCTCAAGACATACATCATTGAGATACAATCGAGAACATTAAAGCACATACAACCATGAGGCAGAAGTGGAGTTTCGAGAAAAAAAATGCAAAGAGCAAAATGGAGCACACATCAGTGTCAAGAGATCAATGATATCAAAATTAGGGGGAGTGGATATCATATTTTAGAAAAAATATGAATAAGATTTTTTCTAAATTAAGGGGGAGTGTTGGAAATATTAATCTAGAAAAATCATGAAAAGAATTACTAGAAATATCTATAAGAAAATCTAGTATATTATGTGAAAAATATCATGTAACGTTCTAGATATATTAGGATATAATGTAAGGAAAATCTAGGATATAGAAAAGGACAAAATAGAAAGGAGGTTAAGGAAGATAATTCTTTCCATCACCTCCTTACAACATCTATAAATAGGCATTAAATGTAAGCTCTTAATGTGTGGAACTAATAAGCTCCTATAAGGAGCTCTTCCCACCAACACCATGTATCTCATCTCCCCCTTATAACATCTCCACTTCCAAATCCAAATTCCGAATTTATTATCCAAATTTTGGCCCACTACACTTCTGTTGCGCACCTCTCAAAAATTTCAACATCTTCTATTCCAACCAACACTCAACCACTAATTCAGCTCTAACATCTCGAACCGCAACAGAAACCCTAAGCACCGAAACCGTAAAGAGTCCTGCCCTGCATCTTGTGAGCATAGACGATATCCATGGCAGTAACAGTCTTCCTACGAGCGTGCTTGGTGTATGGTGTAGCATCACGGATGACATTCTCCGAAAAGATCTTGAGAACGTCGTGAGTCTCCTCGTAGATGAGTCCGCTGATACGCTTAACACCACCACGACGAGCCAATCTACGAATGGCAGGCTTGGTGATGCCCTGGATGTTATCTCGGAGGACCTTCCTATGAGCTTTGCTTCGCCCTTTCCCAGCCCCTTGCCACCCTTTCCACGGCCTGACATAGCGGAGGAACTTGGTCTTTCTTGCTCGCGGGGAGAGATAATGCAAAATGTTTAGAGAGAGAAAGTGAGGGAGATTCAGATGAGTTGGAGGGGGAGATTGATGTTTGAATATGTAGTGGTTGGAGGACGCTTGTGTGCCGTTGGATTAGAGTTAAATCTGACGGCTAGGATATCGATTCGTGGGAATTTGTTCGGTGAATTTGGAGCCTTGGTAGGTTATAATCAACGGTTTATGTTGAGTTGAGTTTGGTTGTGCGGATTTAGGTTTCACATGCTTGGTCAAAATTTTACAATGAAAATTTTAAATGTTCAAATAGTTCGCTCCATAATGAACAACTCCCCCTAGAATTGAAATGCTAATGTAATTTTCCCAAAATTGAAATTACTGGTTAATCGTTCGTCAAGGTGGAAAATCCTTACTCACCTAGCCAATTCCATCCAATTAGTTTATATAATAGTTTGTATAAGGTTATTTCTGAATTATTGATTAAACGTCTTTGTGATGTTCTTAATAAACTAATTGGCCCCGTGCAAAGGGTCTTTGTTCATAGCAGATCGATTCATGATAACATCCTGCTAACCCATGAAATAGTTAATCAATTTCATAATATTTTCGGTCAAAAGGGTTGGGTTACTCTCAAACCGAACATGTAAAAGCTTATGATAGAATACATTGATATTTGTTCTCACTTACTTTGGTTTTCATGAAAACGGGTTACTTCACTTACTTGGATAGTAGAGTGTGTTAGTTATGTCTCTTACTCTGTGTTAAAATGTGTTCCATAAAATCCCAAATTTAATTGGTGGTGAGTTATACAATTGATTCCTTTGGCGTTGCAAGACATTTTGAATTTGGCCACGTGAATCTAATGGCCATTTTTTAGTGGTTTCAAGAGGTTAGCGTTTTCCAAGCATTTAAAGTAGAATGTTATTGTGTTGCATTAACCTAAATTGGTGCTATAAAAGGAGGTGCTACAAGCTTGTTTATTCACCAACAAAAACACCAACACAAAAGTATTTGTGTCAAGAGTTGAGAATTATTCAACCTTGTTCATCAATTGAGAGATAAATTGAGAGAGATAGTAGTCTCACCAATTTTTCAATATTCCACCATTGTATCCCTCGAGAATTGTGAGTTGAGAGTTTGAGAGATCTGTGTTGTAATCTCCAGTGCTAGATCGTATCACACCCTGTGATAGTGATCGCTTTTGTACTCCTCTCTACTCATAGTCGATTATTTTCTGGATGCCGCTGTCCGTGGGTTTTTTTCGAGTGGTTCGGTTTCCCACGTAATTTAGGTGTTGCTATTTTCACAGTTTTACTTTCGTTACTAATTTTATCGTAATCTCTGTCCTCTCCTTACTTGCTTCCGCTATTATCTGTAACTTGCAGGTTAACCAACTCTGAATTTTCTTTCAAGTGGTATCAGAGCACTGGTTGAGATTACTTCACTTATGAAGAGTGAGATTCCAAAATATGATGGAGCGAGGAGTTTTATGATGTGGAGGCTGCAGAGAAGTCCTCGGACAGCATGGGTTATGGGACGTAATTGAGTACCCTGACACAAAGTTTGACACATCGATGTCTGATGAAGAGTTTGCAACACTACAGAAGCAGTTTAAAGGTGGGTTAAGTGCAAGAGAGTGGAAGAAGATGGAAGATAATGCATTGGCGGATATACAGCTGTGTTTGGAGGAACACATTCAGAGAGAGGTTATGGATATTAACCAACCGAGAGTGCTCTAGGCCAAATTGGAGGAGCTGTATGTGTCAAAGAGCCTAGCCAACAAATACCGCATGATGGAAAAGCTCTACATGCTAAAAATGCCTACAGGTACTTCTATGCGAGCACATCTGGCTGAATTTGATTCTATTATTACTGAGTTAGAGTCAATGGATGTGAAACAAACTGATGAGGAAAAGGCTTTACATTTAGTTTTGTCCTTACCTACGTCACATAAACAATTTAAGGAGATCATGCATGTTGTATGGGAATCGTGGTGTCCTTAAGCTTATGATGTCAAAGCTAGTTTGTTGTCTAAGGAGAAGATGGATAATAGCAATGATGAGGTCAGTGAGGCCTTGAATGTAAGGGGAAGGGGCAATGAACGCAAGGGAAACGGGTCTAGAGGGAAGTCTAAACACCGTTCCAAGTCTAGGAATCCTCACAGAAACAAGAAGTGCAATTATTGTGGCAAAAAGGGTCATATGGAGAGTGCTTGTTGGGCTAAGGAGAGAGACCAGAAGCAGGGTAGAAAAGATAAACAGACTAAACCTGGTATTGTAAACATAGTTGAGTCTGAGTCAGAAGCAAAAGGGTTTATAGCGGATGATGCCTTGGCCACTACCTCGGGTAGAATGGCGAGAGATGAGTGGGTTCTTGATACAGGTTGTACCTACCACATGTGTCCTCATAGGGACTGGTTTGACACCTATGAAACTGTTGATTCGGGTGTCGTGGTTATGGGTAACGACATAGCCTGCAAGGTTGCAGGAATTGGTAGTGTCAAGATCAAAACTCATGATGGTACCGTAAGAACCTTGAAAGAGGTTCGTCACATCCCTAGTATGGCTCACAATTTGATATCTTTAGGTACTCTTGAGGCTAACGGTTGTAGGTACATTGGTGAGAATGGTGTCCTGAAGGTTTGCAGGGGCGCCATGGTTCTTATGAAGGGAACCATAAAGGGAAGTCTTTACTTATTGCAGGGGTCTACAGTAAACGGAACTGCAGCAACAGTTTCTAGTCTTGATGAGGTCGCCATTACAAAGTTGTGGCATATGAGACTGGGCCACATGGAAGAGAAGGGGATATCAATACTCAACAAAAGAGGTTGCTTCGAGGGCGCTCGGATTGGCAAGTTGGAGTTTTGTGACCACTGTGTCTACGGGAAATAGAAGAGGGTCAATTTTCCAAGGCCAAGCATACCATAGCAGGGGTTCTTGACTACATTCACTCAAATTTGTGGGGACCTGCTAGGGTGTCATCTTTGGCAGGAAAGCGCTACATGTTGACATTGGTTGACGACTTCTCCAGGAAGACTTGGGTTTACTTCCTAAGTCAGAAGAATGAGACATTCTCCTACTTCAAAAAGTTTAAGGCTTTCATGGAGAATCAGACAGGTAGGAAAATCAAGAAGCTCAAGACTGATAATGGGTTGGAGTTTGTTGATTCGGAGTTTACTGAGTTCTGCAAGGAGCACGGGATTGCTAGGCATAGAACCTTGGTTGGTAAACATCAGCAAAATGGTGTTGCAGAAAGGATCAACATGACACTCCTTGAGAAAGCTCGTTGTATGTTCTCCAATGCAGGGCTTTGGAAGAACAAATCATTCTGGGCAGAGGCCATTGCTACTACCTGTTATCTGCTAAACAGATCACCTCACTTCTCTATTGACTTCCAGATTCCAGAGGAAATTTGGTCAGGTAATCCAGTTAATCATTCTGTTTTAAGAGTGTTTGGATGTCCTGTATATGCCCATGTGAATGAGGGGAAGCTAACTCCCAGGGCTGTTAAATGCATGTTTCTAGGTTATGGGTCTAAGTTTCGCATGTGGTGTCCAGACTTGAAGAAAGTCATACAGTCTAGAGATGTAACCTTTAATGAAAATGCAATGTTATCTGGGATGGAATCTACTGTTACTTCTAATAGTGCAGGCAATCAAAAGAAGGATGATGAGAGAGTTGAGTTCCAGGTGGAGCAGGTTGGAGCTCAAGGCGGAGCTCGAGGTGGAGCTACTGAGACTCCCAACCAGGAGCAGGTTGTTGATCCTGTTCCTGAAACAGTCCAGGTTAATCAAACTGAGACTGAGACTACAGTTGATGTTCCTCATGAAGAGGGAGTGAGATTCATAGCTAGAGATCGTCCTAGGAGGGAGATCAGGAGGCCATCTAGATATAATGATGAAGAAGATGATGCCATGATAGCTTATGCATTGAATGTTGCAGAAGATACTCCTGAAGATGTAGAGCCTTCTACCTATCGGGAGGCCATCTCCGGTCTAAGTGCCTCAAGGGCGACGGGCTCTTACTGCTAAATGGGTGTATAAGTAAGAAGAAGGTATCCCTGGTATTGAGAGTACAAGGTGGAAAGCCAGATTGGTGGTTAGAGGTTGCAACCAGAGAGAAGGGATTGGCTATAATGAGGTGTTCTCGCCAGTTGTGAGGCATACGTCGATCCATACCTTGCTTGCCTTCGTTGCTCTATTTGACTTGGAGTTAGAGCAACTTGATGTAAAGACAGCTTTCCTTGATGGCGAGTTGGAGAAGGAGATCTACACGAGGCAACCAGAGGGTTTCACTATCTCTGGTAAAGAGGGACAAGTGTGCAGATTGAGAAAGTCCTTGTATGGACTGAAGCAGGCACCCAGGCAGTGGTATAAAATGTTTGATACCTTTATGGTAGGACAAGGGTACATAAGGAGTCAATATGACAATTGTGTGTACTTCAGACAGTTTGAGAATGAGTCCTTTATTTACTTACTGTTGTATGCTGATGACATGTTGATTGCATCCAGGGACATGTCTTTGATCAGGAAGTTGAAATCCCAACTCAGCCAGGAGTTTGAGATGAAGGACCTCGGGCCAGCTAAGAAGATTTTGGGTATGGAGATACAGAGAGATAGAAAGGCAGGGAAGTTGTTCCTATCTCAACAAAGGTATCTTGAGAAAGTGTTGGACAGGTTCAACATGAGAAACTGTAAGGCAGTTTCAACTCCATTAGCTGCTCATTTCAAGTTGTCTGGTCACTTATGTCCTAAGTCTGATTTAGAGATGAAAAAGATGTTTAATGTTCCATATGCTAGTGCAGTTGGTAGTTTGATGTATGCTATGGTTTGCACTAGACCTGACCTATCCCATGCAGTTAGCGTGGTAAGTAGATACATGCAAAATCCAGGAAAGGAGCATTGGGAAGGTGTGAAGTGGATCCTTCGTTATGTGAAGGGTACTATTGATAAGGGCATCTTATATAATAGAGGCAGTGTTGCAATATCTGATGTTGCTGGTTTTGTGGATGCTGACTATGGTGGAGATTTAGATAGGAGACGCTCGATTTCAGGGTATGTGTTCACTTTATGTGGAGGTGCAGTATCCTGTAAGGCTTCACTTCAGTCTATTGCAGCCTTGTCTACTACTGAGGCTGAATATATTGCTGCTACTGAGGGAGTGAAGGAGGCTATTTGGTTCACGGGTTTGGTCATTGAGCTTGGTGTACCACAGGGTGAAACCGTGGTTTATTCAGATAGTTAGAGTGTTATCCATCTAACCAAGAATGATGCTTACCATTCGAAGACCAAGCATATTAGCGTCAGGTATCACTTCATCAGAGATACAGTTGCTGCAGGTGACATTGAGGTGAAGAAAGTTCATACAGCTGAGAATCATGCAGATATGTTAACCAAACCTTTATCTATAGCTAAGTTTGAGCATTGCTTGGACTTAGTAGGAGTTTTTTGTATGTGATAGCCCTGTAGGGCCACGCCCTACGAAGGGGCGTGTTGGTGGCGACGGCTGAGGTGCTTATCTGGACAGAGGAGTTGGATTTTCTGGTCCAAGGTGGAGATTGTTAAAATGTGTTCCATAAAATCCCAAATTTAATTGGTGGTGAGTTATACAATTGATTCCTTTGGCGTTGCAAGACATTTTGAATTTGGCCACGTGAAACTAATGGCCATGTTTTAGTGGTTTCAAGAGGTTAGCGTTTTCCAAGCATTTAAAGTAGAATGTTATTGTGTTGTATTAACCTAAATTGGTGCTATAAAAGGAGGTGCCACAAGCTTGTTTATTCACCAACAAAAACACCAACACAAAAGTATTTGTGTCAAGAGTTGAGAATTATTCAACCTTGTTCATTAATTGAGAGAAAAATTGAGAGAGAGAGTAGTCTCAACAATTTTTCAATATTCCACCATTGTATCCCTAGAGAACTGTGAGTTGAGAGTTTGAGAGATTTGTGTTGTTATCTCCAGTGCTAGATCGTATCACACCCTGTGAAAGTGATCGCTTTTGTACTCCTCTCTTGTCATAGTGGATTATTTTTTGGCAGCCGCCGTCCGTGGGTTTTTCTCCGAGTTCTTCGGTTTCCCACGTAATTTAGGTGTTGCTATTTTCGCAGTTCTATTTTCGTTATTAATTTTGTCGTAATCTCTGTCATCTCCCTATTTGCTTCCGCTATTATCTGCAACTTGCAGGTTAACCAACTCTGAATTTCCTTTTACTCTGTTATTATAAATGGTGAAGCTTGTGGATTTTTTAAACCTACTGGGGAAATTCGTTAAGATGATCCATTATCGCCCAAACTTTTTCTTTTGTGCATGGAAGTTGTCACAAGGCAAATTCGTCTTGAAATCAGTAATAATAAAAGTGGAATTGGTGTTACAATCTGCCCACGGGCGTCTCAAATCCCCTCTTTATTCTCTATCGATGACAACCTCGCCTTTTGTAAAACTAATTTAATTTCTCAAAAGCTTCATGCAATCCTCCAAAACTTTTCTAATTAGTCTGGGCAACTTGTCAATTTTCATAAGTCAATTATGATTTTCTCTAATAATTCCTTTATAGGGTTAAGCATTTCGTTTCATGGGTGTTTGGATTTCCCCAAGTGATGGGATTTGGTAAATACGAGGTTGCCCGATTTTTTATGGTTGTCCTTCTAAACATACTTTTTTCGATTTAGTTCCCTGTACGTCTAATAAGCTCCAACCTTGAAGACTAACTTTATTTATAAGGTTGATTGCATTATCCTTATTCAATCGCATTTGGGGGCCATGCCTACGTATACTCTTCAATGTTTTCAACTTCCTAAGGACACTGTTCAGCAAATTGATTCCATCTGTCGTGATTTTGAAAATAAACAATTTCGAAAAACCTTTTGTAAAATAAAAGGACAGTGAAAAAATCCGAGTTCGAATATCTTTTTTTGAAAGCTAAAAGTAAGGTCAAAAAATCGAGAAGCCTGCTAAGGTAAGAAGTTGCTTTCCAATGCATTCCATGTCAATTGGTGGAGCAAAAGCGTAGTCACACGGCAAAACAAATAGAAATGAAATATGACAAACAAACTCAAAGTGCGATACCCTTCCGTATCCTACAACCTCAATACTATCCCACCAAACCTGCAATCTAATGTCATGTCATCCATGAAGCCCACGTATCTTAGGTTTTCTTTTAAAGCAAATACAATAATGTTCAAAGACTTTAGAATGTAGGTGGGGGTCCACTCTTTTCACATTACCTAATAATTCTACTTTTTGGAACTTGATTTCATTTGTTTTAAAATAATAGAAACTCAATTTTATTTTTCCACTTTGAAATATTGTTTGCAGGCCCCACTTTATTTTAATTATGTAAACATTGACAAAATTTGACTAACTTGAAAGTCTAAATTTGTCAAACCTGAAAAAATAAATTCAGGTTGGTCCAAGCCTAATTTTAATATTAACCGAATTTTTGTAAAATGGCCAAATTTTAAAAATATTTTAGAACACAATTAGAAATTAAAAACAACAAAAACATATAAGTTGGAAATAAAAAGAAATGTAAAAAAATTTAAAAATAATGTATTAAGGCCCCATTCTTTTGTGCTTAACGCACCCAAACGCAACTTAAAATAAATAAAATCTAACGTAGGATAAACGCAAGATAACGCAACTTATCGCAAACTATTATTCTTATATTATAATAAACACATTAACTCCAACGCAACACAACCGCAACTTACCGAAACACAAACGCAACGCAACGCAAATGCAACGCACAAAAAAACGGGGCCTAAAACATAGTAGAAAGAAATCAGGTAAAAAAAACATGCAATTAAAAGCTTGCGTTGCATAATGCACTTTCGCTCTTGCACGTTGTTCCTCTAGTATAGAGTTCCTTGTTGGAGCATATTTTCACTCAATTGCACAATTTCCATGCAATTTTCCTTGTGGTGCACAAGTTCTTATCACTTATCTCATAGACTTTTTAGGTCTCCCACGATCTCGATTGCTAATGGATATATAAATCCCTTCGCACCTAATAGGGGCACTTATTCTAAGGATATGCTCAAATCATCTCTATTGAAGACAGGGTCAAGGTCCTTCACCGCGCATCTGCGAAGGACCTTCGGTTTTGATGAAAGTGAAAATCCAGAAAAGGGAATTTGCCTTATATTATATAATCTGATTATATATTCTGAGTATATAATATATATTCTGATTATATACTCAGATTATGTGTATATAATATATATATATATTTTTTGATTATATATTATATATTCTTATTATGGGCATGATTCTTGTAGATATAAAAAGGAAACAAAAGGAAACAAATCAAGGAAAATCAATCATGATTATTGTAGCAACAAAAGGGAATAAATCAACACATAAGGCAAGTTACCGTTGGAAGGACTCAAGCCCAAGCATCCAAAGGCATCTATAAAAAGGACGATAGAAGAATTGAGAAGATAGGCGATTCCGCGGAAGTAATCGCGGAGTAAGAAATCTGGTGGGATTTCTCCGAGTGTGTAACCAATGGTTCGGTAGTGAAGGTAGCCAGTAAAGGACCTCTGGTGAAGGTATAGCCAAGGACCTTGCTGAGCATTCGTTGTGTCCACATGTGGTGGAGAGATGGTGTGTAGCAGAGCGTTGACGGACTAAGGCTGTGTGAGTTTGTGCTTCGATGTAATCCATCATGTTCCAAATCGTCGCTAGGGTTTTTCCTACGATGATTCTTATCTATAACTGACTCAAGGACATTCAGTCTTGGTCAGTGATCCTATCAGTAACTGCCTTCGGGCTGTTACTTCTTGTTTTGTTTTATAAGTGTAACTTGTTTTTTGATTGTTATAAATCTAATGAGGTATTTCAGTTACACTGTGTTTTAATCCTTGGTTTGAAACCAAGGAAGTTTGCTCTAACGTCCTTACCTAGTGTGTAGATCTTAATTGTGAACTTCACCCCGCTCTTGGGCTCCAACAAGTGGTATCAGAGCAGGTCCACACAAGAAGAGACTAACCGCTCTGTGGAAAAAGGTAAGTCACGGACGTAGATGCATTCTGCTACAAGAACATTGATAAGGAAAAGAAGGTTAAATTATAATCCTTATGTCCTTCATCCGGCACAAAATTTGAGGTATGTCATCCGTAAACCATTCATTGATCATATTGAATTATGGCATGAATTGAGGGGGAGGACTCTCTCTTAGTACTGACAAGTTTATCAAGCGTTGCAGATTTCTAGACAACCTCTAAAACATACTAGATGTTATATCAAGGGGGAAATTCCCTATTGACCTTGTGACAATCCAAAAAGGGAAAAAGGATTTATTGTTGCTGAATTTTATCTTTCATCAAAAATGGGGAGATTGTTGAAGACAGGGTCAAGGTCCTTCACCGCGCATCTGCAAAGGACCTTCGGTTTTGATGAAAGTGAAAATCCAGAAAAGGGAAGTTGCCTTATATTATATAATCTGATTATATATTCTGAGTATATAATATATATCCTAATTATATACTCAGATTATGTGTATATAATATTTTTTTTTTGATTATATATTATATATTCTTATTATGGGCATGATTCTTATAGATATAAAAAGGAAACAAAAGGAAACAAATCAAGGAAAATCAATCATGATTATTGTAGCAACAAAAGGGAAGAAATCAACACATAAGGCAAGTTACCGTTGGAAGGACTCAAGTCCAAGCATCCAAAGGCATCTATAAAAAGGACGATAGAAGAATTGAGAAGATAGGCGATTCCACGGAAGTAATCGCGGAGTAAGAAATCTGGTGGGATTTCTCCGAGTGTGTAACCAATGGTTCGGTGGTGAAGGTAGCCAGTAAAGGACCTCTGGTGAAGGTATAGCCAAGGACCTTGGTGAGCATTCGTTGTGTCCACATGTGGTGGAGAGATGGTGTGTAGCAGAGCGTTGACGGACTAAGGCTGTATGAGTTTATGCTTCGATGTAATCCATTATGTTCCAAATCGCCGCTAGGGTTTTTCCTACGACGATCCTTATCTATAACTGACTCAAGGACATTCAGTCTTGGTCAGTGATCCTATCAGTAACTGCCTTCGGGCTGTTACTTCTTGTTTTGTTTTATAAGTGTAACTTGTTCTTTGATTGTTATAAATCTAATGAGGTATTTTAGTTACACTGTGTTTTGATCCTTGGTTTGAAACCAAGGAATTTTGCTCTAACGTCCTTACCTAGTGTGTAGATCTTAATTGTGAACTTCACCCCGCTCTTGGGCTCCAACAATCTCAGTTTCTAAACCTATCCAAACTGTTATAATCGCAAATCAATCGAACCATTATCACATCGGTAACATTTAAACTCTCCCAATGCATCTTCATGACGGGTCAACACTTTTTGTCGTATAACATTGATGGTCTAAATATCTTATGGTAAACTTGACATTTCAGTTTAAGTAAAATTTTCTTATCAAATAACACACATGAGTCTGCTTTATACTTCTACTAACCCACTTTAATTCAATATGTAATAAATTATTGTTTATCTTAAAAAACTTACTATCAAAATTATTATAATTTAACAACATAATTTTCAGACAACAGAACAGGGGAAGTAGGTTAAATATGTTGACTTATAACACAGTGCACAATCCATCTCATATGATTTCGAATTCATGTTATGTTCATTTTGGTCACTCCAAGTTATAATCCAAGCAAAATCAATCAATATGATGTCATAAAATGGGGATGTAATCAATATTAGATCGTGCCTCCAACTACATTGGCAAGTCCTCCGAGCAAGGAGATGGGCAACGTTTGGCTAAACTAATATTGTTTCATCAAAAACTTACTAATGGACGCCATCAAGTTGATGTATTTATGTTATATATAAAGAGAGAAGGCTTTATGATATGTAAGTTTGACATTGCCAATTTTGCTTATCTTCCAATTTAAAATATAAGGGTATAATTGTAATCTACAATAAAAGAAAAATAGTTTGGATGAGAAATATAGTTATTTCTCCACTGCCAACTTCCCCTAATGCACTACCGAGTACTGACGCCCCAATCCACTGCCAAAATTCAACTGCCCTCATTTGGCACAAAGATGGATTTTTTTTCCCCCAATTTATGGTTACTAAACCGTATTCTTCCATATTCTTCAAATTATTCCAAAACAAATTTTCCAAAAATTAGTAGGATGCCTAATGTATCAACATTAATTCACTTTTCGTCATCCATATTCTTCAAATTATCAAGAGCAATACCCACGAATGCTAGAAACTAAATTCGGAAACTAGAAGTATTACTAGCTCAGATTCCACATCCCAGATCCCACCCAGTTTTTAGCCCTAATTAAAATGGGGCGATGGTAGGAGTCGATCTTATCTCAAGATACTTTTTATGTGTTTTATCCTTCCTCAAATTAGTATATTTAATGATTTTTACATCAATTATTTTAATAATAAGTATTAATTTTCAACTAAGAACGTTCACTACATCAATGAACACGAATTATGCCATAATCAAATCAATCCAGTTCATTAGGATTATTCAAAGCGTTTTTTGAAAATATAAAAAAATAATATAAACAAATCTATTCTTCTTATTTTACCATTTTAGCACACACATTTTGATAATTAGGTTGGAGGAACTTTTTCATTTAAAAAGTACAAATAGCAGTACTTTCCTTATTTATTTAAGCTACATATCTTAAACTTTATATAATAAATAATTTTCCTTATCTTCAAACGTGTTTTTTATTACTACAGTGAATCATTTCACGTAGTCTCTAATTTGAATTATTTTTGTGTTTTTTTTTTATTTTTGGATCTCTTTAAATGCAAAAAGGGTGGACTTGAACTTTTAAAAAGTTAAGGATGAGAATAATGAAAATATAACTATCATAATTGACAGATTATATTTTATCAAAAAAAGATAAAACATTATAGTAATATAATAGTTTTATTTAGAACCTAATTAATATTAGTAGTTTCATGTTTAGATTATCATACACATGTATAAATTAAATTAATAGTCATTTATGCAAAATTTTACAGATTTAAAATAGAGATAATAAAAAAATGTAGAGAAGACAACATATATTTTATAAATCCTTGCACGTTTAACGTGCGAATCAAAACTTGTTAAGTTAAAATTAAAACATGATTATCAAATTAAAGATCTCTCACAAGTAGACCTGTCAATATGGGCGGGCGGGCGGGTTACGAGTCGGTCGTATATCGGGTTCGGGTAAATACGGGTCGGGTGTATTTCGGATTCGGGTAAATACGGGTCGGGTGTATTCCGGTTTCGAGCGGTTTGAGTCGGGTTTACGAGTCATGACCGCCTTTTTCTCAGCCACTTACAACTAATAAAATTGATTATAATTAGTCAAAGACACCTGTGTAATGTATCATTCTATTCCAAGTTCCACCACCACGATATGTCATAGTTGTATAGACATATTACTATACACCTAAGGGACAAAATTTGGCAATCTTCAAGTCTACAAGTATTATGCGGTTTACGTCAGCAATCCACGAACAACAATACTTATGAAATATATAGGGTTTTGGGATGCTAATATACTGAACTTTTACGGTATTGGACAATAATGCACTGAACTTTGACTTTGGACAATAATACACTATTTTACTGAAAGAGAGGAGAGCGGCGGGACTGTAGGAGTTTGCGGGTTCACTGAAAGAGTGAGTAAGTAACAGTGTTAGGGTTTTGTTTTGGTCATTTGTTATTTGATTATTTCATTTGTATGTCTCTCTACGCATAACTTTCCAAAGTCACCCAATATTTTACTTTTGGGCCTTAATTTTCATGAAATGAGCCCATTTTTTTGCACAAGACCAAAGTAGACAAAACACTTAAAATTAAAGTATATAACCCAACAGGTCGACCCAAACCTGACCCGTTTTTTACCGGGTTCTTTGGGTTGGGTCATTTTCGGGTCCCGGGTCGGAATTTCGTGTTAATAACCCGTTTTTTGCGGGTCGGGTGTCCGAGTCGGGTCGAGAATTGTCAGCTCTACTCACAAGCCATACTAACGACACGACCCACCAAATTGGTGCCTTTTCCTATTACACTACCCTATATTGCTGCTTCTTTACACTAGCGGCTGGGTAGCTGGCTGCGGTGCTATAACACACGACACTTTGCCAAAACCCACCATAATTTACCACAACTTACATTTATAGAAAACAAAATCCAACACAATTTACCAATAACCCACCACAATTTCAACCCACCGCACCGCGTCATACCACAGACACACCGCGTCATACCACAGACAAGCCGTATAAAAGAACAATGCCTAAGTATGTTGCTGCAAGCATCAGTAGTTTCGACTTCAGCTTTGAATTTGATTGGAAAATGGCAACACATATGCTGGTATTTTGTCATCAAAATTGCCACTAATGCAAAATCCTCAAAGAAGAGAACACATGCGGACAAACCAAGAAAGCCCCAAATTGGTTACCAGCGAAAAATTCAATTCATTGCTCCAACCGATAACATTACAATAGCCAAACAGAAGAATTGAATCCAACAAAATTTACATCGGATTACAATCATCTTCTATTATGATGCACAGCAACACAATACAACCAAACCCCGAAACAGAAACCCTAACCATCGAAACTATAGAGAGTCCTGCCCTGCCTTTTGAGAGCATAGACGGCATCCATGGCGGTCACAATCTTCCTCCGAGCGTGCTCGGTGTAGGTGACAGCATCACGGATGACATTCTCCAAGAAGATCTTGAGAACACCACGAGTCTCCTCGTAGATGAGTCCGCTGATACGCTTGACACCACCACGACGAGCAAGACGGCGAATGGCGGGCTTGGTGATGCCCTGGATGTTGTCTCGGAGGACCTTCCTGTGATGTTTTGCTCCGCCTTTGCCCAGCCCCTTGCCACCCTTTCCACAGCCTGACGTTGCTGATGAACTTGGTCTTTCTTACTGGCGAGAGAAAGAGAGTGAAAGTGAGAGAGATTCAGATGGGTAGGAGTTGGAGATTCATATTTGATTATGTAGTGGCTGGAGGACGCTTGTGTGTCATTCGATTATACTTTAATCTGACAGCTGGGATATAGGATCCGTGGGAGTTTGTTCGACTATACTATAATCAACTGCTCATGTTGAATGGATATCGTTTTACGATTAAGGTCTGACACGCTTATCGCTTGGTTAATTTTACAGTGAAAATTTTAAAAGTATCTTTCCCTCCCATCCTCGTCTCCACATTTCAACCATCCGCCCCCTCCCCTGGTTATTATTTCATCCGTTTCATATTAATTATCTAATTTTAACTTTCACGATCTTAAATAATACTCTTTAGTTATTAATTTATTGCATAATACATTATTAACAATTGTGATATTATTTTTCGTTACAAAACAAATAGTGGTTATATTATATAGTGACTCATCGTACATGTTAAAAAAGTTATGGTCAACATTTTGAAAGTTTGAGTGTCTGATTTCCAAAGACGACAATTGATATGAAACGAATGGAGCATTCACTTTATCAAATTCAATTCAAATTGACAAAGATCGCTTATTGAATGGCGGTAGATCCTGTAGAACCCCGGGAAAAGCGAACACTTTTCTCCGTGATGCGCTACTTAATGATCGGGAGCTGACTAAGGTTGCTTAATCCTTAAATAAGGATATTTTTATTTTCGAAATTCATTTTCGGGGTGGTGAAATTTTATTTATTTTACAAATCCATTTTTTTATTATTTAAACACTTGAAATTACACCAAAAATATATTAAATATAACTTAAAATTGGCCCAAACAGCAAATTCAGGCCCAAAAGAAAGCAACCGGACCGCCAAGAGCTGTCAAAACCCGCGCGGGTTTTGACAGTCCTTGTACTGGGCTGTCCGCTTTCCTGGGCCAGAGAAAGTGGGTCAGAAACCATAAAACCCGTGCGGGTTTTACCGTTTCATGGCCCATTTTCTCTCGGTTTAAACCTTGAATGTGATGAATGAAAAATGTTAAGTCATGTTTAATTATTTTTAGTGTAAATTCAAATGTTAAATAATTAAACGGATTATAAAAAGAATAAAAGAGTCACCAGCCGATTTAAGGAAATTGACAAACCGTAAAAATAATAAAAATAACTCCGATCTACGAAACCCAATTCTAAGCTCGGGGGTAAGGCTACGAACTCAAGAATTATAAGAATTCTTGAATTCGCCCGTTAGAAAACGGACTCTACTAAAATCGACATTAAATGAAAAAGAGCGAGGAGAAGTTTAATTGATTTCAAAACTTTATATTCTTAACATGCGTTATAAAACAAGATTTTTATTTACAAAATATGCACAAGTAAAGAAGATGAAATATGAATTACATAATTAAGATAACAATAATGAAAGAAACGTAAAGGCGAACCTCGTTGGTTTAGGAGCCCGAATGCGCCGTTCGAAGATCTTGACCTTGCCTTGACTTGGTGAAATGGAAGGATGAGTATGAGAATGGTAGTAGGATAGTATGTGAGTGATGATTTTGGTAGAGTTAGGGAATGGTAATATGAATATGAATGTAATAGAGAGAGTTTTGAGAGAGTGGTTGTAGGATTATGATAATAGTAGAGTAAGGGTAGAATAATGGTGTAAGTTGGTGATCATTGGTCAAGAATGAATGGAATGGAGGGGGGTATTTATAGGTGGTGAAGGGTAGGTTTAGGAGGGAAATGGAGGGAAAATCAAGGGGACACATCCCCATGATCATGCCATGCAAATCACGTAGTCAAGCCAAGAGGGTCAACCCACATGGTGCTAATATCATGGGATAATGATCAAAAATGATTTTTGGCGCCAGATTATCAAATATAAAACCCGCGCGGGTTTTACATCATGTATACGCGGATCGCTGACGTCAGCATGACCAAAACGGCGCGTTTTGGTGGAGATAACCCGCGCGGGTTTTGAACCTTGGGCCAGGGCGCACCTTGGGGCCTGTCCTGGTTCTAGGCCGCCCTCTTCAAATAAAGCCCGTGCGGGTTTTCTTTCTAGACTGGCCGCTTCTTTTTGTTGTTTTGCTTGCTTTGCTAATTGAAACGATAATCCATTTTGGTATCGGTCCAAATTTTTATTGATAAATCAGGTGCAAATCCCGGTGTCTACAGATCCACCTCTCATCCCTATCATTTAGGGTTTGAATCCTAGAGAACATTTATTCCTTAACTATTATAAGAAGACTGTGGGTAGAAGTAGGGGTTTAGCTTTAGGTCATTGGCATATCCGTTCCCCGTTTGCTACAGACTCCAGACTCAAGAGTATAACCTAGACCGCTAACCTTTGTTAAAAAAACAGTTTTGTTAATTGTCGCCCCAAAGTACAATCTGTGATGGGCATGTGCCCGCCTAAACCTGCTATAAACAGATAGGGTAAACCTTAGCCATGTTATGCGCGACATTGTTGCCGTTCAGCTTGACATGGCACCAAAAAAACGAATTGAAAAAACTACTAAAATGAATAATGTCATCAATAACTAAATCAATCTCACTATGGTAGTATTGAAACTGTCTAACCCGTTGAATGATAACTACTAAAAATACACGCTCTTGCTTCGGCTACTTGAACATGCCACCACGATTTGGACCATTTGGGAGTGTTTGGATAAAAATGTCAATTAACTTTCCGGTTTAGTCATAAATGCCAACATCTACAATTGTCGTTCAAGTTTCCAAACTAATAAAAAACGTCCTTGTAACTTAGAATTACCTGTTATAACAGATAATCATTAGAAATGATTATAAAAATCAAAATTTAAAAAAAATGAAAACCCTAATTTTCCTAATTGAACCCCCAATCTTCGCAAATTTCTTCCTTCAAGTATGAACTCCTGGAAATTCATCCACCATGCTTCAATTTCCTCATATCTATGTCAAGCCCACCATTATCACCATCAGCAAACTCGCCATTTGTATCTTCTCTCCAAAACCCTTAAACCCCTTAGTTCTTAACCTCATTGAAGGAGTCCAAGAAACCCACTTTCCCAAAGAAAACCCATGGCTCCCTCCCCAAGAAACTCAATTTATCCCCTCTCTCTAAAACCCCTCCTCCTCATGTCGAGGATCCCAACAAAGATGAGCTTGGATCGGAGAAACTGGATGCAAACTGAAGCAGTTATCAAGGAATTAGGGGGCAAATTTTGCAAGAATTGTTCCGATAACCAATCCACTGCTACTAATGGCTTTGAGGGCTTCAATAGCCTTGACAAGGTCAGTGAAGTTTGAGGTGATTGATGAAATGATTTGATTGATTTCTCAAGGGGCACAACGTTTGGTAAAAGAAAGAGGCGAAATAAAAACCCAAATAAGAGTAGAACAAGGTTTGCGTAATGGAGGACAGAGATGGAGGCATTGAGGTTGGTGAATCTCAGGGGGTAGAGAGAAAATTTTCTGTTTTTTTTTTTGTTTCAAATTTATTTCAAAAATTTTCCACAATTTAATCGACTATTATTTAGAGATTACATGCTATAGGACATTTTTTACTAAATCAGAAAGTTAAATGACAACTATGCATGTTTCAAAAGATCAGTGACATTTTTATTCGGGCACTCTAATTAAATATGTCAAATGGTAGACTTTTACAATATATCTTTAGTTGTATAACATCCAGAGCGACAATTATCAAAACCGAAAATCTATCCATGGACATCATCAAATTTATCAGGCAAATTGAAGACTTTAGTAGCCATACCAACGACACAATGGTAAACGATCTTATTGCCCCGAAAAATTTTCTAGCTTCACCTCTCTATATTGCTGCTTCCTTTTACTGATTCAATATTCAACACATATGCTCGTATCCTCTCATCACAATTTCCGCTAATTTGTATCGCCATAATCTAAAAGCAAAATGATAAACATAAATAAATAAAACTCATTCAGACAGACCAAAAAAACCTCAAATTCATCACCAGCTAATACGATTCATTGCTTCGATTGATGGATAACAACGGCTAAACAAAAGAACCGATTCCAACTAAATTTACATCAGATTACAATCATCTTCTATTCTAATCAACACCAACAAAACTCAACCAACCCTAAATCAGAAACCCTAACCGCCGAAACCGTAGAGAGTCCTGCCCTGCCTCTTGAGAGCGTAGACCACATCCATGGCGGTGATAGTCTTCCTACGAGCGTGCTCGGTGTAGGTGACATCGTCACGGATGACATTCTCCAAAAAGATCTTGAGGATGCCACGAGTCTCCTCGTAGATGAGTCCGCTGATACGCTTAACACCACCACGACGAGCCAATCTGCGAATGGCAGGCTTGGTGATGCCCTGGATGTTGTCTCGAAGGATCTTCCTGTCACTACAAGAAAAATGTCCAATAACGACGGGAAATCCCGTCGTAAATGTGCCAAATCCCATCGTAAAAGCACATCTACGACGGGTGTAGTACCCGTCGTGGCCCGTCGTAGAAAGCTTCGCCGTAAATGACGACCAACGCGTCGTAAATGTAGTTTGCAACAATTACGACGGGCATTTCACCCCGTCGTAGATGTTTTGTCATCTACGACGGGTGTCATTTCCCGTCGTAAAAGGTAATTAAGACAGGTTTTTTCTCCTGTCGTAGAAAATCAATTATTTCCGACGGTTTTTCCTGCCCGTCATAAATGCCCCTTTTATGTATTTCAACCATTCCTTTTATCCATTCATGGTTCTATAATACTAGATTAGAATAGATGATGGTCATGTAATTTCTCATCTGTCTTAATCATTAAGATGGGTACTTATAAATATTTCTGAGATACTACATACATCAACTAATACAACAATTCCATTAAGTAATATAGGTTGGCAAGTTTCCCAACCTACAAATTAATAATAAAAGTCATCCAACGGTAACAATGTATACAATATATATGTCAAGAGTGACATTTTTATAAGCTAGTAATGTTTTCTAGCACAACAAATTAAAAAAAAAAAGGCAATAGATTGGATGTAACATGAGATCATAGCTTGCTGATAGTTGCCAGCTCCTGTTCATTTGATGCCATCACACTATAATGTACAAGAAAGATATTGTCATTAGCATCTATCACATTGTCCACACAAAATCAAGCAAATATAGTTCCATCTAAGGAAGGCTTCTCGTGCAAATATAAATCAAAATTAAAAAAGTTATTGCAAAAAGCACAACTCATCATTGTAGCCATTCTTTTAGAACTTCTGTACACAGAGTGCAGCTCACTAAAGTTACCTGATAACAACATTGAAACTGATTGTCATTATTGCATCCCGTCCATTTAAGTTCATGCTGTAAAATTGAAAATTTTATCAAGCAAAACCAATATGAAATGTTAGAGTAGGCAGTTGGATAATGGATGCAATTATTGAATGACATAATAAGTAATCAGGAAAGGAATAGTTTCGCAATTGGTATATGCCCTACACGTGGCAAGTTCACCATATGCTCCTGGAATTCCTGAAGATATATAATGAAATTGACAACACAGTGTGACATAAAATCAAGCCTAAACATCCAAATCACCAATGGCAATTTTTTTTTACCTGGGCAGCACAGACTGGCTAATAGCAGTGTTTTTGACAATGGCTTGAACATCAAAACGTCACCCTTTTCTAGCCATTTATCAATTACCATTCACAATCACCCCATCAATTTTAAGGTACCGAAAATAAGCACAATGATACGCTCAGAAATCAAAAGAGCAGCCAAGAACACAGCGACATTCACACGAACAGTTCAACACAACATCAAATCAGTACCAGTAGCAGTTAAGACAATTTTTTTTTTTTTTTGCTTCAAATCAACCACCCTTTCAAATAATACAATCTCAAATAACCGATTTCCACACCAAAACCCATAGAAAACAAGCCAAAAAAATTGGGACATCAGCAACACTTAGCAAATAGGAGGACAGTAGGACAGAAACAGAAAAACCAACAAACAACCCTTGGAAGCCTACGAAAATCAGTACCGATATCATATAGCTACAGTGGGTACAAGCATTTTCTACCTAACAACATGAATAACGACAATAGTCATAGAAAACATCTCAGATGAACAGGATAGTAATCCCAAAAGCAGGGAAAGCTCACAGATTATGCAATGAACATCAGTCAACTAATCAATTATAGGCTACAATATGAAAATCTCATAGCATAAACAACCAGAAAGTATCTCAGTATGCAAATTGTAGTATCACATTTGTTATTCACTACTACCTTCATCAGATCCTCCACTAAAAAACTAGATCTTAACTATGTGGGACATTTGTGTACTGGATTCTCCCTAACTATGTGGGAAATAATTAACAAACACCATTAGTACTATATGTTAATTTAATATGTGCTTTGAATGTATGCTTTCAAGTGACCACAGAGGAGTCTTACTTGTAATGAAAGTGAAGGAAAATCTTTATAGCAACAAATTTCGGTTTTCAAGTGACCACAGATGGGTTTTCATGTGACTACCGCATTTCATATCATTAAGAAAAGCTACAAGATAAGCAACAATTCAAATAGTGAAAAAAGGTTCCAAGTTTTCAAACCCAACAACAAATTTGGGTATAACCCATGAAATATTCAATAAACTGCAGTCCAATAACATAGACAAAAGATCAGAAAAGAAATCAAATAAATTGAGAAATTGAGTGGCGACAACAGAGAAAAGATTTAAGACTTACCGATTTCATGGTTTAAGAAGCAGAAAAAGCAACGCCCGAGCAGAGACGAGAGCATAGATATCGAGAGTAGAGAGCTAGTAAGGAGCCCAGGAATTTTAAGAAATAGTCACTAAACCCAAAGTTTCTGGTTTCCCTACAAAATATGTCAGAAAAAATAGCAATCATAAGAAACAACAAACATATTTGCTTGACAGATTTTCCTACCTTTTGTCAATTTTCATGTGTTCATAGAACATGCCAACTATACACAAAGACTCCAGATCAATGTCCTTTGCCAAATACTTTGATTGATCAAAACAACTAAGGTTAGTGTTTGAATACATACATTCATTTTTTTCGAAACCCAGAAGTTGGTTAAACCATGGTGTTTCTCAGAAAGGCCACCAATGAACAAAAAGTGCAAGCTACGGACCTAACATCATCAGTTGTTTCTGCCCATATTGTGCTCAGTTATAACTTTCCAATGCATTTTGACCTGGGCCAGTTTCATATAAACCACGATATAATATTAAGAAACAATAGGCAAAGTTAATTTTATCAACTTCAAGCAATAAAAACTGCATAGCTTCCTTTAGGGGACAAAAAAAAAATCCTTGCTAAAGATACTTAAGTCCTACCTATTCCTTGACATTTGATAGCTCATCGACCGCTCTTGGTGCAAATTGGACTGTTATATGATCAAGATGGGATTGCCGGCTGCATTTAAAAAAAAAGGTATGAAAGTGAATAATGTGTTTAGATACAAGCGTCGATTCTATAGTTACCAAGTCTAAATCAAACCCTTGTACAAGATCATAATACATAATCTATGTGCTTTAAGTTAGTGCGAAATTATATATGGTATTTACTCAATTCGATTCACGTTCTCACGTCTCAATGATGTAAGCATGAAGTGATGCAAAACCAACTAAAGAAGAATTTAAACCAAGTTTTCCAATAATGGGCTTGTGCAGTGTCTCCTTTTTGTTATAGACATAGCATGATGCTTACGACAAAATTTGACAATAGATAGCACAAAAGATGCACACAACAACTAAATTTAGACAAGCATCTTTATGAACAATGCATAAGCTTTTAGCTATTCCCCCCCCCCCCCCCCTCTTTGATCTTCCAAAAAGGGGAGAAACCCCATGGGAAAGGCATAGACCAATTTGACCAATGAGAGAATACTAACAGCCTCCATTACCATGACAAATGCATGATCTTGGTAACTGGTTTGCAATAAACCAGTGTTAGTGACACACTGTGATCCTGATTTTAAGCAATGGAAAATAATCATCATTAGCCAAGTGATGTGTAACTAAGTAATGGGCAATATTCTTATTACTTGAATGTAGTGGTGTTAGAAGAAACAGGGGCTAATCTGGTTGATTTCCTAAGTAATTAATTAAAAACAATCTTTAAGAAACCAATGCAGAAACTTAAGAAATTTTTTTAATAAGCAGTAATTTTACTTTAAGATTAGAGTACCAGTCCACAAATTGGAGATGTACATTAAAGTTTAGACAGCTAAGTGAGCACTTCAAGTGGATACTGTTAGATTAGTCACAAGGTTCCAAACAAAGTAGAAAGCAAAAAATGATAAACATCAGACAGTAGCACATATGTTATTCAGGTTTATGTGTCGCATAGATTATAGACAATTTCATAATAAAAGTGGAATTAAAAAAGAAAAGGAACTAAAAACTCAGCAAGTGATATCTCTCAACCAATAAAACATGCTGCGTAGACGGTAACAGGCTAATAGCAGGGGATATTGGTCATTAAGCATTCCATATGACATTAAAAGAAACTAGATATTCTCCTTGTGTTGACATGAGTGACTCAAATAAATGCATAACATTTCCCTTAGATCATACCAAATTCAAGTAAGAAGAGTCTTATTTCAACAAACTCAAGTAAAATAACCATCTACACATTATTCGTACATTTTGGGGTCAAGGTGGAAATATTAAATTGTTCATAATAAGAATGACTCATCAACCTTACAAATTAGACACATGAAAACCATTTACTTCCACTAACATTTAAACCTTAGGGAGAAGCTTAAAAGATGGAATCTTTGGTACCCAAACAATTCACAATACCCATGACTATGATAAGTATTATGAGTATAAAAATACCATAATTTGATTATGCTAATCTCTAGCATTGCAAATTTGCAATAGAAGCTTTTTTATTATCCTACAATGAATCACAATACAAATTAAATAGATGCAAAGAATGATTACCAATGCCATATTTGAGAAAAATGTGAACAGAGTCCCTATGGCAGAGTCAAGCAAGGAAAACGACATAGTAGATCCAACACTAAGCTGAAAAAATAAAGTAGACCAAACTGTCAATGGACAAACCGAAGCAGCAAGCTACATTTTTTTATAATGAAGTACCATCTAAGATCGTGTCTAGGAAATCTCTTTTTAGAATCAAGGAAAACCTTAACTTAATGCAACCAAGCAACCAAATAAGGGACAAAACTAAGACACAAAGAAGTGTAAAAAATGATAAACCTAGAAAACCAACCTCTCAATTTCAATTACTGTGATTGCCCATAAAACCCAGAAAATCATTCTTAATATAATCTCTGTAACACTACCCCTATTATCGGATGACAAGAGAAAAGTGAAAAGCGTTTTTAATATAATGGACTAATAAACTAATACTAGCCCTATCAATTGCACACCCAAAATGTGCCCATAAAAGGCTCCAAAGCAATTCAATTCCACAAATAACACAAAATGTCAAATAGAAAACGCACAATATACACATAATACACTAATTCACAACAAAATTAACCCAAAAATTGCATCAGTCACCAATAGAGTCAGTTGTAGATGACCACCCTTATGAAAACGAATAAGGGGAAGAATTGAAGTTGGTATAGAAACTTACATGATGCCTTACTGCTGACAGGCCAGACACGACCGAGAAGTGTTGCCATTTCCTTCCGTCCCAAAGCTAACTGCATGAGCGGGGAGTGAATTGAGTTTCGCTTGGAGAATAAATTCTTGGGAACTTGCCCAATTTTAGGGTTAGCAGATTACCTGAGAAATTGCTATGGCAATGCTTTATCTTAACTGGCCGTCATCTTCCTAGCCTTCAATTTAGGGTTTAGAGGCAAGAGTGAGCAGAGATTTTAGAGGAGGTGGAGAGAGAACGATGAAATTGAGAGGAGGCTGAGTGAAAACAATGAAAAGCAAAGGTTTAGGGTTGTCTGTCTAATTTCTATCTCCTCTTGGTTTCCAATTTTTTAAATTTTCAGCGGTGGGAGATTGAAAACAGGAGCGCCAAGTTTAAATTTTGGTGAAAAAAAAAAAGCCCGGCTGGGAAAAGGAAATGTACCGTGTGGAAAAATTTTCCAGCTGTTTTGCAATTACGACGGGCTTTATACTTCATCTACGACGGTAATTATTACCCGTCTTAGATAAAAAAATCTGTGTAGACGAACTAAAAAACCCGTCGTAAATGATGCATCATTTGGGACGGTGTTTTTTGCCCGTCCTTCACTGTGGTCGTAAATAAATGAAATTCTGTGACGCTTTGCTCCGCCCTTTTCCCAAACCCTTACCACCCTTTCCACGGCCTGACATGGCGGACGAACCTCGACTTTCTTGTTCACGAGAGAGAAAGCAAATGAAGAAGGATTGAAGAGGGAAAGCGATGGAGAATGAGATGAGTTGGGTTATGGTATAGATTGATGTTTGTATATGTAGTAGTTTGAAGACACTTTTGTGCCGTTGGATTAGAGTTTAATTGACGGGTAGGATATGCGATCCGTGTGGAGCTTGTTCGGTTAATCTAGAGCGTTGATGGACTGTAATCAACGGTTTGGGTTCAGTAAAGTCTTGCCTAGAGGACTCTGGTCTGTCACAATGAAAAGTCTCCCTCCACCCCACTGTATTTACCATATTTTCAATATCCATGTTAATGGCAAGTTTTTTTTCCATAGAAATATTTTCTAAAGTTTTTCTTCAAAAAAAAACATTATCAAAAAAGAATATTATATAGTGTTACATTAATACTCCCTCCTTCCCATATTATTTTCCACATTAGACATAATTTCAAAAACCAAAAAAATCATCCTTCAACATTAATAAGGTTAATTTGATAAATTTGTAATTAATGTGTTATTCGAATTATAAAGTAAAACAGATAATGTGGAAAAAAAAAAAGAAAAGTTAGTTAAAGTGACAGATAATATAAGAATGAGGGAGTAGTATTTAAACAATGTGAAAGTCTATTTGAAGCGTAGTATTTTCATGACAAGTACTTTCTAAAAGTCTTATTCAACCTCTCTCCAAGTTATGCGTCGAGAGGGATATAGGGTAGTAAGACACTTTTAAAAGAGGAGTAGATTGGAAGGTTGGAAATAGGTGGAAGATTAATATTTGGGAAGATGATTGGGTGTATGATGAGTTTGGGAATAAGGTTGTGACAAAGTAGCCGAGGGATTCAAATTTATTGTGAGTTAGTGACCTTGCTGATCGGAAAAAGGTGCAATGAAATGTGGATTTCCTTCAAAACATTTTCACGTCGAGGGACATAGACGCCATTCTTAGCACCCCCACAGTTAAAGGCTCCTTGAGGTTTCGAGGGCTTGGATATTCGATGATAGTGTCATTTTCACTGTAGAGCCACCTACCTGCTAGGATCTACCATGGATTTCTCTTAATTCGAAAGCTTTGGCCAAAGTTGTGCGATGCGACAATTATCCCAAAGGCCAAGGTTTTCTGGTGGCAGTGGTGCTCACAAATATTATCTAGAAAGGCACTACTACACTATAGACATATAGAGCCCTAACAAGAGTGTAAAGTAATTAGCATATCTCAACTTATTTTGAAAGCTTTATTTCGTTTCTTTTTTTCTTATGGGTTGTGCATATGTTGCAAAACTTCTTCCCTCATTTTTCAAAAAACAGTAAAGGAATTTGTATTGTAACATGCGATAGGCGATGATATGCGAGAGGGGGTCGAAGAGGGCACAATGACTTGTAAACCTTGTCAATTTAGACATACGGATCAATATTCGATTTGTTTGGGTTTGAGGATTGTGATAAGAAAAAACCCTTAACGTTCGAACGAGTTTCGTTCGGTTTCAAGTCGAGCTAAATTTTGTCGGGTCTAATAGTGTGTCAATTATTATGCTTATTTGAGTTTTATATTCCAAAAAGATGGCATTGGATAATTTCAATTATATGTATGAAGCTAAGCAAAATTGAGGCAAAATTCACTCATAAGTTAACAATGCGCATAAGTTTAAGTTTGTTAGACCTTCAATCATTGGCAGCCCGAATGCAAGGTGAATCTTGAGGAAAACGGGTTGACACAAACCATGTTATCTGTCAAAAATAATTATGGACCAAACAGACATTGACATGGGTCGTGTTAGGACAGTACGGGTCGTGTTTTCCTTCAACACGATCCGCAATGCCTCGACACAAGTCGTGTTAGAACAATGGGTGCCTTATTTCACACTTTTTTTCGGGATTGAGATTCTTGTTTAGTCTTTCACCAACCACTGATGGATAATAATGATGATGATTATTACCTAATTTATCCAACATGATAACACAAATCCTTTAATGGGTTCTATCAATTCCAAAAGGTGTTTTGGATCTTATCCTATTACTATGCATCTGTGCCTTTTTAATGCTTAAAAATTGGATATCATGATGCCAATTGTAGGTTGATTAGTTCATTCAACCCAAACACACTTATTCAGTTTTGAATTCGAGCATTTTTAAAGATGTTATAGAAAGTATGAAATTAAGAAAACGATAAGTTTATGAAACATCATATAAAAAAAATTGGTAAACTTTCCATACTGACTAAAATCTCATATGTTTTTTTGCATTTAGGCTTTTGGGGGGGGGGGGATACAATGGGATCACAATTTGCCACTTTTTGCTCAATTTGAATTTCGAGGAAAACGGGTTGACACATAATGTGACTTGTCATAAAGGATTATGTGCCAAACAGACATTGACAGGTCATGCTAGGACAGTACAGGCTGTGTTTCCCTTCAATACGATCCACATTGCCACGACACAAGTCGTGTTAGAACAATGGATGCCTTATTTCAATACTTTTCGGGATTGAGATTCTTGCTTAGTTATTTCACAAATCACTAATGGATAATGATGATGATGATGATTATCTGATTTATCCAACATGATAGCAGAAACCCTTTAATGAGTTCTATCAATTCCAAAAGCCAAAAGGTGCGTTGGATCCTATTCTATTAATGTGCATCCGCACCTTTTTAATGCCTAAAATTTAGATATCATGGTGCCAATTGTAGGTTGATTAGTTCAGTCAACCCAAACATGCTAATTTAATTTTGAATTTGAGCATCTTTAAAGATGTCATAGGAAGTTTAAAATTAAGAAAAAAAAATTGGTTTATGAAACATCATATGAAAAACTGGTCAACTTTCCAGGTTGACCAAGATTTCATATGTTTGTTTGCATTTAGGCTTTCGGGGAAAATACAATGGAATCACAATTTGCCACTTTTTTGCTCAAGGAAAATTTTACTTGGAGGGATATGAATGTTCATCCTTTGTGTCTTTTATGTGGCTCAGTTGAAGAAAACGAGGATCACTTATTTCTTTGATGTGACCATGCTTTTGAAGTTTGGCAGTTAGCTAGACAACATGCATGGGTGTTGATCTCCCTGGGGATAAATGATAATCTTAAGGAATTTTTCAATAGGTGTAAATCACACTCAATTTAGTTGGCTATTGAAAGAGTGGTAACACTCTTGTAGAGCATTTGGAAGACGGAAAATTTGGTGGTTTTCAGTCAAAGATCTACTCCTCATAGAAGCACACTATTGAGAGTTAAGCGTGCATCTACTAAATGAAGGATTAGAGACGGGCTGACTGAAACTTTAGGAGGACCTATAATGTGCTTATCGTCTACTATGAAGCAACCTAGTTAGGTTGCTTGGTCGAAACCCCCTCGAGACATGGTTAAAATCAATTTTGATGGGGCCAAGAGTCTAAGTAGAGCTGGAGCAGTTTATATTGTTGAGGATGAGTAGGGTAGGGTGCTTCATATGGTACCCTTCAATCTTGGTAGTTCTTTGGTTCAGGTTGCCGAAGCTTACGATTATGCGTAACGGGATTAGGGATGCAGTCTTGCGAGACTATATGCAAATCATTTTGTAAGGTGATAATCTAGTTCTCATCAATATTGTAAAGGGAGCCTTCCAAATGTCTTCGGAGATTGCCAAATTAGTCCAAGACATTCAAGCGTTTATGTTGATGTGTTGGAGGTTGCGGTGCTTTATATTCTTCGTGAAGGAAATCGTGTCGTAGATTGGTTAGCTAAATTTGGTATTTCTTTAGAATCCTCATGTTGTTATAATTATAGTTTTCATAGCGGTTTATCATTTATTGTAAGAGATGATACACTTGGAAGATCCATTGAGAAAAGTGATTCATAATGTTTGTTTGTTTGTCTCTTTCTTTTTAAGTTACAACAAACATTAGGGGTGACTTCGACATTTTAAAAAAAAAATTCCAAAAAGGTTCCAATTTCAATCAAACAATGTGAAATCAGGTTTTCACGATGTCACTAAACCAAACATCGTAAACTACAATTTCCCAAAAATATTTCCCTAGAGTGTGTTTAGTTAGTCCATTTCTCTTTCATATATACTTTCCTAGAATTTTAGGATGTTAATCAAACACAATATATTACATCATAGAAAATTTTTCAAAGCCTTTTCTCTTAGAAAAGGTTTTATCAGGAAAAACTTCTCCGAATTTCTACCAAACATACCCCTAAAGAAACTCTCTTAATTTAGGGTTATATAAAGACAAATCCCTGAATTTCTGCCAAACACACCCCTAAAGAAACTCTCTTAATTTAGGGTTATATAAAGACAAATCCATTGGTCGTGTGTTTCGGGGAATGAATTTAGAATATAGGAAACACACGGCCAATGATTTCTTTCAATAAAGACAGATGTCACGAAGTGAATTTCATATAAACTTTCAAAGGCCAAAGACCTTATTCTATTGGCTTCGAATTATCAAAATATATATATGAAGTATTGTCCTAACGGAGAAAAAAACTGGGGAATGATCAACAATTTATTGTTAGAATTTTAACATTGATCGATTTGTATGACTCAATCACTCAAATTTAATATATACTTGATTTTTTGCCAATGTTATTCAAAAGTCAAAACTAATTACTAGACCTTTCTTATTCATTTATAGTGTAATTCACGCACACATATATATGTGTGTGTGAGGCGCACATCGTGCAGCCCGTGCAACTATGCAGGGGTTATTATAGAAACTAATTATTGTATCACGCTACATTATTTGTAACAGATAATATCAAATAGGCTTAAGTGCTAGTACCATGTATATGCATTATATATGGTCCTAGAATCGAAATTCTTATATATTAAGGTTGGATAAATAAATAGACCGAGAAACTGGGCTATATAATCAAACTGTAGTAGAGGATTGGGAACATAAACTATTAAAGTCCCGACCTTACTATCTAATTTCTAACTCAATTGAAGTTGAGTCCCCAATTTTTTTCTCCGTTAGGACAATACTTCATATATATATTTTGATAATTCGAAGCCAATAGAATAAGGTCTTTGGCCTTTGAAAGTTTATATGAAATTCACTTCTGTAGACACCGGAATTTGTACCGGTATAAACCCGACTCATCAAAAAATATATACAAGACGGATGGGCAAGTGAAACGGGTCAACGGGCCCAAAAAGATCAATAAACCGAGCCCAAAGAAAATAAATCAAGCCGGGAATAATTAAAACCCAAAGGGGTTTTATTTTTTTATTCACCAGCCCACACAGGAAGCGGGCCAGTCGCGCGCCCCGGCCCAGAGCAAATAAAACCCGCTTAGGGTTTGATCCGGCCCAGAAAATAATCAAACCCCGCCTAGGGTTTGAGCGAAGTTGCACGCGACGTCGTTTTGTGCCATGTCAGCGATCCGTGTGATGAAATTATCAGAGCCCACCTAGGCTTTGATGAATCTGGCGCCAAAAAATCATTGCATGCCTATAACCCGCCTATGCTTTGGTGTGAAATGGCATGATTTTTGGGGTATGTTCCCCATCATGTCCCTCCAAATCACTCACTCCCTCAGCTATAAATACCCCCTCCATTCCACCTTCATTTTAATGAACTCTCATCAACAACTCTCACAACCAACAATCATCATCTATTACACTTACTCTACTCTTCCACCATATTATACTCTCTCAAATTCTCCTCATCTCCTATCATTATTCTATCCTCCTATTATCTCCATATTATACTTCCATCATTCTCCATCACAAAATCACCTTCCCACACCACATCCATATTATACTACTTTTTCTCCCATAATCCCTTTCTCAAATCATATTCTTCACAACCATACAATCATCCATACACCACTTTTCCTAAACCATCCACATTTTCTCATCCGGGCTTCAAGTCAAGGGGCAACTCAAGGGATCAAAGTCGTCATCGCTACATCTTAAGCAAGGTTCAATTTCTTTATTTTCATTATTATAATTAATCATGTAATTCCTTCTTTAATTCCGTGCTTGTACATATTTTGTAAAATAAAACCGCATTGTTTTATATTGCATGATTCGAATAATAATTCCGCGAAATTAATCAAACTTCTCCCTGCTCTCTTTCTTTTCAATGTTGATTTTAGTAGAGTCTGTTTTATAACAGGCGGATTCGAGAGTTCTTATAACTCTTGAATTCGTAACCTTACCCCCGAATCTAGAAATCGGGTTCGTAGACCGGAGTCTTTCTTTTTCTTATTTTATGGTTTGTCGATTTCCTTAAATCGAATGGCGACTCTTTTACAATTTTATAAACACGTTTAATTATTTAATGTATTCGATTTCTTACACAAAACTAATTTAAGAAAATAATTTAATTCATGTCCAACATTTATCCAAGGAGGGTCCCGAGAGAAATGGACCAGAAAATGATAAACCTAGGCGGGTTTTATCATTTTCAACCCAATTTCCCTTTGGGCCGAAGAGATCAGTGGCCCAGCCTGGAATCCGCTAAAACCTAAGCGGGTTTTAGCTGATTCTAGTGGCCCACTGGTTCTCTTTTGGGCCTGGATTTACTAAGTGGCCGTGATTAAATTATTGTTAAATTAATTTGTGTAATTACGGATAATTTAAATAATTAAAAACGGATTTGTAAATAAATAAAGTTTCATCACCTCGAAAACGAATTTCGAAAAATAAAAATATCCTTATTTAAGGATTAAGAAACCTTAGTCGGCTCCCGATCACAAATGTAGCGCATCCGAGAAAACATTTCCCCAAACGGGAATTTTTCCGGGGTGTCCTACAGATTGGCGACTCCACTGGGGGCTTAAACTTTAAAAAGAGGGTAAAACTTGGAAAAATCAAATTGATTTGAAAGTGTAAAAGGGAGAAGTTAATTTATTTCACGATTTTATTATTCTTTTAGGCATCCCTTGCATACCGGGCCACTAATCGGGTCTTTTGACACGTTAGCACAAAGGCGACGGTTTAAGTTACCTAGGATTTCCCTTGAGAGCGGGAGGCCACTACTATGGAGATGAACTCTACATCTTTAAGAATTTGGTCGCTCCTCTCCCGATGTCACACTCCGAGAGCTTCCTTGAAGTTCTTTGAGAAATACCCTAACTGCTTACCTTATGGTATGAAGAACCGGGGCGAAGGCATGCGGTAGGCTATATACCCAACCATAAAAGTCCATGAATTTAGAGTCTTGGTTTAGGATACCCTTTCATGTGTATGCTATGTGTTATGTGTATCCCTCCCCTTTTCTTTTCTTTTTGTAAAGAGTCGACTCTAGTTTTGAGGTTTTGTTCTAGTCCATATAAAATTCATTAGGTTGAGAAAAGGATTATATATTAATTAATATAATTAATTCAAAGGCATTTTGGTTAGCCCGAGTGGAAGGGCCCATTTATGCTCGAAGGTTGATTATCTTGATTAATAAATAAAAATTGACTCACCTTTGATGATATTATATGGCCCTTTATGAAATTCTCTTAACAAAGGTCCAAAAAATTAATTAAAAAGTTAACAAAGTTAATGGATAACGTCTTAGACTGCATAATAGTCACTAGGCTTGAGTAAATTAATTTATCGATTTCATTAATAAATCCATCATATTTATGGTCAGCCCGTTTTAGGCCCAACCATATTGGATTTGCCAATTAAGCCGATAAATTGATTATGACTCGCTTATTGTTGACTTTATCCAGTCCTTTACAATACCCATTTTCCCCGAGTTAAAAAAAAAGAGGAGTATAAAAAGGAAAAGGTTAAAAAAAAAAAAGAAAGGTGGGTTGTCGGTCTTGTTGAACATTATTCTAGTCCGCATAACAGCCAATATGGTTTGAGCTGTCTAAGTTATTTGGCCAAGTTACGGATTCTCCTTAAAACGATCGGCCAGTGGATTGGGCCCATCCGAATTGAGAAACACTGACTAAAGTCTGTCAACTTATGACCCGCTCACTATGTTGACTTTATTCAGCCCTTTATAATGTTCTGTTTTTAGGTCCATATAGAGTTAGGCCATGCACTCCCAAGAAGTGGGTGAGTACATGTGTCAAAGATCATATAGGTCATCTAGAACATGCATGCATCGGGTAGAACGTGTCGGAGAATGTTATCAAGTGTCTTAACTTTGAATTTCCATGCAGGCATCATTGGTGATCAATTTCGAGCCCGCATTCGAGATCCACGAACAGGCCGTTTGATTCCGAATCCCCGCTACGATCCATCGGCAACCAGTGATAGCATCATGTCTGGAGAACAATTCCAAGAGATCTCGGTCCAGAGCACCGAAGCTAACATCATGAAGCATTTGGATGACCTCTATACCAAAATGCAAGGTCTGGTATTTGCCAATACCTTAGAACAAGAGCAGAAGGTGGGGAAAAGGTTGAATGAGCAACAACAAGTGATGGATGGTATATTGCAAGCCATTACTAAAATCAATACCAAACTGGGATTGAATGTTGAGGAAGACGATGAAGAAATGCAGGGATATGAGTCCGAACCTGAAATCATCAAGATATCCCCAAATTTTGGAGGGAGTGGGATATCCAAGACAAAAGCCGATACACATGAGGCATTTAAACCTGTGAAGGATCCAGTCGTTAAGGCCCTTGAACAAAAATTAGAAAGCCTTACCAAAGCAATGAGCACTGTGCCGGCCTTTGCTGACAAATATCTAGAAGTGTCATTACCTGTTCAGCCGATTCTGAAGATAGCTGATAAAGTTGAGGTACCAAACATCAGGTTCAAACCCTCTGAAAACCCAGTTCATCACATCGAAGAGTTTATGAGGCTATCACCATTAAACTGAATTGATGTCGGTTTATACTCTACCGTTTTCCCATCCACTCTAGATGGCGAAGCCAAGGTATGGTATCACGCCTTACCACTTCAAACAAAGGCCGATTGGAATGAACTGTTCAAAGCTTTCATTAATCACTACAGTCGCATCCAGAGGAAGCAGGCTACGGTGGATGACTTGGCCACCATGAAGCAACTAGATGACGAATCCTTCCTGGATTACTTTGAGCGAGGGCATACCAAGCTGTCTCACATCAATGAGACAATCCCTCTTCGCCTACAGCTGTCTACTTTCAAGCAAGGGCCAAAAGGCAGTTTATCCAAACACTTGGGATATCACGTCATCAATGACTTTGACTACTTGAAGGACATCTGTGTCCAACTAGAGGCGATGCATAATGATAAGACCACTTCGCCTGGATGGAAGGGGTCTAGTTCCAACAGGAGGGCCAGTAGTGCGTCTAGCCACCCTCCTAAGATCATGGAAACTAACTCTATCCAGCGCAAGGGGCCTTTCATACCAAAGTATGAGACTTACACGCCATTGGACGTCTCTTACTCACAAGCTCTTGATCGATTGGTCAAGAAGGGTTTTTTGGTCCTACCTTTGCCAAGGGAAGAATCAGCAACAAGAGGAAAGAATTTGGATCAATGCGCTACCATCGTTGCAGGACATGATCTTGAGAAATCTTTGGTCTCTCAAGAACAAAATAGAAGATATGATAAGGGATGGGACACTACCCATGCCGAAAGCTGCTCAAAAGCCTAACAATCAAAGCAACCCTATACCTGAGCATACCAACGCTATCTTTCATGGAGTTTGTAGCTTTGATTGTTGAAACAGGCCAACTTATCCCTGAAGTGCTCGGTTTTATGAAGACCTATCCATTCATGGTATTTGGGATAGCGACGACGAAGAACAGCATGAATACTCCAAGGCGGAATGGATGGAGCCAGATGAGCCAACATCCGATGATGTAGCATTTCTCACTCGATCAGGCCGCCGTAACAACAGGAACACCACCACCCCAGTGGCTGTTTCTAGTTCTACACCAATGGTTACCAACGACAACCATGTCGCACCTGAAGATCCTCTCCTTACACAACTTAAGAAGACCAAGGCTGAAGTTATCATCTGGCAATTGATTTGTACCTCACAGGCACACAGACAGAAGATGATGGATGCTCTTACTGCATTAACAGTATCTCCCACAACAACTCCTGAATCTCTAGTTGCTCATGTGACTACCCAACAAGAGTCTATCACCTTCGGGATTGAAGATCTGCCTCAGGGAGGGGCATCCCACAACAAAGCATTATACCTCACAGTGCAATGTTCCAACAAAACTATCCCTCTAGTTTTGGTCGATAATGGCTCGGCTGTGAATGTGTGCCCTTGGAGGACGACACAGAAATTGGGAGTCCAACAACAGCACTTGGCTCAAAATGGTGTACAACTTAGGGCTTATGACAATTCTCCTCGAAAGTCGGTGGGGTCCATAATATTGCCCATCACTACAGGCAATATCACTCGGAACATGGAGTTCATAGTGCTAGACATTCCAGTCTCCTTCAATCTGTTACTAGGGAGGCCATGGCTTCATGAATGCAATGCTATAGCATCTACCTTACACCAGAAGGTAAAGATGTTGGTCCAAGGACAAGTCATCACCATCTCGGGAGAATCCATCAATGCTGCCTTCACTCCCAAGCAAGCAACCCTTGAGGTAGAACATAGTTCTATGGACGAAGAACTTCACAACTTTAAACTTGTGGCGAATTTGAGCCAGGATGAAGCTTCTTTTGACTTCGATCCCTACTCAAATCCCAAAGTGCATGCAATACTCAGGAAACAAGGACACTTCCCTGGGATGCCGCTAGGAAAGAACCCGAAAAGTAAGATTCCTCCTGTGTTCAAGACATTTAAACAGAAGGGAAGGTTCGGCTTAGGGTAAAGCCAACTGAGAAGTAAGTTAAGCTCGCCAAGATAGCCATAGCTGAGCAAAAAAGGATGGACAACCCACCTACCTTATTCCAAATGAAGCCCTATCCACTCACTCTGAATGGGCAGTTCGTTAGGGAAGGTGATGACTTACTATGGATTCCCTGAACCATACTACCTGAAGAACAAGGGAGTTCAGGTCGCTGGGTTAGAAGTTTTCAATGACTGCACCATTAACATGGCTACTGTTTTCATCCCCGCTCGGGACAAACAGCCACCATTGGAATGGACTCACCTTGCTGGAAGCAACATATTTGGCATGTTGTTCGGATAAGAAGTCATAAGGAGAGTCCGTCGACGGCGTTATTGCTGCATTATCCAACCCAAGCTTTGATCCAAGTCTCATGATCACTGAAGAAGAAGAAGTCAAGGCGGTCTCATGGGTCGATGCTGAGAATAATAGCTTTGTTTTATCTGTAGGAGAGTTTGTTCCTATGGACATAGAGTCTGGTCCTAAGAGTCTAGAGTCAAGTAAGTCTGGTCTTGAGTCTGGTGGCGATGTACTCATTTTTGCATTCAATAAAATGAACCTTTCTGCTTACTCTGATTCTTCTTTCCCCTTTTCCCTGAACTGTTGCGCTAATAATAATCTGGAATTTAATGAACCCTCAAAAGAATTTTCTAATGAACATGAGCATAAGATGGCGGTGTTGGAAGACACCATCACCATAAATGTGGGCACGGAAGAACAACCTCGGGAGTTGAAATTAGGTAGTTCACTTACAGCAGAAGAACGGGTGGCATTTACAGAGCTTCTCTAGGAGTTTGTGGATGTATTCGCATTGTCTTACGAGGACATGCCGGGGATTGACAGGGAAATTGCGGAGCACACCATACCTTTGCTCCCCGATGCAAAACCGGTGCGACAAAAGGCTAGGAGGATCAAACCTGAATGGGCTAAGAAAATTGAAGAAGAGGTGATCAAGCAGCTTAACGCTAAGTTCATCAAAGCAATCCAATATCCTGAATGGATTGCTAACATTATCCCAGTACCCAAGAAAGATGGGAAAGTGCGCATGTGTGTGGACTTCCGAGACCTTAACAAGGCTAGTCCCAAGGATAGTTTCCCTCTACCCCACATTGATGTATTGGTGGATAACACTTGCGGACATGAGCTCTTATCCTTTATGGATGGATATGCTGGTTACAACCAAATAAAAATGACAGAAGAAGATATGGAGAAGACTTCCTTTACCACACCATGGGGTATGTACTGTTATGGCGTCATGCCTTTCGGTCTCAAAAATGTCGGGGCAACATACCAGCGGACTGCTAATACCCTACTACATGACATGATGCACGTCGAAGTAGAAGTTTATGTTGATGACATGATTGTTAAGTCCAGACAAGAGAGGGTCATATTCCTAACCTCCGGAAGTTCTTTCTGCAACTGCGCAAATACAAGATGCGGCTCAATCCAGCAAAGTGCACCTTCGGTGTTACCCTTGGGAAGCTACTAGGCTATGTGGTTAGCCAACGAGGCATTGAAGTTGATCCTTCAAAGATCAAGGCTATCCAACAGTTACAACCACCTAAAGAAGCTAAACAAAAGGAGATAAGAGGTTTCTTGGGCTGAATCCAGTACATCAGCAGGTTCATTTCAAAGCTCACCATGACTTGTGAACCTTTGTTCAAGAAGCTAAAGAAAGGAAGCAAAGTAGAATGGGACGATCAATGTCAAGCTGCTTTTGAGAAAATCAAGGAGTATCTGCAACATCCCCCAGTTCTCATGCCGCCAGTACCAGATGAGCCTCTACTCTTTTACCTTACCATGACTAGCTCAGCAATAGGGGCTATGCTAGCTCAAAAGGTTAAAGGTCAAGAGAGCGACATATACTACTTGAGCAAGAAGTTCCTAGACTACGAAAGTCGATATGAAGACATAGAAAAAATGGCTCTTGCATTAGTTTGGGCTACCAAGAAGCTGAGACACTACATGCTCTCACACACAGCGTATGTAATAGCTGAGAACAATCCCATCAAATTCATCATGGAGCAACCTACTATCAACAATCGCATCGCTCGATGGGTAGTCATGCTTTCTGAGTTCAACCTTCAATACTTACCTCAGAAATCTATTAAAGGGCGGGTTGTTTCAAATTTTCTGGCTGCTTCACCGTCACAGGAACCTCCAAGCACTCACTTGGAATTTCCAAACGAAGACGTGTTCTTGACTGATGAAGTTACTTGGGAAATGTATTTTGATGGAGCTTCTAATCAAATGGGTTGTGGAATAGGAGTACTGTTAATATCTCCAGAAAGTGTACATATCCCTATATCTGTAAAATTGGATTTTGATGCTACTAATAATGCGGAGGAATATGAAGCATGCATCAAAGGCCTACAAGCTGCCTTGGCTTTAGGAATACGCCACATAAATGTCTTTGGAGACTCTAGCCTCATCATTAACCAGGCTAAGAACGCATGGAAAGTTCGAAGTGAGTACCTTTTAGCTTATCAGCAGAAGCTTTTGGGATTGGCTGACCAATTCGAGAAGATCAATTTCCAATACCTTTCTAGGGATCACAACGAACTGGCCGATGCTCTGGCTAAATTATCCTCAACGATATCCATCCCATTAGGCACGCTCCAGCTACCAGTAATTGTAGAGCGGCGATCGAACCAGCGTATATGTGTCATGGAAGCACAAGAAGAAGAGGCGAGGAATGGTTTCTCGACATATCCAATTTCCTTGGAAGGAGAATATCTAGCTAAGTTAGATGCTCGAGGACAACGAGCGATCGGGCTTTAGCGACAATCTTGCTTGATCCAAGATCGTTTATGCGAAGTCACCTCTGTGCATCAATTTGTTGTGCATCGATTGCCAAAAGTGCAAAGGAAGTCATGACTACGTGCATGGAGGAGAGTGTGGGCCTCACATAAATGGGCGTGCTAGCGAAAAGATTCAAAGAGTTGGTTACTACTGGACCACTATGGAAGCAGATTGCTTGAATTTTGTTCGGAAATGTCACAAATGTCAGGAGTATGCCAACCTGCAGCATCAACCTCCTTCATATCTGACAACACTCACTTCTCCATGGCCATTCTCGGTCTGGGGTATTGATATCATTGGCAAAATACACCCAACCGGAACAGGAGGACATGAATACATTTTGGTCGCTATTGATTACTTCACTAAGTGGGTAGAGGCGGCCTCTTTTGCCAAGCTCACATCTAAGCACGTGGCCAAATTCATCCTTCAGAACATTATATGCCAATATGGAGTACCTCATGAGATCATCAGCGATAATGGGAGTCATTTTCGAACGGAAGTAGAAGTTTTGCTCACCAATTACAAAATTCAGCATCATCGGTCTTCACCTTACCGACCCCAAAACAATGGAGCTGTAGAAGCGGCCAATAAAATGGTGGCAGGAATCATTAAGAAGATGGTCATCACTTACAAGGATTGGCCTGACAAGTTAGCATTTGCCTTATGGGGATACCGAACCTCAATTCGAATTACCACAGAAGCAACACCATATTCCTTAGTGTATGGAATGGAAGCAGTCCTGCCGATCGAGTTAGAAATCCCGTCATTACGAATAGTTGCAGAAAGCCAATTGCCGGAGGCAGAATGGGCTAGGGCAAGGTTCGAGGAGTTAATTTTGATGGATGAAAGGCGATTAAGGGCGTTGCATAATGTTCAGGTATATCAGAATAGAATCACTCGCGCCTTTAATAAGAAGGTGAAAAGTCGTTCACTTCAAGAAGGTGATCTAGTGCTTAAGGAAATGAGGGCACCAATACAAGACCCAAGGGGAAAGTTTGCACCTAATTGGAAAGGTCCTTATATGATTAAGGAAATTTTACCGGGAGAAGCAGCACGGCTTGCCACTATGGATGGAGAAGATGTGATTCAACCCACAAATTTGGATCAGCTCAAGATATATTATGCTTGATATAGCCAAGCAACTGCAGACACTTGGTTAATATTCGATTTATGCTCATGAAAGGAAGAAAGATAAAATTTGCAAGGACACAATGATTGTAAATAATACTTCTGCTTTTATTAATAATCAAAATGCAAGTACACTGCTTGTAAATAAGAAAATTCAAAAGGCATAATTAAATAAAAAGTTTATTCTAGCAAAGCAGTTCAGTTCCTTCGCTTCCATCCATCTTCTAGTCTTGTTTCACCTTCTCTACGTCGCCAGTGGTCTCATGTTCTTCTCCATGTCTTTAGGCTCGTTTGGGTCCGTCTCTTTGTTTTTGGGCTTATAGGCTCGCTTATGAGATTTTCGCGTCTCCACCTTCGGACCAAGCCGATCCTTTGCCGTCACCCTCGCGCCGAGACGATCCTTTATCGTAGAACGAGGACCCAGCCTCTCCCTCATGGATGTTCGACTCCTTAGCGCCTCTCCAGCACGGCGAGACTCGACAGCCGCGATCAGCCATCCGTGATATTCAAAGTCCGCAATCTCTGATACATGTGCCTTTGACGAAACCTTAAGGGTCGGCCTTCTTGCCCAATACTTCAGCCAAGACTCTATCACCGAGCCGCGAAGCTTCAATTGTTCGGGGGCTTCACATAGTCGCTCGGGGATGGTCTATTTGCGACCCATCTGTCGCAATACCCGCTCCGGAAAATAGAAAGTCATGTGTGTTAAGCCGGCGATACACACATAGGCATTACGATAATCACTGGTCACATATTCGGGAACATGTCACCACTCGATCCACCACGCGATGTCACGAGGTTCCTTGTAAAGCGACCCGTTCGATTCTGCGATCGGAGCTCGGTATATTTGCGCCTCCTTTGACAATAATTTGCAAGCGCCGAGGGGTTATGAGGATCTTCGATAAGGCCCAAATGCTCCATGAGCCATATCTGCCCATAAAGTTAGCACGGGTTATGATTGCATACCAATTATTCTCCCAACTAACGAAAAAAATAAATAATAAAAAAAAAACTTAAAACCCGCCTGGGTTTTAAAGGCAGTAGGCAGATTTGAAGAAAAAAATGAGGGAGGAAGGAGGAAATGTACCTGAAGAAGTAGGGGGCTCCCACGAAGCTCATATTCTGGATCCGGATTGTTCAAACCCATCATAGTTTCCGCCAGCATCAACGGCACTGGATGAAAACCTCGAGCCATGTCTTCAACAATTTGAATTAGGCCCGCCGGCCCTGTTCTTCGCCCGCCATGATAAAAGCAAAATTCTCCAAGAAGACATAATACGAGTGCTCGCACTCGTATCACGGGACCGTATTCCAAAGTGTCAGGCGATTGAAAATATTCGACAATGGTTTGGAAATGTACCTTATCGCCAAATAATGCGCTTCCTATGACTCGGTTCGGAAGACATAGCAATTCCTTGTACTGTTTGGTTTTGTCGGCAACAGTTGGAGGTGATGTCGGTCGTGCGAAATGATTTGTCCCGAGAATAGACGACCAGTCTTCGGGTAATGGGCATAGCTCCTTCAAGGAAAAGCGGAAAACATGCATCTTCGGATCCCAAAAAGCTCCTGCCGCTCGAATAAAGTCATGGTTAACTCTCGCTTGTCGGAGATTTAGCAATCTCGTCAGGCTATATCTCCCGAGCTCTTTCTTCTCGTCTCTGGACAAAGTGCTCATCCAAGTAGCGAGCTTCTTCTCGAAGGCCATGATAGGAGGTTTCTTGTGATTTTAGGAGGCTCTTTTAGATGGAAGATGCAATTGAAGATGATGTGTGATATCCATGGCAAAGGATGAGGTATTTATACACCTTTATCCATGATCAAAATGGAACAAATCGGCCAGCAAACAGTCACATAGCCATTGCATTCATATCCCATGATTCAAGCCTTTCTTCAACGGCTAAAAACAAAAAAAAAGGGTTAAAACCCAGGCGGGTTTTAACCTCGCCAGATCACCCCACGGGCGGCCCGACTCGTGACTCCTCTACCGCTTAAAACCCGCCTAGGTTTTAAGCGTTCTGGGCCCCTTTTCCTGTTTCCGCAGCCCATTTGTGTAGTATTGTATCGGGTTTTGCTACGATTGGCCCGTTCATGTTTTTTTTGATATTCCGATTTCTGTTATCGGCCCAATGGTGTCCGGTTCTGAAATTTTTCTGCTTGAGCTATCTCCGACACTTAAGTTTTTGTCCTTTTTATTTTATTTTCTTTTTGGGGAAGCGGGATTAATGGGAATTAATCCCATCATGTAGAAAATAATTCGAAATTGCATTAAATAAAAGCGTCAAGTTGTGCATACACCAAGTTCGAGTCTTGCATAAAATAAAAATATATTACAAAGAGCCTTGCATAATTAAATAAAAAAAAAGGAAGGGTCTTAAATAAAAAAAAAAGTGTCTTGCATCGCATGAAAGTGACCACCACAGGGAACCGGAATCACCACTGTCCTCCGCCAAGTTGCCCCCTGCATGTGAAGTTCCTGCGTTGGAAGTACCGGCCGTGCCAAAGTAGGTATCCCAGGAGTAATAGTCGAGTCCGGAAGCGATGCACAGGAGGTGATGGCCCGGTCAAGGGCATTTCCGAAGGACGCACACTCGACGGCGAAGACACGGAATGCTCCTGCGAAGCAGCCAGCCAGGAATGATTAGGAACCTGCCATTCAGCAGAAGGAGTAGGCCATACCGGACCAGTTCCATAGCCGGGGACAAGCCAACCGGAAGAAGCAGATCCACCTAGCCAAGAGTGCTGAGGCACAGACCACTCTTGGGAACCCGTGGGCCATGACGGACCCATCTCGGGAGGCGAGGATAGGCCATCCGCGAGAACCAGAACCAAAAGATAAAGCATCATAAGGTGCGGGGCCAGCGGCGTGGCGTCATCCGCTAGGGCACTGGCCGCCGATACCCTACGGATGCACACGAATCGCGGTCCTCACTACCATTTCACGACCCGGCGAGTAGAATGCTGCGGCCGAGTGCGGCGAGAAGGAGGAGGCCGGTGGGTGGCGCTTGATTGAGCGTCCTCCACCCGATGAGGATGGTGAGCTTCACCATATCCGATCTTTGTGATATGACCCTCCATGACCCAATGGTTCCTCCGAGGACATCGAGCCATGTCCTCTTCCATGCTTGGAGGCGGCGGCCTCTGCTACGGACACCTGCTGATGGGATCGGTGGAGTCGCGATCTTCGATCAGAATGCCTTTGCCCCGACCCTCTGGTACAACTGCTAGAGGAGGACGAGAAGACCCCCCAAATTCCTCCCGAGATCGACCTCGAGTAGAATATTCCCCAACCGAAGAGCGACGTGGGGGCTCCGTGCGAGGAGCGCTTGTAGTGGAACGTCGAGGTGGTTCTCTAGGAATAAACTCTGCGTCGGCCTCCATATCGGCCCCTCTGGCAGCGCCACCTTGGTATCTCCCCGAACCAGTGAAGCCCCGATCAATGAATTTCCTCATAGTGCTCCACTCCTTAGTCAGCTGCCGGAGAAATCCCCACCGCGGCTGGAAAATAGAAAAACCAAGGGGTCATTCACAAGTGGTACACAGGGTAAAAGAAGGCAACATAAAACCGAGTCTTACAGGTTTATGGTCGAATTCTTGAAGCGTGGAGCACTCACTACTGTGCTCCACTTCCAGGAAGCCACCGATCTTTCGTCTCTCTTGAGGAGCCCTCACTTCGGCAGCTTTAGCGTAAGGTCCCAGCTATAGATTTTCCGGTTAGAAAATGGCTAAAACATGACAAGAACGAACCACTCGAGGAGCCAAACGGCTAAGATAACGTTGAAACTCTTCATCGAACTGATCCTGGGGAACATTGTGCACGAAATCGTCAAATGCTTGACCCCGGACTAGATCCCTCAAAATAGCCGGGTCAATCCGCCATGGCTCAAACCTCTGTACTGGAGGATCTAGGGGAATGAGGCCAAGGTAACCTTCCAAAATTTGCCTCGAGGCCCTCTCCCCTAAATACCACACATAGCCGTAAGGCCCTTCAATCAAGAGGCGAAGACGGGTGTCGTGTTCCACCCGATCCAGAGGTTATGGCAACCCTCTGATGTTGAAGTCGGCCCAAGGACGCCAATTTATTTGGTCCTGCAAGAAGAAGGATACATTTAAACATGGCATGCCAAAGAAAATAGAAAAGGCGTCAGGAGAAAGGAGATACCGGTTGCAAGTTATCCAAAATGCCGCGAATAAGGTCGAGAGCCCCCGACTTGTACTTCTTATCATGTATGCCCTCAATAGTCCAGCGTTCAACAGCTGGCACTGTCTTGTTCTTCTTTGAACGAATTCCCAAGGCCAAGATATACTCTTATGCCTACGACTGCATGCACAGCAGGTCAAACCAGGAACGAAAGATGAATAAGTACATTAAAAGAGAAGGATCAAGCACATACCTCGAGCACCTTCCACAAGGAAAGACCGTACTGGTAGCGAGCCTGGGCTGCATGGAGATAAACCGGATCCGCATCCATTGAAAGACGGACGCCACGACGGAGCCAATGAATGAAGTTGGCATAGGCCGCCTTGCCCCAGTTCAGGTTTCGGATATTATCAAAGCTGAGGAGGTTCCGAAACCAGGACAGAGAAATGTTATCCCCATGGTTGGCAAAGAGTGTAGCAGAGATGATATACGCCATAAAAATAAAGCGGCATTGCTCTAGAGGCAGGTTTTGAAAATTCACATCGCGAACGGTCATCTCGAAGTGCTTATAGGCAAGGTTAAGGAGACCTTGCCGACGCCCCAAACGCACAGACACGGGAGTCAGCAAATCCAGAACTACAGGAGGAACATCTACGTCGAAGACCAGGTCCTGCCCGCCCCAAGGAAGACCGGTAATCATGACAAAATCTTTAGGTGTGACTATCATCTCACCCACCGAGAAGTGGAATGTGTTGGTGGAATCCCACAACCTCCCTACCATCGCTCGACCAATAGTGCGGAACGTCCTTTTCTTCCAAGCCTCCAAGCATTTCCAGAAAGGCAAGAAGCCCGCCGCGGTTAAAGTCTCTTGGACAAAATTCCCCGGGATTGATTTTGCTGCCTTAAGTGGCACTTTTAAGGCGCCAGGAGTTTTCAGGTTATCCTCCTAAGGGTAAAATTTCAAGGCGTCATTTTTAAAATGGGGGCTCTAAGCATAATTTCATGGACCCAAGCTGGACCCAGCATGGACACTGGGCTCACAGCCACGGCCCATGAAGCAAACAAACAAGTCCAAATATCACGGCCGGAGCCGGTTCAGCAATAAATTTGGGGAAAATTGAGTCCAAAACCCGCCTAGGGTTTGACTCAAACAGGCCCACAGTCTCGGCCCACGAAGCGGCCTAAAAAAAAAAGAAGGTGAGTCAAAACCCGCCTGGGGTTTGACTCCGCCGAGCCCAGTTGACCGGCCCAAAACACGCAAACGGCCCAATAAGCCGGACATAAAACCCGCCTGGGTTTTATTCCGCCTAGTGGGCCGCTACTCGGATAATTGGCCCAGAACACGTACAAAATATTTTTGGTCCATTTTTGCAAACTATTCGCAGATATTTTTCGGTCAAAATGCAGAAAATGGGTCACCTTACATCCTAACATACATACTTAAAATAGCTAAAAATCGACAAAGTATGAAAAATAAATTCATGCTTGCTCATTTTTACGCTAAACTAAGTACAATAAGAAGGTTTAAAGGATTACCTTGCCATGGGAACGGTAAAACCAAGCATGGTTCCAAGATTCAACAACGAGATCAGAGGGAGCCACTTCCATGCCGGGAACGAAGTTGCGTCGCGAAGACCGCTCATGAGGCCAAGTCGTCGCATGAGGAAGAGGTGGATTTCTGTGACTTCGAGGTTGCATCTTTTCAAACCCGAGAATTGCTTCAAAAGGGCAAAGTTACTTTTCTAGAAAGAGAAGTAGTAAGCTAGAGAGATGTGGGAGATGAAGATGTGAAGGAAATGAAGGAAATGCATTTGAATTTATAGAAAGGGTGGGTGAGTATGAGCTGCTCGTTTTTAGTAACCGCCTCGAGATGCCAAACTCATTCCATTAGTCGGAAATCCGAAAGGTTATCCCTTTGTCACCAAAAAGAGAGGCAGGGTGACGTGGCCTCTTTATATTCACAAGTGGGTCGGACCCGCTTTGATTCCTTCACGAGGCGAAGAAAAAAAAAGAAGAAAAAATGCACAAAACCCGTCTGGGTTTTGTTTGGCCCAGAAGAAGCGGCCCAGAGGACGCGGTCCAGGCGCAGACGCGGCCCAATGGAGGACTCCAAAACCCGCCTGGGTTTTGGAGCGTCTACGGCCCAAATTTTCGGCCCACAGCCGGAGCACACACTCATGATTTTCAGGCCGCTAAAAGGGACCATCGCCATCAAGCTGCCGCATAAAAAGTCGCCAGCTCACAGGTCGCCGATAAGGGACCACCATCACTCAGCTACCGAACAAGAGGTCGCTGCCATCATTATTCCGGACCATCGGCAGAGTTTCGATGCAGTCCCGAGCCACCGGCATCACGTCCGGTGAAGTCTCAATCTCCGAGCCATCGGCATCGCGCCCGATGAAGTCTCGACCCCCAAGGCCATCAGCAACGCGCCTAATGAAGTTCTTTGACATCAAAAATGCCCACCATCATCAACATCAACACCGGGAAAGACTGGAATCGACAGGAAAAGTAGGCGACAGGAAAGGCTGAAGGCGGCACAGGAAAGAGTGGAACCGACACGAGAAGAAGCGGAACCAATATGAATCGAAACCGGGAAAGACTGAACCGGCGACAGGAAAGGCTGGAACCGGAAGACTAGGCGACCTTTGGGAAAGACTAGAAAATTCCATCGACCATCGGCATCGTGTCCGATAACGAGTGAGCATCATTCTTGCTCGAGATCATCTCAAAGGAGGCGCGTACGCCATGACCGCGATGCAGGACTCAGCTTCCAAGCATCAAATCAGGCTTTGCAAACCAAAGTCATATCCTCATACTACTTTGACCTTCGTCCTATTCGGACTCGATCAAAGTGGGGGCTCTCTGTAGACACCGGAATTTGTACCGGTATAAACCTGACTCATCAAAAAATATATACAAGACGGATGGGCAAGTGAAACGGGTCAACGGGCCCAAAAAGATCAATAAACCGAGCCCAAAGAAAATAAATCAAGCCGGGAATAGTTAAAACCCAAAGGGGTTTTATTTTTTTATTCACCAGCCCACACAGGAAGTGGGCCAGTCGCGCGCCCCGGCCCAAAGCAAATAAAACCCACCTAGGGTTTGATCCGACCTAGAAAATAATCAAACCCCGCCTAAGGTTTGAGCGAAGTTGCACGCGACATCGTTTTGTGCCATGTCAGCGATCCTTGTGATGAAATTATCAAAGCCCGCCTAGGCTTTGATGAATCTGGCGCCAAAAAATCGTTGCATGCATACAATCCCCTTATTTTTGCCCACATGATTTGACTTTGCCCTTGACTGCCTATAACCCGCCTAGGATTTGGTGTGAAATGGCATGATTTTTGGGGTATGTTTCCCATCATTTCCCTCCAAATCACTCACTCCCTCACCTATAAATACCCCCTCCATTCCACCTTCATTTTCATGAACTCTCATCAACAACTCTCACAACCAACTATCATCATCTAATACACTTACTCTACTCTTCCACCATATTATACTCTCTCAAATTCTCCTCATCTCCTATCATTATTCTATCCTCCTATTATCTCCATATTATACTTCCATCATCCTCCATCATAAAATCACCTTCCCACACCACATCCATATTATTATACTACTTTTTTCTCCCATAATCCCTTTCTCAAATCATATTCTTCACAACCATACAATCATCCATACACCACTTTTCCTAAACCATCCACATTTTCTCATCCGGGCTTCAAGTCAAGGGGCAACTCAAGGGATCAAAGTCGTCATCGCTACATCTTAAGCAAGGTTCGATTTCTTTATTTTCATTATTGTAATTAATCATGTAATTCCTTCTTTAATTCCGCGCTTGTACATATTTTGTAAAATAAAACCGCATTGTTTTATATTGCATGATTCGAATAATAATTCCGCGAAATCAATCAAACTTCTCCCCGCTCTCTTTCTTTTATATGTTGATTTTAGTAGAGTCTGTTTTATAACAGGCAGATTCGAGAGTTCTTATAACTCTCGAATTCGTAACCTTACCCCCGAATCTAGAAATCGGGTTCGTAGACTAGAGTCTTTCTTTTTCTTATTTTATGGTTTGTCAATTTCCTTAAATCGGCTGGCGACTCTTTTACAATTTTATAAACTCGTTTAATTATTTAAAGTATTTGATTTCTTACACAAAATTAATTTAAGAAAATAATTTAATTCATGTCCAACATTTATCCAAGGAGGGTCCCGAGAGAAATGGGCCAGAAAATGATAAAACCTAGGTGGGTTTTATCATTTTCAACCCAATTTTCCTTTGGGCCGAAGAGATCGATGTGACACTGAATCCGCTAAAACCTAGGCGGGTTTTAGCTGATTCTAGTGGCCCACTGGTTCTCTTTTGGGTCTGGAATTACTAAGTGGGCCGTGATTAAATTATTGTTAAATTAATTTGTGTAATTACGGATAATTTAAATAATAAAAAACGGATTTGTAAATAAATAAAGTTTCATCACCTCGAAAACGAATTTCGAAAAATAAAAATATTCTTATTTAAGGATTAAGAAACCTTAGTCGGCTCCCAATCACAAATGTAGCGCATTCGAGAAAACATTTTCCCGAACGGGAATTTTTCCGGGGTGTTCCTACAACTTCATATATATATTTTATATTATTTGAATTTAGAATATTTTTTCTCTCAATAAATTGTTTCGGGGGAATGAATTTAGAATAAGTGAATTTTGTTATATGAAATTCACTTATTTTCTTCGTTTCTAAGCTTGTAGGAAGTTTGATATTATTAATTCAATTGATTGAGATCCATTTCTAGTCCCCTGATATTCAAGTTGTTTCTATCACAACTGTGGCCTCGGATGTGTCGGCATTTGAGAGCAAGAGGAGAGTACAAAGATCCCTGCCTTCTTAAGTCTCAACTGCGTAAGGTTAGTCACCCTTGACCTAAAGGAGTAAGGACTAAACAACTCAAAAATAGCCATCTTATTCACCCTACAATTTCCACCCAACCTTACCAATAACATGTCTAGATGCTCATTTTCAATTCTACCTGAAATAAGACTACAAAAAAGATGGCTAAGGCAACATGATCTATTGATGTCAACCATCATCAGCCAAGCCAAGACTAATCAATAGTTAAGATGAGGATTGGTGATGCCCAAAGCAAGCATTCCTCAATCTTCACATAAACCTTTGGCATCAATAGCTAAGACTAATCAATGTTAGGAAACTATATAGAAAGTAGGACAATATATACTTGACTATAATTCATTAGTCATCTTATTCATAATAATATCAACATGACACAACTTATACAATATCAATCGGACGAAAAATTATACAACCAATGAGTATAATATTACAAAGAAAGTCATATACATACATCGTGTATAAATAATAAACAACAGAAAAAATACATAAAGAGATAGAGTTTAGAGATAGTCTGATTTGGGTAGAGCGTGCACGAAGCACTAACCTAAGAGAGGAAACACCCCACTGCACTGGTAAAATTATTCAAGTGCGGTCCTCCCCCAAGATACTACAACCCGTTGGATTCCTTCGGATGCAGCGAGAGGAATTCCCCGAACCGACTACTTGCCCATGCTCAAAATAATAGTCCGTACGACGATGTTTTCTCAAATAAACTTCCATAAAAGTAATAGTAAGTTAAAGAGAGATTTTACACTCATATTTGATGAGATGAAATTAGCAAAGTATTTGATAAGTGAACACGTACACGTACACATGAGTCTCTACACTTACTCAACAACTCCTCCCTTATATAGAGGAGTCATAAAACTCTTCTAGGCTGCTTAGCCTCATGTAGCTCCCAAGCTGCCAAAAAATAAGGGCTGAAAAAAGGGATTATTTACAAACAAAATCTCAACCACACAACCGTTGGAGACTTATTCAAAAGGGTGATGATAAGTGTCTTGCCCCAAGACACTCCTTAAATGTCTTCACCCTTATAAAATCAATAATTATTATCGTTTTTAACCCCAATTTTTTTGACAGATACTATTAATTATCAATTATAAGAAGCTTGGAATGTGTTGGCTACGCCAACAATTAAAATTGACACCCTAACGAATGAACCCCATCCGTTGAGCATATTTTAGACGTTTTTTTGTAAATTTTTAAAAATATGGATAAAAGTGTGATTTTATACAATTTATATATATTATTATAGTTATAGAAGTCAATCATGTAACTTTTTTCCAATTTAATTCACAAATATATAGGTTTTCTATAATGACAAGACACAAAATATGTGTCTTGCACAAGACTTTTATCATTTCACTATTCAAAAATACTCATTAGAAGTGGAGAAAAACAAGGGATGATATTCCCACAACTGCTGCCTCACACTTTATCAAAAGGAGTCTAAGAGTGAAAAAATAAAAAGTTGGAAAATAATATAAATTTTAATATATAGGTTTGAGTGAGCCCGAGAAGTGGTATGTAACAAAAGTTACTACAGATAATGGTGGGCATCACACAATCAAATGATTAAATTTTAAATCACAACTTTCCAACAATCAATAGCCCAGGGACGAAAGTAGCACTGAGTGTAGATGAACTAGATAAATGAAATTAATGGAATTCTTTCATTTCACATCAGAACAAGTAAAACATTGGCATCAAATAGGCAACCCGACTCTATGTTTAAGCCAACTGAGCAATCAATGTTCACAGAATCACATACGACTCAGACGAGTATCCTACAGGGACACAGACGAATACTCACCGATACATATGTTTCCATGAAATTGAACTTTGTACAACAAACCAAGCATTTCAGTTCATCCAACCGGGGTATCCAAGTAATCCAACCCCATTACTAACAAGGCCACCGAAATCCAAACTAAATCTGAAATGAATTCCTACAACTAAACAGAAGATCAACATTGCAATACATCTAGCTCCAAAAGAGCCAAAAAATTACTCTTGATTAGATTGTCTACTAATATGGACACTTAACCATTTCAATTCTCAAATATAAACCAGTAAACCACAACTGCACCCCAGCATGCATGACTTAAATTTACACCCACTTTAGGTCAATTCAGATCAAGAGAGAGCACAGAAACACAGGAAATCTAACTTCAGTGTATACAATACCAAACCACCCAAGACAAACATTTTCACATATATCACAAAATGTGGTTCAATCCAATACTTCATATATATTTTTTGATGAGGCAACGGTGATATATCTATAGCTAAACATGATGAGGCAACGGTGATATTATAAATTTATAATCCAAACTTTTGACTTTTTTTTAGTTGAGTTAACTCAATGTAATGCTTGAACCGAGCTGATTTGCTAGCCATTCAGTTATGCTCAATCAAAGCTCGGATTGAGCTCGGTTCGACGAAAGCTTGGCTAGGCTTGAGCTCGGCTCGACTGGATGTCTATCGAGTGGACATTGAGGCTAGGAGGCTTAACTCGATTAGGCTCATTTGAGCATTTTAAGTAGGGCATAGGCTATGCTCTATAAATATTGGTAAGTTATATATTAATTTAGATGTTCAAAATTTAATATTAGAGTATAAATTTGTTGTTTTCCTTCTTTTTTTTTTTTTTTTGTAAAGCTCCGTAAGTCACAATCATTAATGTTTAAACCTTGCTTGATTCTGCCCCTATTGTAAAAGATATTAATTTCTATTTAATTTTAATACATACTCCGAGCCTTCATAAAAAGTTGATTTTTGCTTTGAATTTGGAGTATCTAGAAATTTAGTTGATTTTTCTTTGAACTTGGAGAGTTTTAAATTTAAAAAATAAAAATAAAAAATTGAGTCACACCAAACTTCGAGCCGGATTCGAGCCCAAGGTATCTGAACTAAGCCGGGCCCGAATTGTAATTTTAATAATTAAACTCATTTCACATTATCTATCAATTTATAATTTTAATAATACATTAATTATTTTATTTTACTCTTAATATTTAGCGAATGAACCCACAATGTTGAATTTAATTAAAGACATTTACTTACCAACTGCCCCATAGTTTTTTGTGATATTGATTTTTCCCCTAACCTCCAAAGGTTAGTGTAAAGACAAATTTCGAGTTTAAAATAAATAAACACAAGAAATTAGTGAACAAATATAATTGTATTGATTTCAAAGGATTTTGGGTACAATTTTCTGTTTGACAGTTACAAGAAAAAGTAACTAATCCTCCGATTCGATCTCTTTGAGTGAATTTGGATAGACTTTGATCTTAAAAGAGGGTCTTGATGACTTGATCTCGATTAAGATGAGTATTTGATCTCCTGGTAATCGGCGACACGAGCCTTGACGTGTTTAATCCCTTCTCCCGGAGAGTGAGTCTTCAGAATGTCTTCAGTAATTTAGGAGAGAGTCTTTAAAGAGTCTTCAGAGTCCAGACTGTCTCGATGCCATAATGTTCGGGGGGCTTTGAAACTGAGGGGGATGACCCCTATTTATAGCCTTTGGAGGCCTAGGGTTTTTATCCGAGTTTTGGGCCTGGGCCCGAATTAAATAATCATTCCTTTAATTTTAAATAAAGAAATAATTATTATTTTCTCCATCATCCCTGACACTTGTCATCTTGTAGTCGGTCGGAATTTAATTTTGACCAAATGGGTCCACCAAAGTCAACTTGAAACGTGGCAATTTGTGATTGGCCAAATAAAAAATCAATTTATTTTACACGTGTCATTTTCTCATTTGCCGACAAATTTTTACCTCCTACAGATACCCCTCGAGAGCTGGTCGCGACTACACTTCTTGTGTTGTTGGCGCGGTCGGGTCTCGAAAATTTTGTGTACATCATCGCACCAATAAAATGGTCCAAGTGTTTTGATATAATGAGCTGCCTTCCCATAATTTGAGTCCATGTTCGAATATGGTGCAGGAATTGTTGAACAACCTAAATAGCTTAAACTTCAATTTATCACTTAAATATGAGAATATATTTATTGACATATTTAAGCAATAAGACTTTGTTTTTCGGTATTGGAAGTTTGGCTAGATTACATTGGACGCAATTATGAGAGGATTGACAAAGTGGATAAATCATGCACTTGCTAGGACTCTCTTTTATATAAATATATATACAATTTCATGGAAATCTTAGTCAGGTAAGATTTGGATTGAAATTGAAATTAAAGTTGGAGTTGGAGTCAAATACATACCCAATTAATTAGTATATAAGGTGGTCCTGTAAACTTATTTTCATCAACTTGTAAGCTTGCAAGTTGCAACCCTTCTCCTCCTCCAACTGATACAGAGACACTCTAAACCCAGTGACGTTGCCCCCTTTTTCTCTGTATTCAAGCCATCCGGGTTGATACTCGTTGAGAGTGAGAAAGCTTTGGCCGGAACTTTGACAACCATATCTAGATCTTCACTGGAACGAACTTCCTTGGCATACCCAAATAAAGCGACTCGCAGTTGAAATCAATGGCTGAAGCAATATGATGATGATTGAAGACGAAGGGGATAATGATGATGATGATGATGATGATGAGGATGATGATGCGGTAATTCATTCATCAACCATCATGGCCGACTCAGATTGATGGCCTCAACAGAACATGGCAGTGTACAATGGTACTCTATTTATTTTCTATTTTCTATTTTCTACAGATGGAGCGTGCCTTCAAACTTAGTGGACTTTATTAAATTTTCTATTTTTTTCTATTTTTTTTTCACGATACTTTATAGGCACCTGCAATTTTGTTTATATTTTTTCTTATATGCAGCAAGTAGATCTCTTTCGTGGGGAAAGAAGTCAATAGTTGTATAATTCGATGATAGTGTTGAGGAGAAATCAGCAAACTTGAAATCCGAGTCACTTGGTACGAAATTTGCAAGTTTGAAAGCATAATTTGCAGTCTTGGAAGGACGCTGACCTATATTAGGCTCGTCCTGAACATAAGACGTAGATATATGTTAGGCCCGTCATAAAGATAAACTTACTGATCAGAAGGACGTTGACCTATATTAGGCTCGTCTTGAACATAAGACGTTGACCTATGTTAGGCCCGTTACGAAGACAAACTTGCTGGCCAGAAGGACGCTGACCTATATTAGACTCGTCTTGAACATAAGACGTTGACCTATGTTAGGCCCGTCATGAAGACAAACTTGCTGACCAGAAGGACGCTGACCTATATTAGGCTTGTCTTGAACATAAGACGTTGACCTATGTTAGGCCCATCATGAAGACAAACTTGCTGACCAATATTAGGCCCGTCTTGAATATAAGACGTTGACTTATGTTAGGCCCGTCACGAAGACAAACTTGTTGACGAATCGGACGGTGATCCTTGAGTGTTCCCCTCAGTTGGGAACATGATAAGATCCGTCTTGGATACAACTTGGTGACTTGACCATTCTAATAGCGAACATATCAAAGGCAAATTTAATTTAATTAATTAACCTTTTACTTGTTCACTTGTTCTTCAAAGTTTCACTGCTAAATAATTAACCTGCCCCCTGGGTCGATCCTTCTTGCGACACTTTCTTTAACTTGAAAGAGGATAGGTTTGCTGCAAATTTCATAACTTGAAAATTTTGAAGTTGGATGACTTGAAATTCTCGACTTTGAATCTTGAACTTTCGCTTCTAGAAGTCTTGTATCTTGCTGACTTGCGAGAGAGTCATGGATTTTTCTAACTTGTGAGTCTTGTCTTTCGGAGACTTGGTAGTCATGAATTTTGTTGACTCGTAATTTTTTTCTTGCTGACTTGGTAGTCACAATCTTGAAAATCTTTCACTAGACGACTTGGGAGTCTTTTATTTTGACTTGAAGGTTTTTTAATTTTTCTCCATTTGCCAATCTTGAATTTTATTGACTTTTTAGTCTTGACTTCGTTGACTTGAGTGTTAAACTTGTGAGTCTTCTACGTGACTTGGGAGTCTGTTTCTTTGGTGACTTAGGAGTCTTTTGATTTTCTTCACTTTGGAGTTTGATTTTAACGACTTGGTAGTCTTGAATTTTATAAACTTGAAAGTCTTGAGTTTTTCTGACTTGAAAGTTATTGACATAGGAGTCTTTGACTTGAAAATCTTTACTTGGATGACTGGAGAGTCTTTGGCTTGAAAGTCTCAAATTTCAACTTGTGAATCTTTTGATTGACTTGAGAGTCTTTTTCTTAGTGACGTAGGAGTCGCTTGATTTTCTTCACTTTGGAGTTTGATTTTGACGACCTGGTAGTCTTGAATTTTATCAATTTGAAAGTCTCGATTTTTTTTCTGACTTGAAAGTCTTGAAAGTTATTACTTGTAAATCTTTACTTGTACAACTTGAGACTTTTAACTTGAAAGTCTTGAGTTTCAACTTGAGAGTCTTTAACTTTGGCGACTTGAGAGTTTGACTTGAAAGTCTTGGGTTTGTACTTGTGAGCTTTACTTGTACGACATGAGAATCTTTGACTTGAAAGTCTTGAACTTTGACCTGTGAGTCTTGAATTTGTTAATTTGTAAGTCCTTGAATTTTGCTGACTTGAAAGTCTCGAAGCTTGTTGACCAAGAAAGTCTTTAAAATTTGTTGACCTGAGAAGGAGATTTTTTTTTTTTTTAAAGTATGGTTGTATCTGAGTCTAGACCCAAATTGCCTACGTACCTTAAGGGTTAGGATATCCACAAGGGTCAAGCCAAACGTAGTTCAAAGAAAGAAAAAAAAAAGATTTTTTTTTATTTTAGCCGTACACAGTTTATACTCTTGCGGGCCAGGAGTATTACAACAATGCAAATTAAACTAAAAGAAAAAAAAAACTAAAACAAAGGAATTATTTTTTTTTATGTGAATAGTTTAGGCTCTTGTTCGGGAGCTGAATCTTCACTTTCTTAGATTATGCCTTAGTCGGAAGAAAGTGTCTCTTGTTCAAGCTCTTTGTCGACGTTGTTTTTGCTTTGATGACCGGTGAAGATCACAATGTGTCTCTTCACTCTAAGGGATCCTTCAGCCTTGACCTCCAATGTTGAACATCGCTTCATGCGAGATGGAATGGTGCTTTGAACTTCGTTGATGACTCCAAGGCGGCTGAATGCAGAGCTCTTTTCCTGGCCAAGCTGTGATTTCACTATCTTTTTGACGGGTTTGATCCTTGAAGATACATAGGACTTTGATTTTGAGCCACCCTGAATCCTGCTAAAAACTGAGGCTTTGTGGCTTCTTTGACGCCCAATTCGCTCAAAGACAGATGCTTGTTTTCGCGAAGTTGATGGTTCCAACCTATCAAACACGGAGGGCTTTAACTTATGCTGATAATCGTTTCCTTCGTCATCCTCTTCCTCAATTTCAAAGCAGGAAACCATGTTCACAACTGTAACTTGGTCAACTTTTCTTATGAAATCCCTCGGAAAGTATTCCTCTAGAGTGACAGGAACACGAGGGTCTTGCTCAAGCGACTCAATTGAGCCAACTTCTTGTTTGTTGACAACTTCAAGTATCTTCCTTTCTGTTGAAAGTAGCGGGTTATTTCTTCTCCTTTGATGCCTTCGGGATGGTGGTGTTTGGACTTCCCTTTGCTCCCTAGTCTTCTTCCGAGCCACCGAGCTCCATCTTTCATCTTCACTAAAAGCTTCTGGTATTTGCTCATGTTCATCTTGAGGGGCCTACACTCGTACAGAAAGTGGAACAGGTTTTTGACATCCAAACTGAATCATCAAGAATTCCTTCCTTTCGGTCGGAGTCGATTGTGCTGAAATATAATTAGTCTCGACGTTGTCATCCAAGTCGAGTATAATCTGCCCATCTTCAACTAGTCTCATGATCCGCTCCTTGAGCGTGATACACTTCTCTAGAGGGTGACTGACTACCTTATGATAACGACAGTATCTTGGATCGGTAGTTCTTCCCACTTCTTCCGGCCTCTTTGGTTGTGGAAGTTCGATAACTCCTGTCTCTAACAGGTTGTCGAGCATTCCTGACAAATCCGAGTCTGGAAATGGGTATTTCTTTTCTTGAAGCTCCTTCAACGTCGGCTGCTTCCCTTCGACGTTCTTTGAGAATGTGACTTTCTGCCCTCCTGGTGTAGGCTTAGCAGTGATTCGCATTGGTTCGCTCGTTGAAATAGCCATTGACTCTTCTTTAGAAGTCTTTGACCACTTGTCATTCCTCTTGTACTCACTGACACCGTTCCTCGCTTCAGTTGAAGATGTTGACCTTCCCCGACAACTTGCTATGGTTATCTCCATATCATACGTCATAGTTGCAAACTCCTGAAAAGTTTTCGGCTTAACCATTTTGAGGACGTAGAGCAAATCCCAGTGCATACCTTGAGCGCACATATCAACAACCGAAGCTTTGGTAAGGCGATCCTTACATTCAAGACTAAGAGCCCTCCATCGACGGATGTATTCAAGTACTGGCTCGCCCTCCCATTGTCTGGTGTTTGTCAACTCTGTCATGCTGACGACCCATTGTGTACTGTAGAACCTGTTGAGAAACTCTTGTTCCATTTGCTTCCAACTGTTAATAGATTCAGACTTTAATTCTGTATACCAATCGAATGCGATCCCCTTTAAAGAGCGAACGAACTGCTTGACTAGTCGATCTCGTTTTGTGCCGGCGTTGCTACAAGTCTCGATGAAATGAGCAACGTGCTGTTTGGGATTACCCTCTCCATCAAATTGATTGAACTTTGGGGGTTGATATCCTTGTGGCATCCGGAGGGCATCGATCCTTTTTGTGTATGGCTTCGTGTATAAGTGACTCTTTCTCGATCCTTCTCCGAGCTGAGCTTTCACTGCATTTGCAATTAAGCTTTGAATCTCTTCCACAGTCATTGATCCTGAAAATGAGTCTTTCTTTTCTTCTTTGTCGTCTCCATCACCTTTGGAAGATTCTTTGTCATATTCTTCCTTGTGTGTCTCTCCGTCAGATTCTTCATAGGAGCGCTTCTCTATTTTCTTCGTCAGTTTTGCAATTTGTTCACTTTATTCGTCGATTTTCTTGTCCTTCTCTTCGCTCTCCCTAGCAAGTCTTTTCAACATCGCCTCTAATTCAGCGATCTTTTGTTCCATGTTGACAGCCATCGCGTTTCTTAAATCAAAGTTCGAACTTGAATTCTTGGAGAAAGGGATGAGAGGGAGAGATGTCCCACCAAGCGTGCCAAATTTGTAAACACAAATTTCGAGTCTAAAATAAATAAACACAAGAAATTAGTGAACAAATATAATTGTATTGATTTCAAAGGATTTTGGGTACAATTATCTGTTTGACAGTTACAAGAAAAAGTAACTAATCCTCCGATTCGATCTCCTTGAGTGAATTTGGATAGACTTTGATCTTGAAAGAGGGTCTTGATGACTTGATCTCGATCAAGATGGGTATTTGATCTCCTGGTAATTGGCGACACGAGCCTTGACGTGTTTAATCCCTTCTCCCGCAGAGTGAGTCTTTAGAATGTCTTCAGTAATTTAGGAGAGAGTCTTTAAAGAGTCTTCAGAGTCCAGACTGTCTCGATGCCAGAATGTTCGGGGGGCTTTAAAACTGAGGGGGATGACCCCTATTTATAGCCTTTGGAGGCTTAGGGTTTTTATCCGGGTTTTGGGCCTGGGCCCGAATTAAATAATCATTCCTTTAATTTTAAATAAAGAAATAATTATTATTTTCTCCATCATCCCTGACACTTGTCATCTTATAGTCGGTCGGAATTTAATTTTGACCAAATGGGTCCACCAAAGTCAACTTGAAACGTTGCAATTTGTGATTGGCCAAATAAAAAATTAATTTATTTTACACGTGTCATTTTCTCATTTGCCGACAAATTTTTACCTCCTACAGTTAGATAGATTCTTATGAGCGTTTGGCAATTATAATGAAAAGTGTTAATTATGTCAAAATTACGTCCAAAAAAATATGGTAAACACAAATATTCACATAAATGGCAAGTAAAATTTTGTATCTTTAATTTTTTGACGCAAAATCTATACTTATCACTAAAAATGTGAAGGTTTTTGGATAAATTTTTATGACCGTTTGAAGGAGGTTGATTATATGTGGTCTAGCTTATTGCATAATTATGTGATTGTGCTTTAATATAACACATAAATTTCAGGCACACAACTCTTATTCACACACTTTACTCAAAAATTCTTTTTCTTTTTTCCTATCAAAAAACCAAAAAAAGAGAGGAAAAAAGAAAAACAAAAATTGTCTTTTCCTTTTGGATGAACAAGCAGATTATCTTTTGTTTGTGATTTTTCTTTTTTAAAATTTAAAATTGTGCCTTCTTGGCTTCTTATTTCCCTTTTCTTTCCAATTTAAATTTGTGTAGCTAGCATCATATATATTCATAGTCATGGCCGCCCCAACAGTTTTGCAGAACCAGAAGGATTTGCTTCACTTCATTCCAATTTTTAAAGGTTATCATGCATTTTCATATGTTCCTTTTTTATTTTTGTCAGGTGTTAATTAAAAAATTCTGAAAAGATTAAATGATGTATGTTATTTTAAAAGTTTCAACCTTGGAATTTCGTTATTTTTTTGTTAAAGATCTAAATGGATTTCGTTGATTCATTGTTAAGTTTGGTTGATTCATTGTAATTTTTCAAGATTATCATGTATTTTCACGTATTCCTTTTGTTTTTGTTTTTTTAAGAGTTAATGAAGTCTTGAAAAGTTTAAAGCAACGTCTTTTTATTTCATAATGTCAACATGAGAATTTCATTCTTTTTCGTTTGAAGAAAAGATTCAAGTTGTGGAATTGGTGAGTTTTGTAGGAGATGGAGTGAAATCTACTGGCTCCTTAATAGAGAAGAAGATTGACATTTTGGAGAGTTTAGCATCCAATGTAAGCATCTTTTTAGCAATTTTGTTCAGTCTATACCCTATACATGATTTACATAATCAAATTTATAATCTTATTGTCATATTAAATGGTATAGTTTAAAGGCCAAAGGATGGAGAGATAGATCTATAAAAAGTAAAAACTAAACCTTATTAAAACTATATTTACTTTCTCACGTGTTGTGTTTCATACATGCAGATCAACAATCGTCGATCGCGTAGATTACTAAATGATCGGTTGTTAATGAAGCTTGTCCCTCGTTTAAATCCTGAGGAAATTAGGGGCTTATTTGCTCCTCCACCTTAGGGTAATATTACTTATAACAAATTTAATTGATGACTTTTTTACCAAAACTAAACATTAACCCAAAGTTAAATTTACTGGAGAGGAGATTCCATTAACACCATTTTATGTAGCAAATGTAGGACAATGGGATAAAATCAGCAACATAGACATGGGTAAAGAGGTTCTTTCATTCAAAATTCTTATCATTATCAACTCAATACTTTAAAAAAAAAATCAGAATATAAAACTTTATAAACTTTAATATATTCTTTTGAAACTAACCATATATTATATATACTCGTGATATTTAAATTTATAATGCCTTAAACTAGGGTTTAATATTTTGATTGTTGCAGGATAGCATGATGAAGGCCATGAGGCATAGTGGCAAAAAGAGCAAATGCAATGTTGATAGTGAGAAAATGGCGGTGCTTAGTGCATGGCATAGAATTGATTGTAGAGCTAGGGAAGCTCTTCGACGTACCTACCTCTCCAACCTCATTACGGGCTACGAGGTACATGATTTTATTTATTCCTTTTCTTTACCACAGAAACAAATTATAATTTTCTTAATTAACAAACATTCACAAAGTTTGAGTGAGATCATCTTATTTAAAAAGAAAATATAATGATACTAATTCTATAAGGATATAGACTTATCTATTCATGGTGAAACAAACTTGCATATAAAATCTTTTGAACCGTAATTTTGTTAAGCATGTAGGCTCATATATTCTTTGTTTCTTCGATTTTTTTTCCTTTTTTTAATACTTTGCTTGTTTTATTTAGAGATCCATCCAGGCATTTGTTCAGGAGGACAATGATTCTAATATTCTTGAGATCAAAGTTCAAGATCTGTTCTATAGATTATTAATTCATGGCATATGCGAGGTATTGTTTTCTTGCACATCATTATAAATTTTTCATTGGAATTTTGTACAATCTATACCGGTTCTTATCATCGATAAACCTCACAAAAATAAGCAATCGTATTAATTTTCTTGATAATAGTCTTGTTCTTATTTGCGTTACAACAGTTCTATAATTTGGTCTCCATAACCGAGACAGAGATTCGAGGATCAGAAATGGTGAAGACGATGAAAATTAAAAAAAAAAAAGGGATCGATTGAGTTTCCGGACCTTACTCTCTCGCATTTTTTGAAAATGTCAAAGGAAGGAGTTTGGTGAATTTGTTGGGCAAGAAACCAAGTAGAGGACTATAGCATTATCCACTAAAGTTTGTTGAATTAATCATACATTGTTGCTTATGAAGCAATGCTTTAGTTTTAGTGGTCGGCATGTATTTTAAGTAAAATATTTACTAAGATGTTAATTAGGGCTTCAATGTATATCTATCTATACACTAGCAAGTTTTGTATGTAACAAAATAAAATAGTTTTTCATCCGATTATTTTTCCTATCTTAGGGAGATATGTATTTCCTGCATTTCTTAATATTTGCCACCTTAAAAATCATACAGACGACTATTAAAAATTTTGAGAAATCTATATATAATGATCTATTATGTGAAGATGCTATCATTGGATTCATGGGGAAAAAAATACTTCATAGAAATATAGTTTTATAATTTTTTTTGGAAATATATTATTAGAAATTGATAGTCAAAGTCTTGTATTGGAGAGTATGAAAAATCAAAAATGACAAATATTAAGAAATATAAGTATTATATCTTTTTTTTATTATTAAAAGCTATTAAAATACTAAAAATTCAGAAAGATAACAAAGGTTGATGACACCCTTGTTCCTTGTAATCTTAAGAAATTATTTACCTTGTTACGTCAATAATGACAATTTAGTCTCTGACAATTATTTTGTTGATTTAGTTGGTTGAACTTCGCATATGCTTTGTGACTTTGGACCTCCAGTTAAATCTTATCGTGATAATGTTTTTGGGGAGTGTGTCTAGATTTTTCTCTTTGTTTGTTGACAATCTTCTATCTAAGGTTTATAATTTGAATTTGAAGAATTTATTTGTTGATTCTAGTTGTGTTTTTATGCATATATTCGTCAAAAAGTGGGGAGGAATAGTGAGAGATTTGGTGTAATAACCCGCCCCAAAATCGCGATTAATTAAGCGTTAATACCGTAATTATCTAAATTGCGTATAAATTTTTCGCGTTTATTTTCAAGTATTATCTATTTTATCGGTGTCAGGTTTCGTGCAGGAGATGGCAAAGCGTATCAAGTATCGGAATTATAAGTTCCAAAATTATTTTATTTACCTATTAAGTAAATTCGTATCGGGTTACCGTATACGTAATTTTAGTCGGAAAAAGGGTTTAATTATTTTACTTCTAGAAGATTATATTTTATTATTCCAAAACTCAATTTATTTTATTTGAGTTATATTTATTTTATTTAATTTAAGTACAAGTGGTATTTATTTTCCATTTTATTTAATTTCCCTATTCAAGTTCTATCTTATTCCAACCCAAATGTTACCAATTAATTTTACCTAGTATCAAACTAAATGGGTAATTTTACTACTCTTATAATTATTTTACTCATTTGTATTTTCAGATTTTAGTTAATATATTAGTGGTTTAGTTAATGAGGAGTATATTAGATAGTAGAAGAGGTTATTATCTTCATTTCTAATTCAAACACCCACACTCCACTTTCTCTCTCTACAAACTCCATCTCCCTCATCTTGCTCTGCTGCTGCCCGACCCACGCCACCACCCTCTGCCGCGTGCGCGAAGCCACCACCGGCCACCCCTTCTCCTCCTCTCTTGAATTTCATCCAATTTTAACCCAAAGGGTAATTTCTAAAACCCCAATTTCACTCTTTTATACCCTAATCTGATTTTCATGATAATTACATGTTATTCTTGTCAATTTTACTTCTTTTACTCTCTTTTAGTGTAATTTTCAGTTTATGGTTATTAGGGTTTAATTTTGAAAGAGATACATGTGTAATTTGGGTTGTTCTTGAGATATCTTTGATGGATTTATGTTGGATGATGATAAAATCATGTTGCATGTTGTTTCTTGGTGAATTTCTAAGCTTAAGGACAGATTATAACGTATGAAGTTGTTGATTCAAGTGTTATAAGGTTTAATTTGGGTGAATTAAGTGTATTTTGAGGTAAAATTACTAGAATGTGTTAGTGGTATTGAATTCATGGTTGCATGTCATTCTTGAGGCTTTTGATGAGCTTATTTAAGTGTTATAATTTCTGGAAATATGGTAGATTTTAGCCAAGTAGAGTTTAATGGAGAATGATTACAAGTTTGGGAGCTTAAATCACCATTAGAGTCAATTTCAAGAGCTAAAAACGTTCTGCCCAGTTCTGGAAATTTTCGAATTTTTAAAGTTGGATTTTTGCCCAGATTTTTGCTCCATTAGATAGCCCAAAGTATTAGAAAACCATAGGCTTTGGAATTTCTAAATTCCGTCTTGAATCGACCAAGTTATGAGCAAAACCGTGAAACCAGATTTTTACATACGAGTTTAAAGTCAGTAGGTTATGAGCTATTTTTCGACCTCTTAGAGATTTCTTTGGTTTTGAGGAAAACATAAAAGTTTTAAATTATGCCGCGAGCTTTCCGAAAGGTATGGTTTGTAGTCATACGATATCGGAGTATAAGTTATAAGCCCTAAACCGGGTTGTCCTGTGTGAATATTCTGCCCAATTTATAAGTGGTAAAAACTCATTTCTAAGGTTCTAAGCTAAGTCAATAAGGGTCCTTAAGCCTTGATAAATGATGATTATAGATTATAACCTCGAGTTAAGCCTTTAAGTGGAGAAGTATAGTTAGAAACCGGTTATGTCCCAAAGTTATTTATCCAAAAATAAGAGTTTGAGAATAAGTTTTACGTGTCTCCCAGTGAACATTAAATTAATAATTCGATACCTTTGAGTTGGTTAAAGTATCTATCTACTTAAGGTCGTCCAAGTTCTAAATAGTTCTTATGATGAGTTTCCTAAAGTCTCAACTCATGGATTTTTCCCCTCAAATTACATTACCTATCTTTCTTCCATCGTTTACTCCATCAATATTATCCTTCTAAGTAAATCTCAAGGGAATTCTTCTAATTTCATATTCAACCTCTAATCTTTTAATCTCATCTTTCATCAATCAAGTTATCCTTCAAAAGATACAAGTTCCATCTATTAATTCTACCTTTCTACGTCAATTTCTCTATATAATTTCAACCCGAAACCCTTTATTTTCATTGATTCAGCTGCTGTCCGGGCCCATTTTGGGACCCTTCCCTTCATTTTTAGCCTCTGGCCCTTTCATCAAAGTTGTAGATCTCATTTTTCCCTATTCCGGGATATACTCTTTTGCTTTATTCCAATTTTCCTAGCCCGAGTTATACCTTGAACATTATCTTTACTTAAACCTGAAATTTTATTTCTAAAAAGTCGTTTTAATTATTTTACTAAGTTTCTAAGTTTATGATTCTAATTTAGAGCCTTGTTGGTTCTTCGTTATTATTTATTTCCGTCTTAGCCGTCAAGTTGCAAGCGCCATCTCCGAGCCGCACCACCCAAGTTTTTAGCGTCTCAAGGTACGCAAATTGTCCAACCTTTACCGCCGTGCGAGTTAATTCATGTTCTACCAAGTTTTATGCTTTATGCAAGTCTTTTATGCCTTAAAGTGGACCCATCTTATGTTATATAAAGTTTAATTATGTTTTTAGCACTCCTGATCAGAGTGTCCCGACCTGGCCAGTGTCGACCGTTTAACGGTCACCCAATCCAAATCTCGATCGATTTGGGCATACGCGCGTGTGTGAGGTGCTTGCACCGATCATGAGGGTTCCACGTTTTCATTCATATAGCTAAGTTCACTTTACTTATTTATATCTTATGCTTAATTCTTTAAGTTTATTTATGTTTATCCCTTTCCCGGTTTCAAAATGAATTTAAATGTCACCTGAAACCGCTGAACGGTTTTACGTGTTGGAGGTTTCAGATCGAGTGTTTCCCCACTCACCTTCGCGTTGTTTTAATGTTTTGTTTTAGGAGGCTCGAGTTCTCGTGGTCCAAGCAAGTCTGCTCCAAGTAGCTCCAAAGTTGAGGTAGTCCCTAAGCTAAGTTATGGATGGAAGCCAAATTTTGCGCTTTGGAAGACTCTCGCAAATGTTTAAGTTTATGTATCTATTTTTTTTCAACGGATTGTATCAATTATGTATTGGGTTTGGAGTTAGTTTTCCTTGTGGTTTAAAAAGTGTTAGTGTTTTGTGGTTGCCTTGTCTCTTTCGGGACGCGTAATGCCTGCCAGTTGTTTTTCCGCACGCTAATCATGATTTTGGGTGCTAAGTAAGCATTTAATTTGTGGTTTAAGATTGGGGTGTTACAGTTGTGGTATCAGAGCCGTGGTTTAGTGGAATTTGGGATTGTGAAGTTTATTAGGATATTGATCCTTTGTGTTATGATTTTAGGAAGAAAAGTAAGTGTGTGAGAATTGAGTAGATCTTTGGTTGGTGCACCGAGTGGTGTTTATATTGGGGATGGTGGAGAGCATGAAGCTCCAGATGTTTATATGGAATATAAATTGCTTTTCGTCAAGTGGTTTCAAGATTTTGTAAATTGGGGATAGCTCTATTTATAGGGAAGTCTTTGTCAAATTTTTCCTGTGATTTTAGCAGCTTTTAAGTCAAATTTTAAGAAGAAACTAGGTGGGATTGAGTTAAGCCTAGTAAGTTAAACAAGTAAAGTGGTGGATGTATAGTTGGGAATTATAAAGTATGGCAAGGTGTCGTCCTAAAAAGTCTTTGATAGTTTACAAAAAGATTACAAGCAAGTCCCAAGTGGGATTTGGTATAGGGTAAAATGAGTTCTAAATCATAGCACGGAAATAAAATCTTTAAGGGAAACCGAAAAATGGTACAATTTATGGGATTTAGGAAGCGTAAAGAAAAGTTTAAGGCAAGTTTAAAGTTAAAGTAAGAGCCTTTTTAAGTTGCTCATAAGGGGTTAGTTGGTTGAGTCTTGAATCTCGTTATAAGGTTGTTTCTTTTTACGTTAACGAATTCTTTTATTACGTGCGGATTTTAAGAGCTTGTTTTACGTTTTATATGTGAATTAGATGGATACCAACGGCAATCCTCTTCCGAATCCCTTTGCGATGTTTATGGACCCCGACACCAATGTGCAAGATCATCTCAAGACTCTACAAGATGCGTTAGATGCGCATTGTGCGACGAATCCGAATTCCGAATACCATGATGACATCTGTCGAGCCCGGTGCTTATTAGCGACTCTTCCCCACGAGAGTCCGTGGGACGACATCAGAAATCGATACGGGCAGTTACTCCGTCGAGGAGAGCCAGGGCGCCACGCATGGTGCCTCAATTACGTCGGGGCGTGGAATCAAATCGCGATGGAAGTTATAATCACTCAAGCCGCGCAGTCACTAACTCTCCACGTTAGTAAATTAGGCCCCTTTCTTCATGAGATGTTAGGATTAACCGCAACACCCAACGCCGGAATCGCACTGCAGTTGCGTGTTCTCACCACCAGCGGATGAAGTTCGCCTACATTTCGCCACTTATCACGGGCGACCAATTGTTCCAAACGTATCTTCCCATGGAGAGGCGACCACCGCATAACACCGCAGAAGAAGAAGATCCTAGCATGGATCTTGATCAAGATGAGGTACGGCCGCAACCTAGGCAACCCAGGGAGAATGAAGCGGGAACGTCTACACCTGTGACGCCGGTAAGCCTTGAATGGACCACCTTGGGACCCATAATCCGCCACATCGCACGCGAAGAACGTCGTCCTTCACGGCTACGACGTGGAAGGAACTAGGAACAAGAACAGAGGGATCGAATTCCCATGTTTAGTGGAATCTAGTGGTGACTAGGTATCTTGTTTTGGGTCATTGATGAAATTGGCGAACTATGATTAATTTTGTAACCTCCTATGATTATGTTGTGAGCGGGAGCATGGGTTGTAATTTGAACGAACCAAGGAGTATTATTTTGGATTTTTTGATGAAGTAAGAACAATGACGGGGATTGTTACCTTTTAAATATTATGCTTGGGTGCAATGGTATGATGGGATTTCTGACCTCATGAATTATTATGCTTTATAATATTATGGGATTACAAGAATTTTATTGGTATTTTAAGCATGCATGTATGTATGTGGGTAATGTGATTTTATAAAGAAACAAGGATCCTAAATAGGGATGTTTAATTAAAATTTGAATTTTATGGAAAGGGGGTATAAAAGAGGACAAGAATAGGTTATATGGGGAAATAATATGTCTGGTGTAATCTTGTAGTATGTCGCAAAGCTCAAGAAATACGCCTCCCATGAAGAACTGAAATGAGGTGTCAGGGGGTAATAAACTCGAATTGCAAGGACCTCAGCTTAACCCGGGAGTGGTTAGTCACCCCGAATCTTCTTTAGGATCCGTCCCTCTCAATCCACCCCAATACCCGGACCCTTTTGGGATATTCATGCAAGAATTACTCAAACGCTGCACTCTTCCATCTATGGGACAAGCGAGCCAATCTAGGGAAGAGAATTATACAGATAGGGTAGCCCGAAGAAACCCGACTTTTTACAAAGGGGGTTATGACCCCGTAGTGCTTGAAGATTGGATTCGTGAGATGGGAAAGATCTTTGAGGTGATTGGAGTGCCCGAGGATAAAAGGTTGGCCATAGGGACCTATTATTTAAAAGGTGAAGTGATATTTGGTGGAGAACCATTGAGGATAAGTACCAAGGAACCACAAAGTCGTGGAATGACTTCTTAGGAGATTTGAGGGCTCGGTTCTACCCTATTTCCTTAGGCGTCAAAGGAGAAAGAATTTTTAGAGTGGAGTATGTTTAATAAGGACATCTCTGGTGCAATATACGACAAAGTTTAATGAGCTAGCTCGTTTCGCTCGGATTACGTTGCATCGTAAAGGTGAAGTTAACTCACATGAGGAGGCCTAGCGCCATACATCCAGAACGGTTGTCATCCCATCATTTCTCTACGATGCAAGAGATGTATGAAAGAGTCTTAAGTAGAAAGAGTGAGAAAGGAGTTGAAAGCCCAACCACGGAAACCAAGGGTGCAAAGAGGAAATGGAATGATAAGGGAGCGCAGTGCGCTGTTAAGGAGATAGTCGCTAAGCGGCCAATGCCACCAATTCCAGAAACCAAGCTACCCAGGCTCTTGCCAAGGAGCCTGCGAAGTGCGGCAGACTAATCATACTACCGCCCAGTGTCGGGTAGGTACGGGAAACTGTCTATGGTGTGGAGCCTCAGATCATAAGGCATCGGAATGCCCAAAGAGAACCCGAAGACCGGAACGGGAACCACTCGTCCAACACCCCCAATGAGAGCAACGCCGCAGCAAGGAACCGTGGGTCAAGCCTACGTCACGGGCGTAAAAGAAGCGAAAATCGTATGGTTATTCTTGGGACGGTTTATATATATCGCAACCTTTAATTGCATTGTTTGATTCTCGAGCAACCCATTCGTTTATCTCAACCAAAGCCGTTTTGAACCTAAAGTTACAAAATCTAGCCCATGCGATGAATTACTCTATCGGTTTACCTAATGGTCAAGCGATACCATGCACGACTAGTTTTGTGGGTGTCCCTCTTAGGTTGAATGCAGATATCTTTTCTGTTAATCTTATTCAGTTAGATCTAGAGGAGTTTGATATCATTCTAGGTATGGACTGGTTGGTCTCGACGCAAGCTCAGATTAGATGCAGCGAGGGAATAGTTGTTCTCAAGAGCGCCTTAGGCAAGGAAGTTCAATTCGTAGGGGACATAGGGGTTAACCCGTGTCCTATCATATCTTACATGAAGGCTCGAAAGTTGCTTAATCATGGGTGCGAAGGTTACCTATGCCTAGTAAGTGAAGATCCCAAAGATCCGCCCAGAATAGAAGAAATCCCCGTGGTACGAGATTTCCAAGATGTTTTTCCTGAAGAAGTTGCGGAACTACCCCCGAGGAGGGAGATTGATTTTGAAATAGAGTTAGTTCCAGGGACTATGCCTATATCCAAGGCACCATACAGGATGGCGCCTGCGGAGCTTAAGGAATTAAGAGAGCAATTAGATAATTTATTGAGTAAAGAGTTCATCAGACCGAGCACATCACCCTGGGGAGCTCCGGTATTATTTGTGAAGAAAAAGGATGGTAGCTTAAGGTTATGTATCGATTACCGAGAGCTGAACAAGGTTACTATCAAGAACAAGTACCCTCTTCCAAGGATCGATGATCTATTCGACCAGCTTCAAGGAGCCGGAGTATTTTCTAAGATAGACTTGAGGTCAGGATACAACCAGCTCAGAGTTAGAGCTGAAGACATACCCAAGACTGCCTTTAGGACGAGGTATGGACATTATGAGTTTACAGTGATGCCGTTTGGGCTTACCAATGCACCGGCAGTATTTATGGATCTAATGAATCGGGTATTCAAACCCCATTTGGACAAGTTTGTAGTGGTGTTTATTGACGACATTCTGGTGTATTCGAAGAGTCTAGAGGAGCATGAGCAGCATTTAAGGATTGTACTTCAAACCTTAAGGGAACAACAGTTGTATGCTAAGTTTTCAAAGTGTGAGTTTTGGCTGAAAGAAGTGGCTTTTCTAGGCCATATAGTCACCAGTGAAGGGATCCAAGTGGACCCTAGTAAGATTTCTACGGTTCAAAGCTGGACAAGGCCCTCTACAGTTAGTGAAATCCGAAGTTTCTTAGGTATGGCCGGATATTATCGAAGGTTCGTGCCGAATTTCTCAAGAATAGCTCTTCCGTTGACTAATCTTCTCAAGCAATCCACACATTTTGAGTGGACCAACAAGTGTGAAGAAGCCTTCCAGGTGCTTAAAGAAAAGCTGACAACCGCACCAGTGTTATCCCTTCCCGAGGAAGGAAAGGAGTATGTGGTATATAGTGACGCATCCCATCAAGGATTAGGTTGTGTGCTGATGCAAGATAACAAAGTGATCGCCTATGCGTCTCGGCAATTAAAGCCTTATGAAAAGAATTACCCGACTCATGATTTAGAGCTCGCAGCAGTGGTTTTTGCCTTGAAGATATGGAGGCATTATTTATATGGAGTCCATACGACCATTTTCACGGATCATAAGAGTCTCAAATATATATTCACTCAGAAGGAGTTGAATTTAAGGCAGCGACGATGGTTAGAGCTTATCAAGGACTATGACTTGGATATCCAGTACCATCCTGGTAAAGCAAATGTGGTAGCTGATGCGTTAAGCAGAAAGACACAGCATGTAAAGTCGTAAAGTTGACTGAGGATTCATCCGAGATTACACCGGGAATTGTGTAAGGAAAGCATCGAGCTAGTCAAGCAGGGGGAAGTCATGGAGAAGCTCGCTGCGTTATCCTTACAGTCATCCATCATTGAGGAAATCAAGGCGGAGCAAATGAACGATTCTCGAGCTCAAGAGAATCGGGACAATCTTGCAATAAAAGGATGCCGGATTCTGATCCAAGAAGATGGAACCCTAAGATTTCGGGATAGATTGTGTGTACCTGACAAGAGAGACTTAAGGTTAAAGCTTTTGGAGGAAAGCCATAATTCATTGTTTTCAGTACACCCAGTAGGTACTAAGATGTATAGGGATTTGAAAGAAAATTTTTGGTGGCCAAATATGAAGAAGGATATAGCTAATTATGTGGATGATGCCTAACTTGTCAAAAAGTCAAGCAGAACATCAATGGCCATCAGAGAACTTAGGCCTTTGGAAATTCCCACATGGAAATGGGAGTCGATCTCTATGGATTTTATCATGGGTTTACCCTCACCATGTCGAGAAAGAATGCTATATGGGTCATCGTGGACCGCCTAACTAAGTCGGCACATTTCATTCCCATCCATGAAGGGTGGAAAGTGGATAAATTGGCAAATATTTACCTCCGTGAGATTGTTCGTCTACATGGAATTCCAAAAGATATAGTGTCCGATCGGGATACGAGATTTCAATCGAGGTTTTGAGCGCTATGCAAGGAGCTTTTGGCACGCGACTCAATTTCATAGCTCTATCATCCGGAAAGTGATGGTCAAACCGAAGGGTGAATCGATTGTAGAAGATATGCTACGAGCATGCGTCCTCGACTTTCAAGGAAATTGGGATGAATTCCTCCCGCCATCGAATTTTCGTATAATAATAGCTATCAAGCCACCATTAAGATGGCCCTTCTTTAAGCACTCTATGGTAGAAGATGCCAACCCCGCTATGTTGGGGAGAGCTAGCGAAGCACTAATCATAGGTCCGAATTAATTCAGACACGGCAGATAAGGTTCGAGTTATTCAACAGCACATCAAGACCGCCCAGAGCCGGCAAAAGAGCTATGCAGATAAGAGGCGGAAACCTCTCGAGTTTCAAGTTGGAGATCACGTTTTTCTCAAGATTTCTCCGACCAAAGGGATCCGGAGATTCAATGTCAAAGGGAAGCTAAGCCCACGCTACATTGGGCCATACCCAATCATAGAAAAAGTCAACCCGGTAGCATACCGAGTGGAGTTACCATCTAGCTTAGGAGGAATCCACGATGTTTTTCATGTGTCGCAGCTTCGGAAATATGTACCGGACCCAAGTCATATTCTAGTGGGGGAGCTGAAGATTTAACCGTCAAGCAACAACCGATTCAAATTCTGGATCGGCGAATCAAGAAGCTACGAACGAAAGAAGTTCCCTTAGTCAAAGTGCTATGGGCGAATCAAGACACGTCGGAAGCCACGTGGGAGACCGAAGAAAACATGAAGAAACAATATCCCCATCTCTTCTAAGGTAAACAAACGCGTTTTATGATCATCGTCAAGTTTCGAGGACGAAACTTCTTTTTAGGGGGGGAGGATGTAATAACCCGCCCCAAAATCGCGATTAATTAAGCGTTAATACCGTAATTATCTAAATTGCGTATAAATTTTTCGCGTTTATTTTCAAGTATTATCTATTTTATCGGTGTCAGGTTTCGTGCAGGAGATGGCAAAGCGTATCAAGTATCGGAATTATAAGTTCCAAAATTATTTTATTTACCTATTAAGTAAATTCGTATCGGGTTACCGTATACGTAATTTTAGTCGGAAAAAGGGTTTAATTATTTTACTTCTAGAAGATTATATTTTATTATTCCAAAACTCAATTTATTTTATTTGAGTTATATTTATTTTATTTAATTTAAGTACAAGCGGTATTTATTTTCCATTTTATTTAATTTCCCTATTCAAGTTCTATCTTATTCCAACCCAAATGTTACCAATTAATTTTACCTAGTATCAAACTAAATGGGTAATTTTTACTACTCTTATAATTATTTTACTCATTTGTATTTTCAGATTTTAGTTAATATATTAGTGGTTTAGTTAATGAGGGAGTATATTAGATAGTAGAAGAGGTTATTATCTTCATTTCTAATTCAAACACCCACACTCCACTTTCTCTCTCTACAAACTCCATCTCCCTCATCTTGCTCTGCTGACCATTACGCCACCACCCTCTGCCGCCGTCGCCGCCAGAAGCCACCAGCCGGCCACCCCTTCTCCTCCTCTCTTGAATTTCATCCAATTTTAACCCAAAGGGTAATTTCTAAAACCCCCAATTTCACTCTTTTATACCCTAATCTGATTTTCATGATAATTACATGTTATTCTTGTCAATTTTTACTTCTTTTACTCTCTTTTAGTGTAATTTTCAGTTTATGGTTATTAGGGTTTAATTTTGAAAGAGATACATGTGTAATTTGGGTTGTTCTTGAGATATCTTTGATGGATTTATGTTGGATGATGATAAAATCATGTTGCATGTTGTTTCTTGGTGAATTTCTAAGCTTAAGGACAGATTATAACGTATGAAGTTGTTGATTCAAGTGTTATAAGGTTTAATTTGGGTGAATTAAGTGTATTTTGAGGTAAAAATTACTAGAATGTGTTATTGGTATTGAATTCATGGTTGCATGTCATTCTTGAGGCTTTTGATGAGCTTATTTAAGTGTTATAATTTCTGGAAATATGGTAGATTTTAGCCAAGTAGAGTTTAATGGAGAATGATTACAAGTTTGGGAGCTTAAATCACCATTAGAGTCAATTTCAAGAGCTAAAAACGTTCTGCCCAGTTCTGGAAATTTTCGGAATTTTTAAAGTTGGATTTTTGCCCAGATTTTTGCTCCATTAGATAGCCCAAAGTATTAGAAAACCATAGGCTTTGGAATTTCTAAATTCCGTCTTGAATCGACCAAGTTATGAGCAAAACCGTGAAACCAGATTTTTACATACGAGTTTAAAGTCAGTAGGTTATGAGCTATTTTTCGACCTCTTAGAGATTTCTTTGGTTTTTGAGGAAAACATAAAAGTTTTAAATTATGCCGCGAGCTTTCCGAAAAGGTATGGTTTGTAGTCATACGATATCGGGAGTATAAGTTATAAGCCCCGGAAACCGGGTTGTCCTGTGTGAATATTCTGCCCAATTTATAAGTGGTAAAAAAACCCATTTCTAAGGTTCTAAGCTAAGTCAATAAGGGTCCTTAAGCCTTGATAAATGATGATTATAGATTATAACCTCGAGTTAAGCCTTTAAGTGGAGAAGTATAGTTAGAAACCGGGTTATGTCCCAAAGTTATTTATCCAAAAATAAGAGTTTGAGAATAAGTTTTACGTGTCTCCCGGTGAACATTAAATTAATAATTCGATACCTTTGAGTTGGTTAAAGTATCTATCTACCTAAGGTCGTCCAAGTTCTAAATAGTTCTTATGATGAGTTTCCTAAAGTCTCAACTCATGGATTTTTCCTCAAATTACATTACCTATCTTTCTTCCATCGTTTACTCCATCAATATTATCCTTCTAAGTAAATCTCAAGGAATTCTTCTAATTTCATATTCAACCTCTAATCTTTTAATCTCATCTTTCATCAATCAAGTTATCCTTCAAAAGATACAAGTTCCATCTATTAATTCTACCTTTCTACGTCAATTTCTCTATATAATTTAAACCCAAACCCTTTATTTTCATTGATTCAGCTGCTGTCCGGGCCCATTTTGGGACCCTTCCCTTCATTTTTAGCCTCTGGCCCTTTCATCAAAGTTGTAGATCTCATTTTTCCCTATTCCGGGATATACTCTTTTGCTTTATTCCAATTTTCCTAGCCCGAGTTATACCTTGAACATTATCTTTACTTAAACCTGAAATTTTATTTCTAAAAAGTCGTTTTAATTATTTTACTAAGTTTCTAAGTTTATGATTCTAATTTAGAGCCTTGTTGGTTCTTCGTTATTATTTATTTCCGTCTTAGCCGTCAAGTTGCAAGCGCCATCTCCAAGCCGAGCCGCACCACCCAAGTTTTTAGCGTCTCAAGGTACGCAAATTGTCCAACCTTTACCGCCTTCGTGCGAGTTAATTCATGTTCTACCAAGTTTTATGCTTTATGCAAGTCTTTTATGCTTTAAAGTGGACCCATCTTATGTTATATAAAGTTTAATTATGTTTTTAGCACTCCTGATCAGAGTGTCCCGACCGCTTAATCGGCCACCCAATCCAAATCTCGATCGATTTGGGCATACGCGTGTGTGAGGTGCTTGCACCGATCATGAGGGTTCCACGTTTTTCATTCATATAGCTAAGTTCAGCTTTACTTATTTATATCTTATGCTTAATTCTTTAAGTTTATTTATGTTTATCCCCTTTCCCGCTTTCAAAATGAATTTAAATGCCGGCACTGAAACCGTTTTCGAACGGTTTTACGTGTTGGAGGTTTCGTACTGAGTGGTTCCCCACTCACCTTTCGCGTTGTTTTAATGTTTTGTTTTAGGAGGCTCGAGTTCTCAGGGTCCAAGCAAGTCTGTTCCCAAGTAGCTCCAGCAGGTTGAGGTAGTCCCTAAGATAAGTTATGGATGGAAGCCAAATTTTGCGCTTTGGAAGACTCTCGCAAATGTTTAAGTTTATGTATCTATTTTTTTTTCAACGGATTGTATCAATTATGTATTGGGTTTGGAGTTAGTTTTCCTTGTGGTTTAAAAAGTGTTAGTGTTTTGTGGTTGCCTTGTCTCTTTCGGGACGGCGGTAATGCCCCGGTCAAGTTTTTCCGCTGCGCTAATCATGATTTTGGGTGCTAAGTAAGCATTTAATTTGTGGTTTAAGATTGGGGTGTTACATTTGGTTTTATGCGAGTCAAAAATAAATAAGCGTGTTTGAATGATATTTATATCTTTAATGGTTAGTGTTTTAATGGATTTGTGTTGAATATCTGGTGGGTAAAATTTAACAAGTTTTAGTGGTCTCGTCCCTCTTCGAGAACATATCATAAACAAGTTTGGGTTCCTAAAACTAAGCGGTGTGGGGTGTCTTTTCCTAATGCTAGCAATGGTGGTGACTCTGTAGGCTCTTTGGACTCAAATCGAACATTCTCTATCCCATTTTGTGTCAGTTTAAGTAAACTAAAAGTTGTCTCAAGTCCTATTGGTTCTCTTGGTTTTATTTCTTCAATTCCGCGTTTGCATATGGACGTGTCTTCTAGATCGAAGTTGAACGATAGTGAGGACACTTTGTCTCTCCGATCTGAGTCTGATATTCTTCCTGGCCTCGAGGATGCCATCTTGGAGGGCTTGAAAGTTGACATTAGAAGGGAGCGAAATGAAAAGGCTTTGTTGAAATCTAAACAGAGGAGGGTTATGGATGCTACTTGCTGAATTTGAGGTCTTCTTCTTTAGCTTGGTAAGATTATTCTTACCTAACATAACATAATTTAACTTAAGCTTACGTTACCTTATAACTTTATCATCCAAAAGAACATGACTTACTTTTAGATAATTCATATTTAAAATTCTTTATTCAATTCACATAATTCATTGTAAAATAAAAAAGAAACCGGTGATGTGACATTTAACTAACTCTACTACTTTTATCATCTAACTTAATCTTACAATCTAAAAGAATATAACTTGAGTTTGAAATTGTCTAAGGGCGTGTCAAAAATTTGGATAAAATGGGTAGGATAAAATTTTACCTAAATTTACAAAAACTTACCATTATTTACCAGAAATGAAAAACAAAAAATTTAATTTTGATATATTAGAATAAATTTGACAAAGCTTACCCAAATTTATCAAAACTTAACTTTGATCCAATTACATTTACTCATAAATTTGACAGAAAGTAGTAACCCTCAACTTTAACAAGTTTCGTACTGTATTACTACCTCCGTCCCATTATATTTGTCCATTTACCTAACTTGAGACATTCAATGTGTATTGGAAATTGAGGTGAAAAGTTTGTAATTTACCTAAAATACCCCTACTTTAATTGAAGATAATAGTTGTTGGAATTGTAAAAGGTGAAAAATGAATTTATTAATTAGGGGTAGAAAAGTAATTACAGTTGTTGGAATTATAAATGAGACAAATATTTTGGGATAAAAAAAATTAGGTAAAAGAACAAATATTTTGGGACGGAGGTAGTAGTAACATTAGGTTTAACTAGTAGCTGTAATAGTAATAAAATAAATAATAATAGTAATAATAATAATAACTTTTATTATTTATTAGTAATAAATAAATAAAATTGAATTTACACCAATCATCATAAGTTCATAACCATTTACCAAAACAAAAAAAAAAAAAAAAAGCACGCGAGGCATAAATCGTTTACCCATCCTTACTTGTGAGAGTTTTCTCCCACCGGCTGCTTGGTTTTCTTTCTCCGAAAATTATTGTGTACTCCCGCGGGAGTACACATCTTGGTATTAGTCCCGCTACTGTAGGGAACGAATAAATATGACACATATATAAGGATATTAATTATTAATCTGTGGCTAATTGGTTGAGACATTCCTATTATACACAACATGTCAAGGATTTGAAGATTGACAACTCCCCTTCTATTATTGTTTTCTATATTTTCATGATATTATGATTATAATTTATTTTCATGTATTTTTTATATATCAATCAAGTATTCTCTTTTATTGTTCATACTTTTTGACTTTTTTTAAATTTTATCTTTCTTGTCTATATGTCAAAAGTGAAAATCTTCCAGTTTCACGCCTTTTCAATTTGCTACGTATCCACTCTTTTAGAATGTCCAATGAGATTTTTTTAATTCTTTAAAATTTTAATATATTGTACTTAATTTAGAAGTTAGTTTAATCATTCGTACTCGCTCTTTTAGAATGTCTAATAAGATTTTTTTACTCCTTTAAAATTTTAATATATTACACTTAGTTCAAAAATTGGTTTAATCATTCGTATACCTTTGCACACTAACACATACACTTTTGCACACCAACACATACATTTTTACACACTAATACATACACCTTTGCACTCTAATACACACACCAACACATATACCTTTCCACACTAACACACACTCCTTTACACACTAACACACACCAACATATACACATTTGCACACTAACAGACATACATTTGCACACCAACACATACACTTTTGCACACCAACACATATACTTTTGCACACTAACACACACACTTTTTGCACACTAACACTAACACATGAACTTTTGCACACTAACACTAACACATGAACTTTTGCACACTAACACATACACTTATGCACATTCTTTAGGTTATTGTTATAATTATTTATAATTAATTTAAAATATATAAGGGATACATTGAAAATAATAGTCATGCACACTAAAGCTAATATCTATGATTAGTGTGGAGTAGTACAACATTAGTGTTCATACGTATCATATTTTAGTAGAAAGAGAAAAAAAGTACAACAATTACAAATACGCTATTTATAAAAAATGTAGTTTATAGTATATTAATTTGTGTAAAACTAATCAATTAAAATTTAAGAAAATTGCAAAATGTAAATAATGTGAAAAATAAATTGGTGGAATAGAAAAAATTAATTAATTAAGAAAGTAATTAAACACAGAAAATGAACGTTGGAGGTGACTAAAACTAAACATGAGGAACAAATGTTGGAGGCATCGATCTTGCAACCATCAACCTAGCAAATATCCATCTAACCACTCAATTAGAACTGCTCGGGTGATAGGTTATACATACGCTAATATTTTCATATACGAATATATAGCGGGAGTACCAATGAAATCCATATTCCCGCAGGATGACCTTATAAGACCAAATGCAATAGGAGGAATACCATATTGGAACATATGCCAAGTTCCCAAGTTTTAGTGCAATATGGAATGAAATTTTGGGAATGCAAAATCGGGAACACTCCATAGTTCCTGGAGCTTCACCATTTCAACAAAGCAACAAATTAAAAGGTGACATGTGACATTAATATAGGTAAAAGGAAAAAAGTTAATTAGCCAAACAAATATTTTATAGTAAAGTGTAGGAATGAGTTCCTATTATTGTAGAATAAATGGAATGAAGTTCCAAAAAATAGGAATTATGGCTGATGTGGAAGGAGGGGACCACCAATTTCATTCCAAAAACAGGATCACCATTGTATTTGCTCTAAGTAAGGGTGGCCAGAAAATCCGAGATCCGATCCGAGATTCGATCCGAAAATCCGATCCGAGAAAGGGATAATTAACAGACAGTTTTTAAGTCCTGTGGATCGGATATCCAATCCGATATTTTTTCCCGGATCACCGATTGGATACGGATCAAGAAAAAAATCCGCGGATAACGGATCGGAAAATCCGAAAAATTAAATATTAGACCCAGTAACTCCCACTTAATCTCGGCCCATTCCCTGCTGGCCCATACACCTAGTCTCTCCCTCTTCTTTTACTTAACCTAGAAATCAGATGGCACTGCCAAATTCATCCAGTCTCACTCATAACTCAAAACCCTAGCCTTCTTCAGTTCTTTAGCAACAACTGCAGACTGCGGTTCTGCTTGATTGCTTCTACACCACGATTTGAGAGAGACTTCTTTCCCTCTTTTCATGATCCCTCAATGAATTCAATTCGCTCTGCTGCTGTGATTATGATTTAGTGAACTTTGTTACGAAAGACGAGAGGAACAACTTCACGAGCAGTCAGGTTTGTCCAATATGTCTTAGCTATTTCTTTTTTGATGTATTCATGTCGTAGTTTGTTTGATTCATGTTGTTGGGTGGTAATTTGTTGAATTTTTCAGTGTTTGGTCACACCCTTTTCGATATTTCATCTCAGTTTACTACCTCTTGTCCTTCCTCTGGTTTCATCCCATATTCGAGAAGTTCCCAAGTTGGAGGTAACAGATCTGTTTGTTTTACTATCTGTTGTATTCTTTTTTTAAATTATTCAGGTCTTATTTTGCTTAATTCGTTATATTGAGAGCTAATTTGTTGAATTCTTGTACTTTTCAGTGTTGGGCCACTATCATTTTTGATCTTTCGTCACACACTCGCACTTCGCTGTTACTTGCTGCCTGTTGTTCATCTTGTACTGTAGCAGTTCCTGAGTTGGAGCCTGGAGGTAACCATCTTCATGTTTGCTGAGTGACATTGTTGTCTGCTGTTTGTTGCTGTCTGCTAAATGCTAATTTGCTAATTTGATTATAATTTGTGTACTGACTTGCATCGTGACTTCGTTAGTGTTTTTTTGGTGTTATTTTTCATACCATTATCTTTCCTGTGACTGTGCAAGTGTATGTTGTTAATTATAATTGGTATTTATATGAACTCACTCATTTATTTGCGGTGTGCATAGCAAGGTATTCATGTTTTCAGCCTCTGCCTCTAATTTACATATGACTTATAAGATCTGTTCTTTCTCACAGTCTCTCCTCAAAACCCTAGAAACCCGACAGTCCCCCCGTTTCTCTCTCTAACCCTCGCAGCAAAATGAAGCTCGTTAGGTAAGTTTCTCATCTCCATTTTCATGTCGATCTTTTGTTTTACTGCCTCTTCTTCCTTCAATTTGAGTTCTGACTTCAGAGCATTTTGTGTACAGGTTTTTGATGAAATTGAACAACGAGACTGTCTCCATTGAGCTCAAGAATGGCACTGTCGTTCATGGAACCATTACAGGTTTCACTCTACTCCTTTTTTTCCCTATGTTTAGTTTCTGCTCTTCGTTTTCAGTTTGTTTCGGTCAAATTAGTTGTTTTAGATCTTCTTTTAATTTTGTTGGGCCATTTTACTGCTGCACTGTGAAATGAGTTTGATTGAATTGGCTATATTTGTAACTATTGTTGTTGTGCTGGAATATATTTTTGTTTCAGTGTGGTTTATACTCTTATGGCGCCCTTGCAAGTTATCAATTCTTGGATTGTCTTGTCCTTACTTCCGAATGAGGGTACTGGATGGGTTGGAGATGGAGAAGGTCATTGTTAGCTGCTTTGAGAATGAAAAACCTTGGGGGTTTTCAGTATGGGGTTGCTGCCTTTTAGATTAGGGGAGCATTCTTTTTTATGGGTTATCTGTGGTTTCTATTGTTCATAGATAGTTGAACTACTTCTTGGTTTGATGGATTGGGCAAATTGTTTATGTATAACATAAATTTTGATAGGAAGGCTTTTACAGATGGTTGAAGATTAGATGGAGATTCGGAGTTGGATGAGTTCTGGATGAGGGTAGGTGCTCATCTTGGAGAAATAATGTGAAATGGGAGTTTGGTAGCTGGTATATGCTTAGTGGTGAAGTTCCTTAACAATTTCAATTTCACATTGAGTGTAATGGCTATGACAACTGAAATGTTTTGATTATGACATAAACAGACGCGAAGCAACCATGGAGCATATTAATGTTTTTGATCATAGAATAGAGATAATCCTAGAAATCTTCACAAGACTAAGCTAGGCTAAACTGAGAGTAAGCTTGCTTTAGAGAGAAATGGAGGCAGAAGGCCAAGACTATATATTTGTTCTTGGAGGTTGGTGCTCTTGGTAGCTTGTATGCATATGAATACTAATTCAATTCCCTTCAAAATCATATGTTCTTCATAAGTTTTCATAATTTGAGGATTACTCTATGGGTCTATTGTTGTTAGTAGGAGCACCTTTCGGGTGGCTGGATGAGGATGGCTGCTATTTATTTATTTAGATCACTTTGGAGTTCAAAATGATCATCTTGGGGTTGTACATTATAGTGTGACAAGTATTCTGGGTGACAATCTGTGACTGTTATCTGCTATGAACAGCTTTGCCACTGCAACATTGTGGTTGCATGCTTGGTCTTTTATCTTGTGCATCTGATGATTGAAACACAATTTTAGACTAAGTGGGAGGAGATGATGGTGGCCTTTTGCAGAGTGGTGTTGAATGAATTAGCCTAAAGAAAGCTGCTCAAATTATGATGAATTATTTGCTTGCTGGTTGTTTTTTCTTTATCTTATCCTGCCTGAAATGCTAATGCAGACAAGAGAGAAGCGGCTGTGTCTTGACCTAAGTTCTCACACCTTTTACCAAGATGCACCTTAATTTAATATTTCTAGTGGATTATGAAGAGTTTTTCTTTGTATTTGTTTCATAGCATCCCATTGATTTCTGCCTTCACAATCTACCCATATGTATTTCTGCCTCAAAATTTTATGTTTTCTTTTATGATTTTAAATTTTATGTTTTCTTTTAGGTTCTGGGATTTGTATGTCATTACGACAGTATGATACTTAAGGCTCTATCCAATTATTTGTAGGGGAAAAATAGTGTTGCTTCTTGCCTTTCTATTTGGGTTTTCTTCTATTCCCAAGGCGCTGAAGACAATATAGTTCTTCAGTTTGTAACCAGATCTCATATTCTCATCACAATTCTTCAGGTTGTCCTTCATTTTAGTGTTTTATAATTAATAGCCCCAAAGTACATCATGTCTCAAGGTCCAATGGCCATATATGTAATGTATTTGGTGATGTTTCTGGAGAAACAATTGTTCTTTGGAAATATTGATCTTTTTACTGCATATTCAAGAGCTGTTTTTCCTTGGATAGGACTGAAATGGTCTAGCATTTCATTGTTGTGTATGCTGATTGAGGAGTTTTTTGCTGTCTCTGCAATTTGTGTCCAGGAGTGATGTCCTTTTCATTTAGGCCAAAATCCTACAAAAGTTTGTAGCAGATGCAGATCAAGCTTTATGAAAAGTTTATAATTTGAGCTTGACAATGATTATGTTGAAGGATTCTTAAATTTGATAAGAAGCTCTGCAAATTCTATTCATCGTTTATGTCTTTTCTGCCTGCATGAACTTTGTGTATACATCTGAATGATGTAAAATAGTGGTAAATTCTGTTTAGTGATTCTGAGTATTGGAGTTTTAGTGGAAGTTGTCACGATGTGCCTTGGTCTATTGCTTTATTTGGTGTTGTTTTTCCCAAAAAATTGGTGCTGTGCTAATTTGAAGAACTTCTTTGTTTAGTATAGCTTAAGTATATTCTTTTGAGTATGATTTTCAGTTTTACAAATAAGAGAAGATAATCGCTGGTTGTGTTTTGTGTGTCCTGTGATCAGGCTGTGGGTGGCAAGAATAGAGTCCCATAAGGAAACTATGTACAACTTCCATATGACTTTTCTGCCAATAGAAGAGCAAAAGTCCCTGATATCAGAGACTGGTTTGCTTATTTTTTTTGGTTTTTTTGGTTAGTTTTTTATAAAAAGTTTCCTTGCCTTTCTTTTTGGTTTCAAAATGACAATTGGATTGATATGTGGAAGCTTTTGTTTGGGTTTACTCGCCAAGAAACCTCAACTCCGCGAAAGCCTTGGGAATACAGCCATAGGCGTTATAATGAGATATTATGCGAAAGGTCTATCTTGCTCATTCTTTGGTTAGCCTTGGCCTTATTTATGAGGTTGTCTTCACTGTGGAGAGATGAATATTGAAGCGAAGTTGATTACTAATTTACCAGTCCTGAAACCTGTCAACAAATATCTTGGGGAGAAGTCAAAAAGCTTGGCCACTTTAATTGCTTGGCTGCTTGCTTGCTAATGTGCGCTAGTATATATTCTTCGAGTAAACTGATAATGAGAATGATTAGAATATGCTGGAAGTTAGTAAAACGAATGATCAACCAAATGATGCTAAATACTGAATCTGGAGCCTGATGTGGATCTTCTTTGTTCTTTCTTTGATTGATGGTGTGTATCCTTGCCTTCTCAGAGCCTGCCTTTCTCTAATTTCTGTAGCTTTTGAGTGCTTAAAAGTTAGAAGTCTTTGAAGTTGGTGGGGTCTGTAACTTCTCAGAATATTTGTGTTATTTGTTTCCATTTGCAAGTCACTTAAGAACAGTTCAACAACGCATTACTAGTGTGATATTGCTTTAAACATGGTATCTCTGAAAGATGCCCGCATTCAGCTTTATTGTTTGAGTTGCAGAGAGGCTAGTTTCTCTTCCACGTGATCTTGAAAACAAGTGACTATTGAATATTAGTTCATCCATATACTGGACGTGAAGACGGATTAGAGACGCATTTAGCTTTAGTTCACTTCAGTGTAGGGATTATAAACACAAATATCACTACAATTTGACGTGGGAGCATAGTTACCAAGAACACCCTGACCATTGAAATCTACCTTCCATGATCAAGTATTTTGTATCTTGGCTATATGCGTTAAGGAGCTAGCTACTTTTGTGTGTGTGTGTGTTTTTTGGGGGGGGGGGGGGGGGGGGGTTGGTAACTATGCGTAGGAGCTGGCATTGCTAGACACCAATTGCTCCTGGTAACTATGTATAGGAACAGGCATTGCCTGACACCAAATGTTACAAAATACAGCTTTGATTTGGACTAAATACAGCTTTGGTTTGAACTAAAATAATACAGCTTTGATTTGAACTCTTCAACCCACCGTTTACTTTTGTCATGGGCATTGGAAAAAGAAAACCATTTGAGATCATTGTGCTATATGTAGACAAAGATTTAACGTTTAGCTTGATATCTTAAACCTATAATGCTTTGAATATTAGCCACCATTCTTTTCCTTGTGATCTCCTATCAGACCTTTTTTACCCTGCTTTAGATAGTTTGGATCATGTATTGTTATGCTTCACCCTTGATCTATTGGAGAAGACAATATTTTGTTCAAATTCAGCAATGTAGTAAGCAAGATCCAATGTTTACTAGTTATCATGTATATTTTTCTGTAGAAAATAGTGATATATTTCTCACATTATTCTTTTCAAGGCTTTTTTTTTGGGGGGGGTGTGGGGTTGGTAGGTCGCTTGACCATGCCTGGTATCTTCCTTCTGAAGTCTATGGACTGGGTCCCTGAGTCAGAGAACTGTCTAATATGCTTAGAGTTAACTTTTATGTGTAAATGAGTGATATTTTTGGTGGAATGGCAAAGAGAAGGTATGAAATATTGCACTTGCGGCTTCTTTGTGTATGGTTTCTATGTTATGTCATAGGTCTTTTTGTTTTTCCAATTTGGAGCTGCCTGAGTTTGTGTTTATGTATCGTGTTACTGTTGACAAACAGGTGTTGACATCAGCATGAACACACATTTGAAGACCGTTAAACTCACACCAAAGGGTAAAAATCCAGTAACTATGGATCATTTGAGTGTACGTGGGAACAATATTCGATACTACATTCTTCCAGACAGCCTGAATCTTGAGACTCTGCTGGTCGAAGAAACACCGAGGGTCAAGCCAAAGAAGGCAGCAGCAGGTATTATCAACTTCCCTATATTAACCATCCATCTGTAAATACTTCAGTGACTCTGTTCCAAATCAACTGACATTTCCATTGTTACTGTTAAATCCAGGGAGACCAGTTGCAGGACGGGGAAGGGGCCGGGGACGTGGGCGTGGGCGTGGAAGAGGTCGTTAATCACCCACCTCTCATGTTGGCATCTGGTGAGGCGGCCTTTGCTTGTGTTGTCCATTGTAAACTACAGCTTGGTAGATTTCGAGTGGTGCGGTGTGGTCCTCCAAATCCTTTATTTTAGGTCGGCAATGTGTTTAGGAACAGAAGAACATGATGTCTTTTCTTAAATTAAACATCTTTGATGTTAAGAGATGAATGATTGTAGTGTATCCTGAGAAATTGCTTGTAGACATTCGTCGTGGTGGATATAGTATCATGAGCACTGTTATTTTCACTGGCCTTGTTTTGGAGTTGTGATCATTCCACATATTGCATATTCACCCTGTTTACTGCTTTTATTGTGGCTTATAAAGTATACTTTCAAGTCTCAGGTAATTGTCAGCGGATTAGTAGCCCTCAGCTATGTGCAAAAACAGAGTTTTCTTGAGATTGAAACGTGTCTAAAACCTTCGTTGTTTAACCATAAAATAAAATTTTCTGCCTATTTTTTGATGCTGTCATGCGTGATGAAACTAATATCCCTGTTTGAAAATGATGCTGCAGATAGGGAAATAAGGAATAATTTATCATTGTCTTATACTTGATCTGCCTCATAATTGAGATTTTGATCTGGATACTCTCCTTCCATCTTTATTGACTTTAATTAGATTGAGTGGATATTAAGGTAACTAATAAAACTAGGAAATTCTTTTTTATTAAAATTGGTAAAGTTTAATTATTGAAGATAGAGAATATACATGCATGTAAATTTAGAAAAAGCTGTATTGAAAAACAAACTGAAAAACGTAAATAGGGATGGAAAAAAGTTGTTTGTCGTTTCAATTTTTTTTTTTGAGGCTAAAAGCGGTATTCATTCAACGATTAAACTGAGGTCATTCTGGACTGTTAGTAAAATAGATCAAGGGCCCTCATCAGTCCACTTTGGTGCAATTACAAGGTATTTCTACTTTTGCAGCCTCATGTGCTGCTTTATTTGCATCTCTCCTCACAAAAGCATAACTCAAAAAATCAAAATTCTCAGCATATCTCAAACAATCCTTTAGAAATGTACCCGTATATCCTCTCTTCACAAATTTCTTCTCCAGACTTTTTGCAACCGATTGTGAATCTGTCTCGAGGACTGCTTTACGCACTCCCAAAGAAATCGCAATTTGCAAGCCAAATCTTGCTGCTGCCGCTTCTGAAACCTCAGTATCCCATTCTGCCTTGCATCTACTCATTGCAATTGCTATGCATTTGCCAGCACTGTCTCGAAGAACAGCTCCCAGTCCTCTGTGCTCATTGAATTTGAGAGAGGCATCCACATTTATCTTTATTAGATCTCGCGGTCGGAGGCCTCCACACAATTTTCTTCTCACTGTTTTGAGGTTTCTCCTGTCCTGACTTTCTTGAGTCACACACCTCGCTCCATTCATCCATCACTCTTTGTAGCACAGCCGGTACATTCCATCTCCGTTTGTTAAACAGCCAGTTGTTCCTGATGTTCCAGATTTGCCAGATAATGTGCATATACAATCCACGCACATCATCAGACACCTTGTTGTAGCTTTCGTGGCACCAATCTCCAAAATTCCTTGTTTCCCTACCCCTTGTTTCTACTCGTAATGGGCATTTTGCCCAGATTTCCTTGGCAACACGGCAATCTAAGAACAAGTGTGTGGTCGTTTCATAATCTTCTCCACACATAGGACATCTCACATCCACATTTTCCCCTCTTCTTGCAAGGTTTGCTCTAGTGGGCAGCCCTTCATAAACCGCTCTCCATGCCAAATCCAGCACTCGGGGTGAAGCTTTTGCCTTCCACAAACGTTGCCATCTCCCGTTCCACAAAAGCTGTCATTTCAATTTTATTGGATATCTTCAAACAGAAAAAAAGGAATTACTTAAATGGATAAACAACAGGGACGGGGGAGTAGTCTGTATTTTTAATTTTTTATGGCAGCGTATTCTATTCTCATGTGTTGTTAGGTAGAGTATCTAATGTGTTGTTTTTGTTTTTAAAAGGAAAAACGAATTGTGTACATGCTACAAAATATATGATAATTTATCATGTTTATATCCACATGCTCACCATTAGGTCAGTTTTTTTTGGCGAGTTAAAGTGTTAAACATGGAGATTTTCTGCTGGAAAGAATATGTTAGAAAATTGAGCATGTTAGAAAAGACATCCTAACTTGAGTTCGTTGAAAGTTACTATTCCAAAAGTTCGTATTCTTAGATTCCATTATTCCTGAATAAAAAAGGAAAATTGGATTGTACCACATTGTATTTTAAAAATTTGAATTGTGACAATGCTATAATTTAAATTATATTACAAATTTACAATGCATCAAAATGTAAAAGTTCGTATTCTTAGATTCCATTATTCCTTAAAATTTGTTATTGGATTTCAGTACACCAGAATTTGTGCCATGTAACTCGGTGACGATACATCGAAGTTGAGCACTTTTACGTTTTGATTTACAGTAATACTCCATCCGTCCCAAATTAATTGACGGAATTGAAATTTTCACACTTATCAATATATAACTATAATAACTACTTGTATTTGGCTTTTTTCTCTCTAATAAATAATATAAAATAATTGAATTAGGTATTGGAAATAGGAAAGTGACAATCATTTTGGGACAAAATAAATTAGTTAAAGTGTCAATTAATATGGGACGGAGGGAGTACAAATTCAAACTACAGCTGCCCACAATCCAAACCCCTAAATTATCGTACGATACAATACAATTTTCCTAAAAATTGTCTCTAACTATTTGAACCAGCTTAGTAGACTAGTAGTGGTCTAATCGTATTAATTAAAAAGAATAATTATATAGTTATTATATTGCTTATAAATTATAATTCAACTGCGTGCAAATCTGTTTTAACGATACTATGTGTTGCGCATTAAAAGTCCAAGGTCAAACCAAACATACATCCAATCTTCTTCATTGCACCATCACCTGTAAAAATAGCTAAATTTCTTCAGTTCATATGTTGCTTTCTTGCTGCTTTAGCCTCAAGTTTTGCAGCTCAATCATTCAAAGCACTAGTGGCTCGGATAACCCAACCCGACCCGTCCTCGTCTCTTTTCACCATAACCCTTAACAAAAACGAGAAAGTCGTAATCGATTTAGAGTCGCCCTTGTCTTGGCATCACTGTCCCAAGGAATTCCCTAGAGTTTCCTGTCATTCTCCTCAATGTTGAGCTGCTCAGTCTCAGAAGCCCTCCTTTTGCCATCTAAACCTCCCAAAAACCCCTTCGAAACCTCCTACTTGTACCTGTTTCACCCTGCCTTCGAACCCCATCAACAAAACTTGCAGCATAATTTCTTGGAGTTTGATTTGGTTAAGTCTAGGCTTGGGTTTAGTGGGTTGCTGTTCTTTGTTCAAACTACCTGTAATAACTTCAATTTTACGTCGTCTGGGGTGAATTGATCGAAGAAGGTGATTAGTTTGTGTGTGTGCTGTGTTTAATTAGGCATACTGTTTGTGGATTAGGAAGATGAGGGATCATTTGGATGGCTAGGAGTCGACAGATAAACCGGCTTCCCTTAAAACTTATTCACTAGACCGTGAAAAGACTCAAGGGTAAAACCTAACTTCTTGTAAGAAAAGTAACAAGATTTCTCATGGACTCTCAAAGAATGTTGCTGCAGTCAGCACCTCAAAGAGTGTGCTGAAACTCTCTAGAAACTTGAAGAAGAGGTTGTGATTGAGGGTGTGGATGAACGAACAATTCATCCATCTTTTATAGTGATCTTAGGAGCCAACAAGCTAGTCAAACTTGCCAATTATCAAGAGCTTAATCCATGGGATATGGTTGACTAATAATGATGAGAAATCAAGACTGATTTCTCAGTCAAATCTCATCACAAAACATGCTCAAAAGGATTTGACCACGAGGCATAAATCAAGGGATTTCAAAAATCAATCCCGACTGTGATGAACACGGATCGTGTTAGATCAACACGGTCCGTATTGAAGCCAACACGACCCGTGTTGAAGCCAACATGACCCTTGTTGAAGCCAACATGACCCGTGTTGGATCAACACGGTCCATGTTGATCTTGTGCACATTGTCTGTGTTCTCTGGACGTCAACATGGGTCGTGTCACACTGAGCATGATCCGTGTTGAGTCCCTTTTCTTTGTTAAGCTTATATTCGACCTTTTCGGTCGATCCTATGCTTATAACTTATACTTTATGCCTCTTAACTCTTGAAATATTCCAACAATCCCCTGCCATTTCAGTTCCACTTGAAATAGCCTGGGATCCCTCACTTGGGTAAAAATACCCCCGCCATACATGACAACTTCTAAAAAGATTCAACACCCGAAAAATCAAGGAGTTGTTATGCGTCATGAAAGTGTCTCACGACTTGAACCTTCACTTAGTGTATGTAAATTCAATTAGTTTGAATGTATAAGTGGACAAGTCCTTGAACTATTACATTCTCATTTAACTAATTGGATACATATCACACACACAACCCAAAACCTTGCTTAAAAATAAAGAGACTATTTCAAACCGGTCATGTGTCTCATACCCTCCGCGAGAACAATCAAGCTCAATCCTAGGGTATCTGAAGCAGCCCACTTCACGTCCTCGCATAGGTAGACTTTTATGCCCCGTAATAGAGCTCCCCATCTCATCGATTCAAAGTCTGTTAATGAGTCATAGACTCAAATCTCTTGAACATTACGGTTCTTGAGCAACATCTTGTCTTTGGGATGTTTTATATTGAATATTTTGATGCTTCCATTGTCATTCAACGTCGTCGACCATTGAACTCAAGCTTAACCAAAAGTGTCAAGCGTGAGTTGGAGCTTCGTTGATGACAATTTATAAGTGGGCTTTACTCCCATCCCCTTATCAAGGATCACCAGATACTCTTGTGACCTTGCAAGAATTTGATCATGATACTTTTGAGTGCCCTCTATTACCTAAGATCACTAGATACATACATATCTTTCCATGACCTTACTTATCATGATTATATCTTAAACTTAACATTTGTTTCCTTCATCATAGTTGTGATTACACCATCACACTATAGGATTAGATAAGAAAATACTTTACCACTTATCATAGTACGACCAAAACCATCGCATTATAAGCTTTGGTAAACTTTAAAATATTGAATTCATATTTGAACTTACAAAACGAATGCATTAGTAGGCGACAAACCTTTGAACTATGCATTCTTTTGTAATGCTAAAAACTCATGAACTCAAACCTTGATTTTAACATTATCCAAATAACATGAATAATCTTCGTAATGCTTATCTTAATAACATAACTATAACATTGTCCAAGATGTTGGACTACTTTTATAGTTACATTGAAAGAAATGCTTACAAGATCAAAATTTCTTTTGATTTTTCGCATTCTTTTCCTTATCACTATGTCTTTATCCTAGTACCTTGGATTACATAGCTACTACTTATACCTTAGAACAACCTTATAAATCAAATTAACATTTGATTTTCCATGTTCTTTGCTTAACTATATCCAAATAACTTTTGGATTTCATAGTTAAAACTTATCGCCTTACTATAAATCAAAATGGTATTTGATTTTTCATGGAAGAAGTCTCTTCCAACTTAAACTTGAAGAAACACTTAAGTTTCATGGAAATTAGATTCCATCTTATGTGTAACTTAAAACATTACACTTTCAACCATTTGCTACAAAGCTTGAATACCATAAACTTGAATACCATATGTAATGAAACTTATTACATATCTTAACATTGGTTAGGCGAGAAAGAACCTCAATCGATCTTGAACGATTATCTTATACTTATATGACCCTTACTTATATGATCAAACGTCATTCTAATTAGGGTCATGTTTCCTTATACATGATTAGATCCACTTCTTAAATATTAGGCAGTGGAACTCATAACCATTCGTCCCGTATGCCAATCTTACTCATAATATTAATCCATAAACCACTTATGGATGGATCAACCAAATGTATATGAGAGCCATATGCATTTCCCTCTGTAGTAAACTTGATTGGATCCTACATATCAAACATGCAAACTTTTAATTAATAGACTATTAACAAATGAAGCAATGATATATTATCCAATTTTATAACACATATACTTAGGTAAACATCATGCGTTCAAAATAAATGTTTATGCACATAGTCCAACATGCATACATTATGCAACTTATCTTATAGTAGATACACTCTGCTTACATTCATACATGAAGAACACTTATAATCACATAAAATGGCGGTAAAGCCAAGTACATGTATTCAACTTAAACACATGAATATATAGAACCATGATTATCCTTACATATTACATAATCATATATTCAACAAGCCTTAACCATATACCTCAATATGTTAGCCACATATATTAGCATACGAACCATACAAAGTATGAACCTTCTCATAAACATTTACTTTATCTCATGAAGAAACAACATATATGACAAAGTAAACACTTAACAACAAAACCAATTTTGGTTATACCAAGAGCATGGAACATGAGAAGCTTGCACTTATAAATAAATTTGTGTCTATGTTGCCTATGACACACCCATAGCCCATATGCTTATAATAATCACATAAACTGTCATTATTTCTTATTAGGCTATGCTAAACTTATCGAAACAATATTATGCATGAGAACTTTAATTACTACCATGACAAACAAGAAATATACATTTCTACTTGTACTCATATGAACAAAAAACCTTATTCATATCTTAATAATAGGAAAACATGTCATGGTCAACTTATTCACGCAAAACAACCATATGAATTAACTTGATCTTATACTTTTAACAAAGTTAGCACAAGTACTTAAATAACATCATATGATTACTCTTAACTTGTCATGCCTCAAACATAAATAAAAGATATATATAACATGATTGATTGGTAACTTGACATGCATACTAGCATACTTGAAACTTAGATCAATCAAGACATTTTATCAAGACAAACTTGCATTAATGCTAATAGAAAAATATAAAATTCATATAATCATGAATTCTTGTCATACTTGATTGTCAAAACTTTAAGCATAATAAACATAAGCTCACATTAGACAGTCAACTTGAACTTGAGACAAACATGCAAAGACTTGAGACATATGTGCAAACATATAAACCTTCTTCGCATAATCAAATAAATAAGAATTAATCACATGAATTCATCTTGCAAGTAATTACCACGAATCCATATTCTCACAACTTATAAATTTTCATGTCAAACTCATACATTTCATGAACACTTACACCTTTTTCATATTATGTATGCTTAACAAGACATGAACCAAACAAGACAACACAAGTATATATCTCAAAATCATATATACTAAAAACTTTCATGAATACACATTGTCTTAACTTAAGCATGCTTGTATCTCTAGCAGAGAATAATACTTGTCATGTACATAAACTTAAACATGTGAATCATAATATTGACATACATACTTGCACATGTACATATATGGCTACCTAAAAAATTCATGCCTGTCATTCCATCAATTAACAATAAATTGATAAACTCATGTACTCAAATATAAATAATCATGATAAACTTAATAAACAATTATCATGCTTTATAACATAACAACTCATATATGAATAACACATATATATGTACTTAACCATTGAAAATCATGCCATAAAAATCATAAACTCACTGGGCACTTTGTGATTTACTTGACAATAAGAAAATCACACTTAACATTTTGGCATAATGATGAATAAACATGTACTCACAAACATCTTAACACACCACTTTCTTAAAAAAACTTATAAATGGTGACTTAACAAGGTGCATAAATAAATCATAAACATGTTTCTAACTAACCCTTTAATTTGAATTAACCCAATTTCAAATCAAAGAAACTATGCCATTCAAAAAACAAATCAAAAGCCAACTAAATGTAAATAAAGAACTTATCTCGATATGAAGGAAACCTCATCATACTCCTTGAACGTCTTGAGTATAAACATCAATCACCATTGCCACAACCGATCGAGATCTTAACTACATTAATCAAATGAATCACAATTGATTAATAATCTTGATAATTGAAAATAATAAACCTGAATAAACAAAACTTATAAGCAACATAAACTTATCTTTTCTAACTCCATAGCTTTCTTGATCTCGATTTTCATCCTTCAAAATTGATCATTCATAGTGACAATAAGTCTTAAGATTGTTGGGAAAAACAATGAGATGGAGATACACGGTCACATGGAAGATGGGTGATCACTTGGGTGGCTAGGAGTCGACGGATAAACCGACTTCCCTTAAGACTTATTCACTAGACCGTGAAAAGACTCAAGGGTAAAACCTAACTTCTTGTAAGCACAGTAACAAGATTTCTCATGGGCTCTCAAAGAATGTTGCTGCAGTCAGCACCTCAAAGAGTGTGCTGAAACTCTCTAGAAACTTGAAGAAGAGGTTGTGATTGAGGGTGTGGATGAACGAACAATTCATCCATCTTTTATAGTGATCTTAGGAGCCAACAAGCTAGTCAAACTTGCCAATTATCAAGAGCTTAATCCATGGGATATGGTTGACTAATAATGATGAGAAATCAAGACTGATTTCTCAGTCAAATCTCATCCCAAAACGTACTCAAAAGGATTTGACCACGAGGCATAAATCAAGGGATTTCAAAAATCAATCCTGACTGTGATCAACACGGATCGTGTTAGATCAACACGGTCCGTGTTGAAGCCAACACGACCTGTGTTGGTTCAACACGGTCCGTGTTGATCCTGTGCACATTTTCTGTGCTCTATGGACGTCAACACGGGTCATGTCACACTGAGCACGATCCGTGTTGGCACGATCCGTGTTGAGTCCCTTTTCTTTGTTAAGCTTATATTTGACCTTTCCGGTCGATCCTATGCTTATAAATTATACTTTATGCATCTTAACTCTTGAAATACTCCAACAACTACTCCCTCCTCCCATTTTATTGTATACATTTGCTAAAGTAGTTAATCAAGAGGTTTTTATTTGAATTATAATGAAATGAGGGCAATTTGGGCTACCTATAAACATGGAGATAAATTTGATTCCAAAATATATAATATAATTTTTTGGGATCACTGACGTACAAAAAGAAAGTACGGATTGTTAGTATCCAATTGTTAAAAGTAGAGATTATTAGAATCTAATTTTTCGTAAAAAATGAACATTTATGACAAAGTCAAATAATGATATAAGATTAACAATTAATTAAGTCGAAAAAACAATTTAGCGCATCCGAAAAACGACACCCCTAAACGGGGGCGATTTTCCGGGTCCTACACTATCCCGGAAAATCTCCTATTATGTTAGCAGACAACCCCTGTTCAAATACCACCCACATTGTAGGAAACTAAGAATGACACATTTGATGTTTGCCGACGACCTGATTCTTTTTACCTCGGCTAACACTATGCCAATTCGCACTCTAATGCAGGCTTTTCACCACTTCTAAGAAGTCACTGGACTAACAAAAAATCCCACCAAATCTGAAGCGGTCTTTGGAGGAGTCGACCCAGAGCATGTTGTACCCTTTCTTCGAGAAACAAGATTTGTGTAGGTAGCTCTACCCTTCAAATACTTAGGCATTCCAATCTCCTCTTGCAACTTGACAAAAAACCACCGCAACATCCTGGTGGAGAAGATTCTGAAGCGAACCAAAATGTCATCTGCAGCACTAAAGAAGAGACACTCAATAATCTCTCTGTGACGTGTCCTATGGGGGAAAACATTCACAGACTGCTAACTGATTGGGTCCCTTGTGCCAGCTTTGTAAACCTAGCCGACCTGAGAAACTAGACTCTAGAAATCATGGGTACAGAATGTCAAGGTATTGAGAAGTACCTCGTATATGCCATCTTTTGTGCCTACATCTAAACTATATGGCAAGAAAGAAACGCTTGAATTCACAAGAACAAGGAGATGACTATACAATGCCTAGCCCATATTATTAAAAACGACATCAAAGCTCGTTGTTTGAGCTATGCAAAATATCATCTAAAAGCTAGGAGGATCATAGACATTGTTATGAAATTGTAATCCTGGCAGCTTTTGCTGCCCTTGTACCCCTTTCTCTGTCATGTGAATATAGCTTGTGCGCTTTTGCAATATCAATATATACATATGTGTGTGTGTGTGTGTGTGTGTGTGTGTCTATGTGTGTCTGTGTTTGTGTGTATAAGAAATTGATAAAGTAAGCATGTGAATATAGCTTGTGCTCTTTTGCAATATCAATATAGCCTTTGATTCGACATTATGGACCCTTATATCTTGAACCAAAGGCTGTAATTATTTCACCCATTTACTTTTTTTTGCTACTGATACTTAAATGCAACATGGGAATCAACTGCTTGAGAATTCAATGCTTCTTGGGAATCAGAGTAATCAAGCAACAACTTTTTCACCTCATCCATAGTATGATATAAATGAACATCCATTAAAAGGAAAATGGACACCCAGAAGCTTCAAAAAAATGGACATCCAGTATCAGAAAAGTGGACATTGACATTTATTGTAGGCGATGTTCATTTATGAGCTAAGAACGTAGTGGCTAACTGGATGTTCATTTTACTGTCAAACAAATTGTTCGCCTATGCTGGATGTTCATTTTTATTATGATGCATGTTCATTATGATGTTGTTGGATGTTCATTTTGACTGTGTTGGACGTTCAGTTTGATGTTCATTTTCCTATCAAACAGACTATTTGCCTATATTGGACTTTCTTTTTATTACGATGCATGTTCATTATGATGTTGGATATTGATTTTGATTGTGTTGGACATTCAATTTGATGTTCATTTTTTCTTGTTGTTGGATGCTCAATTCGATGTTCTCAATCTCTTTCATTCGAAGTCCATTTTCTTATTGCGGATGTTCATTATATGTCGCGCGATGTTCATTTTAATTATAGTGGATGTTCATTTTGTTATATATGTTATTACCAATGTTGGATGTTCCCTTTTCTTTTTTTGCTCATTCACATGGTTTAATTTAAGGGAAGGAAAAGAAAGATAAATACTAAAATATTGATTTAACCCCCACTTTCCAAGAGCCTGCATTAATTGCATTACTAATTTCTAAACACATTAAATTCATTCTAATAGCCATAGTAAATTGAAGTGAACATCCAACATAATCAAAATGAACACCCAACATAATGAAAATGAGCATCAGATACATGCACCAATATGTATAGTAGGAAAAATGAACATCCAACATAATTAAAAGGGAAATTCCATTTGGTAGGTTTCAACTTTCGCTTATTCCAAGTTGTCATCCACTTTTTAAACTATTCCAAGTGGTAGGCTTATTTGAAAATTATTCCAAATGGTAGGCTTATTTTAAAAATTATTCCAAGTTTTCAAGCACTTTAAAACTATTATTAGTTGTCAAACGCTTTGGATATTATTCCAAGTGAGTTGGTTGTGAGATTAATAGTTTTTAAAGTACTTGAAAACTTGGAATACTTTTTAAAATTTACAAAATAAGCCTATCATTTGGAATAACTTTCAAAAGTAGTTGATAATTTGGAATAGGCAAAAGTTTAGGCCTACCAAATGGAATTTCCCTAATTAAAATGAACATCCACTATAGGCAACAATATATATAATAGCAAAATAAACATCCAACATAATCAAAATGAACATTGCAAACCATTATAATGAACATCCGCAACAAGAAAATGGACATCGAATGAAAGATATTGAGTGCATTGAAATTAACATCTAACAACAAGAAAAATGAACATCCAACATCATAATGAACATGCATCATAATAAAAATGAACATTTATATTGGCGAACAATATGTTTGACAGCAAAACAAATATCCAATTAGCTACTACATTCTAAACTCATAAATGAACATCGACTATGATCAGTGGTGGATCCAGAATTTGAGGCCAGTGGTGCAGATATAATTTGCCTTGGAAAGGTTAAAATTGAATCCCACGCACTAACAAAGTTTAATAATAATAATAACATAAAAGCCGAAAAATCAACATTAAACATGAAATTATATTGAGTGACTATTACATACTACATAATTCAATTTATGTGTTTACAAAAAAGTAATTTAACCACAATTGCTCATTCACACAACGATAATTGCAATTTAACAAATACTAATTTCATCATATTGGCTTATTTCCACCAATTGAATTCATAACTTGAAATCAAGTATTGAAATAAATTCAATAAAGAGAAAAGAATAACTTAGAAAACCAATAATGGAGCGGCTTATACAAATTATAATCTAATGATGGAGGGATTAGGGTTAAAGAGATTAAAAGTAGAAGCAGCTACTTAAGTCGACCATAAAAGATTAAAAAAAAAAATATATAAGGCATGAAAGAAGCCCTAAGGAGATTTGAACCAACGATCACACACTTCACAAGCAACAAACAAGCTCAACACAACCACTGAGCTATTCAATGCTTTGCAACTTTATGTGGTTTCAATCGCTATTTATATAATAAGTTTTAATGTTTTTCTTCAACCATAATTTTTCATTTCTAAAATGACAGTGGTGTCAATTGACACCACAGTCTACAACATAGATCCGCCCCTCTATGATAAATGTCAATGTTCATTTTTTTGAATCTGGATGTCCATTTTTCTAATATTGAACAACAAAACACTCATAAATGAACATCGCCTATAACAAATTTCGATGTCCATTTTTCTGAGATGTGATGTCTGTTTTACGATGTTGGATGCCCACTCTCCTTTTAATGGATGTTCATTTTTCTGATATAGGGCCGAAGTGAAAAACATTTCTCCTTGATTACTCTAACTCCTAGGCAACATTAATTTCTAGGCAATTAAGTCCCATACTGCTTTTAGGTATTAGTAGCAAAAAAAAAAAAAAAAAACAAGTAAATAGATGAAATAATTACAACCCTTGATTCAAGATCTAAGGGTCCAAAATGTCTAAGCTCACATTAACCCATCGCCTATTCTATCAAAATCATACAATATTCTACGTCCTTGGGAGTAATTTGAGAATGTCATACAATAAAATCTTACAATATTCTATCATACAATAAAATCACACAATATTCTATCAAAATCATACAATATTATACGTGCCTGGGAGTAATTTGAGAATGCCATACAATAAAACCATACAATATTCTATCATACAATAAAATCACACAATATTCTCTCAAAATCCCATGCTCCTTGCACAATCGATCAGTAAACTCAAAATCAACGAACTTCAACCCATTGTCTGTCTTGAGTTTCTTTATCTTCCTGCCTGTCTGGTTCTCCACCAAAGCTTTGAACTTCTTGAAATATGAGAATGTCTTATTCATGTGCCGCAGGAAATAAACCCAAGTCTTTCTCAAAAAATCATCCAACAAAATGTCAACATATAACGCTTGCCACCCAGTGATGGCACTCTAGTAGGATCCCACAAATCTGAGTGAATGTAGTCGAGGACCCCTCCTGTTGTATGCATAGCCTTGGAGAAATTGACCCACTTCTGTTTCTCATAGACACAGCGATTGTAAAACTCCAGCTTGCCGATCTGTGCGCCTCTATGATATCCTTTCTTACTTAGTGTTGACATCCTCTTCTCTCCCAAGTGGCCTAGTCTCATGTGCCACTGATTTGTGTTGTCCGATTCGTCAAGGTTTGAAACTGCTGCCCTTCTTGATTCCCTTTATTAGAACCATGGAACCCCTGCACACTTTCAGGACACTATCTTCTCCTTTGTACTTGCAACCGTTAGCCTTAAGAGTACCCAAAGAAATCAAATTGCGAGTCATATTACGAATATAACCAACCTCTTTCAGGGTTATAATAATACCATCATGGATCGTGATCTTAATGCTACCAATCCTTGCAGCCCTGTAGGCTGTGTCGTTACCCATGACCACAATGCCGATGTCAATACTCTCATAGGACTCAAACCAATCCTTATAAGGACACATGTGATAGGTACACCCATTATCAAGAACCCACTTTTCTCTAGCTGTCCAACTTGATGTGGTAGCCAAAGCATCACCCATCACTATAAACCCTTTAGCATCTGACTCGGACTCAACACAGTTTGAGGTACTATGTTTGGTGCAGTTATCCTTACTACAATGCTTCTGATCTCTCTGCTTCGCCCAACAATCAATATCTATATGGCCCTTCTTACCATAATAATTACACTTCTTATTCTTGTGAGGATTCCTAGACTTTCAACAGTGTTTAGACTTCCCTTTAGACCTGTTTCCCTTGCGATCATTACCCCTTCCCCTTACAAACAAGGTCTCACTACCCTGGTCATCACCCTTAATATCAAATTTCTCCTTAGACAGTAAACTAGCCTTTACTTTACTAAGGTTAAGGACACCGCGGTTCCCATACAACATGATCTCCTTAAATTGTTTATGTGACGCAGGTAGGGACAAGATTAAATGTAAAGTCTTACCCTGATTAGTGTGTTTCACATCCATTGATTCTAACTCAGTAATAATATAATCAAATTCACTAAGATGTGCTTGCATAGAAGTACATGTGGGCATTCGTAGCCTGTAGAGTTTCCCCTTCATTCGGTATTTATTGGCGAGACTCTTCGACATGTACAACTTTTCCAGTTTAGTCAAGAGCTTCTGAGGTTCCTCAATATGCATAACCTCTCTTTGAATATGCTCTACCAAACACAGCTAAATCCTTGCCAGAGTCTTATCCTCCAACTTCTTCCACTCTCTAGCACTCAGGTTACCATGTATCTCCTTCTAGAGCTTTTTGAAGTTTTCATCGCTCATTGTTGCATTAATCTTCGTATTGGGATACTCGATCACATCCCATAACTCATGCTGAATCAGGACTACTTTCATCTGCAGTCTCCATATATTCCATCAAATTTTGAAATCTCGCACTTCATGATTGAAGTTATCTCCACCTTGCTCTGATACCACTTTTTAGGTTTTGATACCACTTGTTAGGAGAATAAGTGCAAGGTTACACCGGAAGTGAAATAAACGAAATGACGAAAATTTTGACAAAATTAAGGAACAGAAAAATAAGTGATAAAACGAACACCAGGTATACGTGGGAAACCAAACAACTCAGAGAAAAACTCACGAACGACGACAGCCAGAAAATGATCCACTATGAGAAGGGAGGAGTACAACTTGATCACTATCACAAGGTGTGATACGATCAACAAAGGGGATTACAATAAAAAATTAAAAATAAAAAAACTCTCAAACTCTAAACTCCCAATCTCTCTCGGGATACAACTGGGAAAGTATTGGTGAAAGTATCTCTCTCAATAATATTTTCTCTCTGATCTAATTGATCGTCGTTGATTAAAGCGGAGAAAGTTGTATACTATTTACAGGGCGTCTAGGAGAAATTAGAGTTATGCTAAAACTCAAATAACAACAAGCAATATGCGACTTGAAGAGAGAACATAGGTTAAACAAAATTAACCATCTACGAGAGGAATTCCACGCAACCCAGGATTTCTCGTAGCACTAAATGTGGTGTGGCTTACGTTTCCTCCTCTCCTCTTACCGGTTTTGGACCCTAGGAGATTCCACTGGGCCACAAAACCCAACAGTCTTAATTTTGATTTAGGTTTTAGATTATATTTGGGCTTTGTTTGCATGTTATTTTGATTTAGGTTTTTGATTATATTTGGATACTTGTGTAGGCATAAGAATTTCAACCGCTCAAATGTTTAATGAAGGTTGTAATGACTTGGGGCCCATTTTCTCTCATTAGAGGAGTAACTTTGTGACTTGTGACGGGATGTTTCTTTTTAGTAACGGTGATGTGACGGGTGACGCTTATATTAAATTATGAATTGGTAAATTCATTATGTAGAAAAAATTAACTTGATCGTTTTGAATAGTTGAATTGGGTAAATTTTACTGGCTTTTCTCGAAGGTTTGGAATAGTTAGTGAAATTTTATAAGCTTCAACTTTTTTTTTTTTACATGTGGCATCTCTTTATCACTTTTAGTTCTGTTTTAATATAATTAACTAGTATTGTAAAACCCCGAAAAATTCAAAGGCGTTGACCATGACGTCGTTAATAATTTAGGTTGACTTCGTTAATTGTTAAATGTTCGTTTGTCATTATCCATGCTAACACTTGAGCTCGTAGGATCAATAAGGGATTAACAAGGGTAAAACAGTAATTTTATATGTTATGGGAACGTGCTTGGGAGTAAGGAGAAATTGGTAATTTCATGTGTTGTTATTATTAGCATTATTACTATGTGATTATTATTGTTATAATTATTATTGTTATTATTTTTTCTGTGTGATTATTATTATTATTATTATTATTAGTGTATTATAGTTATTATTATTATTATTATTATTATTATTATTATTATTATTAGTATGTGTTGAGCCTCGGTTTTACCACTTTTTACCTCGGTTTTTATTGCCTTGTTGAACTTATCTAAGTTATTTAGTTTAAGTTTAATAGTGTTTTTTGTCATCTTCGCTAATTGAGACTAATATGTTTAATTGTCTTATTTTTAGGTAATTTTGAGATAAGTGATGATGACACATTAGGTAAAAGATTGGAATGAAGGAGCGAAGGAAGCCAACACACACTCGCGCCAGAAAGTTAGAAGCGAAGTTGGGATTTCTAGTTTGGCACACCTAGGTGTGCCAATCGGCACAGGCACCCGTGCTAAATTGCAGTCTTTTATTTTAAGATGTTTTATTAATTAGAGACAGACAATTTTTCATTCTACATTTTTTTCCAGTTTGAGTTTTCTCTCTAGGCTTGAAGGGAGGTTTCTCCCTAAGCCTCCCTAGTTCTAGGTCGAGAGTTCTCTCAAAGATTCGAGGATTAGATTATGTATTCGAGAATAAGATTCAATTCCATTTTCGAATTCAAGACTAAGTTTTTCTCTCCCTTTCTCTTTTATTAATTGCATTATTATGTTGATTTGTTGTTAGTTTTGTGTTGTTTGGGTAGTAATTGATGTGTTCGATGATGAATTAATCTTGTTTAGGCCTAATCTATCCAAATTCGTGCCTGTAGTTAGAGGTTTTCTCTTTGCCCACAACGTGTTCGATGAAATGCTCGAGAGAGTGTTCATCTATATTTCTTTAGGCAATTGATGTACGCGGAGAGGTGAGGTTAATTTGCTAGTATGGTAGAGAAAATAGTTAGGGTTTTGGACATGAGAATAGTCGAATTCTAACTAGGTCTAGGGTTACTATTCTTGTAGTTTAATTAGATAAACTCCATGAGAATAGGTAGTTGGAATAGTTAGACTTGCCCTTGACCCTCGAGAGAGGGCTTTGATGAGCTTTAATGGTGCAAAAAATCACTCTTAATTGCTTGTTTAGAATTGGTAGATTAGGTCATTCAAATTGATTAATTGTTGAATTCTGATTTGCTTCCTAAACGTCCTTTTATTGCTTTCGTAGTTTGTAGCTTTGATCGTCACCACCATCATCCTTGATTAATCTACCTAGATTGAAACACTTGAGTCCACTCTGAGTGCTTAGAACACAACTCCCTGAGATCGACAAGCGTACTCCCAAAAGTACGACAACAAAATTGGCGCCGTTGACGGGGAGTTGTTGCTTCCTTGGCTTCGAGCTTTCTTGAGGATTCTTGTTAGGTCTTTAAAAATCCAAAAAAAAAATTAAAAAACTGAAAATCCAAAAAAAAAATGAATCTTCCCCACTTCCCTCAATATGAGCAAGAATTGTTTTGTGCTTATTGGAATAGATTAGATGACTATCTTGCTTATTGTGCTCAATGTGATTTTACTTTTACGAAGTGGGAAGTATTGTATATTGTTGATGAGGGTGTGAATTTTGAGACTCGTACTCTTTTGAATTATTTTGGTTTTCATGCTAAAAGTGAGTGCGAGGCTTGGGAATTGCTTGAATGGATGATTTGGGATACTCATGAGTTTCAGGAGGCTTGTTGTTCTTCGGGTTCTTCTTTTGATGACCAATGTGCTTTTGATGCTAGGTCTTTCTATGAGGAACAATATGTGACTTCGTGTCCCCCTTCCCCCCAATTCTCAATGCATGTCCCTTCTTATTGTGCTTCATGTGAATCATCTGCTCATGTTACCAACCCTTGTATTAGTGAAGCTTCTCCGACCCTTGTTGAAAATGTAATAACCCATCATGATGAGTTGTCGAGAGTAGTAAATGGTCTCAAATTGATTGTTTCTGAGTTGGGTTTGCTCGTGCATCAATTGAAGAGTGATATGCGTGATTTGAATGAGAATGACCATAGGCTAGAACTTTCTTCACCTAAGGATTGTTTGTTGGATGCAATTGAGTCTTCTCCTCCTTTGTGCTTCGAAATTCATGTAAGTAACCCTTTGTGTGATTGGAAGGATGATAATTATGACTCTTTTTCTCCTTCATTAGCATGTGAGTCCTCATCTCATGATATAGACTTTGCTCTTCATGATGCATCTTTGGATACTAATATTGAAATGGGGTTTGTTTGTGATGAAACTATTACGGAGGTTGTACTTGAAGATCCTCCTATGTGCTTTGATTATGCCAAGAATGTATCCATGTCTCCCATTCATGTGTCTTTTTTCCCTTCACTTCACTCCACCCTATCACTCAAGCATGCATGCCTTACTTCTTTAGGTGACTATAGAGGTCCTAATCCGTTGTTTGATCCTTCTTATCCATACTTAGGGGAGATGTCTAGAAATATTGTGTGGTATGGCCTCTTTCATCATTCTTTCAGTTTTTCTATGGCATTGGCTGAATTTAAGAGGATACTCATGTTGTTTGCTATATTTTTGCTAATATTCTCTTACATATTGCACTGTGAGATGCATGCTTCGATGTATGATCGGCTCTTGTGAGCTTTAACTGCGTCCGAGTTTCTTAGGTCAGGCTCGGGACCTTAAACAAGCACTTCTTGGGAGACAACCCAAGTTTTCATGCTTTCTAGTTTAGGGTTTTCTTTTGTTTTGCTTCATTTTGTTGTTTCATTTTGTTTCTATTGAAAAAAAGGAAAAAAATCAGAAAAGAAAAAAATGAAAAAAGATGATGTGAGAGTGTGCGTTATTGTTGCGTGAAGGATTTGAGTGAAATAAAATGTTTGTTGAGGTTGGAATCGATGTAAATTGATGAAAGTGTGGTTGAGAAGTGCTGGTGGGTTGATTGAATGTGTTTTGATGTTTTTATGGTGAGTATTGCAAGGTTATTATGTGTTTTGAACTCAAAGTTGATGAAAATTGCTGAAATTTGGAAGCAGCAATTTGGCACACCTACCTGTGCCAAATCGGCACACTCAAAACAGCAAGCTTACAAAAACTCTAGAATGTAGGCACACCTACCCGTGCCAATCGGCACACCCGTGCTCCCAAGTCCAACGCAGACCCCTCTTTCTCTTCTCTTTTCTCCTAATCCTATCTCAAACCCTAACATTCTTCCACCTCTCTCTTCACTCCCATCCACCGCCTGCCACCGCCCGCACCACCGCTCACAGCCGCCCGTCACCATTAACCACCGCCGCTAACCCCTCGACTCGCCCTATCCGATTCCCAGCGCCAGGCCCTGCGAATTCCAGCACGCCCCTCTTCCACACTCACGCACACCACCACATCGCGTCGCTCTCCTCTCTCACAATCACCGGTGTTCTACTGTCTGACCACCACCATCGTCGGCCTCTGCAGCCTTGCTGCCGCCACTCTTCTGTCTCCAACCAACCCACAGTCGCCTCATCTTCACCCTCACCCCTGTGCGTTGTGCTAGCGCTAGAGAGTCCTGCTGCGGTTGCTTGTGCATTCACGTCTATTCTGCAGCTTCCAATGCCCCCCATTTTGCTCAAATCATTGCCAAAACTTGCCTTTTTGGGCTGAACTAATTCGATCTGTTGTTGGCACTGTAAGTATTTCATCCCATCCTTACATTCATTCCAAATTGGCAATGCTCAATACGTACCTTTGGTTAATCTGAACTCTTTTTCTGGTTGTTTATTCCATATAGCATTGTGAATTGTTGGGCTCCATATTGATACTTCCTATTGTAAGCACCTCTTGAAAAATACGGGATGACAATTGGTTGCAATGCTTAAGAATTAGTGAAGTGGATTAGGGAGTCTTATTAGAGTTTGAGGTTGAATGATTTTGCAGAATTGGCTCCTCAACTGTATGTGTGGTGATAAAAATTCAAGGCTTGTATCCACTTTTCATTGGGGACAATGAAAGCTTTAAGTATAGGGGAGGAGAGTTTCAAGTTTGTTGTGTTGTATGATTTAATTGACGTGGTGTTTGATTTGGGTGACTACTCGATGAGTATTGTGACGTGAATCATTTGGGATGGTGATGAGTATGGTGGTAGTATGGTGGTATGCGCGCATGAGTTGCATTTAGGTCGTGTCAATTGCATTTTAGGTGCGTTCGTCTAGATTTTATACTGCTCCTACATTAGATTGTAGGATTGCATTAGTTTAGGTTCAATTTTCCGCATCATTAAACTATACATTGCACTCTAGCTTAGTTAGCATTATTCTAGGCGTGATGCATTTAGGCTAGAATTGCATTCATCTTGCATTGCAAAAGGCGAAAACTAAGTGAAAGTGGGACGTTATCAAGCACTCAAGGTACATTTCCAATACCCCTTTGCTTTAGTTTTTGTTTTTACAGCTTTCTTAGGTAATTTATCCATTGCTTAGTTTACTTTTATTTCTTTCAATAAAAAAAAGTGGAAAAACTTTGGATTGCTTGTCTTAGTTGTTGGTTTCGAAAACCCCTCCTAACGTTTAAGGGGTAACTTCTTGGTTGGTTGAGTGTAATTGTGTATGATGGAAGCTTGGTTTGGCTTGGATGATGTGAGAAACTTGTTGTATGTTTGTTTTGAGGAGATCATTGTCTTGTGTGAGACTCATTTACTCTTGAAAGTCCCTTGTGCATGATAGTGAATTCTTGTGTTTGGTCTATCAAAGGAACTAGTTGCAGTGATTGTGGTAGGGTTTAACCCGTGAGGTCTCTTGTGCTTAAAAGACTATCATTTTTATAGTCTCATTTCTTTTTGAGTGGGATCTTACCATGTGTGCATCTCTAGAACTTGACTTGACTCTCTTCAAAACTGCATCTGACTTGTGCATTGTGTTGATATGATTGAGGCCCATTTTTGTAGTTACATAGCCAAAAAGTCACATGACATTTTGACATCTTTTTGCAAGCCCTTGCTAACCCTTTTTTTTGCCTTGTTGTTTACCCTATCAGTGTACACCTTGGCCTTATCTTAATTTCTTACCTTTAGCCAAGATAGAATGAGCAACAGTTCAGTTGTATGGGGTAGTTTTGTGGCCGATTGTTGAGAGTTGTTTGATGGTTTGTTGCTACAAAAGGAGTGCATTATTGAATATTCTTTCTCCCCTTTTTATCCTCAAATGTTGTAACTAGTAACTGTTTGGATTAGAGTTGTTCTTTGTATATCTATGCGTTCGCCTAGAAAAAAAATGAAAAAAAAGAATTCAAAAAAAAGGGAAAACAAAGAAAGCAAAAAAAAAAAAAAAAAAAGAAGAAGAAAAGAAAGAAAGAAAGAAAAAAAAGTATAGAGCTTTGAATAAGAGGTGATTAGCATGATAATATTTTGTTTATTTTAACTCTTTCCTAATCTCTCTTTGTTGGGGAGTGTTTTGTACTTAATTGAAGTGGGATGTAAGTGGTGTTGTGTTTCATGAAATGGAAGTGTTGTTGCTCTATAGGTTCTTGGCTATTTAGCTCCACATTCCTAAAATGTTTTCCCTCCTTACCCTAAACCTAAGCCCATTACAACCTTTTAAAAGTCCTCATGATTAACACTTGTGCATATTGTCTATAGCGGTGGAGACCTGAGAGTCTTGTCAAGCCTATGGTAGTTTGCATGCATTGGTTGAAGGTATTGAGTGAACACAAAATTCATTTGAAACACATGAGAGATAGTGTTCCACATACCCTAAAGTGAGGTCCTACCAATCCCTTCTAGTTCGCCAATCACTTGAATGAACTTGAACTGCATGTAGGGTCAGGATTGAGTGAATGTTTTGCCATTTGACTATGTGATCTTTGAAATGAATTGCAACTTTATTTTGATCTGGGCCTTGCCAAGCGACCTATTGTATGCCTTTTCTCTTGACTACTAGATTTTGTCCCTTGTTCAAAAGGGGGGAGGCTCCTCTTGAGGTTTTCTTTTTCTCCTCGGCACTTTATGATTAAGTCTTGCTTGAGGACAAGCAAGGTTTAAGTATGGGGGGATTGTTGAGCCTATGTTTTACCACTTTTTACCTCGGTTTTTATTGCCTTGTTGAACTTATCTAAGTTATTTAGTTTTAGTTTAATAGTGTTTTTTGTCATCTTCGCTAATTGATACTAATCTATTTAATTGTCTTATTTTTAGGTAATTTTGAGATAAGTGATGATGACACATGAGGTGAAAGATTGGAATTAAGGAGCAAATGAAGCCAACACACACTCGCGCCAGAAAATTAGAAGCGAAGTTGGGATTTCCAGTTTGGCACACCTAGGTGTGCCAATTGGCACAGGCACCCGTGCCAAATTGCAGTCTTTTATTTTAAGATGTTTTATTAATTAGAGACAGACAATTTTTCATTCTACGTTTTTTTTTTCAGTTTGAGTTTTCTCTCTAGGCTTGAAGCGAGGTTTCTCCCTAAGCCTCCCTAGTTCTAGGTTGAAAGTTCTCTCAAAGATTCGAGGATTAGATTATGTATTCGAGAAGAAGATTCAATTCCATTTTCGAATTCAAGACTAAGTTTTTCTCTCCCTTTCTCTTTTATTAATTGCATTATTATGTTGATTTGTTGTTAGTTTTGTGTTGTTTGGGTAGTAATTGATGTGTTCGATGATGAATTAATCTTGTTTAGGCCTAATCTATCCAAATTAGTGCTTGTAGTTAGAGGTTTTCTCTTTGCCAACAATGTGTTCGATGAAATGCTCGAGAGAGTGTTCATCTATATTTCTTTAGGCAATTGATGTACGCGGAGAGGTGAGGTTAATTTGCTAGTGTGGTAGAGAAAATAGTTAAGGTTTTAGATATGAGAATAGTCAAATTCTAACTACGTCTAGGATTGCTATTCTTGTAGTTTAATTAGATTAATTCCATGAGAATAGGTAGTTGGAATAGTTAGACTAGCCCTTGACCCTCGAGAGAGGGCTTAGGTGAGCTTTAATGGTGCAACCGATCACTCTTAATTGCTTGTTTAGAATTGGTAGATTAGGTCATTCAAGTTGATTAATTGTTGAATTCTGATTTGCTTCTTGAACGTCCTTTTATTGCTTTCGAAGTTTGTAGCTTTGATGGTCACCACCATCATCCTTGATTAATCTACCTAGCTCGAAACACTTGAGTCCGCTCTGAGTGCTTAGAACACAACACCCTGAGATCGACAACCGTACTTCCAAAAGTACGACAGTATGATAGTATTTGGTGAGCATTACCGTGATTACATTAGTATTTGTATTATATAACCATTAGTATCATACGTTTAATTATTTTACTATTAATTATTATTATTATTTTGGTTAGTATGGTATTAGTTTTAAGCGTGAATAATTAGTACTAGAGTCCTATGGGTTGAGAAATTGAGATGGTCTTTTATTGGTGGTTTTATTATTGGTTTTGATAACTAGGTTGGGTTTGGCTTGAGAGCTGTGAGCTGAGATTTGCATAAGATACTAATAATTCAAGTGAAACTTTAAGCGGGTTTATTTGGTCGTAGCCTATGGTAGGAAAAGGGTCAGGGACCCTGGTCGTAGCCTGTGGTAGGCGGAAATGTGAACTTTTGATAATTTTTGGTCGTAGCCTGTGGTAGGCAGAGGATCTGGGATCCGGTCTGATATTCGCTACTTTACGGGATTTGGTATCCCACCCGCATAATAAAATGAATTGGTTGGGTTGAGGAAAACAATTATAAGGGTTAAAACTTTGTGAAATGGTTTGACTTGTTCCCTCTCCCTTAAATGAGTTGAAATGAATTTGAATTGTTTTTAACGGTTAGGGGTAGACATTATTGAGATTTCCCCCTCATTTTTGTAATGTTTTGTTTTCAGGTAAAGATCTGTATGTTGGGGACGGGAATTAGAAGTGAGGATGACATGTTTAGAATTCGTTAAATATGTTGCTTTTCTTTTCTGAGAAACTTGAAGTTAGTTTTGAGGTTTATTTCTAAGTATGAGTTTGTTAGTTGGTTTATCGTTGACAAACAGTTGTAGTTTTCTTTCTCATCTTGTATTCCTTCGGGGATACGACAATGACGCTCAATAAGAGTTTGAGTCTTCCGCTAAATTTTATCTGTTAACGTTAGTTTGACTTTGAATTTTCTACAATTGAATTTTCGGGGCGTTACAGAATGGTATTAGAGCTCTGGAATGAGTGTAAGTTGGGGGAATTGGATGTGTGCCTCTTTCTTTGTTTCTTTTGTGTTGAAGTTGCTTGCTTGTTTGTTATTGACAAATGTTGGATGGCATACCGCGCGCCTTTGCTATGAGTACCCCATTCTAGCTTCTCTTAAAGACATGAATTCCAAGGAGGATACGGAATATAGCCCCGAGGAGGGTCTAGAACCAGAAGAATACCTTCGATGAGAATTCGAAGGCTGAAAGAGGACCTGACCCATAAGGAGCAGCTGTTGGAGATTTTCGTTTTCTGTGAGAAGCAGCTTCGAAGAGATCGAGACCGTCCCTATAGTAAGATTGTGATGGACGAGCCATGCTACAATTGAAGCCACATGGGAAGCCAAGAAGGAGATATGATCGAAGTATTCGCACCCTTTCAATACATAAGCTGCGTCGAGTTTCGAGGACGAAACTCTTTTAAAGAGGGTAATGATGTAAAACCCTGAGTCTTTGGGTAGCACCACCTAGTTCCGTCTGGAAGACCGTTGGTGTGGAGTTTAAGTTTCGAGGACGAAACTTCTTTTAAGGGGGTAATGATGTAAAACCCCGAAAAATTCAAAGGCGTTGACTATGACATCGTTAATAATTTAGGTTGATTTCGTTAATTGTTAAATGTTCATTTGTGATTATTCATGCTAACACTTGAGCTCGTAGGATCGTTGAGGGACTAACAAGGTTAAAACAGTAATTTTATACATTACGAGAACGGGCTTGGGAGTAAGGGTAAATTGGTAATTTCATGTGTTGTTATTATTAGCATTATTACTATGTGATTATTATTGTTATAATTATTATTGTTATTATTTTTGCTGTGTGATTATTATTATTATTATTATTATTATTATTATTATTATTATTATTATTATTATTATTATTAGTGTATTATAGTTATTATTATTATTAGTATGATAGTATTAGGTGAGCATTACCGAGATTACATTAGTATTTGTATTATATAACCATTAGTATCATATGTTTTATTATTTTACTATTAGTTATTATTATTTTGGTTAGTATGGTATTAGTTTTAAGCGTGAATAATTAGTACTAGAGTCCTATGGGTTGAGAAATTGAGATGGTCTTTTATTGGTGGTTTTATTATTGGTTTTGATAACTGGGTTGGGTTTGACTTGAGAGCTGTGAGCTGAGATTTGCATAAGGTACTAATAATTCAAGTGAAAATTTAAGCGGGTTTATTTTGTCCTAGCCCGTGGTAGGCAAAGGGTCAGGGACCCTGGTCGTAGCCTGTGGTAGGCGGAAATGTGAACTCTTGATATTTTGGTCATAGCCTGTGGTAGGCAAAGGGTCTGGGACCCTGGTCGTAGCCTGTGGTAGGCAAAGGGTTAGGGACCCTGGTCGAAGCCTGTGGTAGGCGGAAATGTGAACTCTTGATATTCTGGTCGTAGCCTGTGGTAGGCAAAGGGTCTGGGACTCTGGTCGTAGCCTGTGGTAGGCGGAAATGTGAACTTTTGATAATTTTTGGTCGTAGCCTGTGGTAGGAAGAGGATCTGTGATCCGGTCTGATATTCGTTACTTTAAGGGAATTGGTATCCCGCCCGCATAATAAAATGAATTGGTTGGATTGAGGAAAACAGTTATAAGGGTTAAAAGTTTGTGAAATGGTTTGACTTGTTCCCTCTCCCTTAAATGAATTGAAATGAATTTGAATTGTTTTTAACGGCTCGGGGTAGACATTATTGTGATTTCCCCCTCATTTTTGCAATGTTTTGTTTTCAGGTAAAGATCTGTATGCTGCGGACGGGAATTAGAAGTGAGGACGGCATGTTTAGAAGTCGTTAAATATGCTGCTTTTCTTTTCTGAGAAACTTGAAGTTAGTTTTGAGGTTTATTTCTAAGTATGAGTTTGTCAGTTGGTTTACCGTTGTCACAGACAGTTGTAGTTTTCTTTCTCGCCTTTTATTCCTTCGGGGATACGGCAGTGACGCTCAATAAGAGTTTGAGTCTTCCGCTAAATTTTATCTGTTAACGTTAGTATGACTTTGACTTTTCTACAATTGAATTTTCGGGGCGTTACAAGTATTGTATATCCCGTTTGATGCACGGGAAATTTTTCAGTATTTATATGGAATTTTTTTAGAGGAGCTTTATAATAATTATTAACTAAAATAATAATTAGAAATTAATAAAAATAATTATACAATGTCTTACTATAATTATTTTTATATTTGTTTTGTACAAATTGTCTTCAAAATTAATTTACATAATATATAATATAGTAGTAAAGGATACTAAAATCTATATTTATTTTTACTATTGTCTTAATTACATATAATAAAGAATAATAGTAATTTTTATTATTTAATTTGAATAAATCATTTTGTAACCCTCATACAATCAGTTTTAATATTAATTTTGGGTTTTTAATACTGTCATACAATCAGTTTTGAGTTGTCTTTGAATGGTAACCCTCAGTGGTTAGTTATTTCTTTTTCTTTAAAATTCAATGTGATTATAAGGTGCTATTGAATACTACTACTTGAGAAGGGGAAGGTAAATAGGTGATTTAATGTAATTAATAATCTTATATAATAAATGAGCTTTCATATGTATGCCACATGTCACTTGTAGATTACTTTCATTTTGTTTTAATATATGTAATAGATAATAATAATAATAATAATAATAATAATCATAATAATAGTTACTATTATTATTATAATTTAACTTCTACTCAAGGTTTCCACGATTTAACTATAGGATATTATGATGCAGCACAACAAAGTTAGTAAAATAGGAAACCCTGGTTTGGTATCTCATGTTCTCATGGATGATCTCTCTCTACCTAACAACTCCCGCTCTAGCTTTTGAAATTTGAGAAAAATTATGTTATTTATTTTGTTTCTATTTGAAAATAATAGTTTGTAAAATTTTGGAGTCACAGTCATGGTTGTTAGAATCAGGATCCTAACTCGGACCCATGGAGTAGCTAGGATCGGAATTAATCCACATAGGACGTGGCTCGAAGTGTAGATGGTAGAATCGCATCGAGCATTTTGGATCATAAAATCATAAGATCGTAGATCAGAATCGGGATTTTAACAACTATGGTCACAGTGTGACTGGGATCCAGTCGTGATTGCCCTTGATTAAAACTATCTTACCCACAAATGCATACGCATTAAAAGTAGTGTGTACCGTATTTTTGAGTAATATCCCTTAAACCAAGCTTCATACCTATCAATGCTAGCATCTACTCTTATTTTCCTATTAAAGATCCATTGGTTTATTCCCGGAGGGGGATCAATTAACATCAAAACATTATTTTCCCTTTTCATAAGGGATCGGAGCATCTAGATGTTGCATAGTTTCTTTAAAAGTTTTAGGATCCATACAATGACCCTACAACCCAAACTCTAAATACTTTATGTTTGGTTTTCTTTTGAACCAAAATTCATATGAGATACACAGTTTTCGTTGAATGGAATTCTATTGATAATGTAACATACTATTAAAATGACTTCAACTCAACCAGTACTTAATCAAAACTTTGTTAACATACAATTATACTCTTTTTTTCCTCCGCATTAAAGTCCTCTTCATTTCATTCCATGAAAGGGTGGAGAAGCTTATCAATCATAGAGGATATATATAACTATGACTTCATCCATGTTGAATCTTCTAAAATTGATTTACAATTTTCTAATTGTCATCTATCTTAAATTTCATGAATTAATTAATAAGAAAAATTCTTACTTGATGCATCCTTCAAGATTACACTTAATACCCAATTACTATTAAGAGCAACGGTTTATATAGTCTCCTTAATTATACATGTTGCTGCCTCTTGAAATAGTTGAACTTCAAGTAACACCCCCGCCCAAAATTTTTTTTCCTTCCTTCTAATATAGCAGACAAAAACTTGGGGGAGGATGACGAAGGATAACTAACATTTTTTGAATTCTACTACCCCCGTCCCTTTTTGAGTGTCAAGTTAACTAACTTTACAAATCCAATATCCTTAGTATACCCCTTTCAATTAGCAATGACTTTTCACATTTTAAGTAATATTTAGATTTCCAAAGCATCATTAATATGAGTAACATAAGTATTTAATAATTGAAATTGTAAAATTGACAAATAAAAAGGGACAAGGCAGTTAAAAAATTTGACACTCATTTAGGGACGGAGGTAGTACCTAATATTGATCTGATTAAAGCTAAGACACAATTTAGTTTTCTATTTGAAATCAAATTCATTGGAATTTAGACATAGGAAATTCCATTTGTAGCCAACCCAAATTCATTTAGGGTGTTTGGTTGGGATGAAAAATCAGAAAATGATTTTCCCATTTTCCCGTGTTTGTTGACTGGAAAATGGAGAAAATCATTTTCCAAGAAAATGATTTTTCCCTACCCCTTTGTAAATTATTTTCTTGACTCCAACTTAATGAAAATCATTTTCTTCCTCTCCCCTTACTCTCTCTCTCTCTCTCTCTCTCTCTCTTCTTTTGTTCTTGCTGCCTTCTTTCTCTCTCCATCATTCTATCTCCCGCACCGATTTGAATATTTTTTTTTCTCTCTCTCTCTCTCCACTACTCTCTCTCTTTCTCTCTCCACTGCTCTCTCTCTTACACCCGTTTTAATATCTTGACTCACTCTCTCTTTCACTCTCTCTTTCTCTCTCTCACTCACTCTCTCTCGTTTTTCTCCTCCTACACCTCTCTCTCTCTCTCTCTCTCTCTCTCCACCACTATCTCTAACACAAGCATTTTTAATCTTTGTTTCCTTGTTGTCAAACATGTGAAAATCATTTTACAAGAAACTCATTTTCATGTGTACCAAAAACAGGAAAATATCAAAAGAAAATTCATTTTCTAATTAGAAAATTATTTTCCAAGGAAAATTATTTTCATTTGTACCAAACATACCCAGTTTGAAAATAATTTAAGAAGTTTCGAACTAAATTTTTTGAAACTTATGGAAGAATCTGTCTGGCACATGGAAGGAATGGTCGTAGAGATTATATGGTTGTCGTTTCACGTCCCATGAGCCAATAATTAGGGTAGTAGTTGAATGGCCTACCTGTTTCAACTTAATGAGCCAACAAACGTATTTGTACTACTACTACACTGCTATTTCCAAACCTTATTAGTCCTCTTGGCCTCCATCTATGTTTGGTCTCCCTCAGAATTTACGACCCTATTAATATTATAGTCCCTAGCTTCTTAATTTCTCCATGTCTTTTAAATATGTTTTGGAAGTAATGGGGGAGAATTAATACTAACTTCGTCTCAAAATATTTGTTCTTTTACTTAATTTTTTTGTCCTAAATTATTTATCTCATGTTGCAATCTCATCAACTATAATTTCTTTTCTACCTCAATGAATAAATTTATTTATCACTTTTTACAATTCCAATAATTGTTATCTTCAATTAAAGCATGGTAGTTTGGGTAAATTACAAACTTTTTACATCAATTTCTAATATGTATTCGTCTTCTCAAATTAGATAAATGGACAAATACAATGAGACTGGGGTAGTACAACAACAAATGGTGTAGTCATTGAAAAAGTATAAATATGAAAATTCTTAAATATCCTTAAATATGAAAAAAAATCTCCCATTTAAATATCCTTAATCATATCATCATATTATTATATATAATCTATCGATCATATATCATGTATCATCATATCATACATATATATATATCATACATATATATATATATATATATATATATATATATATATATATATATATTTCTGAATTTTGGAAGTGAAAATTTGGCTTTAGGGTTTCAAAAAGTACATATTTGATCACTAACACTCATCACACATTGTAATTTATTCATTCTTTTATTATCAATTTATCATATGTTATAATATTATTAAACAATTAAACTATTTGCATTTCAATAGTCACTCATTAACAAAGTTACAATATTGATTAGCTAATTTAATTTCATTCATTCATTTTCTTAATTGTATGTATGTTACTATTTAAAAAAAAAAATGTATCATATTATTGACTAAAATAATTTGTATTGTAACTCTAGGGAATAGAGAAAATCACAATATTGATCAATGTGAGCCCTTTCAATTGCGACCAATTATACCTCCTTCAACATTTTAACATTCTATGTAAAGATTTCATCAGCCCCATAGGAATAGACCCAGAAATCTACGATTCGAGTCCCTCTCCTGCCGACCTTCTGCCTTTTGCCGACTTACCAAATCAGACCCACTATGCACAGTCGCGGTCTCTGGTCGCCGCAGGGCTCATCGGTCTCCTGGGAGGCCGATGCTCCGGTTGCCGGGAGCACGCCTATTTGTCTTCTCATTCCGACCTTTCGCCAAATTAACCAGGTGTATATTTGTTCACCAAATTAACTAGGTGTAAGATGGCTGAGGGTGGGGATGTGGCTAATTACATTAATCAGGTTACTAAAATCTTATCACAACTTGCTTAAGTAAAAATGACTTTTGCTGAGAATGTTAGAGCTTGCATATTATTGTCTTCCATGCCTGACTCTTGGAAAACCCTTGTAACTGCTGTTAATAGTGCTAAGGATATTGACGAGATGAAATTTGATGAGGTCAAGTCTGTATTGCTTAATGAGGGCCTTCGTAGGTAGAATTCAAGTGAGGAGTCTTCGGGAAGTGCTTTGAGTGCTATCGGGAAGTGCTTTGAGTGCTAGGGGTAGGAAGAACAATGGGAACTCAAATAATTCCAGGGGGCGATGTTTAGGCCCATTTTAAAGCCTAAATAACGCCTTTATACTTAGTCTTTTGACTTGTTTCTAGTTGAATTTCATGTCTTTTACTATGTTTTTGGTTATTTTGTTGGTTTTGATGTTTTTATAAGAAAAAGTAGCAAAAAGAGCTGTTTTGAAGCCTTTTTGGGAATCCCGAGAGATTCCCTGGGCCAAGCCGAGTCAAAAGGCTTAGTGGGAAGCAAGGCAAGATACAATAGACTCTCGAAGAATGAATTCAGCAAGCGTAGCACCCGCTACATTCAGCGTAGCAAGCGCTACAAGGCTTGCTATCACTATCCAGAACCGTAGCACCCGCTACACTTCTTGTGGCGGGCGTTACGCCCAAGGGAGATTCTGCCCAGAAGAATACCGCGGTCGTTACCCCAAAGACAGCGCCCGCGAAAGGTGAAAAAGGCCTGCACAGAAATACTGCCCAGGAGAAGACCGCGACCACTATCCCAAAGACAGCGCCCGCTATCTTGCGCAGAAGAGAGAAATCGCCAAGTGACTTCGCAGGACCTCACCCGCCGTCAGGGGGACCGCGCCCGCGGTCTCCTGGGTTTCACGCGTTTTAGTTGCTTGAAGTGCTGCGTTTTATCTAACTTCTTTTACTATGTATAAGTACCCCTTTGAATGATTTGTTGAGGGAGCTGGTTCATTAGAGAGAAAAGCACCATTAGAGTGAGGATTAGAGAAATTCCATAGTGATTAGTGGCTGATTAGTGGAAGATTAGTGCATTTGTAATTGATTTCTATTGAAGTTCTATTGAAGATTTGAAGAATTTTATCTGCATTGGAGCTTGGAGTCTTGATTGTTCTTGATCATCCATTCAATTATTGCCATTTAGCTGAGCATTTCTTAATCTCTACTCTCTTTTAATTCGCTTTAATAGTATTTCAATCTCTGTTTTGTGATTAGATTGCTTTGTGTTTGTGATACTTGAATCATTGCCTTTGCTAGTTGTTTCCTCTATTTTGATCATGAATGTTGGAGTTGATGTTGTTAGCATGTTAATTAGGATGATTAGAGGCTAGAAACCCCATGGGTTAGGGAGAAATTAAGGGTGTGAATAGTTAATTAGGCTTGGGTTAGCAAGTTTAGGTGGTAATTAGTAGGAGAATCAATTTCCCACTCCTATTCTTCCCTCAAGTAGGATGTATTTGGGCCCGAATACATTCAACACTTGTATTGGAAGATAGAAGATGGGATAGTTAATGATCACCCACGAAAGTGGAAGGAGGTTAACTAGGGAATCCCGTTTCATTAACCCTCCGGGTCCGTGGTGGATTTTGAGGAAGTTAATTCGGATTATCCTTGAAAGAGGAAATTCGGTGGGTTTTCTCTAATGGGATTGCCACTTGATTCCCCCTCTTTGTTACCCTCTAATTACAAAACTTATGTTCTTATTGCCGTTTGCACCTCGAAATCTCCCGAAACCCATTTTTCCTATCTTGACTGAACCTAAGTCTGTTTTTGTGATTTGTTTTCGCTGTTTATCATCCAAAGACTTTTGATATCTAGTGACCTTAAATCTACGTAGACTCAGTTTCTTTCGTTCTAGGCCCTTTGCTCCCTGAGAGAGAACGACAAATACCGGATCACGCAAACCACGTTACAGGCGGTCGAAGTCCAGGGAAAAGGCAAGTCTAAGAACATGAGTGAATTAGTGTGTTATAGTTGTGGGGATAAAGGTCACTTTAAGAGGGATTGTCCTAAACATAAGAAGGGGAATGGTAACAATGACCGTGACTCTGTCAACTCTGCAGAAGACCTTTGTGAAGCCCTGGTCTTGAGTGTGTCTAGCCCTGAAGAGTCTTGGATAGTTGATACTGGTGTATCCTTTCATGTTTCTTCAAAGAGGGAGTTATTTCGTAATTTCAGGAGTGAGAATTTTGGTAGGGTTTATCTTGCTGACAACAAGTATTATGACATAACAAGTAGAGGAGAGGTAACCATTAAGATTTCTAATAATGGTCTTTGGGAGTTGGAGGATGTCAGATACGTTCCTGACATTTAGAGGAATTTGATTTCAGTTAATCAACTTAATGAGATGGTTTATTCTGCAAGGTTCGGGAATGGAAGATGGAAGATTGTGAAAGGTGCTATGGTAGTGGCGAAGGGATTGAGATTCGGTACCTTGTACTCCACGAGGGATAGTGCTAACATGGTTTCTAATGTCAATGTTGCTTCTTGTTCTAGTTTATGGCATTGCAGGCTTGGTCACAAGAGTGAGAAGGGCATGAAGATCCTAGCCTCAAAGGGCATTTTGGAGAATCTGAAAACCGTAGACATGGAGCTCTGCGAGAGTTGTGTCCTCGGTAAGCAGAAGAGGGTCAATCCAAAACTGGCAGGGAACCAAAACCAGAGAGGTTGGAGCTAGAGCATTCAGATATATGGGGGCCTGCACCAGCCAACTCCATGAGTGGTGCTCAATATTATGTCACCTTCATTGATGATCATAGTCGAAGGGTATGGGTTTATTTTTTGAAGAATAAATCTGATGTGTTCAGTGTTTTCTTGAAGTGGAAAGCACAGGTTGAGACACAAACTGGATTGAAGGTGAAGTAATTGAGGACGGACAATGGAGGGGAGTATGAAAAGAAGGAGTTTGTGAAATACTGCGAACAGAACAACATTACATTAGTGAGAATTTTTCCCGGGACACCTTGGTAGAATGGGATAGCATAGAGAATGAACCAGACTCTGAATGAAAGAGCTAGGAGCATGAGGATCCATGCTGGATCGCCCAAATACTTATGGGCAGAAGCAGTAAACGCAGCAGCATATCTAATCAACATGAGTCCATTAGTTCCATTAGATATGATGGTACCTGCGGAGGTATGCAGTGGTATGAAAGTTGATTATTCCTTTCTACGTGTTTTCGGCTGTACTGCTTATGTGATGACTGATCCTGACAAGCGTGACAAATTGGATCCTAAGTCCAAAAAGTGTTATTTAGTTGGCTATGGGACTAACGCTTTTGGATACGGGTTTTGAGATGGTAAGCAGATGCTGAGACACTGTGATGTAGTCTTTAATGAAAATGTGTTGTATAAAGATTGGCAGGCATCAGGTGACTCAGGAAACAAAGTGTCAGTGGGAGAAAATGTGAGGGAGCCAAGAACTGTTAAGTTTTCTGCTAGGCTTGGTGAGCTCAGGAGGGAAACTGTAGAGACAGAGGCATCACGAGAAGCTCCACAGACTACAGATCAGGCTGTTGAAGAGCCTGGACCACATGAGTTGGTTGAAAGCTCCAGTGACAATGAACATACTACACCACCCACTGTGAGGAGATCCACAAGGGCCACCAGAGATAATGCACCTAAAAGATATTCCCCATTTGTGCATTACTTACTACTAACAGATGTTGGTGAGCCAGAGTCCTATACTGAAGCTATGTAGGTTGAGACTCGATCCAAGTGGGAGCATGCCATGGATGATGAGATTGCCTCACTTGAGAAAAATAATACCTCGGAGCTGACCAGGTTACCTGAAGGGAAGAAAGCTTTGCTAAATAAATAGGTTTACAGGATAAAAAATGAGCCGGATGGTACTGTGAGGTACAAGGCTTGGTTAGTGGTTAAAGGATTTTCACAAAAGGAAGGTATTGATTATAATGAGATTTTCTCTCCTGTTGTGAAATTAACCACTGTTAGAATTGTCCTCAGTATGGTTGCAGTTGAGAATTTATATCTTGAGCAGATGGATGTAAAAACAGCCTTCTTACATTTTGATTAGGAGGAAGACCTGTATATGAGGCAACCTGAGGGATATGAAGTTCCCGGGAAGGATCACTTGGTGTGTAGACTTCGAAAAAGTCTATATGGGTTGAAACATGCTCTTAGGCAATGGTACATCAAGTTTGACACCTTCATGAGCAACAACGGGTTCAAGAGGAGTGACAAGGATCAATGCTGTTATTATAAGAGTTTTACTAACTCCTATATTATTTTGCTTCTCTATTTGAATGATGTGTTGATTGTAGGAGCAAACATGAAGGAGAATACCTGGTTTAAGGAGAGGATGTCAAAAACGTTTGAGATGAAGGATTTTGGTGCTGCAAGTCAAATCCTTCGCATTAGATTACCAAAGACAAAGACAAAGGAGTTTTGAAGCTGTCTCAGGAGGACTCCATCAACAGGGTGCTTGAAAGGTATAGTATAGCTGATTCTAAACCTAGAGGCACTCCTATGGCAAATTGTCTCAAACTATCCAAGGAACAACAACCTAGAACCAAGGAGGAGAAAGAATACATGGCTAGAGTTCCTTATGCTTCAACAGTTGGGAGCTTGATGTATGCTATGGTTTGCACGAGACAGGATATTGCTTTTGCAGTGGGAGCGGTGTCCCACTTCATGTCCAATCCGGGGAAATCTCCTTGGGAAGCAATGAAATGGTTGTTGAGGTACTTGAAAAGTACCTCTTATTACTGTCTTATATTTGGTGCTACTAACCTTGATTTGAAAGGTTATGTAGATGCTGATTTGAGTGGGGATTACGATATAAGCAAGAGTACAATAGGTTATGTGTTCCCACATGGTGGATCGGCAATCAGTTGGATGTCAAGATTACAGAAACGCATTGCTATGTCAACTACAGAATTTGAATATATTGCCCTGTCTGAGGCAGGCAAGGAAATGATATGGCTGCGGGATTTCTTAGAGGTTCTTGACCAGGGGCAGGATGGTGTCCTTCACTATGACAGCCAAAGTGCCATTCAATTGACGAAGAATCCAGTGTTACACTCAAGGATGAAGCACATTAGAACACTACTAAAAATATGTGTATTACCAACCACTTTTTTCCAACCAATTTAAAATGGTTGGAAAAACCAACTATTTTAGCAACCATTTGATATTCCAACTATTTTTCAAAAAATTTAGTGGGAAAAATGGTTGGAATTTCCAACCAATTTTGCTAAAATTGGTTGGAAAATTTTCCCACCATCATTTTTCCTACTATTTAAAATTGGTTGGAAAAATGGTTAGTAATCCAACCATTTTTCCAACCATCTTCAAATAGTAGGAAAAAGGGTGGTAAGAAAATTTTCCAACCATTTTAGCAAAATTGGTTGGAATTTCCAACCATTTTTCCTACAAAAATTTTTGGAAAATAGTTGGAATATTAAATAGTTGCTAAAATGGTTGGTTTTTCCAACCATTTGAAATTTTTGGAAAAAGTGGTTGGTAATATACATATTTTTAGTAGTGGAAGGAGATATCACTTCATTCGAAACTTGGTGGAAAGTGGTGAAGTGAAGCTCAAGAAGATTGCAGGCAGTAAGAATCTAGCCGATATGCTAACCAAACCAGTGGATATTGGGAAACTGAGGCTTTGTATTGCCTCAGTAGGCCTCTCTGACTAATAAAGAGGCCAGTCGATGCACTAGGGAGGCTTGTGCGAAAAGTGAGGATTATTTTGGCTCGGTCTCCAAGTGAGAGATTGTTGTGTGTGGAGACCAAGAGGTTTGAAAGGATGAAAAAGGAAGCCAGACTCAACCGCTACCAACGTTTTTTGTGCCCCCCACCAGCGGCTGGTTATTCCTCACCAGTGCCTGGTAGGGCAGACGCTAGCAGCGACTAATGAGCCCCCTGCCAGGGCCTCAAACAAAGGCTCCAAGATCATGTATGCTACAAGCGATTGTGCCCCGCTCGCAACATTTTTACCTCTCTTGCCAGCGTCAGTGTGGATTTTAGGGAATCCTTTGAAAAATCTTCGAGATCTTTTTTTATTTCCTTTCTCGTGTTGTTTCCTTTTCTGCGGTGTTTCCTTTTGCTGCAGATTTCCTTATTTCTCTCATGTACCACTAGTATAAATTGGGGTCAGATCCTTCCCCTAAATCATCAAGTGAGACAGAGAGAAACACAACCATTGGATTGTAATCCTCATATTACTAGTGCATCGATTCCGTGGTTTTTTTTTTCCGTTTTGGGTTTTTTCCACGTTAAACCTCCGGTGTCAAATTTCTTATTCATTTTCCACTCTTATCGTACATTGTTTGTGGTAGTTTGAGTGCTCTTCAATCCTAACAGTATGTTCCTTTGTCTTCACTTTGTTCGTCTCCACTCCCTTTCGTTAGCCTAACACTGTGAATTGTCAGTTGGGACCCTACGCCAAGGCTACTGAGGAGGAGGTCCCTACAGGGGAGTAGAAAATTGACGGTTTCTTGGACGTGGAGCGGAGCAGTGAATGCTCTTTACTGCAGGAGTATGAACGAAGACCGGTAATCTTCTTCCCTATTGATTACTGTCACTTCTCTTTATATGAGGGCCTCTGACTCCTATCTTTTTTTCTCAGCCGAGATGGGAACAGTTTCGGCATCTAGTAAAAAAGGCGAGCATGATGGAAAAGTTATTCCATCGGATGTTTACGGGCTCAGGGAGATATCAGGGAGCTGCAACTTTTGGTCATGACTTGGAAGCCGATACGGAATTCGCGCCTTGGGAACCGCCTCCATGTTCGAATGTAACTCCTTCTCGCTCAGAGCCCCCACAACGTTCCTCTGTTAGGGAATATTCTGATCCTCTCGAGGTCGATCTCATGAGGAGGTTAGAGGATCGTCTCGTCCACCCTTGGGACCTGTCCCGGAAGGTCCTGGAAAAGATGTGCTGATCGAAGGTTAGGTTTCGACTGGGTCCTGTCGAAGCAGGTCTGGCTCTCGAGATCACCGTCCTCAGAACATGGAAGAGGACATTGCTCAAATGTCGTTGTAGGAACCCTTCGATCAGGGAGGGTCTTATCATAGTGGAGGATATGATGAAGATACCCGAGCTCCCTCTTTTTGGGTTGAGGATGCCTCGGAGTCTAGTGCTACTTACCGGCCTTCGCATTCTCATAGGACTCCCACTTCGGTACGCTCTGGTCGTCATTGTCGGGAGATAATGGTGAGGGATAACAATTCAGGTGCATCTGTAGGGTATCCTGGCGATCAGGCCCTAGCTGATGACGCTACTTCGCGTCTAGTAAACCCTATCACTCGAAAAAATTACTCTGAGGTACCCTCACTTTTGGTGAAATGTTTTTCTGGTACCCCAACTTTTCAAAAATAATTTTGAGGTACCCTTACTTTTTGCGTTAGTAATTATTTGGTGCTTTTCCGGCCATTAATTTTATGAAGTGACCAAAATACCCTTGTTCTTCCGTTCATGAAAAAATACGCTTAAAGAAGAAGAATGAGGGTATTTCGGTCACTTAATAAAATTAATCATCGGAAAAGCACTAAATGATTACTAACCCGAAAAGTAAGGGTACCGAAAAATTAGTTTTGAAAAGTTGGGGTACCGAAAAATAGTTTCCCTAAATATTGGGGTACTTCCGAGTAATTTTTTGCTATCACTCCATCCCTATGTGGTTCTGGTATGTACCAGGTCTATGATACATATTATGAGGAGTGGCACGTGCCTACTCCTGATGTAGGGTCCTCCTCGCCTACTGGTTTACAAGAGTGGTCGGTGCCTCAACACTCCTGGTTGGGAGGGTCTAGCTCTTCTAGGTGGCCATTGCCAAAGTACTAGACTGATTCTGCATGGTCGACTCCTTCCTTCGGGTGGTATGTCCCAGAACATTCCCGGTTGGATGCCTCTTAGGAATCCCCCATGTCACCCCTTTCACAGAATTCTCCGGCTCCACCAGAGGTTCCTTCACCCGTGTTGTCGCCACCGCCACTGCGGAATCCTTCTCCAATGTCGCTGCCACCGAGGGACCCACCTCCTGTCTCGGAGCAGCCACGAGGCGCTCTTTCTCCTCCTCTTGCGCCTTCACCGCCTTTGACACCTCCAATTCTTCCACTTCCGATCATGGCAGGCTTTGATCCTGCGACTGCTCCCGATTATTATTCATGGGACACCTATTTCGGCACTGCATGCGCTTCAAATGCTGGGGCCTCGAATGTTGGTAGTGATACGGACGAAGATAACGGTGACTCAAGCTCATTGATGTGGCTTGGGTGATGATGCAAATGTAATGGAGACTCTTTATGTTTTTTTTTTCTTCTTATGCTTAATGTAAGACTCGGTGGATGCATAATGCTTATGACTGTTTATCTATCGACTCTTTATTATTATGTAATTACGCTATTCTTGTCTACATAATGGGATTAATCCAGCTCCCCCAAACGAAAAAAGATAAGAAAAAAAGAAAAAAGAAAACTTAAGTGTCAGAGTGACTCGAGTCTTAATTTCAGAACAAACCGCTATTGGGTCGACACTAAAACCTGAATCACCATAAAATACGCACACGGGTCGACGATTCCCCAAGATAGAGACCCATTTGCAAATGTAGGCGTCGCGGCCTGTGGTGGTCGAGGAATGTGGTCTGGCTATGTCGTAGGCCATGCAGCCTATGCTGAGAAGGAAAGGGAATCAGGCCTAGCCCAGGCGCGCGTTTGTATTGAGCCAACATAGGCCGCATTTATTTTCCCTTTTTTTTTCTTGTAGCCGTTGATGAATGGGCTCACATCATGGGATTTGAGGAGCAACGACTATATGACCGTTTTTTTTTGGCGATTTTGATCCATATTTGAACTCGATTGAGGTTTATAAATACCCCCCTCTAGGTATGTGAACCCCATTCATCACCTTCTAGCTTGAGTATCATCATAGAGAGCCACAACAAAGAACGCAACTTAAATGGCATTCAAGAAGAAACTGGCTACTTGGATGAGCACGCTATCCAAGCAGGAGACGAGGGAGCTCAGGAGATACAAACTGACACACTTGTTGAGCTTGCAGTAGGTGCGGGTGAATTTTGATTTCCTTCACACCGCCGAGACTTTCTAGAATCCGAAGATGCATGTCTTTCGGTTTGGGATGAAAAAGCTATGTCCCCTACCTGAGGAATGGTCTTCCATCTTGGGGACAAATCACTACGCGCCGCCGATGTCACCCTTATTGTCGACTGACGTCCATAAAGATTACAAAAGGTTGTCGTGCCTTCCTTCTCGTGTTATCAGGAGTGTGTTGATCGGTGGGAAAGTGCACTATCAGAACCCTTTGCGCCCCTTCAAAAGCACATATATCTCATGAGGCGCCCCATATCTGCATATGATGTTCCGAAGGATGAACTTGGATACTTGCTTGGATGTGAGTTTGGCATAAGAGGCTGCCTCTACCCACTTAGTGAAATAATTAATGGCGACCAAGATGTATTCGTGCCTTCCCATTCCCGTAGGGCGTATCTTGCCAATAATGTCGATACCCCATACTGAAAATGGCCAAGGTGACGTTAGAGTCGTCAGATAAGAAGGGGGTTGATGCTGCAAATTGGAATAATCTTGACATTTGTGGCACCTTCGGATGAAATCCAAACAGTCTGCCTCCATGGTCATCCAATAGTAACCTGCTCGTTGAATTTTCTTGGCCAACATCTGCCCATTCATGTGACGGCCACATTCTCCCCCATGTATAGTGGTCATAACTTCTTCTGCACCTTTTGCATCTATACACAACAAGTTGATACCTGTCGCTGACTTCTTGTACAAGCGATCTTGGACTAAGCAGTATTGTGCTGCTAAAGACCTAATCGCTCGTTGTCCTCGAGCATCTAATGATGTCGGATACTCTCCTTTACTCAGATAATTGTAAATGTCATAGAACCATGCCTCGATGTTGACCACTTGAGTGTTAGTGGTGCAGATGTATGCCGGTTCGGATTGTCGCTCCACTATCACTTGTAACTGGAGTGTGTTTGCTGGGATTGATACCATTGAGGATAGTTTAGCCAAGGCGTCGGCCAACTCGTTGTGATCCCTTGGGATGTATTGAAAACTGATATTCTCAAATTTGTCAGCGAGTCCTAAGAGCTTCTGTTGATATGCCAAAACTCATTCATTTCGGACCTTACATACGTTCTTAGCTTGATTGATGATAAGGCTGGAATCTGCAAAGACCTTGAGATGGTGCACCCCTATTGTTTGGGCGGCTTGTAATCCCTTTATACATGCTTCGTATTCTGCAGCATTGTTGGTGGCTTTAAAATCCAACTTCACAGACACAGGAACATGCGCCCCTTCTGATGAGATCAACAAGACTCCTATTACGCAACCCATTTGATTGGATGCCCTTCGAAGTACATTTCCCCATGTGACTTCATCAGTGAGAAAGATACCCTCATCTGGGAACTCTAAGTGAGTGCTTGGAGGTTCCTGTGATGGGGAAGCGGCCTAGAAGTCGGAGACAACTCGTCCTTTGATGGACTTTTGTGGTAAGTATTGGAGATTGAACTCCGAAAGCATGACTACCCATCGAGCGATGCGATTGTTGATGGTGGGTTGTTCCATGATGAACTTTACAGGGTTGCTCTCAGCTATAACATATACAGTATGTGGAAATATGTAATATCTGAACTTCTTCGTGGCCCACACTAAAGCAAGGGCCATCTTCTCCACATCAGCATACCAGCTTTCATATTCTAGGAACTTTTTGCTTAAGTAATAGATGGCGCTGTCCTGACCTTCTATCTTTTCTGCCAGCATAGCCCCCATTACGGAGTCAGTTACTGTAAGATAAAGGAGGAGAGGCTCATCTAGTACTGGCGGTACAAGGACTGGAGGATGTTGTAGATATTCATTAACTTTATCGAAAGCATCTTTACACTGATCATCTCATTCTATCTTGCTCCTCTTCTTCAACTTCTTAAATAAGGGCTCACAAGTCATAGTGACCTTAGAGATGAATCTGCTGATGTATTAGACTCGCCCCAAGAATCCCCTTATCTCCTTTTTGGTTTTGGACGGTTTCAAATCCTGAATGGCCTTTATCTTTGAAGTATCCACTTCAATACCTTGTTGGCTGACCACGTATCCTAACAGCATCCTAGAGGTGACCCCAAAAGTGCATTTTGTCTGGTTAAGTCGCATCTTGTACTTGCGTAGACGGAGGATGAATTTGCGGAGGTTAGGGACATGTTCCTCCCTTGTTGTGGATTTGACAACCATGTCATCCACGTAGACTTCCACCTCCTTATGCATCATGTCATGGAGTAGGGTGTTAGCAGTCCTTTGGTAAGAGGCATATGTTGTTTCTTCAATTATAGGCAAACTAACACCTTCATGGAAAGAAACCAAAAGGACTTTCATGCATTCTAAAGAATCCATTACTCTTGAGGGTTTGGAAAACCATTTCTGAAATGAAGAGGAATTTAGAATGTATGCTGAAACCAAGGAGAATCCCTCCAAGGTTCATGTGGTTCAAGAGAACTCAAATGGAACAAAGAACAAGAATAAGTATCAGAAAAAGAGCAACAAGAAACTCAAAATGGTATGTTGGGAACGCGGCAAGCCTGGATACTACAAGAGAGAATGCCCGGTTTAGAAGAAGAAGCACGGGCTCACGAAAAACACTAAGAATCATGGTGGTAAGAAGGAGTTAAATGGACCCTTCATAGCTATGATAAACAACCAAATCAATGTCGTATCAAGCGACGATCATTGGTGGGTTGATTTGAGTGCGATAAGTCACACATGCGTCGAACGCTCTTTGCTCAAGACTATCCAACTCGCCGAAGAGGGGAAGAAGCTCTTCATGGGAAATACTTCCCAGTCAAGGTTTAAGGGATATGATAAGTTGAACTTGTGTTTTCTTCTAGAAAGACACTTCTAAGTAAGATGAATGTTTTCGTTTACATGCTTGGCGCTGGTTTGAATTCGTCTCTATGGTATTTGAGACTTGGACATGTTAACTATAACAAATTAAAGTGCATGTCTAATCTTGAATTAATTCCAACTATTGATGAAAAATTAGAGAAGTGTAGAACTTACATATTAACAAAGATCACTAAAAGTTTCTTTCCAAGTATTATGCGAAATTCTAAACTGCTTGAGTTGATCCATAGTGATTTAGGAGATTTCCTAATATTCCCTCTATAGGAGGTAAAAGATACTATGTGACTTTCATTGATGATTTCTCTAAGTATTGTCAAGTGTTTCTTTTGCATTTGAAAGATGAGACTTTAGACAAATTTAAAGTATATAAAGTTAAAAGCGAGTTACGTTGTGAGACGTTAATTAAAATACTAAGATCGGATAAAGGTGGAGAATACTATGACTCTAAATATTTCAAAAATGTGGTGTGGTGCATGAGACCACAACACCTTACACACCACAACAAAATGGTGTTGCAGAAATAAAGCATAAGATCTTAAAAGAAATGGTTAATGCCATGTTGTCTTACTCCGTATTAAGTGAAGGTGTTTGGCGTGAAGCGTTATTAATGGCTTGTCATGTTTTGAACAGAGTTCTTCTTAAGAGAAACCCTAAGACCCCATATGAACTTTGGAACAAGAGAAACCCTAATCTAAGTCATATTAGAGTTTGGGAGTGTCAGGCCATTGTAAGGGTCCAGAAGTCCAAGAAAAGAAAGTTGGGTGAAAGAGGAATTAAGTGCATCTTTATAGGTTATGCTTTTGAAAGCAAAGCCTATAGGTTTATTGGTATTGAACCAAATGACTACATAACGGTGAATACCGTAATAGAGTCAATAGATGCAATCTTTGATGAAACTCCATTCTCTTCAATTCCTAGACACAAGGATGTCATTCATGACATGGTTCCAAAGGATGTTATTAAAGATAATCAACATGATGTTGAGTAAAAGAGGAGGAGTAAGAGGGTGAGGATATTCAAGTCTTTTGGCTCGATCTTCTTTGTCTACATAATAGAGGGAAATAAGAACTCTATCCAGTATGAGATTCCTTATATCTATAATGTATAGGAGGATCTTAAAACTTTTAAAGAGCGTATGAAGTCACAAGATGATTCTTTTTGGAAGGTGTTCGGCTGTGTATTTTTGTGGTTTTATGAGTTAAGGTTGTCGGTCCACAGGGATGTGTGTTAGGCTTGATTTTGGAAATCGGTTTGTGTTTGGGGTTTTTCTCAATTGCGGAAAGCTATAAATTATGTAAATTAAGCAATAAACTAACCTAGACATGATAATAATCAAGGAAGTAATAAAAGACGAAAGCAATTAAAAGCATGAAATTAAGAAAGCAATAAAACTACAACTAATAATAAAATTAGGAACAAGAGATTATACCTTTGATGATCTAAACTTCAATTGAATCCTTCACCTTAAACTTTCTCCCGAACAAATAAGAAAACGTGAATTGGATTACTAAGAATCCTCAAATCCTCACTTTGAAGTAGGATTTGTGACTCTTAATCCTCCTCCTCACTAAAAGTGGATTGTTTTGTGGCTAATCTAACAAAGACTTTAAGGAAACCCTAAACAAAGACCTAGTAAAAACTACTGATAACATCACAAACCCTAAAACAAACCCTAAAGACTAATAGAACCTTAAGATAATGAAACCTAATTCTAACCCTAAACTATCCCTAATAAACTAACAGGGATCCTAATTAACCTAATATCCTATAACTAACTAATCTTTGAACAAGAAAATAAGAGGAACGAAAACAAAAGAAACCTACTGACTGAATTAGAAAGAGAAAGGAGAAAAGAAAAGAAAAGGGACTAAAGTCTCTACTGCATATGACTGAAAACAAAGAAAACAGAGACAGAGTGACGAATAGAGAAACCAGAAAAGAAGACAAGCAGAAAGCGTCAGTCATTGAACCAAAAACTCAGATTCTAACAAGACACCGAGCACTGAAACCAAATCGCACACAGATATCAAAATCAAACAAAAACAATCAAGATTCAACCCAGAACCAAATTACCATTCAATTCGAACAAACTCAGATTCAAATTCATCTATTCAAACTCGAACAAAATATCAAAACCCAGAATCGAAATAGCAACCATTCAAGAAAACGAATTACATGAACAATGAAAACAAAATTCAAAAGAAAAGCGAATAAAGACTTAAACCTAAAATCTAACCCTAAATGGAGGCTCTTGGGCGTCACTCCCAGAATCTACCATTGATATATTCGAATGGCTCTCTTCTTCCCCTTTTATAGTCGATCTCGATCTCCTCCCTTCAATCCAAGCCGTCGATCTTCTTCCTTGTGGACGGTTTCAATGCGTTTGAATCGCACGAAGATGGTGATGATAATGGTGTATGCGTCGATGCTTGCTCCTTCTGTTGCGGTGTACTTGCTCCACTTCCTCTTCTCTCAATCCGAATCTGTTAAGAGAAAAGATAAATAGAGTGAGTGAATGAGAAGAGAATTGCGAGAAATTGAGAAGAAGAGTGTGATGAGATGAAAGGAGAGGAAGAGAGAAGGAGATTGAGATGAGAAAAGAAGAGAGATGGAGATGGCGAGTTGAGAAAATGGAGGTGGGGTGCGTGTTTTCGGTTGTTGCTGCAGAAGAAAGGGAACCAGAGAAAAAGAGAATAGAGAGGGACGAAGGAAGAAGGGGAAAATGAGATAAGTGAATTAGGGTTTGGGGTTTTGGCTATAATCGGCTGAGAGGGAGAGTGAAACGGGTAGGGTATTTGGGTAATTGTTGTGGGTCGAGAGGGAGAGAAAAAGGGGAGGAATTGGGCTGGGTTTAGAAATAGATTAGAACTTAGGTTTAGGTTTTTATTTTATTTCCTAATATTTATATTTTGTTTTATAATTAATAATAATAATAACAAAAATAGTAAAAAGACATAAAATCTAATAAAAGAGTAAAAACATAATAAAACTACTAAAATAATTATTGACGACAAGCAAAAATACCCCATAAAAGAGAACAATTCGGCTCGGAATGAGACCGAACAACACTCCAACACAAGGGTTTGCTCGCACCGAGCAAACTAAAAACAAAGAAAAGGACTAGAAAAAGAAACTAAAAAACCTAACTCACTTTCGCAGGAAACGCGGATGCATTTAGCGTATGCATCAAGCCCTTTAAACCCCCCAGTAGCCCGGGGGGACAAGGTTGGTCTCGTGAGGGTTTATAGCAACTATACCCACAAAAGCCAAAGAAAAAGGAGAGAGGGAAAATGAAAAACAAAACAAGTTTGAAAAGAAAGGAAAGAAAACTGCTCGTTTTATGAATCAAGATGTTTCAATCAAGAAAACGATGGCAATCCTCCAAAAGGAATCGTTATGATCATCTCACATACACCTAACCCAAACAACTTCCAATCTTAGGGGTTTTCGATCCCTTACACCTTATGCAAAGTTAAATTCCATTTGCGTAAAAGTTTAGAAAGTTCTAACTGATTCCGATCGACCTCAAAAGACTTACGCCCGAGCTTAAAACAAGCGAACAACAAAAAATAAACAAGGAGTTGCCCTCCCCTGCAGTTGGTCGCCCATGGCTTGGTGAGGGCCGCAGGTGATGTAAGGGAAGACCCCTCACTTATTAACACTTTAAACTTTCTTTTTGAGATGGATATTTTCAACAAAATTCTCTTTCTTCTTTTTCTTTATGTTTTTTTGTGGTCGGTATTAGCCTTATTTTCGGGAATTGGACGGCCCAAAATGGGGTTTACCCTCCCAACACAGTCTTTTCCATTCACCTCTTCGTCGCGAACGATATAGAAGGAGGTTTAAGGGGTAATAGCGTCGTACCGCTAATACCGGGCCCGTGTAGGTTGGCTAAGTGTATGGTGGTTGATGTCGTAAAGCCGACACGCCCCACTTAATCATTTTATTTAATTTTTCTTCCATTTTTCTTTCTTTTGCTTTTGCTTTTTCTCTTTTTTTTTCTTTTTCTTTTTGGAAAACAAGCTCGGGGTATGAATCCCTAGAATCCTCCAGTTTCAATCAGAACATAAAAAGAAAGAAATGGGATCTCACTAGACACTCAATGAAAGGAATCTAATTAAGTCATGACAATCGCTCAAGAAAGGGTCGCAAATGCTCAAACCGGTTTCTTTTAAAGAAGATTAAGAACGACTTCCCAATTTTGACAACGAAATCCAAGAAACGAAGCAAAAACAAAACAAAACGGAAAAAAAAAACTTTGGAGGTTTTTCACTCCCTTTTTTCTCCTTTTTCACACAAACATTTTTCAAACCATTTAGACACAAACTAAGCAAAACAAAAATAAAAGACTCAGAAACTAGGTGGTCTACCCATGACAAATGGAAAATAGCGCCCCCACTCCAACACAAGACATAACAATGTCTCCATCATTAGAAGTGTGTCTTAAGTAAGGTAGAAAACCTAAAAACACATAAACAAACACATAACAAACAAAATGGTGGCGACCCGAGCCCACACGGCTCCAACAACAATATATATCCAACATTCACACTCAAGGGGTTCGCTACCCAAAAAGAAAAGCAAGCATGCATCATGGATCAATGATATATTCACATAAAGAGAGTGGAAAGAAGTTACCTCGAAGTCTTCAATCAAGCTTATTCAATCCACGATCCAAAGAACATCACACCAAAGGTTAGAAATAAACAAGAAAAGCATACTATGTGTGATGGTTCACATGCAAGATCAAAAGAAAAACAAACTAAACTAGACACTAAGGACCAAAGAACTAAAGAAACTAAAATATTTACAAAATAACTCTCACTCTCTTTTTTTCTTTTCTTAAACTCAAAAACTGGAATGCAAACTACCCTCCCACTCCAACACAAAGAGGTTGTCGTGTCCTCAAAGGAAACAGAAGTAGGTAAGCAAGCACCCCAACATAAAAGAAAAAGAAACAAACAAAAAGAAAATAAAAGAAGAAAAGAAAGTCCAACTCACTAATCATACAAGAAGGGTGAGGAAGGATATTACCTAGAAGGCTTCTTATCAAGAAATAAACTCCTTCTCACCTCAAGATATCGGGCTTCAAGTCAGAACCATTCAACGCTCGAAGTAACAAGTCATGCATTCTCTCATGCATCTCAGAATGGTGTAGGTAAAAGCACACTCGCAATGGCACATAAACAAACATTAGTGCCCTTAACAATTTATCAAATGCCTTAGAGAAGTCATAGAAATGATGAAATGCATGAATATACACAACTTTTCTAGGAATGGTGACGTGAGACATGACAAATGAGTCCTTCCATTGACTCGTAAATAAAGATTGTGTATACAAATCAACGGAAGGAGGCAATACAACACAATCATGAACATGCTCATGCGAAGACTTGGATGCAAACAATGATTCAATCTCAATTTCCATACAATTTTCATCAAGCATGAATTCCAAATCACCACTCTCATTCAAACAATCATCATAATCATCCATGGGTGATAAGGAAAAAGCAGGGTTAAACAACATAATAACACTCCCAAAATCACAAACAAGCACATCTTCATCTTCGTGAATATCAGACTCACTAGAAGAACTATCAATATCAAAAGACAAAGAAGCATCATCCAAAGCAACATCAAAAGTGAAAGTGGAAGGTTCAAGGTCATAACTCATCGTGAATGACTCATAAAGCATATCATCGTTACAAGCATCATCGTCACAAACCAAGTTCAAACAATCATGATCATTCCCCAAAGAATTGTTCTCATCATCACAAGCATGCACATCAATGGACTCACATGCAAGGGTAGCTAATGCCTCACTAATGCAATGATTCTCAATGAAAGTGAACAATTCGGCATCAAGCACACACTCAATCACAAAAGATTCAATTTCATTCTCAACAAGATCATCACAAACGTCATGACATTCAATAGACTCAACTTTTTCTTCACACAAGGGCATGGACAAAGGTGTGGACAATGGTTCATCATCTAGCATGTTTTCAACAAATTCTACATCATCACACACAGAATCATCATGTTTCTCATGCTCACTAGGTGGGGGCTAGAGCTAAGGAGTCACTAAGTAGTCCAAGGCATGGTTGGTCATAGTAATCATCATCCTCATCATACACAGAAGAATTAACTTGCATTTCAGGACTCAAAGATGACGAATGATCTACTTCAACATTCAAATCAACCATTTGTGAAGAAGGAGTTTCTACCCTATGATTACTCTTATGGAAAAATTCACGCATATACTCATTCATATTCGCACATAATTTTTCCGCTTCCGTATTAAAGGTAGCCATTGTAGCTTTCAAACAAGAAACAAAGCTATGGCACGGTGAATCACAGAGGAAGCACACAGAATGAGACTCATCATCGGCACATTGGGGAAGATCATAACAATTTTCCACATAAACCCCACTATAAGATTGATCATCAACATACACGGGGTATTCACATAATTGTTCAGGAAAAATCCCAGTGGGTGGTGCATAAGGAGGTTGGAAGCTAGGACTAACACTTTGTTGCTCAAACTCATATGAATCCCTAGACAACGATTCAAGTAACTCCCATGTTTTTTCTTTACCTAAACTAGAAAACCCGTAATATTCTAAAAGGTTTCGGGTCTCATAATTCACACCCTCATAATTCATATTGAACACGATAATCACGTAATCTAGCAAAATACCTTCAAAATATTTCATGCTCAAATTGTGGGAATTGGGGAATATCCATAATTCTTTTTTTATTTTTTTATTTTCTTTTATTTTCTCTGTTTTTCGATATTCAATTTTTTTGACTACATTTTTCTAGCATAATCAAGAAAGCAATTAAACTATTTATACACAAACCAATCACCTAATCTACCAAATAACGCCATCCCCGGCAACGGCGCCATTGTACGGTTGTGTATTTTTGTTGTTTTATGAGGTAAGGTTGTCGGTCCATAGGGATGGGTGTTAGGCTTGATTTGGGAAATTGGTTTGTGTTTGGGGTTTTTCTCAATTGCGGAAAGCTATAAATTATGTAAATTAAGCAATAAACTAACCTAGACATGATAATAATCAAGGAAGCAATAAAAGATTAAAGCAATTAAAAGCATGAAATTAAGAAAGCAATAAAACTACAACTAATAATAAAATTAGGAACAAGAGATTATACCTTTGATGATCTAAACTTCAATTGAATCCTTCACCTTAAACTTTCTCCTGAACAAATAAGAAAGCGTGAATTGGATTACTAAGAATCCTCAAATCCTCACTTTGAAGTAGGATTTGTGACTCTTAATCCTCCTCCTCACTAAAAGTGGATTGTTTTGTGGCTAATCTAACAAAGACTTTAAGGAAACCCTAAACAAAGACCTAGTAAAAACTACTGATAACATCACAAACCCTAAAACAAACCCTAAAGACTAATGGAACCTTAAGATAATGAAACCTAATTCTAACCCTAAACTATCCCTAATAAACTAACAGGGATCCTAATTAACCTAATATCCTATAACTAACTAATCTTTGAACAAGAAAATAAGAGGAACGAAAACAAAAGAAACCTACTGACTGAATTAGAAAGAGAAAGGAGAAAAGAAAAGAAAAGGGACTAAAGTCTCTACTGCATATGACTGAAAACAAAGAAAACAGAGACAGAGTGACGAATAGAGAAACCAGAAAAGAAGACGAGCAGAAAGCGTCACACATTGAACCAAATACTCAGATTCTAACAAGACACCGAGCACTGAAACCAAATTGCACACAGATATCAAAATCAAACCAAAACAATCAAGATTCAACCCAGAACCAAATTACCATTCAATTCGAACAAACTCAGATTCAAATTACATCTATTCAAACTCGAACAAAATATCAAAACCCAGAATCGAAATAGCAACCATTCAAGAAAACGAATTACATGAACAATGAAAACAGAATTCAAAAGAAAAGCGAATAAAGACTTAAACCTAAAATCTAACCCTAAATGGAGGCTCTTGGGCGTCACTCCCAGAATCTACCATTGATATATTCGAATGGCTCTCTTCTTCCCCTTTTATAGTCGATCTCGATCTCCTCCCTTCAATCCAAGCCGTCGATCTTCTTCCTTGTGGACGGTTTCGATGCGTTTGAATCGCACGAAGATGGTGATGATAATGGTGTATGCGTCGATGCTTGCTCCTTCTGTTGCGGTGTACTTGCTCCACTTCCTCTTCTCTCAATCCGAATCTGTTAAGAGAAAAGATAAATATAGTGAGTGAATGAATGAGAAGAGAATCGCGAGAAATTGAGAAGAAGAGTGTGATGAGATGAAAGGAGAGGAAGAGAGAAGGAGATTGAGATGAGAAAAGAAGAGAGATGGAGATGGCGAGTTGAGAAAATGGAGGTGGGGTGCGTGTTTTCGGTTGTTGCTGCAGAAGAAAGGGAACCAAAGAGAAAGAGAATAGAGAGTGACGAAGGAAGAAGGGGAAAATGAGATAAGTGAATTAGGGTTTGGGGTTTTGGCTATAATCGGCTAAGTGGGAGAGTGAAACGGGTAGGGTATTTGGGTAATTGTAGTGGGCCGAGAGGGAGAGAAAAGGGGAGGAATTGGGCTGGGTTTTGAAATAGATTAGAACTTAGGTTTAGGTTTTTATTTTATTTCCTAATATTTATATTTTGTTTTATAATTAATAATAATAATAACAAAAATAATTAAAAGACATAAAATCTAATAAAAGAGTAAAAACATAATAAAACTACTAAAATAATTATTAACGACAAGCAAAAATACCCTATAAAAGAGAAGAATTCAGCTCGGAACGAGACCGAATAGAAGGAAGCGATACAAGATGAGATAGACCACATCAAAGCAAACAATTTTTGGGTCTTAGTAGACTTACAACCGGAATGTAAACAATTTACATCAAAATGGATCTTTGAACGTAAAAAGAAAGTAGACGGTACCTGTAGGACCCTGGGATAAGTCACCACTTCTTCCTCGAGTGTGCTACTTAGTGATCGAGAGCCGACTAAGGTTGCGTAGGACCCGGAAAAATTCCCGTTCTGGGAATCGGTTTGGGATGCGCTACTTAATGATCGGGAGCCGACTAAGGTTGCTTAATCCTTAAATAAGGATATTTATATTTTTTGAAGTTCGTATTCGGGGTTATGAAACTTTATTCATTTATACACCTATTTATATTACAAAAATACTCGAAATTACAAAAAAAAATTTACTAATGATATACATTTAATTACCCATAAATTTTGGGCTGGAAAGGAAAGACGAGGCCCACCTAGAAGCGTCAAAACCCGCTTAGCCTTTGACAATTCTTTGAATGGGCCAGTCTGTCCTCAGCTCAAGAGAAAAATGGGAAGAAAATGATAAAGGTCAAACGACCTTTATCATTTTCTAGCCCGTTTTCTCTTAGTCGGTTTCTTAAATTATGAAGAGTAATGTAAAACCAATAGTAAATATTTTTCAATAATAACAGGTATTTTCAACAATTAAATGGGTTTATAAAAGAGAAAGAGTCGCCAGCCGATTTAAGGAAATCGACAAACCATAAAATATTAAAAAAAGACTACGGTCTACGAACCCGAATTTTAAGTTCGGGGGTAATGTTACGAATTCGAGAATTAAAAGAATTCTCGAATCCGCCTGTTAGAAAATAGGCTCTACAAAAATCGAACTTGAAATGAAAAGAGCAGGGAGAAGTTTAATAAATTTCACAATGTCATATTCTTGAACATGCCACGTTGAAACAATGAGGTTTTCTTTACAAAATATGTACAAGTAAAGGAATTAAAGCATAAACTACATAATTAAATACAATAATAATGAAAAGTAAACCTTGCTTGATGGTGAATGCTTGAATATGAAGATTAAGCCCTTGATTTAGCCTCGGTTTGGAGCTTGGATGGAAGAATGTATATGAGAATTGTTAGGAAGGTGGTGCAAGAATGATAACGTGGCTATGATGAGAGTGATTATGAGAGAATTAGAGAATAGGAATGGATATAATGGAGAGAGTTTGGTAGTGTGATGATAATAGTTGATGAAAATGAGTGGAAATGATGAGGTATTTATAGGTTAAGGATGAGCGTTTTGGAGGGAAAATGTGGGAGACATATCCCAACAATTAAGCCCCTCCATGCAATCATCAAAGGTCACACGAATTTTAGCAATTTTCATGGTCAATCGAGTGAACTCACGTGTGCTATGATCATGGGATTGCATGAGAAATTCCGGCGCCAAAAATCAGATAAATTACAAAGGTTAGGTGGCCTATAGGATTAAAAGGCACAGATTGATGACATGGCGGATGAAGGCGGGCCGTTACTCTTTGTAAAGATGAGGCAGCTTTTATCAATTTCTACTAGGCCAGATTCGCTTGTTGGGACACCCTGTAAATTGGTAAAAGTTATGCGGCTTTTATGATTTAAATGTGGGCTAGCTTGATCTGTTGGGCCTGCTTTGTTGACTCTATGGGCCCAATGACCCATTTTGGTGTCCGGCCTAGTGACTTGCTGAATTTTGACGGGTTAGGATTTTGTCGGTGCAAATCCCGGTGTCTACAGAGAGCCCCCACTTTGATCGAGTCCGAATAGGACGAAGGTCAAAATATCCTGATATGCAGATGACTTCAAACTTGGAGATGGATGTCGTCAGTCTCTTTGCGGCGGTGGAATGATGACGGTGCCTTTTAGAGGCAACTGGAAGAGGGTGGCGCCTTTTAGCGGCGTCCTGGTGGCAACAACCTTTTAGCGGTAGTTGGATAAAGGGTGGTCCCTTTTAGCGGGGTCTGGCGACAGGAAGCTTTTAGCGGCAGCTGGAGGAATGATGGTCCCTTTTAGTGAGGCCTAGAGACAGCAACCGTTTAGCGGCAACTGGATGAAGGTGGTCCCTTTTAGCGGGTCCGGGCAGCAGCAACCTTTTAGTGACAACTGGATGAAGGTGGTCGCTTTTAGTAGGTCCTGGCAACAACAACCTTTTAGCGGCAGCTGGATGAGGTTTGTCCCTTTTAGTGGGTTCGGGAGACAGCAACCTTTTAGCGGCAGCTGGATGAAGGTGGTCCCTTTTAGCGGGTCCGGGCGACGACAACCTTTTAGCGGCAGCTGGATGAAGGTGGTCCCTTTTGGGTTCGGGCGACAGCAACTTTTTAATGGCAGCTGGATGAAGGTGGTCCCTTTTAGCGGGTCCGGGCGACAGCAACCTTTTGCTGAATAGTAATTTTTTTTCTTTTCTCTCTCTCCTTTTTTTTTTTTTTTTGCTTTCTTATTCCCCTTTCTTTTTTGTTAGCATGCTTCGAGATTTGGACGGCCCAAACTGGATTTACTCTCCCAGCAAAGGTTTTTCCATACGCAAACAAAGTGCTTAAGGGACACGAGCGTCGTACCACTCATGTCGAACCATGTTGGTGGACAAACTAGGAACCCTCTCTTTTCTTGTCTTTTCTTTTTGTTTTTTTTCTTTTGCTTTCTACTCTCTCTCCTTTTTTTCGCCTTTTTTCATCATGGGGTTGACTCATGTTTTCCTTAAGTCACAACACACCTTTTGGCTTTGGGGTAGATATTGATTGGTCATGAGGAGAATGACCGGGTTGGTCGAGGCTAAACGGTGACTTTGATGAATTATACAAAGAGGGATGATTTGGTGAAGGGAAATTTGGGATGGAGATGAAGGTTATAAGTAAACATAGATGTTGTGGCGAATGGGAAGGTAATAGGTGATATGGATTAGTGATGTGGGTGGTGAGATGATAGCCCCCTGTCCAAGGCACGTTTTGTTCAAGTTGTTGTTTTAGGAGCATAGAGATGTCCACTTTCAAGAGACTAGTGGTTTTGGTCTTCTCTCCTTTTTCCCAGCTTGCTTGATAAATGTAGACTGGCTTCTCTCTCTCTTTTTTTTTTTTTTTGTTGTTTTTCTCTTCTTTTTTTAAAATTTTTCTTTTAAAACCCTGGATTCATAGGATGACAAACGTGATGAACGGAAGGATATATGAAGGTGATCATAGATGGATATATCAGACTTGGATGTTAAGGCTAATGAATGGGTGAAGGAGCTTTTCAACTCAAGTGAAGAGTACAAGCACGAGATTCTCAAATAATCACAATAAAATAAATGCATCTTATTGACTTCAAAAGACAAGCATATCACAGACCGACTCAATGCTTCCCCTAACTAACTCCGAAACAAAATGCTTAAAGGAATTGATACCCTAGCTAACTTCAAATTCCTTCTCCTGCAATATTGCCTTTCCCTATTGATTACTCCTGGAGGGTCGTTGCTCTAGTTGGCTTTCTTTGTTGCTTTTGGTAGAGGCAATTTACCCTACTGGATCATACCCTCAATCATATTCTTCAAGGTCCAACACTTCTCAATGTCATGCCCCTTACACCTGTGATAATTGTAGAATGCATTGTCATCCCAACTTGGGTACTTCGTTTCTAGCTCTAGTCTCGGTAAAGGCAGCTCAATCAGGTCTTTCCTTAAGAGAAGAACCAAAGCATCAACATAGGTGGTGTCGAGTGGGGTGTAATGGTCGTACTTTGGTTGGATTCCTGACTGACTTACATTAATCTCAACGCTCTGAGAAGGGTGGTTGGGTGAACCAGTAGCCCTCCCATTAGGACTGGAATTCTTCCACCCTTGAGCGGCAGCCTTCTCATTGTTCATGGTCTCGAGTTGGACGCAAAGGTCTTTCAAGTAGTCGAAGTCCTTGATCACATAGTATCCCAAGTGCCGAGCCAGGCTACTCTTAAGACTAAAATGCTCACTACTCATGTTCAAAACACAAAACATAACAAAATCTATACTAAAATGCATGTAAATTATAAGAAAGAGAAGTAAACCGAGTCTCGAATCAATCCTTGCTTAAGTTGTAATCGGTGGGGACTTTTGCTCCTTCACTTCAATGGAATGTTGCAAGTTGATCTTCAATCTCCAATGAACTCTCAATCTTCAATTAGGGATGAACTTGGATGGAATTGTGGATGAAAGGGAACGAATGTGGTTGGATGAAGATAAGGATGGATGGGAGTGAATGACTATGGAAATAGTCGTAGCAGCAATTATATAGCAATTAAGGGCAATGGAAACGTCATTCTTGCATTAAAGAGAGCCAACACGGGTGATTCCAGGCTAACACGGACCGTGTTCAATCCAACACGGGTCGTGTTGTAGTGACACGGACCGTGTTGCCCACTGGAATTGATTTATGCACTTTCTGGGCGCTTAAACGACTCGTTTTGCTCCAAATGGCACCCGTGTTGGGTTCTGTCGACCTCCTTATATTGTTTTGGGCCTTAGCTTGGGCCCGGGGTGGATTTCTTCTCCAATTGTGATCCTCTTGGACTCCACATAATTGATTTTTTGCTTAATATGATCCAAATTGCTCCAAATTCCTACAAAACTATACCAAACTCCAACCAAGCATAAAATAGAGCATTCGAGTATAAAAATAATACATTCATAGCAATAATCACTCAAATTAACTCTAAATAATCCAAGATCACATACATATAAAATACACTTATCAGTATCCCAAGTGTCGAGCCAGGCTACTCTTGAGACTCTACTTAAAGGTGTATAACTATAAGCGTAGAGGTATAGTCTCATTGATGTGAGACAACTTGGTGTGCCACCTTTCAAAGTAATCCAGGAAGGACTCATCTTCCCTTTGCTTCAAGGTTGTTAGGTCATCCACTGTGGCATGCTTCTTCTGGATGCGACTGTAGTGATTGATAAAAGCCTTAAATAGCTCGTTCCAGTCAACCTTGACTTGAGGTGACAGGGCATGGTACCATACTTTGGCTTCTCCATCTAGGGTGGACGGGAAGACTGTAGAGTATAAGTCAACATCAATCCTGTTAAGAGGTGTCGGATGCATGAACTCCTCGATGTGGTGAGTGGGATTTTCAGATGGCTTGAATTTGATGTTGGGTACTTCAACTTTGTCGGCCATCTTCATGACCGGGTGGATGGGCAAAGGCACATCTATGTACTTGTCTGCAAAGGCCAGAATGGTGCTCATTATCTTGGTAAGACTCTCCAACGTTTGTTCGAAGGCCTTGACACTAGGATTCTCAGTGACTTTGGGAACTTCTAAAAAGGCTGCCTTGGACTTCCCTTTGGACGACCCTGAGCCCCTTGTCTTATCCTCTTCCGGTGTCTTGACATGTTTGGGCTCAGATTCATACCCATGGACTTTTACCACATCATCATCTCCTTCAGTATTTAGGCCTAGATTCTCATTAATCTTTGTGATGACCTGCATCATGCCATCCGTCACTTGTTGTTGCTTGTGGAACCTCTTCCAAATCTTCTGCTCTTGTTCTAGAAAATTTGCAGAGACCAACCCTTGCATCTTAGTGTAAAGATCCTCTAGCTGTTTTGAAATGTTGGCTTCAGCGCCTTGGACGGGAATCTCTTGAAATTGTTCCTCGGCCATGATGTGAACTCTAGCCTGGGTGGAAGACGGGTCGTAGTTGGATTTGCAACCAGTTGACCAGTACGTGGGTCTCTGATGTAGGCTCGGAAGCAATCTCCTATCTTGCCTGTATGGAAATTTGTTAGTAACTCGATAATTGACTCTGACACTTTCTACCTAATGCATCCATGTCCTAGAAGACCTATATGAGACCCTAATAGACTCGACACCTTCATGCTGATAGTTAAATGACTCACCCACTTCTTGGGAGTGCATGACCTATCTCTATATGGACCTAACAATGGAACATTATAAAGGGCTGAATAAAGTCACATATAACAAGCTGATCATAGGTTAGAAAGCACAAGTTAGTGTTTCTCAATTCGGATGGGCCCAATCCACAGGCCGACCGTTTTAAGGAGAATCTGTAACTTGGGCCAATAGACTTACACAACTTTTGGCTATACTGGCTATTATGCGGACTAGAATAATGTTCGATAGGACTGACGACCTATGCTTTTTTGACACATTTAATTCATTTTTTTATTTATTTACTCAAGAAAAGTGAACATTGTAAAGGACTGGATAAAGCCAACAATAAGCAGGTTATAATTAGTTTATAGGCTTAATTGGTAAATCCAATATGGTGGGGCCTAACAACGGGCCGACCATAAATACAACGGATTTAATAATTAAGTATATAAATTAATTTACTCAAGCTTAGTGACTATTATGCAGTCTAAGATGTTATCCATTTACTTTCTTGGAATTTAGTCGGATTTTTTTTACCTTCGTTAAGAGAGCGTCCTAAAGGGCCATATAATATTAGGGGTGAACAAAAATTCCGGGAATCCCGGTCCAATCCCGGTCCCTGTCAAGTCCCTGTCCCAACATCCCGTTCCCGGTGGGAGCAGGACCGGGAGTGGGACTAAAAATGAAGTCCCGGTCAACAACAGGACCGGGAGTGGGACTTGACCTCATTTCCCGGTCCCGGCCCTGATTCCCGATTTTATATATATATATATATATATATATATATATATATATATATATATATATATTAAACAAATCAAGTGACTTCATGATGATTGATAAATTTGTTTAATTTAATTTGTGTTCTTTTTTTTAGATTTATTTTATTTATTACTATTTCGAACTTAATATAATTATTTCCCGGAGGAAAAAAACATTATGTATTAGTTTTTGAGTAATTTTAATTTGGGAAAAAATGGCTATGTAAATAAACTAGCACCCACATTTGTGAACTTAGAGAAAACTTGTGTAATTTATTTTTATTTTTAATGGAAATAAATCAAATAGTTGGTGAAAAAAATTATAAAACCGGGACTAAAAATTTCCCGGTTGATTTCCCGGTCCCGGTGGGACCGGGAGCGGGAGCAAATCTTTGCTCCCGATCACATCCGGGACCGGGACTGGGAGCTAAACTTTGCTCCCGGTCACAACCGGGACTGGGATCGGGACCTCCGAAAATTACCGAGATCCCGGTCCCGCTCACCCCTATATAATATCATCAAGGGCGAGATAAATTTTGTTTTTATAAATTAGAGTAATCAACTCTCGTACATAAATGGGCTCGACCACTATGCTAACCATAATGTTTGAGGTTGATTGCCCCGATTGATAAACCATCCTCTTCTTGGCCTAATGAATTTTATATGGACTAGAACGAATCCTCTAAACTAGGGCGACTCTTTTGCAATAAAGAAAGGGGAAGGAAAAACACACATACACATAGCTTACAACATGAGGGGTATCCTAAACCAAGGCTCTATATTCATGAATTACTAAGTTTGGGATTGGATGAGGTATCACATGTTCTCCCCTCGGTGCACTTCACCTATATAAGATTTATAGGCAAAGTATGTGAGGTTTGCTCATCGGACTTCAAGGAAGCATTGGAGTATAACAAGGGTGAGAGGAAAGACCAAATGGTTGGCGATGTAGAGTGCATCACAAAGTAGTGGTCTCCCATTCTCGGGTGAAATTCTAGGTTAGTCCTAAGCCATCGCTTTTGTGCTCCCGTGTCAAAAGACCCATGGAGTAGCCTGGTATTCAAAATGCCTAAAAGAATAATAAAATTGTGAAATAAATCAACTTTCTTCCTTTTACAATTTCAAAACAACTCGATTTTTTCAAGTTTTACCCTATTTTTAAGTTTAAGCCCCAGTGGAGTCGCTAATCTGTAGGACCCTGGGAAAAGTCACCACTTCTTCCTCAGTGTGCTAGTGATCGGGTGCCGAGTAAGGTTGCTTAATGTTAAATAAGGATATTTTTACTTTATGAAAATCATTTTTGGGAGGAGACTTTTATTCATTTAAGAGCAACTTTTATTATTTACACACTTGAAATTACACCGAATTAATCTACAAATGACTCAATATGAATTCCAATTCAAACCCGGGCCAAGAAAAGAGCACATGGGCCAACAAGGGCCATCACTGGCTGCGTGGCCTGTGAAGGCCCAACAGAAAATGTTTAGAAATATTCAATGGCCACGTGGCCTATGATAATTTCTTTGACATTTTCTCTTAAGCTAGCTCCGGATTAGAATATGGGAGTATATAAGTCATTTTATAAATTTTTCGATGTAATAAACATGTGTGGTTTAATAATAAAAAATTAAATAAAGGAAGCGTCGCCTGCCAATTTAAGGAAATTGATAAACCACAAAAAAAAGAAAATATCTCTGGTCTACGAACCCGAATTCCAAATCCGGGGGCAAGGTTACGAATTGAGAATTAAATAATTCTCGAATCCGCCTATTTAAAAAAAAAAACTCTTCTAAACTCGAACTTGTACTAGGCTCAAGAGAAACTTAATGTCTGCTATGACTTGTAAAAGGTCGGATATAGCCTTTGTGGTAAGAAAGCTTAGTAGGTATACTAGCAACCCAAGAAAAGAGCATCGGCCCGCCATAAAAAGAATTTTGAGATGCCTTAAAAGACTCAAAATTATAGCTTGCACTTCAAGGGAGAACCTTCAGTTGTAGAAGGATACTTGGACGCAAGCAGGATAAGTGATAAGGAGGATTACACCTCAACGTTCGGTTGGATGTTCCTATTTGGTGGATGCGTTGTTTCATGGGGCTCTAAGAAACAAGCGTGTGTCACATATTCCACCATGGCTACCGAGTTCGTAGCATTGGCCGCTACTTGTAAAGAGGCGGAATGGCTACGAGACTTGTTATTGGAGATTCCATTATGGGGAAAGCACATGCCTCCAATAACATTATATTGTGACAACAATGCCACAATTGCAAGTATTTATAATTGTGTCTGCAATGGCAAGTCAAGGCACATTGGGCCAAGACACGCTTATGTCCATTAACCAATCAAGAATGGAGTTGTGGCAGTGAACTATGTTAAGACAAGAGAGAATTTAGCTGATCCCTTTACAAAGGGATTGACTAAGGACTTGATGGTAAAAACATCAAGGGGGGTGGGAGTAAATCCCACTCATGAAATTGTCATCAACGAAGCTCCAACTCACACTTGACATATGCAGTCAAGCCTTGAGTTGAATGGTCGACGATGTTGTAGGATAATTGGAGCATCAAATTCAAGAAATTCATCCCAAGGACAAGTGATGCTCAAGGACCATAATGATAAGGAGGTTTAAGTCTATGACTCATCAACATACTTTGAAATCTATAAGATGGGAACTCTATTACGGGAGTGTAAAAGTCTACCTATGAGAGGACGTGAAGTGGGTCACTTTGGATAGCCTAGGGCTGGGCTTAATTGTCTTCGCAAAGGGTAATGGACACATGACCAATTTTTTGTGATAGTGTCAATTTTCTAAGCAAGGTTTGAGTTGTATGTGTGATATATATCCAATTGGTCAAATAAGGATGAAATGTTCAAAGCTTGTCTACTTTTGATTCAGACTAATTGTAGTTATGTACACTTTTAAGTCGAGCGACACTTTCATCATGCAAACTAATTCCTTGATTTCTCAGATGTTCAAGTTCTCTAGGGGGTGCCATGTATGGTGGGGATAATCTTACCCAAAAGTGACAAAATATTGCTCAAAGGTACCCTCTATTTTACGGAAACTATTTTTTGGGGACCACATTATTAGAAATTATATTAGGGTGAACAGTGTTGTTAAATATCTATTTTTTGGGGACAAAGTTACCGAAAATAGCCAAAATTCGGTTAAAAATATTAAAGGACTAATCTACCTCATATTACTTGTAAAATTACTAACCCAATCACTAAAATTTAATTGTAAAATTTAATTGCTGAGCCACCAAAGAAAAATGCGAAAGTCTAATTCCTTTTCCCCATTTACTAGATGTGCACAGTCGCTAGTGCTCCATTATTTCATATGTAATTAGGGCCGGTGTATTATGTTCAGAAGCCTAAATTTGTATCAGCATTATTTTAATTATACAGCAGATGATTATTTACTTTGTAACCGAGTAGCAGATGGTCGCACACAGGGGCGGATCTAGCATGGGTTCACGTGGGGTCACATGACCCCGCTTAAAAAAAATGTTGTGTTTAAAGCTAAACCACAGAAATTATAAATTATATATCTAATATATGGCCATTAAGAATCACATGAGTGACTATGGTTGAGTGGCATGCGCTAAATATGACTCAATTTAGGTAGGCTAGGTTGCGTGTTCAAATTCTCTAACCATCTTGATGCTCCTTTTGTAAAAAATTTTTGATCCTAGATTTCGCATGCCATATTATATTCACCGGCCAATTGAAAATTATCTTCAAATTTTAAATCACTTTTAGAGTAATTTATTTGATTTCAGTTTAGATTGATTTGAGTGTTATCATATAGTATAATTCTTAGAAATATTAACATATTTGCTATATGTTACTCCCTCCGTTTCATATTAACTGACACTTTGACTAAATTTTGACCATTAATTACTCATAAATTACAATGACTTACCATATGAAATTACCTCCATTGTAATTTTTAGTAAAATATCATTCTAATAACGGTAATTTTATATTATAACTCATTGTAATTTGTGAGTAAGTTACGGTCAAAATTTATCCTCATATTTTTTTTAGGTTTTATTATGTTCGACTATCTTCTAATTTTAGTTCAAACGAAAAGATATTTCAAATGTAATTAATTTTTGAAAGCACTGTTATTAATTATTTTGATGAGACGATTTCCGAGAAAGTACTAAGTGCTGTCATCATAGAATACTTTCAAGTCATGACGCATCGTCAAGGACAAGTAACCAAAAGAAAATAATATAGTAAATTTTCTAATTTGTTGTTTTGAATTGTATGTTACACTTTGAACCCGCTTGATTTCATTTCTATATTCGCCACTGGTCGCACAGCTGAGATAGTGAGAGAGAAGTAGAGTTTGTGTCTGAACTTGCATGAGAACAAAATGAGGAATGTGGAGCAGCATCTTTGAAATAAGGAATAGTTTTATGGGTTAGGTTAGTAATTTTAAAATTAATATGAGGGTAGGTTAGTCCTTTAATATTTTTAGCCGGATTCTGGCCATTTCCGGCAACTTTGTCCCCAAAAAATAGATATTGAACAACATTGTACACCCTAATATAATTTCTAATAATGTGGTCCCCAAAAAATAGTTTATGCAAAATAAAGGGTACCTCTAAGCATTTTTTTGCAAAAGTGATCCTTGGTTATTTCAAGTGTTCTTTGCAACTCTTGAAATGGCGGGGGATCGTTGGAGCATTAAGTAGACCTGTTCAACAGGTCGGAGACCGCCCGGCCCGAAAAATGCTGGTCATGGTCACAATTTTAGAAGGTGACCCGGCCCCCCCCCCTCCCCGAAAAAGTCAGGCCCCGAAGTATGGTCGGGTCAGGCTTGGGCCAAGGATCGGTGACCTGTCCTTGCCCGGCAACCGACTATATACAAACATTTTTTTAAAAAATCTTAGATTATGTTTTAGTTTTTGTGACCTAACCCTGCCCGATGACCTGACTAAATACATAAATAAAATGCATAAATTTTTAGGCTTTTTCACTTTTTAAAAAAAATCCATCTTATATAGTTGTTGGCCCATTGACCCGGCCTGTGGCCCATAGGGTCAGGGCTCAGGCCGAAGGTACTTGACCTGAAGGTCGAGCTGACGCGTCAAAAACTTCCGACCCGACCTGTGACCCGGCTCGACCCGACATTTGAACAAATCTAATTTTATGAGTTAAGAGTAGGGGTGTTCATTGGGTCAAACCCGGACCAGACCAGACCGGACTGGACCAGACCGAAACCCGAAATAGCAAAAATGTTGGACTAAAGACCGGACCGAAAATAATCGGTCCCAAACCAGACCAACCCGATGAGCATTTGGACCGGACCAACCCAGACCGGTTTGGACCGAATGAGATTTTTTTGAAATTTTTCTGATAAAATTTGTAAATAGACAAATTAAATAATTATGTATGTCTATTGTTAGGAAGCACATTTTTTTGGTACTGTAAATAGACCTAATTTATGATATATAATATTAAAAGTTGACAATGATAAATTGAAAAAGATACATTATATTGAAGTTTACCAAAATTTAATCATTGTTTTCCATTTACGTGAATATTATATCAATTTGGGACTCAAAGGATCATTAGATTTAGGAAATAGAATAATCTTTCTAGGCTATAATAATATGATTTGGTATAAAACTTTAAATTTTATAATAATTGGATTTCCGGTCCGGGTCTGGGTTTTTCCGGGTTTAGACCGACCAGGACCGAAACCCGAAAACTAAAAATACTTGGACCGAAGACCGGACCGGTTACCATCCGGTCCGGGTTTTTGGTCCGGGTTTTTTGAGTTAACCGGTCCGGACCGGAATATGAACACCCCTAGTTAAGAGGCCATGGACGAAGCTACATTGCGGCAAAAGGGGGCAATTGCCCCCCTGCCTTGACCATATTAATATAGATTCTCCACCTCCTAGTATCATGAGTTGTGGCGAGTTTGGGGTTCGATCCTCAATAAGATTATGTCTATTTTACTTTGTCATCCCATTCTTTTTTCCTTCCTTCTTTTCACATACTTTTAGAAACATATATACAACTATAGCAAATAATTAAAATAATTAAAAATATTAATAATAGACCAATAAATTTTGTTCTTGAACCTCTAATATTATTAATTTAAGTGTCTTAAATAAGTATTCTAAAATTTGTTTATTTATTAAAGTGAAGTAAATGAAATTAAAAAGTAATTATTTATTTATTTATTATATGACGATAGTTAAGGTAGTGCATTAGAAAAAGAATATTTATCGGTAAATAAATTACATTATTTACAATTTTGTAATGTATCATTTTTATCTTTCCCGAAGTATAAAAATATTTTATAATTTCTTTTAACATAATAGAAAATAAAACCAAAGTCAAAACCAATACTCCGAAGTTTCACCCGGGTGGGATATAGAGGGATCAGATGTAACAGTTTTACCTCTAAATTTTACAAATGACCCAATATTAGAAATCGTTCTCCACCTTATACTTCATGGAAAAGAAGCGGATGAGATTTAATGAGACATTTAACTTTACTCCATTACAATCTAAGTTAAAAATTAAGCTTTTTGAGCTATCTATAGTAAGAACATTTTGACATAATAGAAGTATTATAATAATTGCCCCCCTCAATATTTATGTCTGGCTTCGTCCCTGTAAGAGGCTAAGGAAACCGAGTTATAAGCTAAGGGTTGACCGGGGAGGTTAAAAACAAGTTTATAAGGTGAAACTGGTCCAACACGGAGCGTGTTAGTCATGACACAAGTCATGTTGGTGTCCAGAAAGTCACAAAAAAGCATCCTGGGTCGACACGGACCGAGTTGTATTAGCACGGGTCGTGTTGGGGCCAACACGGACCGTGTTGGCCCAACACTGACTGTTTTGAAGCCCAGATGTGTCAATTTTGGAATCCCTTGATTTTACCCTCAAGCATTAACTCGTGGAGATTCTTTTGGGGATTATTCTTGACTGATATTCTTAGTCAATAATGACCCCTTGATCATGGTTAAAATCCCATGAACAATGCCCCTCAATCATGCTTTGTGATTGGAAAGTTTGAATGGTCCTTGGCACTGTAAGTAGAGGATGATTCTTCACTCATCCAACGCACTACAACACGCTTCCTTCTTTCGAGAGAACTTCAACACAACTCCTAAGGTGTTGAACTGCGGCAACTTCTTGAATGTTCTTGAGAAATCTTGTACTTTGCATACAAGAGGTTAGGTATTATCCTTAAGTCTATTCACGGTCATGTGGTTGAATTTACTTACAACTAGATTCTAGTCTAATGACTTCTAGTCCTACAATAAATGCAACAATAGATGCAACAGTTATTTCAGCAAACTAACCAATATCGCAACTAAGTGCGTCAAATGAGCATATCAACATGAATTGAAATCAGAAATTCAATCCCCAATCTAGCTTCAGTTGTGCACTGAGAGAAGACAGTGAGTAAGAGAGAGGGAGTGAGATGTCTGATTTAGAAATCAGGCCTTGACGACCGACATGACATGGAGAGCTTGGTTCAAAGACGCAATCGCCAATTCGTTTGATTTCCTTCCGTGCGAAAACAAAGTCACCAAATTCAAATGTTTAGCTAGATTGCAATTTGAGAGTTTTCAAGGGATTTTAGGTGAACTTGATTTTCATGTTGTCCCAAACCTCAATGGGAAAAAATGAAATAATTTTTCAATTACAAAATCCAATGACCTTTGTGATTTTTAGACTAAATAAAGATAATTTGGTTTTGTGTAATTTAATATTTCACATACATGAATTTTATTTTTATTTTTATTTACAAGAACGTGATTACATTAGAATATCCAATCACCCTCAATGATTTTAACATTCACGAACTTGATTATATCGCTAAATCCAATTAATTTACTGATAATTATATAAATGAATTTGATCTTTCGACAATTGTAGGGTGTATTTAGTTGGAGGAAAAATAATTTTCAAGTAAATGGTCATTTGAGAGAAATGATTTTCCAAGATAAATAAGATTCTACATCAAACTTTTTCTTAGCTTGTTTGGTAGCAGGGTAATCATTTTCTGAAAAATAACGATGTATGTTTAGTATATATTAGGGAAATAATTTGAAGCTCAAAATTTATATTTAAACTTTTTTAATCTATTTTTTTAAAATTCATATTAGTGAAATATTTTTTAAAATCGATCTTATCTTACTATAAAGTTACAATCCAAATTGTTGAAATTGAATTTTATTATTGAGTTTAGTTAATTTTAGCGACGAAAAATGTCGACGTATGTAGAAATATATGTTATCAGAAGAAAATATTTGTAGCTCGAAATTCATATGTGAACTTGTTTTTAATTTATCATATCTATAAAGTTTCAAATCAAACTATCAAATTAAATTTTGCTCTTAAGTTTTAGTTTCAAGTAATTTTAGCAGCGAAAATATTTACATAAGTGATTATACATTACAAATGAAATATCTAGAGCTGAAAATTCATATTTGAGCTTTTTATAATCTATCTTATTGTATTAGAAAATAACGATACAAGCCATTGAAATTAAGTTTTGCTCTTAAGTTTTAGTCAGATTTACCAACAGAAAACGTCGACATAAGTGACTATATAAGTAACAAATGACAATATTTGAAGCTCAAAATTCATATTTGAGATTTCTTAAGTCAATCCTTTTATATCATAAAGTTCCGATTCAAACAACTGAAATTGAATTTCACTTTAACGTTTCAATCAGTTTTAGCAACAAGAAATGTTGATATAGGTAGCGATACATGCATGTCATTAGATAAAAATATTTGGAACTCAAAATTCCTATTGGAGCATTTCTTTTTGTGAAGAAAATATATAGAGATGAACAATCAAGAAAGACAGTATGGTTAAGGAAAACTCAAATAGATATTAGAGGAGACACAAGATTTACCTGGAAACCCTAATACGGGAAAAAAAAAACTACGGACGACAGAGAAAATATTCCACTAGTAAAAGGAGATATTACAAGAGGAGAATTATATGTGACTCTCGTAGACTCTCGCAGACTAGGGATGATTATAGGTGAAGATCTCAATACAAGTGTGTGTAAATATAGGTTGATAATAACCTATATTTATAGTAGAGTGAAAGAAAAGAAAACTAGGTTAAACATTACAAAAAACCTAGAATGCAAAGAATAAAGATAGCCGCCGCAGACAACAGCCAATAAGGAAAGCGGCGGCGCCGAAGCGATCGGCGTTTGAAATGTCGATTCGCTTTGGTGAATGAGAGCGTGGTAGCGCCATGACTCTGGTAGCGTGTAGCGTCCATTTCCTTCAATAAAGGAGATTTTGGGCCATAAAACCCAACAAACTCCACCTTGGGTCAAAATCTCCGGTACCGTCATAGAATCCTGAAGAGTTGAGCCCCATGGGGCGAAATTCAGATTTGCAACGGAAGAGAGTCCAAATTATCTTTGGACTCATAGGAACCTGTCATGGTAGAGCCTTGAGAGATATATATATGCTTCCTTGTCTGAGACCCTTTATTAGAACCCGAGTACCTCGCATCACCTGTAGAACTCCTCCTTGAGAAGAGAAGTTGCACCCTTTAGATTCAAGGGTGCCCAAAGAGATCATGCTACGCTTCAAGTCAGAGACATACTGAACATTTGACAAAGTCTTAATGGTGACAAAATACTACACGGAGTATTATTTCCCATGTAAACAGTGCTAGAAACAATGGGATCATATGTTGAAAATCAACCCTTATTAGGGCACATATGTTGAGTACAACCGGAATCCAGAACCCAATCAGAAATAATAGCACCTTCCTTATCGGAAGAGGCAAAGAAAGCCTCATCATCAGTAATTTCAGCAAGAGCGGCTAGAAAATCATTCTTGCCCTCTTGTTCCTGTTTCTTCTTCAGCTTACTACGCTCAGAAACATCATGTCCGGGTTTCCTATAATAGCTGCAATAACTCTTGTTTTTTCGGCCTTTGGTTTTATTCTCCCTTACAAACAACCCCTCACCATTGGATTTGTCATCAAGATCAAATCTTTCTTTAGACATTAGAATAGCTTTAACAGATTCAAAGGATAAGGTTTCATCTTTACTGTAAAGCAATATGCCTTTAAGGTTTTTATAGGATTCAGGTAAAGAGACAACCAATAAAATAGCCTTATCTTAATCCTTGACCTTTTCATCAAGACTCTCCAAATCAACTATAATAGAATTGAACTCATTCAAGTATTGTTGAATAGGGGTACCTTCAGACATTCTGTAGGAATAAAGTTTTGCCTTTAACCTAATCTTGTTGGTAATACTCCTTGACATGTATAGTTCATCCAATCGATTCCAAAGATCCACTGGGGTTTCCCTGTCAAGAACTTCCCTAAGAACATTAGCAGTGAGACATAGTTGAATACTTGAGAGAGCATTTAACTCCAATTCTCGCCAATCTGATTCGTCTATAGATCCACGCAATTTTTTTCTTGTCTGCCTCCCATTCATCGGCAGTCATCTTTTCAGGTTTCTTGAGAAAACCGTCAAGGACTTTCCATAAACCGTGTTGAATCAAAACTACTCTCATCTGAACTTTCCAGAGATTAAAACTAATCTCACCATTGAACTTTTCAATCTCAACTTTCATGATTGTTGACATCTTTGAACCTGCGCTTTGATACCAATTGTGAAGAAAATATATAGAGATGAACAACCAAGAAAGATAGTATGGTTAAGGAAAACTCAAATAGATATTAGAGGAGACACAAGATTTACATGGAAACCCTAATACGGGAAAAAAAACCCACGGACGGCAAAGAAAATATTCCACTAGTAAAAGGAGATATTACAAGAGGAGAATTATATGTGACTCTCGTAGACTCTCGCAGACTAGGGATGATTATAGATGAAGATCTCTCAATACAAGTGTGTGTAAATATAGGTTGATAATAACCTATATTTATAGTAGAGTGAAAGAAAAGGAAACTAGGTTAAACATTACAAAAAACCTAGAAAGCAAAGAATAAAGATAGTCGTCGCAGACAACAGCCAATAAGGGAAAACAGCGGCGCTTCAAATCTTTGGCGCGCCTTGAACGCAGCCAGCTTGAGCGATCTTGATTCGCTTTGGTGAATGAGAGGCGATGCTAGCGCCGCAGCCCGCTGGTAGTGTGTAGCGTCCATTTCCTTCAATAAAGGAGATTTTGGGCCATAAAACCCAACACTTTTAATTTATTCTATTGTATTACAAAATTCGAGCCAAATCGTTAAAGTTGAATTTCGATATTAAATTTTAGTTAGATTTAGTAGCAAAAGATGTCGATAATAGCCATTAGCCACCATATATATAGTAAAATTAAAAAAAAAATCAGACTTCAAAGTTCTTACTTATACTTTTATAATTGACGTTATCATATTATAAAGTTTCTTTCAAAAATTAATCGACCAACTAAACGTGAAAAATATTTTTTCTTCATTAATAAAAAAAAAGTCAACTTCCATTCTTTAAGGAAAAATAATTTTCTTTAAAATTAATTTTTATAAGCTATTTTGTATCAAACACAAAAAAAAAATTGATAAGACATTTTCCCCTCTATCAAGCAAATCCGTAGTGAATTTTTGCTAAACCTTTATAACTCCATCGATCACAAATCCACCCTTGGTGAATTTTTGCTAAACCTATATAACTCAATCGATCACAGTTCCCAACTAATTTACAAGAATATGAAACATGGTCCTACATGAGCCGACTCCTTATTAACATGTTGCATGCTCAATCAACGGTAACCTACGGTGAAACTTGAATGGTATAGACTCATATAATGAGTTTGTACTCAATTTTACAAGGGTTATGGGCACCAAATAATCTCTACATTTGGATTTAAATTGATTTTTTTATCATTAATGATTCTAACTTTTAACATATTTTCTATAACTAAACTTTTTATTTATTTCAGACATCAAATTTTTGACTTTTGATTGCTGAAAATATGTAAAAAAAAAAATTATTCATAAAAAATAGATCAAAAATTTAGATAATTGGTGATTAAAAAATTACTTTATGTTATTTTCAGTCAGGACGCAAAAGTGGGATTATTTGAGGGCAGAAACTCATTTTAAAAAGCCCAATTTTGATTAGCCCTTTACATTTCCCCAAACTAGACTATATATAATCCATTTTTCCAATCAAATGTTTTAATTAATTCGGTAAAAGGTCCCACCAATATTAGACTATATATAATCTAGCAAAGACATGTACTTAACGTCTGTTTGGGATTGTGTTATAAGCAAAGGTAGTTTATAAAAGTAAGGGAAGGCATTCGTAAGGATAACTAATTTAATCCTGTCTTTTTGAAATTATAAGGGGTTTCATAACAATAAATTTGTAATTTACATGTTAAGCACGATTATATCACACCAAAGTGAGGCTTTAAAAAAATGAGCGTTAAACAGGGTATGAAAGGTTAGTCCACCTTACTCTCTTCTCAAAAAATAGGGTAAGGAAGAGTAAGGATCCTTCTTTACTCTGTTCTTTTATGTGGTAGGTTGTGATGTGGTACCACACCGCACCACACTACTCAATATTGTATCATACTTCACCACACTTCACCGCAATCCTTATCAATATATCTTCTTACTTTTCTCTCTCCTCACTTTTCGATCTACCCTACTTTTAGATTCTCTCTTCTCATCTACACCACCTACCACAACTCACCATACTTCACGACACTTTTTCAAATTCCATCACACCGCACCATTGTCACACCGTATAAAAGAACGAAGCCTAACACTCCCCACCAAACCAACCAGACCCATAGGGACCACTTGATAAACTCACATGTTAAGTATTGGCATCCATGGTACAACAGGTGAAATTTTCAAAACACAATCACTCACACGAATCTGTCCTCTGAACCAGCAAGCTTGTCTCTATACATGATTTCTTCTACCATGACCAACACCATCAACATTACCTTTACGAGTACAATCCGACTCGTTTCCATTGTGTAGCTGCCCCCCCTTCTTTTTTCTGAAACTCGCCGACATTACAAAAGAAGGAAACCTGGTTGTCTGCCTTTGTTTTGTGGTCTATTAAGCTACTGCCTACCTGCATTATACTATGGTGAATAGCTTCACAAAAACATGGCTTCAGTTAAATCAAAGGAACAGGAGAAACAAGATTCCTGCACTGCTATAAATGTAGCCCTCCTCCTTGTCACTCCCTACAAGCCTGTGTACTTAAACTTGTAATATTGATCTTATCACAAAGTATGTGGTCAGACTGTAATTGGTTGAGTCATGAGAAGCTCAAAGTTGATGTACTACCATCACTTGGAGGTCCAGTGACCCAAGAAGCCGCCCCCAGGAAACTCGTCATCTTACCCTTGAATCCTCGCTACAGGTAAGGCCTCAGCTTGCAAAAAGAGTACATGATGGATCGATGCTCTGTTTGTGCTTTCTAGACCATGGATAGGTAAAGTCTAGTTATGGGTCATTACTGTTTACAGTTGTGTTATGATGTTTGGTTCAGGGCATGGGAAATGCTGCTAATAATCCTAGTCATATACTCAGCATGGTACTGTCCCTTTGAGTTTGCCTTCCTGTCATACAAACAGGATGCATTTTTCGTGGTTAACCACATTGTCAATGCCTTCTTCGCCGTTGATATTGTACTCACCTTCTTTGTGGCGTATATTGATACCCGATCTAGCCGACTGATCAATGACCACAAGAAAATTGCAAAGAGGTTAGTGTATATTCACTTATGTATCATCACTAGTCAACATTTGCGAGTCATTTTTTATCACTAGTTAGTTGCCATATACCAATTTCATCATCTTTATGCCAACATCACACAATAAGTACTAGCGTAAAGCTTTACCGACAAACAGCAATCCGTTTACCAACTTTCAATGTTGTTCTGGTTTCACTGTCCTAATTGGAATCAAAACAATAGCTATAAATTAACATTTTCAATGTTGTTCTGGTTTCAGGTACCTGTCAACCTGGTTTATCTTTGATGTCTGCTCAACGGCACCACTCCGGTCCGTTAGCCATCTCTTTAGAGACCACAGGAGTGGACTAGGGTTTGAAGCACTTAGCATGCTAAGACTCTGGCGACTACGACGAGTCAGTTCCCTATTTGCAAGGTGTATATCCTTATTCAGATGGATGAATCCATGTTTTCTGCATTCTGTATTGCAGACTGAAACTGTAAATATAGATACTGATATGCAAGTCCTATGTTCTTTTTCAGGCTTGAGAAAGACATACGGTTCAACTACTTTTGGACCCGTTGCATTAAACTTGTCTCAGTAAGCCATCTTCAACTCTGTTTATCCTGAGATGGATGTATTTTATCATGAAAAACGACCTAGACATGAAATTCTGTATGCCTTTTCACTTTTCAGGTAACTCTGTTTGCTGTTCATTGTGCTGGATGCTTCTACTATGTGATGGCAGATAAATACCATGATCCAGAAAAGACATGGATCGGTGCAGCGAATCCAAACTTCAAGTCACAAAGTGTATGGAAGCGATACATTGCCTCACTTTACTGGTCTATTGTCACACTGACAACCACTGGGTACGGGGATCTACATGCTCAAAACACAATGGAGATGGTGTTTGACATCATTTACATGCTATTCAACCTAGGACTCACCTCTTACCTCATTGGCAACATGACAAACCTTGTTGTTCACTGGACCAGCCGCACCAGAAATTTCGTAAGCACCTTTTCAATCATTTTCAGCTGAGGATTCATATTTATATCAGTTTATCTGATAAGTTTGTCTAGAATATGTAACCGATATGATTCTGCAAAATTTGTAGCAATCCCTCATCTTTGAGTTTTGAATGTTATTGTTGGACTGATTTTTCAGAGGGATACAGTCAGAGCAACTGTACAATTTGCAGAACGGAATCAGCTGCCTGCACATCTACAAGAACAGATGTTGTCGCATGTGTGTCTGAAATTCAAAACAGAAGGACTAAAACTGCAGGAGACCCTTCACATTCTGCCCAAAGCCGTCCGGTCAAACATTTCACACTATCTCTTCTTTCCCGTCATACAGAAAGCCCAGCTCTTTTGTGGAGTTTCTTACAATTCCCTTTTCCAGCTGGTACAAATTCTTCCACTCCATACCAAGATCCACATCATATGCTTGGTCACAATATGTCAATATTACATTGAAATTCCTTTTATTACAGGCTGTGTTGTGTTTTGTGCAGGTTTGTGAAATGGAGGCAGAGTATTTACCACCGAAGGAGGAAGTAATTCTGCAAAATGAGGCTGCCATGGACATGTACATCCTAGTGTCTGGTGCAGCAGTAAGTAATCCTCAACATGCTATTCAACTGAAAGAGGAGCTCTAAATAACACATCGTTCTGTGATACCGATGACTGATAACTATGAAAAATATTGGTTTGTAGGACATTCTGATGCAAGTTAATGGCCGTGATCAGGTATTGTTCCCTAGGGAAAGAGAATCGAACGCTATATTTCATCGGAAAATGAACATTAATTAGTCACTTCTCACAATGTTCTGCCGAGAAAGCAGTTTTTGTTTACAAGATCATTCTCCTTTTTATCAAACAAAATACTCCCTTAGAGGAATAGCAATATAGTAAGACCTATATTTTCACCATGTTTTATAACTGAAACAATGCAGGTTATTCAGACAGTAATTCCAGGAGATACATTTGGAGAAATAGGCGTTTTGTGTAACAAGCCACAACCATTCACAGTCCGAACCACAACAATATCTCAAATATTAAGGCTGAATAGAGTTCCACTGATGAATGTTATGCTAGCAAACAAAGCAGACAACGACGTTATAGTGGCTAACTTATTTCTGGTATGAACCTACAATTTAAGTACAAAGCATGAACACTTGTTCGATAGAACTGAGTCGATCAGGGATGCTCCTATAAGATCAATCTGAAGCCTAACCCACCTCCGCTTCTGCGCAACAAAGTCTTCAGTTTATTTATTTATTGTTTTTTCAACATGCTTAGGTGTGCAGAAACCTAACTCAGTACAGTTATTCCTTCATGCTGTATTGGCCAATCCTAATTGATCCAACCTAAGCTCAACCTCAATGCACAACCAAATTTCAACTGCAATTCAGCATTGGCTTTTAATGGCGAAAGCTAACTTGAAAGTTCATCCGTCTGCAGAAACTCAAGGTTTTAGAAAGCCTAGGGTATCTAAATGGTGAATGGTATGAAGGTGGAGAATGCCATGGGACATACCAAAAGCAAGCTCAAGAATGTATTGATGTGACCAAATCTGGGATGGACATCCATTTCATTGTCCAGGAAGATCAACCGAATTTTTTTGTGGCTGCTCACGATAACACTCGTTTGGTAAACAATCTGTTGGATCAAAGCCGTAAAACCGGTGACCATGATTCAGTCAACAATTTGTTAGATCAAAATGCTGCCAATAGAAACACATATGATGATCTGAGATCTTTCGAAAATATTGAATCACAAGATAGCATCGTCAATGAGGCTGATGTCAGACAAACATCAGGCTTCAAGAACATTAGTCATAGCGGCCATCGCGGCACCGGTAGTCATTTTGATAAGACTCTTTGTTGTTGTAACTGTCAAAAAGTAGTGAAGAGTTTCAACCATAACAGTAAGATCAGAGTTACTATTTGCATGAAGATCCAAAATGCAGAAACTGAGAAACTACAAGCCAAATTGATTCTCCTGCCTGATACCATTGAAGGGCTGCTGAGCATTGCAGGTAAGATATGTTTTTGTTTCTTTTCCGTAACTACATGATAAACCGACATGAACCTTATCTTCCTGGAATGACAAGTAAAGAAACTGAATCCGAACCAATCTGAAATGATAACTGGGCTAACAAAAAGTAAAACATTTGCCTGAGTATTCAACTTTCTTTTAAGTTTCTCTTTTGGTTTCTTCTCAAGTGTATATTCTAACATCTGATAACATTGTGGTTCTGCAGGCCAACATTTTGGGGGACGCTGCTTCACAAAAATCATGAATTCAGAGAATGCAGAGGTAGAAGATATAAATGTCATTAGAAACGAAGATCATTTGTTTTTCCTATGAAGTCTGAATCACCTCAAAGGCTGAAGCAGTCTGAAAATATTTAAGTGCTTAGCCAGAGGGCTGGTATACAAATAATGTAACATTTTCGCCATCTATAAATTTTTGAGAAATGCAACTGTTTCATACAAGCAATTAGAGGCTCTAGGACCAAAATTCTGAGTGACCGCATCGCATCTATAAGCTGACCAACATTCGATGGGTAAGCCCCATTCATGGATTGCTCAAGTTTCGGAGCATATATTTTACAACTGTGAATACACCTTGAAAAACAGCAGATGAGCAGCAGAAACAGAGATCCGTTTGAACTCAGCAGCTGTGCAGTTGTTCTCCAAGGAAAGATCAAAAGTTAAGCACTTACAAGAGTGCAAAACCAATCAAGTGCAATGGCTTGATTTGCATCCCTCCTTCTATATCCATTGCAAAATGGGACGCTCCTCCAGCGATTGTCACATTCATATATCATCAAATCTGCATCATGGCCTTGTCTTGGAGACATAAATAGGAATAGGGTGTGCCTCCGTATTGAAAACAAATTTGTCTAAAGGAACAAGATTGCTATCCGCAAATAGCAAGTATAAATACTTGAGTGTTTCACCCAGGAAAAAGGTCTCCATCTTGTCTCTTCGATGCGGAGGAATTGTAGTTACATCATCAAGAGATGTGTACCCACCAGAATCAACCTTTGTATATTTCTCAAATGCCTCAAATATTTGCCAACCCCATTCACGGTACCTGCGGAATGAAGAAACTTAGTTCGCGTGATGAAGTAACCTATCCAATCTAACCCAGACCTTAAGCATGGAACCATGGTTTCTTTTTTTCAGGGACAAGCTTACTAGACAGCCCATAGCAGACCCCAAGGCATAACCCCAACCTGAAATGATCTAGCCTACTATGATTGAACATGAAATTGATCTGCACCTTTGCCAAGCAGAACTTAAACTGATAACTGACTGCAGTATGAAGCATTGTGCAAGAACCAATAACTTACTTTGGATCTTGTGTGATGCGATACAAAACAAACAATGATTCCACTGTTTCAGGACGCAAAAGATTATGGCGATCAGCAGGCTTGATTATGATGTCATTAGAATATTTTGAACTTTTGTTACCACCATTAAGTCCTCCTTCAGAGAAATCCTGCTCAAGTAGACCATAATGTTATTAGATCTCAGTTAAGTAGAAGAAATGCAAAAAACGTTGTTCAGAAATTGCGCTATTCTTCACGGGTCGTGACTTGTGATGGTTGTGCATAAACTTGAAGTAATATAAAACGATGTAATAATTCTCTTTGTGGCCAATAGAATGTTATGTTGATATTTATCAACATGGAAAATTAATCTACTTTGTGCGCTGGCAGAGGGCTATTAGTCGTTAGTTGTCATATCAGTTGTCAGTTATTAGTTGTTTGAACGAGAGTTGTTTCTTTGAATGTTTGAGCTGTTGGCATTTGCTCTCTTTAGAATAATGTATTTTCCAATTTAGTTGCTTCCAAAGAGAAAGAAAAAGGGGGGGGGGGGGGTTCTCAAAAGGCTAAAGTGTGACCATTTTAGAATTAGCTTTCTGGACCAAGATGCAGTTTCACCAAACACCCCACAGTTTTGATTAGAGGCTTGAGCATATGGTTCGTGATGATTTTGTTTTCAATCTTGAGTGACACAAATCTCATGATATGAATATAATAACATATGGTATTCTTGGTTTTGTCTTCAAAAAAAATTCAAAAATTAGGGACTTCCTGTTTAAGACAAATAGCCTCCTAGTCTCCTACTATTTATTGAATTGGTATACAAGCTTATGGACAAAGGCTATACGGTTTTACCTGTTCAATTAAAAATGGAAGAAAATAAAGGATGCAGCGATGCACCATATATTTAACGACCAAAAACCCCTTATCATTTCCTAGATAATAAGTAGGCTTTTTTCTCCGAAGGTCTAGATATATTATAAACTAGGTAATCCTCTCAAATCTCTGTTACTTAACCGCCATGCGTGAATAACAAAGAATAGAGTGCGGCAGAATCAATGGAAAGAACACTAATGGAAGATGCGGCAATTAAATCAATGAACCACTTTAAATCATTGCCAGACTAACCTTAGTGTGAAAGTATGCGATTTCCGGAGCCAGACCTGTAGAAGTTACTTCATACATTTCAAAGCAAGTCTTAGCCAGGTCCTCAGCAAGCCTTAAATTCTCCAGGTCCTCAAACTTCAGCAAGTTTTCCTTACTAGCTTTTGATTTTGTGAGACCTTTAGTGGCACCAAGTGCAAGGGTACCAGAGAGGAAACAAACCTGAACACATCAAATCAATACCCATGTAAACAACAATATTGCTCTTCTTTGCAATAACATGACTAATAATTAGTTAAATACATCAAAAAGTCCCCATAATTAGGAGAGCAGGAAACACGGAAACAGTAATAGATGACCATCTACAAGCATAACATGAACTTGTAGTCTTCGATTACATGAGAACCAGTCTTATTGGATTTCTAAGCTTGCCATAGTCACAGCCGAAGGTGATGTCTTAAAAGAATGTAAAAAATTTTTCCTCTTCAATTAGAAGACATTCTCTAAAATGGTGCCCTCCTCCTAACTCAATGATACTAGAAACTAAATGAGTAAAAATATGTCATGAACGTAACCATTAGACAGGCACTTGCTTTCCACAAAAATGCAAATATTTCTGTCTAAAATTTTTAGATAAGACCAGTTTAAGCAAATGATATGGTGAGATAAACTCCTTTAACGATAACTTTCTACAACTGTTGACATGACCAATAATTTATTATAGGATGACTTTTAGTTTAGTGCAATTAACAATTGTTCCAAGTTCTAACATTGAATTTTATTCAAAATCATCCCAAAAGAAGGCAAGAAATGTTTGCTATCTACTTTTGGAAACTTCTGCCACATCGTGGGCGAGAAGCACATTCCATAAGAATAAGGTCCACTAATCTTAGAAGTTGAATTTGGAACTTCCATGTGTTTCTCCATATGCATGCCAAAAAGTGATAGCAAATTTAGATAAACCAAAACCAGATATCAGTTTAAACATAGATCATACAACCGCCCATTTTTCTTATGTGTACATATTTAGAGCCAAAATGAGTAATGTTACACAGAAATATGTTAAACAAGTTTGTATCACGTTCTTATTGATAGAATGAGTGCGAGAATCAAGGGGGCCGTAAACAAAATTTAAACAGGAAGACTTCAATGAATCAATTTTGTCGAGTTGTCATGATAGGTAACCACAAGACCACAGCTTCTGGCCTGAATGTTTATTTTGCCCCAGTGACTGATCAAATTGAACAGCTGTATAGAAGATTCTTATAAGATCAAGATGACCAAAAAGACGGAGCTCCACTTGTCCTTAGAGACCTGGTTGTAAACCTAAAGGCTAAACCAAACAAGGGACTAAAATGATGTAGGAGAGGTTCATCATATTGCAGCCTTTGACAGCATTTGACAAAGAGGTTACCTTATAGGAAGGGTTCCGATAAATGCCATGTTTTTCCTACCAAATTTTCCCCAAGAAACGTTTATGTGCCAGCATGGGTGTCCTATGCACCCATTGGCCAAAACTTTTCCCTAGTATTCTATAACTTTTTTTCAAGGACACACTTTTATGTGTAATCAAATCAAAAGACTTACTAAAGGGCAGTAAGCCAGTAAGGGTATGCCACATTTTTACAAAAGGAGGATAAATCAAAAACCGAAATGTCTCAAGCCCTCAAGCTCTCTACAATAATCTTATCCACAACATCCAAAAGGTAACCTTTGTACCATGATCAAAACCTCGACACCAACTGAACAAGGTACTCGAGGAATTAAGTTCAAAGTCATTTAGTTATCTAGCCTTGTTCGCAAAATTTCAAAATTTGGGGATTGTTTTCCTTCCAAGTGCACCACCAAATTGTTATAAGTATCGATCTCCACACATTACAATCCAACTCTTCTTCAATCTTCGTTTCCAACCCACTCGGACATCTCTTAACCCCTGAGGTTGCACCTAACCCCATCAACAGAAACAACAAATGCCTTAGGGTGGAGACTGGAGACTTAACGACAATGAATGAATAGATGGTTAATGGACTCTTCTTGTCCAATAAAACTTAGATGTCAGACATCCATATCCCCAAACACCTGGACCACCACTGCTGCAAATAGTTGCTTAATCCAACCTACAGGGAAGTATATTTGCAAGTACCAAACATCAAAATAAATGTGTTCTCCCTCTGCCCATCATTTTCACCCTCTCCCGATGCCACCAAGGATGCCACAAAACAACATAAAATGTGGAGCATTGTGATATCAACTGTAAAGGGAGTCGAACATTCACTCCATGTTTCATCAAAGGAAACTTCTTAAAATACATGAAACACATCTTCCCAACACATGTACATAGAGGGATAAGCATTCATCTGATTGAAACCTATATGGCAGAGTCATCATCAGATAATAGTACAGGGTAGCACGAAGCAAAATGAGTTGCATGTAACTAAAACCGAACATTTGTCACATCCATGTCCAAGCCTTCTCAAAATTTCATCTTAGGAAGCAATCTTCCCAAACCTTACTGGTTAGACTGCCTCAGATTTCTTTACAAAAGAATAAGTATGCTCATGGAACTTACTGAGATTATATTCTAGCCTGTAACTAATAATCATCAAATAAAATTTGTAGATAGTTACATAAACAACTAAACATTCTAATCAGCAAAAACTAACAAAAATAATTCAGGCCAACAAATTCAGCTCAACAATATGAAATGACAGAAAGCATAATTAATTAATAGTCACAAGACATACCAAATGATCCATCTTGGGGCTAAATTCACCACGAGCTCCATAAGGCAGCTCCCCTACAAAGACCAGGCCATTGGGTATTGACTTTTGAACAAGCAGGTGCCTGACACCTTTCATAGCTTCTTCATACATGTTGTGTAGATATGTCAAATTGCTATTTTTATATCCCCCCTGTTGAAGCCAAACTTTCAACAGATATTCATAATAGCTGTCACCTCGTGATCCTAGTCTGATATTCTCGCCACTGAATTCACCGGTGTGAGGACTGCATAAAAATATTTAAAAAAATTAAAAACTTCCTCATTAATAGGGTAGAATAAGCAAGTCCTAATCCTGTCTAATAATAATGACAAGCAAAGAAATATACAAACAACCAGAAGCAATCACTTCTAACAAGATACTTCATAGTAGGAAGAGGGGAAAAAAAAGGTTGTACAAGAAAAGTTTTGGAGGGCAGCTAACTATTACTGCTTCTATAGGACACCTCCTAGAACTCCTCACCAAATCTTTCTTCTTTTTTTTTCACTTACCTGTATATTCTAGAAACCTAAGGACCCGGCAGAATAACCGGGGACAATGACTTTCTTAGGAAAATGTTATGTAGTATAGACTAAAATGTAATCCAAACATGGTAGTACAGTTTTTATTAGACTTTAGCAGTGGTTCAAATATAAGATCCATCCCATTCAAGAAGTACAAACCCAAGGACTGATTCTAATAATAAGTCATGGATTCAGGGATCTTCATCATACTCTTCTGCTTTTCTTATGTGTGGTAGTAGCTGTTATTGGTATTCCATCAGGTTTAAGACACCCGCTTTTCTTTTAGTGGTTAAACAGTGCAATATACAGAGATGTAAATAGTACAAATGAAAAGTGACTTTCAAGGATCTGTTCAAAGTGGTATCATTCCTTTGAGGATCCCTCCAAAAACAAAAGGTATGTTTTGGTTTTTTTTTTTTTTTTAGGCAGATGATGAGATCGAAAAGCTACATGGCCCATCACGCTCCACTTGCCAGCACTAGCTGATGCAACCCTAGAACCTCCCAATCATTGAGTTTCTTCTTACACAAAAAGGTTGCCTCAAGGGTGGATCCAGGGAATGCCGCGGTGATGTTCAAGTCTGACAGCGATCAAGGCTTACCAGAGAAAGCAGTTGGTTGTTATCTTAATTACGAGGTGTTGATGTAACAAGAGAAGGGGCATGACATAAGGATGCAGTAACAGTTGATAATCACTGTAGGGTGGATACAGGAAACACCCTAATTGTTGAGTTTCTTCTTCTGTTGGGGGATCTCCATGGCTTCTTGTGGGCTTGGAGCTGGAGTTGCATGCTTGATGGATGACCAATAAATGCTAGTACCTCTGCATGCCTTTCAGGTTGGATAGTGTGTGGGGGGATTCTCCATGGGCATGTAATGTGGAAGGCTGGACCTTGGAACCTCGGTGGAGGACTCCACATAAGACAGTGTCCAACTATGCCCTCCCCCCTTCATATATTTGTGTATTCAATTGTGCATATGTACGCTCGCATACAATCTCACTCTTAGAACATTCTTAGTAGATATCTTTTGGTATTATTATCTTCGATCACTATAGAAGTTAAAATCTCCTCCTTCCATCGATGTGGCGGTTTCTTAACCTGAATTTTCAATCCTGAAAAGCTTCTTTCCACGTTTTATTTTTTTTCGCTAGTTAGTTTCACAGAAAGAGTCCTTCTCCAGTGCAGTCGTCTGTCTTGAGAAGCTGATGCCTTCTCATTCTCGTTTCTCCCATTATTGGTGTCTGTTTGGAGAATAAATTTTTTTTTCCCCTTTACTAAATCTTTTTTTTTTTTTTTGGTAAATAGCTTCGCTTTGTAAGGGTAAGGTTGCCCACATTTGTTTTTTCTATAAAAGATGTACTGATAGGAGGACATCAAGGGTAAGGTTGCCTACATCTATGCCGCCATCTCTTATTTCACTGAGGTCAATATATTTTAAGGTGATTGCTGCTCAGTTACCTTATCTGTTCTTTCCTCTCCCGCATCCAAATTACATTATAAATAAGAATAAGAAAAATCCTCCTACATACCCTGCAACTTGGATCACTAGATCTGTATAAGAAAAATGAGAATATCACCGATGGCTTTCCAATGGAGATCAGGAGAAATACCAACCAACTTAGTGACACTCAAATTTGATTACCCACAACTCGTCAACACTACATAAGGTCCCTACTTATAAGGTAAAACACAATTCGGGAAATAATCAACTTGCTCTGTTTCCAATTTTATATGGACCCTGAATGGAACACTCCTTCCTAGCACCAGCACCTACCCTGGTAAATGGGAATCTTGTATCGTTAAGTGAGGCACTATATCAGCCACTAGCTAGCCAAATTGCAGCAATAGGGAAAGACAAATTAACGGTGTAGCGGTGGAGAACCTCAAGAGAAAAGCTTAAATCAATGAAAGAAAGATACCATAGGAGATGTAACTCTGACAACCAAAACATGGCTTTAAAAATGACAAGTTGCTACAGTGGATGATGCATATATGTAATAAACTCATGTTCATACACAATACCTGATATAAATAGGAACAAGTCCTTCTGTCTTAGACAGAGTCTTCATATGCTCCAGAACCTTCATTGCAGTCAAACTATACTTGAGGTCACCAGTAACCTCACTGAGATAGTTGAATTCCAGCTGTAAAGTAGAGACTTCTGATGTACTGCTCAATCCACCCGAGGCTGGATGCGAAGACCCATCATGCAACACAACGTCACTGAAGGGAATGGCAGTTGGACTAGATGTAAAAGCAGAAAGCAACCGATCTGCAATCAGTCTGGCATTTTCCAGATACACATTCGGTGAGGGCCCTGCTTTGGTAGATGTTGCACTAGGTCCCCCGCTTAAGTGATAAGCACTTAAAAGGCCACCTAAAACACGAATCGTAGTTTCGAACAAATTAACTTGGCCCTTACTATTGATCCTTTCTGCAAGGTGTGTTTCAATCCATGACCCAGCTTCTAAAACAATATCCTCAATGCTCATTATCATAGCTGTATCCAAAGCATCCACAACTGTCGCCCCAAGACCTCCTAACCCGTCAACTCCCCTCTTGCTTTCTGGCATAAGTTCATCAAAACCCATCGCATATTTTTTGTAACCGGACCATGCATGAATGAAAGCCTCTTTAACCTTTTTTTGTTTATCCATCCATTTCACTGCTTCAGTATCAACTTGCGGGGTCGAATTATTGTTATGCATTTCATCAGGTGTCAATCGAGGAGGTAGCCTGGGCGCTCGTCTCAAGATCTTCTTGAGTTTGTTATTGACATCAAACGAGGCATTGCCTTCACCCTTAGTTGCGTTGTTTCCTACTCCATAGACAGCATCAGTGTGCTCCGCTGGTGTAAGCATGAGGTAACCAAGCCCAAGAAGCAACACAATCACTAGAAACTTCCCAGTGCTGCATTTGAAACATCCATGTTTAGCACTGTTGGTTAATACGGTCTGGTTAAGCACCTGCAAAATGATAAGAAACACAACCAGGTGTAGATCAATCTTACTAAACCACGTTAATCCCGTATTCCCATGCAATGAACCATCCAACCTATATACTTTTTATTTTGCTGCATCTTCAATCACTGAAACGAAGGCCCTGATTGGATAATCCCCCGTTAGCTCATACAGCAAGCTAAGCATGAATCAGGAACAAGCTAAAGAATAACCAAGGTTAAATGTGTTTAACTACCCCATTGCCACTCATCTATGCCCCAAGCAGTTTCCGAATTCAAACAATTTTATCCAGTTCTAAGGTAACAAGGACCTGACACCTTCCACTTCCAAAATCCTCTCACATTTCTCCCAAGATCTACAATCTAATCCCGCTAAGCCACTACATACGCCCCCAAAACCCAATTCTATCAACGAAATGACCTTACTAAAGTTCTCTTCTAACTTCTAACCATATGTAACTGACGCCCGTTGGGGATAAACATATTGCACAACCTACAAATATAAATAAGAATGCAACTCCAAATTTCTTTTTTTTTTTTTGTACAAATACTGAGCCAAATGTTAGGTATCTGCTTTCATCAATGATAACTGGATCTAATTAAATCAAGTGAGCAACTCCACCCTCCAAAACTATTAAGCTAACTGACAATGTGTCACCATCCCAGGTATAACACTAGAAAAAGATATGGATTCTGACGCATTAATCATTCAATACCACCCATATGATGTTTTCAAAAAATTTAAAGAATAAAAAAAAAAAGCATTTCACACTACTGATGAAGCTAAACAGATTTGATGGGGGCTTTCCCACTGAGACACATTTTGCATTTCGAAAACGTAGTAATCAACCAACAGTTCCAATATCCAAACTATGTCTTTCATAGCAGGCGAAGACATCATATGAATAAGTTTTTAGATCAAGAATCAGCTCAATGCAAATAGTAAGTAACAAAAGCCTCGTATACTACTGGTAAAAAGCAAAGGTAGTGCCTTTCCTTCTTTCCAAATACATATGATCTCAAATACACTCAATAGTTTGTCAATCAATTAAATCTCTGATACCCAATATGAGACAAATTAATACGAATCAATTACAATCAGGTGAATCGGAAACAAAGCGAATGATTGTTAAATGAAAGTGAGAGAAGATAGAAAAAAGAAAGGGAACCTGGGAGAAAGAGCGATGGCGGAACTTGGCGTTGTCATATCCAACATCTTTCATGGAGTAAGGTAGAGACTTCGACATGCTATTTGCCCCCTCCCTCCCGATCCAAGCAAGCAACAAAGAATTGGTGACCTCTTACTTGAGGTTGAGGTATTCGAGTACGCCCAGAAAATTGAATTGGGCGAAAGAGAGGGAAATAGAACAAAAATGGCGGTTGACAGTTGAATTCGGATCAACTTTGGCGACCCATTTAGACGGGGAAGCGAGAAAAGATTTGAGGAACAAGTGCGTATGAAATTTCGATACAATGGTGCTTGATCCTAGGTTCACTGGATTAGATCTTTCGTGTTTGGGGTGAGTTGGGTTAGTGCAACTGCAGAATTTTTCACACGGCAGGTGAAGTGAGGGCCAGCGATGGAATCCCGAGTGCCGAGGCTTTGTGTAATTGTTCACTCGGTAGTCAACGTAATTATTTTAATTTTTCCTGTGGAAGGGAACGTCAACTTTACGACAAGATCTCATGATGTTTAAATAAAATACGCGTTTACAAATATAATTTTTATATGCTACTAATAATACTCACCTTTTCTTTTTGAAATCAAAGCCAATAGAAGCATTCATTCAAGGGAAAAGTTTGAATTACAGATGTTTAACACATTCAATGGAAAATCAAAACTAAAAACTTTATTACATTTTTGCGACACTGTTATTGGGTCTTCACTTTTTCTTTAACAGATGTTCATTTTTATAATTATCTACAGGATAGTATAAGATGTCGTCACTGGATCACAAGTACATATGTTCATTTGGTGTTGTTGAATGTTCAACTATAATGAGAGTGGCGTTGATTGTTTGACGTCAATGTCCATGTTGTCATTGTGCAGGATGAGCTCCAAACATTGCACTAGCCATTGAAGAAGCTCATCGATATAAGGACGTTGTCGAGATAGAAGATATTCAAAGGCGGGTAGCTGACATGTTGGCATCTTTAACATTTGAATTCGAAACAACCACCCAAGAAAAAAAAACACATGAACATCCGAGTGGCGATGTCAGTGAAGGTCGAAAGGAGGAGGAGCAAGTGAACATCCCAGATGAATCATATCAACCAGTTGCTTGCTATTTATTCCATTATTTCGCATGTTTTTCTCCCTTTATTTATGACTTTTTGCTTGTTTTCAATAATTAAATTAGAAAATATTATTATGATTATTTAGATTTTACATGTTTATTAGGTTTTATTTCACTTTTAAATTATGTTAGCTTTTATAATTAGAAAATGAAATAAATTGATTAAATGAGAAAAAGAGAAGAAGAAAATAAGTGTAACTAGCCCAATTTCTCCCTTTTCCTCAGCCCAAATCCAACCCCTATCCTACCCCCTTTCCCTCTTCTCTCCTCGGCCCATATCAATCCCTCCTACCCAGCCTAGTCCTCACATTCCTCTCCCATCTCCCAACTGCTCACAGCCCACACCCATCTAACCCACCTAACCCTCAAACCCTAACACTAATCCAAACCCATCGATTTCCCCATCCTTAAAACCCCCAATTTTCCCTTCTCATTTCCCCATTTGTCAAATCTCTTTTTCTCTCTTAATATTCTATCATGGTAGTTGACAATAGTACATCCTTGATTAATGAGAAATGAATCTCAGCCCTTCAATTAAAATCAGTTTTTGCTTTTATTGGACTCATTCTCTCTCCTCTATCTACCACGTTTAGTTAATTTAAGGTGTCAAAAATAATTTTTATTAGACTGAATTTCCAATTTTATCCTTCAATCATATTTGGAGAGTCTCCTTTTCACTCTTTCTCTCTCTACTACCATGAAACCCAGCAAGGTCGAACCCCGATCCGGAACAGTTCTTCCTCCCCGGCCGCGCCGCCGCCGCCGCCTCCTCCACATCCGCCACCACAACCACCACCGTCCGATCATCTACCTACAAGACACCCTCCTCTGCTCCCCCTTCTCCCACCTCATCCGCGACTCCCCCTCTTCCTACCCCGACGACACCCGACAAACCCTAACCCTAAAGCCCCATAACAACAACACCCTCCTCATTTTCTTTGCTTCTCTCCGCCTCTCTAATTTCTATCTCGGCATTTAGCATCTCATTCTACTCTATTGTGCACTGGAATTCAGTCCTAATCTTAGCAATGTTTCGTTAAGCTCCTGGAGGTCCTCCTTCAACTTCTGAAGCTATGTTTCAAATTCAGACTGCTTAGCTTTGCTCTCCTTGTCCTCGTTATCTAGCAGTTTGAAACACCCTCTACCATGATCACGTTTCCCTGTTCTCCTTTTCCATTTATTTCCTTTCTCCCTATTCTTATTTGCCTGCCCTTTTGTTGCCATTCCGTAGAAATTTGCGGGTAAACTAATGCAGGTCAAATTCATGGTAGCAGAGGTTTGAGCTCGGGTTGGGATTCGTAGCAGAGAGATTTCCTTTTCTATTTGTCCACTTATTACCCTGCCTATGTTTGTTCTTCTAGGGTTCCAATCTCCCTGTTTATTCATATGTTTGCAAAATTGTAGATGCATAATATTGTTCATCTGTGTAGATTTGCAAATATCTACGGAAAGGGTTCCAAGTTCCACGAGAAGCATCTTCCATCACTTATGACCAAACTATTTGCATCATATATTCGAGTAATGAACACGGTAAGAGCAAATTAAATCTGTAGTTTCTTTTGGTTCTTCTTGTAATGCAGTATTTGTTGGGTCACTTTATCTTGCAAGTTGTCAATCATCTGTTTTTGTCACTTATGTTGTGTAGTAGCCGTTGTGGAATGTAATGTTTCTATCTTAAAACTGTGCATAAGTGAAATTAGTGGTGTCTTTTGTCATATCTTGTCAATTTTAAAGTAAGCATAAGTGAAATGAATTGCTCATACACAGCCAGCTTTCAATAGACATTCTTGTATTATATACATTTTAGTTTTGTTCAAGTTGGACACCTGAAAAATTGGTCGGCATCTTTATAGTTATATGTTCGAGTTTCCTATCTTCTGAATTATATTGCCTTCAGAATTGCATATAATCAAGTAGGGATATTGTATATTCAGGTGAGGTCATGGCAACCGAGTTCATTCATTCAGAGGGGACAAAGTTATCCAGATCTTGATTACATAATGTATTAAATTGAATGTGATAGATCAAAATAATTCCACTGAAGGGAAACACTAATCAAGGTCGTTGTGAAGGGGAGCACTGACATCCCTTTGTCAACACTTATGATTATCGCAGGTTTAAAGATATATTTCAGCAGGTATATGAGGAGAGGTGGAAGCCAAAGTTTGAAGAACACTCAATATGGTTTGTTAGAAAAATAGAGTGTCCTGTGATTTTTAGCTTACATTCTCAAGTTATGTTCAAATTTAACCAAAAGTTATGTGCATTTAGGTATGAGCATCAGTTGATTAATGATATGGTTGCTTATGCTTTAAAGAGTGAAGGTGGTAGGAAACTCAGCCAGAAAATCGGAAACTGCATGCCCCTTTATGGATTTTTGTGGTCGAAAGTGCAGATCGAACTCGGACAACATGACCACCCATCAAGCAATCCTATTGTTGATAGTAGGTTGTTCCATGATGTACTTGACTGGATTACACGTAGCGATCACATATATAGTGTGTGAGAGCATATAGTGGCGAAGCTTCTTTGTAGACCACACTAATGCCAAGGCTATCTTCTCAATTTCCGAGTAGCGGGACTCGCACCCCAGAAATTTCTTGCTGATGTAGTAGATAGCTCGTTCCAGACCATTACTTTCTTGTGCTAGCATAGCACCCATAGCGCTCGGACTGATGGTGAGATAAAGCAACAATGGTTCTCTGGAGATAGGCGAGACTAAGCTAGTACCGGTGGATTAATCAAGTCGGCCTTAATCTTCTCGAACGTTGCCTGACACTGGTCATCCCATTCGATCGTTGCTCCCTTCTTCAGCTTCTTGAATAACGGTTCACAGGTCATTGTGAGTTTGGAAATGAACCTGCTCAGATACTGTACCCGCCCTAGGAAACCACGGATCTCCTTTTCTGTCCGAGGCGGAGGCATGTCTTGAATTGCTTTGATCTTAGACGAGTCAACCTCTATCCCACGCTAACTAACGATATAACCCAGCAACTTTCCCGAAGTTACTCCAAACGCACATTTCTGTGGATTCAACCTCATGTTGTACTTGCGAAGCCTAAGGAAGAACTTGCGTAAGCTTGGAATGTGATCCTCACGCTTCTTCGACTTGACAATCATGTCATCCACATATACCTTAACTTCTACGTGGATCATGTCATGCAGCAGGGTAGTGGCGTACGCTGGTGAATAGCACCAGCATTGTTCAATCCAAAAGGCATGACAGTGTAACAGAAAGTTCCCCACGGAGTGTAACAGGGTAGTGCCTGCTTTCTTTTGGGCCTGAATTTGGTGCTTGAGCTGATTTTAAGTCATTATTAATATATTTTGGCGTAATTTCAAGTGTTTAAATAATAAAAACGGATTAATAAAATAAATATATTTTCATCACCCGAAAATGAATTTCGAAAATTAAAATATCCTTATTTAAGGATTAAGCAACCTTAGTCGGCTCCCGATCACTTAAGTAACGCATCACGGGGAAAAGCGGTCGCTTTTTTCTGGGATCCTACAGAATGGCGATTTCGTTGTGGACTTAAAATTAAAAAGAGGGTAAAACTTGAAAAAATCGAATTGATTTGAAATTGTAAAAGAGAGAAGTTGATTTATTTAGCGATTTTATAATTCTTTTTAGGCATCCTTTGCATACCGGGCCACTAATCGCGTCTTTTGACACGTTAGCACAAAGGCGACGGTTTAGGTATACCTAGGTGATTCCCTCGAGACCGGGTAGGCCACTAATTGTGTGATGCACTCTACATCGCCAAGCATTTGGTCTCTCCTCTCCCCGCGTTACACTCAAAGGGCTTCCTTTAAGTTCTTTGAGCAATACCTCACACTCCTTACCTAAGGGTATGGAGCACCGAGATAAAAACGTGCGGTAGGCCATGTAATCCAACCATAGAAATCCATGAACATAGAACCTTGGTTTAGGGTATCCCTTCATGTTGTATGCTATGTGCTATGTGCTACCACTTCCCTTCTTCTTCTTTTGTTTTAGAGTCGACCCTAGTTTAGAGGATTTGTTCTAGTCCATATAAAATTCATTGGGTTGAGAAAATGATTATTTATCAATTAGAATAATTAACTCAAAAGGCATCATGGTTAGCCCAAGAGGAAGGGCACATTTATGCTTGAAGGATGATTATTTTAATTAATAAATAAAAATTGACTCACCTTTGATGATATTATATGACCCTTTACAAAATTCTCCTAACAAAGGTCCAAAAATTAATTAAAAAGTCTAACAAAGTTAATGGATAGCGTTTTAGATTGCATAATAGTCACTAAGTTCGAGAAAATTAATTTGTCGATTTAATTAATAAATCCACCGCATTTATGGCCGACCCGTTGTTAGGCCCAACCATATTGGATTTGTTGATTAAACCTATAAATTAATTATGACTCGCCTATTATTGGCTTTATTCAATCCTTTACAATATCCATTTTCCTTGACTAAAAAATAAAATAAAATAAGTAAATAATAAAAAAGGGGTAAAAAAAAGAGAAGGTTGAAAAAAAAAATGGGTCGTCGGTCTTGTCAAACATTATTCTAGTCCGTATAATAGTCATTGTGGCTTGAGCTGTGTGAATTGTTGGGCCAAGTTACGAATTCTCCTTAAAACGGTCGACTTGTGGTTTGGGTCCATCCGAGTTGAGAAGCACTGACTTGAACCTATCAATTTATGACCCGCTCGCTATGTTTGGCTTTGTGCGACCCTTTATAATGTTTTGTTCATAGGTTCATATAGAGTTAGGTCATGTACTCCCAAAAAGTGGGTGAATCTTTTTGAGTCAGCATATATATATGCGTCGAGACAATTAGGATCATATAGGTCCCTTAGGACATGCATGCATCAGGTAGTACGTGCCAGAGTATGTCATCGAGTGTTCTAATTTTGAATTTCCATGCAGGCATCATTGGTGATCGACTCCAAGCCCGCAATTCTGAACCCGTATTACGATCCATCTGCAACTAGTGACTGCATCATGTCTGAATGAACAACAACAAGTGATGGAGAGCAATTCCAAGAGGTCCCGGTCCAAAGCACCGAAGCCAATATCACGAAGCATTTGGACGAGCTCTACACCAAAATGCAAGGACTTGTGTTTGCTAATACCCTAAAGCAAGAGCAGAAGATGAGCAAAAGGCTGAATGAACAACAACAAGTGATGGATGAAATGTTGTTGGCCATCACTAAGATCAACACCAAGTTGGGACTGAATGTTGAGGAGGATGATGATGAAATGCAAGGATATGAATCTGAACCTGAAATCATTAAGACATCTTCGGATTCTGGAGGAATAGGGATATCCAAGGCTAAGGTTAATACTCCTGAAGTGTCAAAACCTACAAGGGACCCCGCTGTTAAGGCCCTTGAGCCGAAGTTAGAGAGCCTCACCAAAGCAATGAGCTCTGTGCCAGCTTTTGCTGACAAGTACTTGGAGGTTCCATTGCTTGTCCAACCAACTTTAAAGATAGCTGACAAAGTTGAAGTGCCAAATATCAGGTTCAAACCTTCTGAGAACCCTATTCATCATGTTGAGGAGTTCATGAGGTTGGCACCTTTAAATCGGATTGATGTCGACTTATACTCTACCGTCTTCCCATCCACCCCAGATGAAGAAGCAAATGTATAGCTTCATGCACTGTCACCTCAAATCAAAGCCAACTGGAGTGAGCTGTTCAAAGCTTTCATCCACCATTACACCCGCATCCAGGAGAAACAAGCTACGGTGGATGACCTAACCGCCATGAAGCAACAGGATGATGAGTCCTTTATGGATTACTTTGAGAGATGGCATACGAAGTTGTCCCACATCAATGAGACTAGAAATCAAAGGCAGAAACTGGGATGCCAACCAATTTTGCCGCTATCACCGTTGCCAGGGGCATGACATTGAGAAATGTCGGACTTTAAGGAACAAGATAGAAGATATGATAAGGGCAGGGACGCTACCAATGTCGAAAGCTGACATGAAACCAAACAATCAAAGTAATCCTATGCTGGAACATGCAAATGCCATTTTCTGTGTGGATTTCAGCTTCGACCCCACCGCTTTGATTGTAGAAACAGGTCAACTTGTCCCCGAAATAGTTAGGTTCCCTGAAGGTCTGCTCATCCATGGTATTTGGGACAGTGATGAGGATGACGAGCATGAGCACTCCGAGACAGAATGGGTGGAGACAGATGAACCAGGCAATGTGGCATTTCTTACTCGGTCCGGCCGCCATAACCATAGGAACACCACCACCCCAGTGGCTGCTCCTAACCATACACCAACAATCGACAATGACAATCAGGTCTCCCCTGAAGATCCTTTTCTTTCTCAACTCAAAAAGACCAAAGTGGATGTCACCATATGGCAACTTATATGCATGTTGCATGCTCATAGACAAAAGATGTTGGATGCCCTTACAGCACTCATAGTACCGCCTACAACGACTCCTGAATCCTTGGTTGCTCATGTGACCACCCAACAGGAGATGATTACTTTTAGGATTGAAGATCTGCCTCAAGGAGGATCATCTCACAACAAAGCCCAGTACCTTATAGTGCAATGCTCCAACAAAACTATCCCATTAGTTCTGGTCGACAACGGTTCAGCTGTGAATGTGTGCCCTTGGAGGACGGCGCAAAAGTTAAGAGTTCAACAACAACACTTGGCTCAAAACGGGGTACAACTTCGAGCCTATGACAATTCACCTCGGAGATCAGTCGGATCAATAATATTGCCCATTACTACTGGCAGCGTCACTTGGAATATGGAATTTGTGGTGTTGGACATTCCAGCCTCCCTCAATTTGCTACTAGAAAGACCATGGCTTCACGAGTGCAATGCTATAGCATCCACCTTACATCAAAAGGTGAAAATACTGGTTCAAGGTCAGGTGATCACTATCTCCAGAGAGTCTATCAATGATGTTTTTACTCCTAAACAGTCAACTCTTGAAGTGGAGCATAATTCAATGGATGAAGAACTCCACAACTTTGAGCTTGTGGCGATGATGAGCCGGGATAAAGCACCTTTCGACTTCGATCCTTACTCAAATCCCAAGGTACATGCTATGCTCAAGAAACAAGGTTATTTCCCTGGGATGCCGTTAGGGAAGAATCCGAAGAACAAAATTCCGCCCGTGTTCAAGACCTTCAAGCAACAGGGAAGGTTTGGCTTAGGCTACAAGCCAACTGAGAAGGAGGTTAGGCTCGCAAAGGTGGCTATAGCTGAACAGAAGAGGATGGACAATCCTCCCATTTTATTCCAGATGAAGCCCTATCCACTTACTTTGAACGGGCAGTTCGTTAGGGAAGGTGATGACTTCCCCTACTATGGGTTCCCTGAGCCATTTTATCAGAAGAACAAAGGAATTCAAGTCGCTGGACTAGAAGTCTTCGATGATTGCTCCATTAATATGGCTACCGTCTTTGTTCCCGCTTGGGACAAACAACCTCCATTAGAATGGACTCATCTTGCTGGGAGCAACATTTTTGGCATGCTGTTTGGACAGGAGGCTGTCCAAGAGAAGTCGAGTCGAGTCGATCTTTGTTATTCTTTGCTTTGTCGACCCGAGTCTCATGATTTATGAAGGAGAAGAAGCTAAGGCGGTCTCGTGGGTCGATGCTGAGGAGAATAATTTTGCTTTATCTGTAGGAGAGTCTGTTCCTAAGGACATAGGGTTAGGTTTTAAGGGTCTAGAGTCAAGTGAGTCTGGTCTTGAGTCTGCTGGCGATGTATTCCTTTCTGCATTCAATAAGATGAACCTTTCTGCTTACTTTGATTCTTCTTTCCCTTCTTCCCTGAACTGTTGCGCCAATAATAATCTGGAATTTAATGAACCTTTAAAAGAATTTTCTAATGAACATGAGCATAAAAAGTCGGTGTTGGAAGACACCATCACCATAAATGTGGGCACAGAAGAACAACCTCGGGAGTTGAAGTTGGGTAGCTCACTCACAGCAGAAGAACGGGTAGCATTCACGAAGCTTCTCAAGGAGTTTGTGGACGTATTTGCATGGTCCTATGAGGACATGCTTGGGATTGACAGGGAAATTGCAGAACACACCATACCTTTGCTTCCTAATGTAAAGTCAGTTCGACAAAAGGCTAGGAGGATCAAGCCTGAATGGGCCAAGAAAATTGAGGAAGAAGTGATCAAGCAGCTTAACGCTAAATTCATCAAAGCAGTCCAATATCCTATATGGATTGCTAACATTGTCCCGGTATGCAAGAAAGATGGGAAAGTGTGCATGTGTTGGCTTCCGAGACCTTAATAAAGCTAGTCCCAAGGATAGTTTCCCGTTACCTCACATCGATGTATTAGTGGATAACACTTGCGGGCATGAGCTCTTGTCCTTTATGGATGGATATGCCGGTTACAATCAAATTAAAATGGCGAAAGAAGACATGGAGAAAACCTCATTCACTACACAATGGGGAACATACTGTTATGTGGTTATGCCTTTTGGTCTGAAGAATGCCGGAGCGACATATCAAAGAATTGCCAACACCCTACTTCATGACATGATGCACATAGAGGTAGAGGTTTATGTGGATGACATGATTGTTAAGTCCAAAACAAGGGAGGAGCACATTCCGATCCTCCGCAAGTTCTTTCAGCGACTTCGTAAATACAAGATGCGGCTTAATCCAGCAAAGTGCACCTTCGGTGTTACCTCTGGGAAGCTGTTAGGTTATGTGGTTAGCCAACGGGGCATTGAAGTTGACCCTTCAAAGATAAAGGCCATCCAAGAATTGCAACCACCCAGGACAGAAAAAGAGATAAGAGGCTTCCTAGGACGAGTTCAATACATCAGCAGGTTCATCTCAAAGCTCACCATGACTTGTGAACCTTTATTCAAGAAACTAAAGAAAGGAAGTAAAATAGAATGGGACGATCAATGTCAAGCGACCTTTGACAAAATCAAGGAGTATTTGCAACATCCTCCTGTCCTCATGCCGCCAGTACCAGATGAGCCTCTACTCCTTTACCTTACTGTGACTAGCTCTGCAATGAGGGCTACGCTAGCTCAGAAAGTTAAAGGTCAAGAGAGCGTCATCTACTACTTGAGCAAGAAGTTCCTGGACCATGAAAGTCGATACGCAGACATAGAGAAAATGACTCTCGCATTAGTATGGGCCACCAAGAAGTTGAGGCATTACATGCTTTCACATACAGTGTATGTCATTACTGAGAATAATCCCATCAAGTTCATCATGGAACAACCTACCATCAACAACCGCATCACTCGATGGGTGATCATGCTTTCAAAGTTCAATCTTCAGTACCTGCCTCAGAAATCCATCAAAGGACGGGTTGTGTCAGATTTCCTAGCTGCTTCACCATCACAGGAACCTCCAAGCACTCACTTGGAATTCCCAGATGAGGATTTTTTTTCACTAATGAAATAACATGGGAGATGTATTTCGACGGAGCTTCTAACCAAATGGGTTGAGGAGTGAGAGTTTTATTAATCTCTCCAGAAGGGGCACATGTCCCTGTATATGTGAAGTTGGACTTTGATGCTACTAACAACGCTGCAGAATATGAAGCATGCATCAAGGGTCTACAAGCTGCCTTGGCTTTGGGCATACGCCATATAAAAGTCTTCGGAGATTCTAGCCTCATCATTAATCAGGCTAAAAATACACGGAAGGTCCGAAATGAATATCTTATGGCATACCAACATAAGCTCTTGGGACTTGCTAACCAATTTGAGCAAATCAGCTTCCAGTACCTCTCAAGGGATCACAACGAGTTAGCTGATGCTCTAGCGAAGTTGTCTTCAATGATATCGATACCATCAGGCACGCTCCAACTACCAGTAGTAGTAGAGCGACAGTCTGAACCTGCATATGTTTGCAACATGGAGGCACAAGAGGAAGAAATTGAGGAATGGTTCCTTGAAATATAAAATTTTCTTCGGAAAGGAGAATATCAAGCTGAGTTAGATGCTCGAGGACAACGAGTGATCAGATCTCTAGCAGCACAATATTGCTTGATCCAAGATCGACTTTACAAGAAATCACCTACGGGCATCAATTTATTATGCATCGATGCTAAGAGCGCCAAGGAGGTTATGACTACTATGAATGGGCGCATGCTGGTGAAGAAGATTCAAAGGGCTGGTTACTATTGGTCTACTATGGAGGCAGACTGCTAAGAGTTCGTTTAGAAGTGCCACAAATTCCAAGAGTGTGCCAACCTACAGCATCAACCCCCATCATATCTAACTACTTTGACATCTCCATGGTCGTTCTCGGTATGGGGTATCGACATCATTGGCTAGATACACCCAACTGGAACAGGAGGACATGAATACATCTTGGTAGCCATCGACTACTTCACTAAATGGGTAGAGGCAGCCTCTTTTGCCAAACTCACATCCAAGCAAGTGGCCAAATTCATTCTCCAAAACATTATATGTCGATATGGAGTGCCTCATGAGATCATTAGTGACAATGGAAGCCATTTCGGAAGGAAGTAGAAACTTTGCTCGCCACTTACAAAATTCAGCATCACCGATCTTCGCTATAACGACCTCAAGCTAACGGAGCTGTGGAAGCGGCCAACAAGATAGTGGCTGGAATCATTAAGAAAATGGTTATCACTTACAAAGATTGGCCTCATAAATTGGCATTTACCCTGTGGGGATACCGCACCTCTATACGAACTGCTCCGGGTGCAATGCCATATTCTCTAGTATATGGGATGGAAGCAGTCCTACCGATTGAACTGGTAATCCCTTCGTTACGGAAAGTGGCCGAAAGTCAGTTGCCAGAGGCAGAATGGGCTAGGGCAAGGTTCAAGGAGTTAATATTGATGGACGAAAGGCGCTTAAGGGCATTGCATAATGTGCAAGTGTACCAAAACAGGATCACTCGTGCTTTTAATAAGAGGGTGAAAAGTCGTTCACTTCAAGTAGGTGATTTAGTGCTTAAGGAGATGAGGGCACCTATGCAAGATCCAAGGGAAAAATTTGCATCTAATTGGAAGGGTCCTTATATGATTAAGGACATTTTGCCAGGAGGAGCAGCCCGGGTTGCTACTATGGATGGAGAAGATGTAATTCAACCTACAAATTTGGATCAGCTCAAGCGATACTACGCTTAATATAACCAAGCAACTGGAAAACCAATTTTCAGACACTTGGGATATATTTAATAAATTCTCATGTACATAAGAAAAATAAAGTTTGCAAGAACACAATAATTGTGAACAATATTTCTTCTTTATTAATTGATAATGCAAGTACACTACTTATAACATTAGAAAATTCAAAAGGCATAATTAAATACAAGACTATTCTGGCAAAGCAGTTTCAGTTCCTTCATTTCCGTCCATCTTCTAATCTTGCTTCACTTTCTCTACTTCGCCTGTTGTCTCATGGTCAGTCTCCGTGTCTCTAGGTCTGCTCAGGGCTTTCTCTCTGTCTTTGGGCTTATAGACCCGCCTGCTTGGTTTTCGTGTTTCCACTCTCGGACCAAGTTTATCTATCACCGAGTCTCTTGTGCCAAGACGGTCCTTTACCGATGTACGGGTACCCAATCTTTCCTTTGCAGATGCTTGCCTTCTTCTCGCTTCCCCAGCACGGCGAGATTCAATAGCCGCAATTAGCCATCCATGGTAATCAGCATCGACAATATGAGACACGTGTACCTTTGGAGGGGCTTTAAGAGTTAGCCTTCTTTCCCAGTATTTTAGCCACGACTCTATCATTGAGCTTCGAAGCTTCAATTATTCGGGAGTTTCACACAATAGCCCGGGAATATTCTGCCTGCGACCCATCTGCCGCCTCACTCGCGCCGGAAAATAAAAGGTCATGTGCGTCAAGCCGGCAAGACACACATAAGCATTGCGGGAATCATGGGTCACGTACTCGGAAATGTGCCATCATTCGATCCAACATGTGATCTCACGAGGCTCCTTTAAGAATAGGATCCATTCCGTTACCGAGTGGAGGTCGGTGTACTTCCTCTTCCTCTGACAATAGTTTACTAATGCCGAAGAAGTTCGAGGTTCTTCAATGAGGGTCAAGTGTTCCATTAACCAGATCTGTCAAAAAAGTTAGCCAGGGTTAGATTGCATGCCAATTATCCCAAACTAACGAAAAAAAAGGTGTAAAACCCGCGCGGGTTTTACAAGCAGTAGAGGCAGAAATAAGGCAGGAGTGAAAAGGAGGAGTGAAATACCTGAAGTAGCAAGGGGCTTCCTCGAAAATCATGTTCTGGATTAGGATCATCCAAGCCCATCATGGTTTCCGCTAACATCATAGGTACGGGACTGTAGCCTCGGGACATGTCTTCGACGATTTGGATCAAATTCGTCGGTCCGGTTCTTTTGCCGCCGTGGTAGAAGCAAAACTCGCCGAGGAGACATAATACGAGCGCTCGCACTCGTATCACTGGACCGTATTCCAAGGTATCGGGAGATTGAAAATATTCAACTATGGTTTGGAAGTGTACCTTTCGCCAAATATTGCACTTCCGATGACCCGAGAAGGAAGACATAAGAGCTCCTTGTATTGCTTGGGGATGTCAGTTGGCGTTGGAGGCGACGTAGGCCGAGCAAAGTGATTTGTCCCTAGGATTGAGGACCATTCCCCCGGAAGCGGACATAGCTCTTTCCAAGTAAATCGAAAAACGTGCATTTTTGGATCCCAAAAGGTCTCCATCGCATGGAGAAAGTCGTGATTGACTCTCACTTGTCGAAGACTTAACAAGCTTGTTAACTTGTATCTTTCGAGCTCTTTCTTCTCTTCCTTGGACAAGGTGCTCATCCAAGTAGCAAGTTTCTTCACAAAAGCCATGTGATCCATTGAAAAGTTTTTGGTTGTTTTGGAGAATATGAGATGATGATGAGGAGTAATGATCATATGCACCAAATGAGGTATTTATACACCTCCATCATGATCGAAATGGAGAAAAGCAACCAGCAAGTGATCATGTAACCGTTGCACCCATACCCCATGATTTCAGCCAATCTACAACGGCTAGCAAAAAAAAAAAAAGGGATAAGAAAATCAAAACCCGCGTGGGTTTTGATATTCTTAGACCCAGCGCGCGTCTGTCCAAGCCCAGGCCCATGGCCTGCTAAAGAAGAAAACCCGCGCGGGTTTTCTGACGACATGGGCCGCCTTCCACGGCTCAGCCCACCTGTTTCTGATTGTAATTGGGCCCTGGAATTAAATTGGCCCGTTGATGTATCTCTAATGTTTTGGATCCTGTCATTGGCCCAATGATGCTCGGTTCTGAAATTTTTGCTCGAGTTTACTCTGACACTTGAGTTTTATATTTTCTTTTATTTTCTTTTCTTTTTAGGGAAGCGGGATTAATTTGGGAATAATCCCGTCATGTAGAAAGGCGTTCAGATATGCATTAATAAAATAAAGTCGTGCATTCACCGAATCTTTCATATAAAATAAAAATAAAATTCATAAAGAGCCTTGCATAAAAAAAAAAGAAGAGTACAAATTAGTCTTGCATACAAAAGTCTAAAATGCATAGTCTTGCTTGACATCAGTCTGATCACCATAAAGAGCCCGAATCGCCGCTATCTTCAACCGGATTATTTCCAGCATGAGAAGTCCCAGCATTGGAGGCACCAGCCGTGCCAAAATAGGTGTCCCAAGAATAGTAGTCGGGGCTAGGAGCCGTCTGCGGTGGCCCAGACAAGGAACTTCAGAAGGATGCACGCTCGATGGTGATGATATGGAATGCTCCTACGAAGCGGCTAGCTATGAATGGTCAGAAACATGCCACTCAACAGAAGGGGTAGGCCATACAGGACCAGTTCCGTAACCGGGGGCTGGCCAACCAGAAGAAGTAGATCCTCCAAGCCAAGAGTGTTGAGGTGCAGACCACTTTTGCGTACCCGTAGGCCATGAAGGACCCATCCCAGGGGTCGGAACTGACCATCCAGGAGAATAAGAGCCAGAGCCAAAAGAGGAGGCGTCGTATGGTGCACGACGTGAAGTAGCATCATCTGCTAGGGCCTGACCACCAAGATACCCTACGGATGCACCTGAATCATGGTCCCTTACCATTATCTCCCGACCACGGCGAGTAGAACGCACTGAAGCTGTAGTGCGACGAGAATGAGAAGGCCGGTAGGTGGCGCTCAACTCCGAAGCATCTTCCGCCCAATAGGAATGTGGCTGGGTGTCACCACCATACCCAACACTGTGATGTGATTCCCCTTGGTCGAGTTGTTCCTCCAAGGCCATTTGAGCCATGTCCTCTTCCATAGGGCGACGATCTCTGCTATCGGATCTGCTACGATGAGACCCAGTTGAATGGTGACCCTCGATCATAATGCCTTTACTACGACGCTCTGGCACAACTGCTAAGGGAAGACGAAAGGACCTACCAACCTCTTCCCGAGATCAGCCCCGGGAAGAATACTCCCCTGCCGAAGAACGACGTGGGGGCTCGATGCGAGGGACTCCTGCAGTAGAACGCTGAGGAGGTTCCCGAGGAACAAACTCTGCATCGGCCTCCATATCAACCCTTCCGATGGTATTTCCACGATACCTGCCTGAGCCGGTGAATGCCCGATCAATATGCTTCAACATAGTACTCCACTCCTTGGTCATTTGTCGGAAGAAATCCCATCTTGGCTGGAAAATAATGAGACCAAGGTTAGACATGTATGAATGGCATATAGGATAAAAGGAAGCAACATGAAGATTTACCGGTTTCCGATCAAATTCCCGGAGTGCAGAGCATTGACTGTTGGTCTCTACATCCAAGAAACTGCCGATCCTTCTTCTCGCTGGTGGGACCTGCACCTCAGCGGCCCTAGCATAGGGCCCCAGCTGTAAACTTCATGGTTAGAAATCAGTGATAGAGATAAAGGAAGAAGATACGCACCACTCGGGGAGCTAAGCGGCTCAGGTAGCGCTAAAATTCCTCATCAAATTGCTCCTGGGGAACGACATGCACGAAGTTGTCGAAGTCTTGGCCGCGAATCAAAACTCCCAGGGCACCCGGGTCAACGCGCCATGGCTCGAACAACCAAAAACTTTTCAATGGATCCTAGGGTATAAGACCGGGATATCCCCCAAGGATTTTCCTCGTAGCTCTCTCTCCCAAATACCATATGAAGCCCGAGGGTCCCTCCATTAGGATGCGGAGACGAGTATCATGCTCCACCAGTTGCAAAGGGGTGGGCAATTGTTAGTCGAGTGGTTTGTAAGACCACGGTTTTATCGTTCTTCCACGGGGAGCTAGGGGCCTTAGCTGCAACTAGTTGACTCTAGGTATGGTTTATGATCATGAAAGGATGATAGAATTTAGGGTAAAAACAGCACAAACACACTATGTTCAGTAAAAAAGGTGAAACAATGGGTGTCGGGAGACTTTCAGGATACAAACGGGAATGAGGAAATGGGTTTCGCAACAAGAAAGTAACGAGAAAGGGAAATCAAATGGTAATTCCGTTAGAAAATACCCACCGGGTTTCCTCTTTCAAGGATAGTCCGGATTAACTTCCCCAAAATCCATCGACAGACCCGGGAAAGTTAATAGAACGGAATTTCCTAGTTAGTTTCTATTCGCTTTCGTGAACTAGAATACTAACTATCCTAATTCCTACCTTCCAACAAGCATTGAATGTATTCGAGATGCTTTCGCACCGAAATACATCCCACTTGAGGGAAGGATAGGATTAGGAAGTTGATTTCCTAACTAGTTACTCACTAATATTGCTAACCCAAACATAATCACCCATTCACACCCTTAATATCTCCCTAACCCATTAAGGTTCTAGCCACTAAACATCCTATCATGATAATAACATTAACAACTTCATTCATGCTTAAAAGAGTAGACAAGATAACAATAAACATTCAACAATACCAACAATATCAATGATAATAAAAACAGAGATTAGTAAATAAGCAATAAATTAGAGAGAGAGAGAGGTTAAGAAATGATCATTGATTGTGATGATAAGGGAGAAAACTTCAGAATAATAAAGCTCCAATGCTCCAAAGTTGAGAATAATCTTCAAACTTCCAATAATAATCAAGAGAATCCAATACAAGAACCAATAATCTCAGCAAAGATCTTCCTTAATCCCTCTAATCTAAGGCTTAAAATGTGATAAAAAGTGCTAAAGTATCATAAAAGATAGATAAAAGCTGCTGTCTAGATGATGTTTAGCTAAAATGACCTAAATACATTAAATAGTAATCAAGGTTGTTACTCAAAACTCATCATTTTACACAACAGATAAAACTGTTCCGCATGGGACCGTGGGCACGGTCAAGGTGACCGTGGCCACGGTCCTGCGTAAGGCAGGCGATTTCTTCTCTTCGCTTGGAATCACCGTGGGCATGGTCCTCATGCACCGTGGTCACGGTCTAGGCGATTAGGGCTGACAACTTTTCGCTCCTTCGCACCGCCGTGGCTACGGTCATGGGAGACCGTGGCCACGATCTAGTTCCGCCAGCTTCTTCCTTAGGCAGGGTAGAGATCTCACTGTGGCTACGGTCAAAGTGACCGTGACCATGGTCTGTCTCGGGTGGCAGGGTCTCTTCCTTAGGTCATGGCTCAATCACACCGTAGCTACGGTCAATATGACCGTGGCCACTGTCTCTTTCGGCCACAGTTTTCTTCAGGTGCTCTTCAACTGTTGCTTCTGCTTCCGTTGCCTTTCGACATGACCGGCCCTTCTAATCCACTGCCTTTGACACGACCAGGGCTCGGGGAATCTTAGGGAATCTCAGGATTTCCAAGATTGGTGCAAAATTGGCCCATTTAGAAACGTTTTGAGTAAAACACTTCGGAAACTACAAAAGTAACCAAAACGCATTAAGTTATTAAAACAAGCTACGAAACAAGTCAAAAGCCTAAGGATTTAGGCGGTATTTAGACATGAAATTGGGTCTAAACACCCCCCACTCTTAAACCTTTGCTCGTCCCGAGCAAAACAAAACAAAACAAACTAACTAACACAAACTCCTCTGTCGTGGGAGAGAAACGGGTGCATTTAGCGTATACACCAAGCCCTTTGAACCCCCGGCAGCTCGGGTGGACGAGATGAACTCGTGAGGGTTTGTAGCGGCTGTACCCACAAAAGCCAAAGAAAAAGGAGAGAGGGAAAGTGAAACCAAAACCGAAGAAAACAAAAAGGAACGAAAAACAAGGGCTTTGATTTACAAGATCTCGCAATCCAAACTAAGAAAACGCGATTAAACCTCCCAAAGTAACCGTTAGGAGCATAACACAAACACCAGACTCAGAAAAAGGTCGATCTTAAGGATTTTCAACTCCCTACACCTTGTAACAAGAGAAACCCCACTGCAAAAGCACAACAAGGGTTTAACGGGAACCAAAAGACTCTAAAAACTCGCGTCCGAATTTGAAAACAACGAAACAACCGAGAGGAGTGTTGCCCTCCCTCGCATTTGGTTGCCCTTGGCTTGGTGAGGGCCGTAGGCGATGCAAGGGGAGGCCCCGCTCTTTTTAGAAGCAAAACTTTTCTTTTCTTTCTTTTTTTTCTCTTTTTTTTTCTTTTTGGTTTTTAAAAGTCGGTATTAGCCTTACTTTCAGGAATTGGACGGCCCATATAAGGGGTATACCCTCCCAACACGGTCTTTTCCATACGCCTCTCCGTCGCAAAGCGATATAGGAAGAGGGTTAAGGGGTATCCAGTGCCGTACCACGAATACCGGGCCCTTGTAGGTTGGCTAATTGTATGGTGGTTAATGTCTTCAGCGACACGCTCAACTTATTCAGGTTATTATATCTTATGAAAGCTTTCTTGTTTCTTTTTTTTTCTTTTTCTTTCTTTTCTTTTCTTTTCTTTTTGCGCTTTTTGCAATTGCTAAACGAGAGACAAAACAAACTCAGACACAAGCCCTTAGAAATCTCCGGGTTCCCAACAAAACGAGAAAGGAACGGGAGTCTCACAAGACACTTAATGAAGGGAGTCTATTAAGGATAAGTCTCGACTAGAACCCGAGTTAGGGTTGAAAATGCTCCAACCGATTACTTTTAGAAAGAAGTTTAAGAACGGCTTCTCAACTTCGAAAACGAGATCCAGGAAACAAAGCAAAACAAAAACAAAACGAAAAGAAAAACGAAAAGGTTTTCACTCCCTTTTTTCTCCTTTTTCACACAATTTTTTTTTTTAAAATTTTAAGCAAAAACTAGGGAAACAAAGAACAAAACGACTAAGTGATCTACCCTTGAAGCAGAATATCTCCCCCCCCTCCCCACATTTAAAACTCCACAATGTGCTCATTGTGGGAAGGTGTCGCATGAAAAGGGTAGAGAACCTACAAAAACACAAACAAACAAAACAACTAGCAGGTAGAAATGTGGCGACCCGAGCCCACACGGCTCCAACAGCAATAGATATCCCTACACAGACACTCATAGGGGTTCGCCACCCAAAAGAAAACCAAGCATGCGATGGATCATGATAAGAATTCACATAAAAAGAGTAAGGTGGAAAGATATTACCTCAAGCTCTTCATAAGCGTTGAAAATAGCGATCCGGAGTCGTCGTTCAAGAGAGTCGGAACAATGTTAGAGTAAAAGACGACTTTATAACTATAGAATTCGCATGCGAGACCAAAAGCAAAAGAAAGGAAAATCTAACTTAAAAGATTATGAAAATAAATTGAAAAGATGAAAAATGAAAAATATTAACAATAATATACATTGCCGATGACTTACCTTATCCCCGAATCTCACTCATTGAGGTAGGAAATAAGGGTGAAACTCGATACGCACTAACCGAAACAACTAAATCATTGCATTCATCACAAAAACATTCGGTTACATTCAATCATCGCCCAAAATACAAGCGAGAAATGCTTAAACAACAGTCCAACCCACCAAAAACAACCGACAAACAACCATAAGACAACCATCAAACAACCATCCAACAACCCGACCATACATGACAAACAAACAAGACAAGGAAAAACCCGAGCAACCTAACCGAACAATCCCCAAAATATGCGAGCACATGCCAAATGAAATTGAGAGACCAACAATCCAAAACCAACAGACATCGCAACTCTAACCCCCGAAGAAGCACTCCCCCACACTTATACTTCATAAAATAAAGTAAATAAAACAATGATAAAGGTCGGGTGGGGGTGGGGTGCTTACAAACAGTCCTCAAGTGGACCCTCCCGGCGGAGAACGGGGTTGGAGTTGCGACTGGATGCTAGCCAGCGTCTCCTGTTGGATCTCAATCATTCCTTGCAAGTTTTCGATCAAGAGCTGCTGGTTTTGGATGAGCTCCCATTGGACTTGAAACTCGTCATGAAGCTCCTGGAGTTGCTCGCTGATACGCTCAAGAGCGGCATCCCGTTGTCAACTCGGCTCGGCTTCATCCCCTTGTGCTTGTTCATCCTCTTCTTCTTCTTCCTCATCCTCTTCTTCCTCCTCTTCTTCTTCTCCTTCTTCACCTTCCTCCGCTCGATCCCTGGGACCACCCACCACAAAACGATCCCCAAAAGTTTGGCCACACGACCAATTGAGTTGGTCAGAGACATCTAGACGTTGCTCGGCATTGTCGTCGCCCAAATGAATCACGACACTGTGGGGTTCGTTCCCGTGACGGTATAATGTTCGCGTCTTGTGTTTCTCCAAGAATTCCATCTTTCGTAGGCGAACACCGTCGATAGGATCGGGGAAATAGTGGGGAGTCCACTTGCTTAAATAGGACTCGAACCCTTGCTTCCTTAGGAAATGGGTGATGATGTGACCCATACCAATAGTCATGTTCCGGGTTTCGAGGCTTATCTCCCGGAGGCAATGGAGGATGCACGAGCCAGTGTTGACTCGGCGACCGTTGATCGCATTATAGAGGACGAAGAGGTCGTCTTTCCGGATTCTTGAACGCCCGACGTCACGGCCAAATACGGAGTTCGAAATGATGCGGTGGAAGATGCGACGCCGACATGTAAATCTCTGGCCTTAGAGTTGCTTGGGCAATAGTACTTCGCTCGTTGTGATCGAATCCTCGGGTAACGTCTGCTCCAGCAAGTGAGTGCTTTCATAGCTTCTTGTTCATCGAATTTTACGGACTCGCCGTAGGGGATGCCGTCCTCGGGAAGGCCTAGAGCATTGTATAAGTCTTTGAGCGTACATTCAACCTCCTTTTTGTTCACGATGTATGAAAAAGAGGCGTTGGATGTGCCGTCTTCCTTTACCACCAAAGAACTGAGGAATTCGAGCACCGGTTGCTCGATGATCGGTTCGTTGATTGTGGTGAAGACTTCCCATCCCATGATTTTGATGAAGAAGTCCATGCTCGGCTTACAAAAAACATCCTTTGGCGTCTCCTCATGATAGAGATCCGGAGCACAAATTTTCCGCTTCTTTAGCCGCTTGTACCGTGCCTTATGAATATCGTCCCGAAAATTAACCTTAATTTTCGGGTCGCATTGAATAATTGAGGCCAGTTGACCCTTGTACCGGGTTTTGTCAGGCTCAGCAGAGGTTGAAGGGGCGGGGGTCGATTCCGGCTCGGTTCGGGCACGTTTTGCTCGACCCATCGGAGTCACTGCAACACAAGCAACCACCACACACCAAAACACAACATAAACAATACCTAAAAATCCCGAGCGACCACAAATTCACAACCAACTACAAAATTCAACCCAAAAGTTCACCAATAACACTCCTAACACGAAAATATCCACCAAAAATTCAAACTCCAAACTCAATCAATTCATCCAACCAAACCCACAAGCAATTCACATAAAATTCAACCAAGAGTTCACCAATAACACTCCCAACAATCAATTTCAATCCAAAACGCACAATCAACCCAAAACGCACGAAATTCGCACCAAATTTCAACCCAAAAATGCAAGGGAAACAAAAATTTAAGCACCCACAATCAAGGAATACCTGGATTGAAGTGTTGGGGAACTCCTCTTGCTAATTTCGACCCCCACAAGCAACAAGAGGCCAGATATTTGGTTGAAGAAGACCCGAAAATGGCGAGCTGCGCAGCTAGGGTTAGGAATCGCAGGAGAAATTTGGGAGAAATGGAGGAATTGGTGAGGGATTTGTCAAATCTTGGAAGGAATGTAGGGTTTTAGGGTTGGGGAAGGATTTTCGAGTGTGAGGGTGAGGAAGAAAGTGAAATAGAAATGAGGGGGAATGAGAGTGAAACCCCGACATATCGTAGTTTTTTCGACAGACCGTAGCCACGGTCCATTTGACCGTGGGCACGGTGTGGTTCGGGCAAGGGAAAAAGAAGGGAGAAAGCAAGGCGGAGACCGTGGCTACGGTAAATAAACCGTGGTCACGGTGATATTCGGGACCAAACTTTTTCAGGAATCAGCAGTGATGAGACCGTGGTTGCGGTGAATTCCACCATGGTCACGGTGATCTTCGGCTTGACAAAACTGGGAGCGACTTGCATACGCTGACCATGGCCACGGTCCTGGCCACCGTGGGCACAGTGCCTTTCGGTCCATCCACAGCACCTACAAGGCTCAAAACTTGGAGAAAAAAAGTTAAGTCCTAAAATCTACCCTCTTGTCATGCACTCCCTTTTCTTTCTCGCTCAATTTTCATTCAAGGACACTCTCCCAATACTCAAAAACACTTTCGAACCCCGAACCCTCATAGAACCATTCTCGATTTTTTTTCTTCTTTTCAAACTTTTCTGATTTTTCTAATTTTTTCTCAAATGTTTTTATTTCTAATATAAAACAAAGGAAGATGAAAAGTACTAAAATAAGGGAAAAAAGAAAAATGAAAGAACTAAAAATTGAAAGAAAACACTAAAAGAGGGGGAAGTAGTTCATACCTCTCCCGGGTGCTTGTTTTGTAGGTCCTAGCTCGACCTATCCCGATGCTTTTCAATCTTCAAAATCCGCGAGGTATGCCACAATTGTCCCGGCATATTCCTCGCCCATGATGTATGGTTTGAGTTTCGATGAGTTCGCTTTGAAACACTTTCCTTGTGCATCTTTCAATTCAACCACTCCGGCGGGAAGAATTCTCACAATTTCAAATGGTCCGGACCACCGTGATCTCAATTTCCCAGAGAATAACTTCAGCCTTGAGTTGAAGATGAGAACCCGATCGCCTACCACAAACTCACGTCCGTTCAACCTCTTGTCATGCCATGCCTTCGTTCTCTCCTTGTAGATCTTGTTGTTCTCATATGCATGACGCCTCAACTCCTCAAGTTCTTCTAATTGAAATAACCGACTACCTCCGGCCGCCTTGAGATCGAAGTTTAACTTCTTGATTGCCCACATGGTTTTGTGCTCAAGTTCTATGGGGAAGTTACACGCCTTCCCATAGACAAGACGGTAAGGGGTAGTACCGATCGGTGTCTTGAAAGCGGTGCGGTATGCCCACAAGACTTCATCCAATTTTTCTACCCAATCTTTCCTTGAAGAGCTAACCGTCTTCTCTAAGATCTCCTTGATGGCACGGTTTGAGATTTCCACTTGACCTTGTGTTTATGGATGGTAAGGGAGTCCCTTCTCATGCTTGATGTCGTACTTCTCCAAGAGAGACTCGAATCTCTTTTCGATGAAATGGGAGCCGTTGTCACTAATGATGACCCGTGGAATGCCAAATCTTGGGAATATGGTCTTTTTCAAAAATTTCAAAACGGACTTCCCATCGCACCTTACACATGGTATGGCTTCGACCCACTTTGTGACATAGTCTACCGCCACTAGGATGTATTGGAAACCCCTTGACGACGGGAAAGGTCCCATGAAGTCCAATCCCCATACATCGAAAGCTTCCACCTCAAGAATATAATTCAATGGTGCTTCATTCTTCCGGGAGATGTTACCGGATCTTTGACACCTATCGCATTGCTTGACATGCAAGTGGGCGTCACGAAAAAGAGTTGGCCACCAATAGCCGGTTTGCAAAACCCTCGCCGCCGTCTTTTGGGGGCCACCGTGACCTCCCACCGGAAATTCGTGACAATGGGTCAAGATAGATTGCACTTCACTCTCAGGAATACATCGCCGGTACATCCCGTCATTGCAAAGACGGAAAAGGAAAGGATCATCCCAAAAGTAATGCTTCATGTCTTGGTGGAATTTCTTCTTTTGATGATGGTTTAAGTGTTGTGGAATCACTTCGTTTGCCAAATAATTCACAATATCCGCATACCAAGGATGTGAGTTGATAGCCAAGAGTCGCTCGTCCGGGAAAGCATCTACAATCGGTTGGGTGTCTTCCAAGTTGACAAGAATCCTCGATAGGTGATCGGCTACGACATTCTCCGTGCCCGCCTTGTCGCGGATTTCCAAATCAAATTCTTGCATAAGCAAGACCCACCGTATAAGTCTCGGTTTTGTCTCCTTCTTTCCCATCAAGTATTTGATAGCGGCATGATCCGTGTAGACTACCACCTTAGAGAACATAAGGTATTGCCGGAATTTGTTGAGTGCAAAAACGATCGCTAAAAGCTCCTTTTCCGTGGTGGTGTAGTTCCTTTGGGCGCTATCAAGCGCATGGCTCGCGTAATAGATGACCCTTGACTTCTTGTCTACTGTTTGGGTCAAACACGCTCCCACGGCGAAGTCGCTCGCGTCGGCCATAATCTCGAAGGGTAGCGTCCAATCCGGAGGTTGAACTACCGAAGTGGAAATCAAAGCCTACTTCAACCTATAAAATGACTCAAGGCACTCATCAGTGAAAATGAAAGGGGCATCTTTGCACAAGAGGTCAGTTAGAGGTCGAGCAATTTTTGAAAAATCCTTGACGAACCGGCAATAAAAGCCGGCATGGCCAAGGAAACTATGCACCCCCTTAACACAAACTGGGGGTGGTAGGCGCTCTATAACCTCAACTTTAGCCCTGTCCACTTCGATGCCCTTAGAAGAGATTAAGTGACCCAGAACGATACCTTGTTCCACCATGAAGTGGCATTTCTCCCAATTCAAAACTAGATCCACTTCCTCACAACGAGTTAACACTTTCTCCAGATTTAGCAAACAGTCATCGAAAGAATTACCGTACACAGAAAAATCATCCATAAAGACTTCCATGCATTTTTCAATGAAATCGCTAAAAATAGCCATCATACAACATTGAAAAGTTCCAGGGGCATTACATAAACCAAATGGCATGCGATGATGATAAGCAAATGTCCCATATGGGCAAGTGAAGGTGGTTTTTTCTTGATGTGAGGGGTGGATTGGAATTTGAAAGAACCCCGAGTACCCATCCAAAAAGCAAAAATGCGAATGACCCGCCAACCGTTCTAACATCTGGTCAATAAAGGGAAGGGCGAAATGGTCCTTCTTTGTTACTTTGTTTAATTGGCGGTAATCGATACACATCCGCCAACCGGTGATGGTTCGGGTACTAACTAGTTCTTTCTTGTCATTTTCAATTACGGTCAATCCACCCTTCTTGGTACACACTGAACTGGGCTTACCCATTCACTATTTGCGATGGGGAAGATGATCCCAACATCTAGCAACTTTACTACTTCCTTTTTAACCACTTCTTGCATGTTGGGATTTAAACGACGTTGGGGTTGCCTAGTAGGCTTGGCGTCTTCTAGCAAGTCAATCGAATGCATGCATATGGAAGGGGACAAACCTTTCAAATCTTCTATTTTATAGCCTAATGCACCCCTATGTTTTCTAAGCAAATCAAGTAACATGGACAATTCAAAATCATTCAAATTCGCATTCACAATGACAGGATAAGATTTCTCATCATCCAAGAAAGCATATTGGAGGGAAGGGGGTAAAGCTTTAAGCTCTAAAGGAGTAGAAGATTGAATTTGAGAGGAAGACATACCTTTGTAGATCGCATCTTGAATCTCCATACACTCCATATAAGGTTCATTAATAATAATATCCTCATACATGGGTGAAGAGTCAAGAAGGTTGGTGAAGAAAGTAATATCGGTGCCATCGGTCTCAAATTAGAAAGACTCCAATAAGCAAGCTCCCAAGGGATCGTCACAAATAGATTCAAGGAAATGGGAGTCCTCAATATACTCATCAACAAGAAACTCCATTATATCAATAGCATAGCTTGAGTCCCTATACGAAAGATCTTTCAATGACCCCTCAAGTTGAAAAATGATGCTTTCATTCTCGACATTCAACGACATGCTTCCATTCTTCACATCGATAATTGCTCCCGCCGTGGCAAGGAACGACCTTCCCAAAATAATAGGGATGTTGTTGTCTTCCTTTATCTCCAAGATCACAAAATCACAAGGAATCAAAAACCGCCCCACTTGGACCGGGATGTCTTCCAATATTCCCAATGGTCTTCGCACGGAACGGTCGACCAATTGAAGGTTAATTGTTGTAGGAGCTAGATCGTCGAGATTTAATTTCTTGCAAATCGAATAAGGCATGACGCTTGCACTTGCTCCTAGATCGCAAAGGGCACGGCCAATCCGCATATCACCAATGATGCATGGAATAGAAAAACTTCCGGGGTCGGCTAACTTCTCTGGTGATTTGTTATCGATAATTGCACTACAATCCGCTGTCAAATGGATCGTAGATTTATCTTGAATCCTCCTTTTGCTCGTGTGAAGCTCCTTCAAATGCTTCTTGAAGGACGGGACTTCAGAAATGGCATCAAGAAATGGAATGTTCACTTGAAGCTTCTTGAGCATCTCAATGAATTTTGAAAACTTTGCATCGGATTTTGGCTTTGCTAACCGATCGAGAAAAGGGACCGACGGTAGCTTTGACTTCTCAATAGTTTGGATTGGTTCTTCTTCCACCATCTTTCCTTTCCCTTTCCTTAACTTCTCCATCTCCTCTTTTTCTTTACTAGATTGTCTCAATTCATCCTCATGTGCTCCCTCAACTTCTTCACCGAAGACTAACTCACTTTCCCGCTTCTCCAACAAATCTTCCTCCTCCGAGATATCCACCACATCATCTTCTTTGTCACCCAAGACTTCCTCTCCCACCATCCTAGGGCCATCAATCTCCTTGCCACTCCTCAATGTAATAGCATTAAGTTGTCCCTTCAGGTTAGGTTGGGGTTGGCTAGGCAAAGATTGGATAGGTTGAGATTGTTGTGCCAATTGAGCCAATAGTAACTCGAGGTTCTTAATGCGAGTTTGATCTTTTTCTCGATCTAAGGCCATCTTTTCTTGAGATAAGGCTATCTTTTCTTGAGATAAGGCCAACTTTTGAAGGGTTTGGTCAAGGGTTTCTTGTTGTGGTGGTTTGGGTGCTTGGGAAGATTGACCTTGGTGAGGATTTTGGTGGTGGTTTTGGTGGTATTGGCGGAGATTTTGATTTGGGAAACTGGGGGATAGATTTTGGTTTAGTGGAGCTTGTTGGTTGTAGGCGTAATTCCCACGAGGACGGATGGGGGTTTGATTGGTATAGGAGAGGTTATTGTTGGGATAGATGGCTTGGACTTGCTCGGTTTGATACTCTTCACATCGCTTCGAACAATGTGGCCCTCCACAAAAATCACATACCAAGACTTGGGCATCCGGAATAAGCATAGGTACTTCTTAAGCCGCCTTTACTTGCCTCGTGGTTTCCTCCAAAGCTGCCATTTGTTGCATCTCAAGAACGACATTCATGAGAAATTTAATAGTAGGATTGTTTTCTCGAGGAGGATCATCTCTTGGACCACGGCCGCCTCCCCAATGAGGAGAGTTTTGAGATAGCTCGTGAAGAAATACGTTTGCTTCCTCCGCCGGCTTCCTGAGGAACATGCCCCTCGAGGCATGCTCGATGGATTCTCGCAAAGAGCTTCTGAATCCGAAATAGAAGTGATGCAATAATAACCAATCCTCAAGATTATGGTGTGGACACCTTCGTTGGAGACCTTTGAATCTCCCCCATGCTTCGAATAATGACTCATTGGGCTCTTGCTTGAAGCTCATGATAGCTTGCCTCAACCGAAACGTCTCATCATTAGGGAAAAACCTTTGAAGAAAATCGCGGCTAAGGGCATCCCATGTTGAATAAGTTCCGGGCGGACACGTGTTAAGCCATAATAATGCTTTCCCCTTTAAAGTAAGAGGGAAAAATTTCAGCTTCATGTATTCGGCAGAAACTCCATTCATTTGTACGAAGCCGATGCGCTGCTCGAATATGTTGATGTGGTCAATAGGATTTTCATGCTCTCCTCCATGGTACGGGGGTGTTCTCAAATATCTCCAATAAATATGGCTTGAACTCGAACGATGCGTTCGGTGGTAATTCTGGTAATGTGATGGGATCGCCTCCCGTACTCGACGATGGTAAGGAATATGATGCTAAGGTACGGGGTGGAACTTGCTCTCCTTCAGCCATTGGAATTTCGATCGTCTCTCACTCCCATTGTTGTCTTCTTTGTCTTGAGCCGGCGTTAGCTTGTCGAATAATACTCTCCGGATTCGGGTTCGGTGGAGTTACAGGAGTTTGGCCTCGTCGAGAGCGAGTCCGCATGCACAAAAGGAACAAACAGAAGAATCAAATTTCAGTAACCAAGGATAACAAAATCTCTAGCGGTCAAAATGATCTTAAACAACCTAAAGACAAAGAGCTAAGCTAGGTGCGCTTGCTCCCTGGCAACGACGCCATTTTGTTAGTCGAGTGGTTTGTAAGACCACGGTTTTTTCGTTCTTCCACAGGGAGCTAGGGGCCTTAGCTGCAACTAGTTGACTCTAGGTATGGTTTATGATCATGAAAGGATGATAGAATTTAGGGTAAAAACAGCACAAAGACACTATGTTTAGTCAAAAAGGTGAAACAATGGGTGTCGGGAGACTTTCGGGATGCAAATGGGAATGAGGAAATGGGTTTCGCAACAAGAAAGTAACGAGAAAGGGAAATCAAATGGTAATTTCGTTAGAAAATACCCACCGGGCTTCCTCTTTCAAGGATAGTCCTAATTAACTTCCCCAAAAAATCCATCGACAGACCCGGGAAAGTTAATGGAACGGAATTTCCTAGTTAGTTTCTATTCGCTTTCGCGAACTAGAATACTAACTATCCTAATTCCTACCTTCCAACAAGCATTGAATGTATTCGGGATGCTTTCACACCCAAATACATCCCACTTGAGGGAAGGATAGGATTAGGAAGTTGATTTCCTAACTAGTTACTCACTAATATTGCTAACCCAAACCTATTCACCCCTTCACACCCTTAATATCTCTCTAACCCATTAAGGTTCTAGCCACTAAACATCCTAACAATCATGATAATAACATCAACAACTTCATTCATGCTTAAAAGAGTAGACAAGATAACAATAAACATTCAACAATACCAACAATATCAATGATAACAAAAACAGAGATTAATAAACAAGCAATAAATTAGAGAGAGAGAGAGGTTAAGAAATGCTCATTGATTGTGATGACAAGGGAGAAAACTTCAGAATAATAAAGCTCCAATGCTCCAAAGTTGAGAATAATCTTCAAACTTCCTATAATAATCAAGAGAATCCAATACAAGAACCAATAATCTCAGCAAAGATCTTCCTTAATCCCTCTAATCTAAGGCTTAAAATGTGATAAAAAGTGCTAAAGTATCATAAAAGATAGATAAAAGCTGTTGTCTAGATGATGTTTAGCTAAAATGACCTAAATACATTAAATAGTAATCAAGGTTGTTACTCAAAACTCATCATTTTACACAACATACAAAACTGTCCCGCATGGGACCATGGGCACGGTCAAGGTGACCGTGGCCACGGTCCTGCGTAAGGCAGGCGATTTCTTCTCTTCGCTTCGAATCACCGTAGGCACGGTCCTCATGCACAATGGTTACGGTCTAGGCCATTAGGGCTGAAAACTTTTCACTCCTTCGCACCGCCGTGGCTACGGTCATGGGAGACCGTGGCCACGGTCTAGTTCGACCAGCTTCTTCCTTAGGCAGGGTAGTGATCTCACTGTGGCTACGGTCAGAGTGTCCGTGACCACGGTCTGTCTCGGGTGGCTGGGTCTCTTCTTTAGGTCATGGCTCAATCACATCATGGCTACGGTCAATATGACCGTGGCCACGGTCTCTTTCGGCCACAGTTATCTTCAGGGTGCTCTTCAACCGTTGCTTCCGCTTCCGCTGCCTTTCGACATGACCGACCCTTCTAATCCGCTGCCTTTGACACGACCAGGGCTCGGGGAATCTTAGGGAATCTCGGGATTCCCAAGATTGGTGCAAAATTGGCCCATTTAGAATCGTTTTGAGTAAAACACTTCGAAAACTACAAAAGTAACCAAAACGCATTAAAAGTTATTAAAACAAGCTACGAAACAAGTCAAAAGCCTAAGGATTTAGGCGGTATTTAGACACGAAATCGGGTCTAAACACCAATCCACCCAAGTTGAACTCAACCCATGGTCGCCAATTCACTTGATCCTGTGAAAGAAAGAGACTCATTTCGAGAATAGAGGCAAAATAAAATAAAGGCGTTAGGCATAAAGACATACCGGGGTGAGGTCATCCAGCACACGACGGATACGATCGAGACTGCCTGATTGGAATTTCTTCCCACGAACAACCTCAGTAGTCCAGCGTTCAGCAGCTGGGATGGTCTTATTCTTCTTGGAGCGAATACCCAAAGGCAGAATGTACTCGTATGCCCATGACTGCATGAATATAAAGTCAAAGAAAAAAGCAAAAGAGTAGCAAAACTACGAGGAGAAGAGTCTCGGGGACATACCTCGAGCACCTTCCACAGAGAAGGGCCATACTGGTAGCGAGTGTGAGACTCTTGGAGGTAAACTGGATCATCATCCAGTGACAGTCTGACACCACGGCGAAGCCAGAGGATAAAGTTCGCATAAGCCGCTTTGCCCTAGTTCAGGTTTCGGACATTGTTCAGGTCCAGAAGATTCCAAACCAGGTCAAAGTAATGTTATCCCCACGGTTGCCGAAAAGGGTGGCGGAAATGATGTACGCCAGGAAGATAAATCGACGTCGATCCCGAGGAAAATTCTGGAAGCTGGCATCGCGAATGGCCGCCTCGAAGTGCGCGTAAGAGAGGTTGGAAAGGCCTTGTCCTTGGCCTAAGCGCGCTGACACTGGACCAAGTAGATCTAAGACCATTGGTGGAATCTGGGCGTCGAAGACTACGTCACACCCGCTCCAAGGAAGACCAGTGATCATAACAAAGTCCGTGGGGGTAACCGTCATCTGACCCACATGCAAATGAAAGGAATTGGTAGTGTCCCAAAACCTTTTCAGCTATAGCACGACCTATAACATGAAATGTTCGACCTTTCCAGGCCACCAAGCATTTCTAGAACGACATGAGACCCGTCGCGGTCAAGTTGTTGCTAACAAAGTCCCCAGGAATTGACTCAGCTACCTTAAGAAGATCCTTTAGGACGCCAGGAGTCTTTAAGTTATCCTCCTAGAGGTAAACAGAAGGGCTAATTAAAGTTGGGGGCTCATCTAAATACATTGGACCAAGCATATTCTTTCGGACCCTAGCTGGACCCAGCACCAACACTGGGCTCACAACCATGGCCTACAAGATAAACAAATTGGAAAACGAAAGACAAAAAAAAAAAAAAAAAACCGAAACACGGCCCAAATGTACCGGCCCAACAGAACTAAAACCCGCACGGGTTTTAATTCTTTGATGGGCCACACATCCATGCCAATTGTTTTTTTTTTAGGCGATCCATGGACCAGAAAACCCGCGCGGGTTTTCACTACGCTAGTGGGCCGTTTTCCTTGTCAATTGGGCCGAGCATGCATGAGTCCAGCGAAATAAACCCCGCACTGATTTTCTCTACACTTTGGGTCGGGTTTTGTCCGTCTTTCAGATTGGGTTATCGTTTGTAATACAGAAAGAGGTCATCATGAAGTAATGCATATGCAACAATTTAAAGTATGCTTAAAATAATGAAAAAGCGACAAGACATGAAAAATAAATTTGTGCTTGCTCATATTTTTTTATTAAACTAAGCATAAAAAAAGGTTTTGGAAATTACCTTGCCATGAGAACGGTAGAACCAAGCGTGGCTCCAAGATTGAATGGTGAGATCCGAAGGGTCCGCATTCGCACCCAGGATGAAGTGCGTCATGAAGACATCTCATGGGGCCGTGTCGCCGCATGTGGAAGTGGAGGATTCCTATGACCTCGGGGATGCGTTTTCTAAAGAACCCAAATTATCTTCGAAGAGAAAATTTTTCTGGAGAGAGAAGAAGGAGCTAGAGAGATAAGGAGGTGTTAGTCGAGTGGTTTGTAAGACCACGGTTTTATCGTTCTTCCACAGGGAGCTAGGGGCCTTAGCTGCAACTAGTTGACTCTAGGTATGGTTTATGATCATGAAAGGATGAAAGTCTTTAGGGTGAAAACAACACAAACACGCTATGTTCAGTCAAAAAGGTAAAACAATGGGTGTCGAGAGACTTTCAGGATGCAAGCGGGAATGAGGAAATGGGTTTCGCAACAAGAGAGTAACGAGAAAGGGAAATCAAATGGTAATTCCGTTTGAAAAAATACCCACCGGGCTTCCTCTTTCAAGGATAGTCCGGATTAACTTCCACAAAATCCATCGACAGACCCGGGAAAGTTAATGGAACGGAATTTCCTAGTTAGTTTCTATTCGCTTTCGCGAACTAGAATACTAACTATCCTAATTCCTACCATCCAACAAGTGTTGGATGTATTCGGGATGCTTTCGCACTAAATACATCCCATTCGAGGGAAGGATAGGATTGGGAAATTGATTTCCTAACTAGTTACTCACTAATATTGCTAACCCAAACCTAATTACGCATTTACACCCTTAATATCTCCCTAACCCATTAAGGTTCTAGCCACTAAACATCCTAACTATCATGATAATAACATCAACAACTTCATTCATGCTTAATCGAGTAGACAAGATGACAATAAACATTCAACAACACCAACAATATCAAAAACAGACATTAATAAATAAGCAATAAATTAGAGAGAGAGAGATTAAGAAATGCTCATGGATTGTGATGACAAGGGAGAAAACTTCAGAATAATAAAGCTCCAATGCTCCAAAGTTGAGAATAATCTTCAAACTTCCAATAATAATCAAGAGAATCCAATACAAGAACCAATAATCTCAGCAAAGATCTTCCTTAATCTCCCTAATCTAAGACTTAAAAATGTGATAAAGAGTGCTAAAGTATCATAAAAGATAGATAAAAACTGCTGTCTAATCTCCCCCCATCTAAAATGACCTAAAATTACATTAAATAGTAATCAAGGTTGTTACTCAAAACTCATCATTTTACACAACAGACAAAATCGCTCATAGGACCGTGGCACGGCCGGTGACCGTGGCCACGGTCCTGCGTAAGGCAGGCGATTTCTTCTCTTCGCTTCGCATCACCGTGGGCACGGTCCCTATGCATCGTGGTCACGGTCTAGGCGATTAGGGCTGACAACTTTTCGTTCCTTCGCATCTCCGTCGCTACGGTCATGGGATACCGTGGCCACGGTCTAGTTCGGCCAGCTTCTTCCTTGGGCAGGGTAGGATCCCACCATGGCTACGGTCAGAGTGACCGTGACCATGGTCTATCTCGGGTGCAAGTTTTCTTCCTTAGGTCATGGCTCAATCACACCGCGGGTGTCACGTGTCTCTCGGCCACAGTTTTCTTCAGGAGGCTCTTCAACCATTGCTTCCGCTTCCGCTGCCTTTCTACATGACAGACCCTTCTAATCCGCTGCCTTTGACACGTCCAGGGCTCGTGGAATCTTAGGGAATCTCGGGATTCCCATGATTGGTGCAAAATTGGCCCATTTAGAATCGTGTTGAGTAAAACACTTCGGAAACTACAAAAGTAACCAAAACGCATTAAAAGTTATTAAAATAAGCTACGAAACAAGTCAAAAGCCTAAGGATTTAGGCGGTATTTAGACACGATATCGGGTCTAAACACCTCCTCACACTTAAACCTTTGCTCTTCTCGATCAAAACAAAACAAAACAAACTAACTAACACAAACTCCTCTGTCGTGGGAGAGAAACGAGTGCATTTAGCATATGCACCAAGCCCTTTGAATCCCACGGCAGCCCGGGTGGACGAGGTGGGTCTCGTGAGGGTTTGTAGCGACTTTACCCACAAAAGCCAAAGAGGAAAGAGAGAGGGAAAGTAAAAACAAAACCGAAGAAGACAAAAAGAACGAAAAACAAGGGCTTTGATTCACAAGATCTCGCAATCCAAACTAAGAAAACGCGATTAAACCTCCCAAAGTAACCGTTAGGAGCATCTCAAAAACACCAAACTCAGAAAAAGGTCGATCTTAAAGATTTTCGACTCCCTACACCTTGTAACAAGTGAAACCCCGCAGCAAAAGCACAACAAGGGTTTAACGGAACCAAAAGACTCTAAAAACTCTCGTCCGAATTTGAAAACAACGAAACAACCGAGAGGAGTGTTGCCCTCCCTCGCATTTGGTCGCCCTTGGCTTGGTGAGGGCCGTAGGTGATGCAAGGGGAGGCCCCGCTCTTTTTGAAAGCAAAACTTTTCTTTTCTTTCTTCTTTTTCTCTTTTTTCTTTCTTTTTGGTTTTTAAAAGTCGGTATTAGCCTTACTTTCGGGAATTGGACGACCCATATAAGGGGTATACCCTCCCAACACGGTCTTTTCCATACGCCTCTCCGTCGCAAAGCGATATAGGAGGAGGGTTAAGGGGTATCCAGTGCCGTACCACGAATATCGGGCCAGTGTAGGTTGGCTAAGTGTACGGTGGTTAATGTCTTCAGCGACACGCTCCACTTATTCAGGTTATTATATCTTATGAAAGCTTTCTTCTTTCCTTTTTTTCTTTTTCTTTCTTTTCTTTTCTTTTTGCGCTTTTTGCTTTTGCTAAACGAGAAACAAAACAAACTCAGACACAAGCCCTTAGAATCTCCGGGTTCCCAAGAAAGTGAGAAAGGAACGGGAGTCTCACAAGACACTTAATGAAGGGAGTCTATTTAGGATAAGTCTCGACTAGAATCCGAGTTAGGGTCGAAAATGCTCCAACTGATTACTTTTAGAAAGAAGTTTAAGAACGACTTCTCAACATCGAAAACGAGATCCAGGAAACAAAGCAAAACAAAACGAAAAGAAAAACAAAAAGGTTTTCACTCCCTTTTTTCTCCATTTTCACACAAAAATTTTAAAATTTTAAGCAAAAACTAAGAAAACAAAGATCAAAACTACTAGGTGATCTACCCTTGAAACAGAATCTCCCCCCCCCCCACACACTTAAAACGCCACAATGTCCTCATTGTGGGAAGGTGTCGCATGAAAAGGGTAGAGAACCTACGAAACACAAACAAAAAACAGCTAGCAAGCTGAAATGGTGGCGACCCGAGCCCACACGGCTCCAACAGCAAACGAAATCCCAACACAGACACTCATAGGGGTCCCCCACCCAAAAGAAAATCAAGCATGCGACGGATCATGATATGGATTCAGATACAAAGAGTAAGGTGGAAAGATATTACCTCAATCTCTTCATAAGCGTTGAAAATAGCGATCCGAAGTCGCTGCTCAAGAGTCAGTCAACGTTAGAGTAAAAGACGACTTTGTAATTATAGAATTCGCATGCGAGACCAAAAGCAAAAGAAAGGAAAAACTATCTTAAGCGATTATGAAAAGAAATTAAAAAGATGAAAAACTGAAAATATGAACAATATATACATTGCCAGTGACTTACCTTATCCCCGAATCTCACTCATTGAGGCGGGAAATAAGGGTGAAACTCGATACGCACTAATCGAAATAACTAAATCATTGCATTCATTTCAAAATAACATTCGGTTACATCCATCCATGACCAGAATACAAGCGAGAAATGCTTAAACACAGTCCAGCCCACCAAAAACAACCGACAAACGACCATAAGACAACCATCAAACAACCAACCAACAACCCTAAGACAACCATACATGACAAACAAACAAGACAAGGAAAAACCCGAGCAACCTTACCGAACAATCCCCAAAATATGCGAGCTCATGCCAAAAGAAATTGAGAGACCAACAACCCAAAACTACCAGACATCGCAACTCCAAAACCCTGAAGAATCACTTCCCCACACTTATACTTCACAAAATAAAGTAAATAGACAATGATAAAGGTCGGGTGGGGGTGCTTACAAACGGTTCTCAAGCGGACCCTCCCGGCGGAGGACGGGGTTGTGGTGGAAAGAAGGATGGGTAATAGGGATTCACATAGTCAGGAGGTGCTGGGAAACGACCCTCAACAGTGTAATGATGGAAACTCCAATCACGCATGAAGCGGTTTTGTTGGCGGAGGTACTCTTCGTGGTGCTGCAGGTGTCGTTGGATGTTCGCAAGCTGCTTTTGTTGATCCTCGAGCAACTTCACCTGGGAACGGAGAAGTTTGTTCTGCTCACGAATCTCGATACTCAAGCCCTTGATTTCAGAAGTGATTGGTCCAGATCGCCATGCTGTGCCGAACTCTCTGGCATCTTCTCATGGGTATTCTCCTCAAACTCTTGCAATAAACTAGAAATGGGGATAGGTGCACCGCCAATTATCCGAGGCCATCAATAAAATTGCCCGCACGACCAATTTTCATTATTTGCAATATCAAGCCATTCTTCGGCATGAGTTGGGTCGAGAGGAATGCAGATTTTCCTATCGCCAAAACCATGATGGTAGACGGTGCGCGAATGACGCTCAGAAATTATCTCCATTTCGATCAACAGCTCCTTATCAATGGCGATAGGGACATACCGTGGCTTCCATAATCTTAGGTAATCACCAAACCCTTGCTTCCAGAGGAAGTGACATATTATATGGCCCATTCCAAGGTTGGTGAAGTTATCAGATATACTCATCTCCCCTAACCAATGTAGGATGCAAGAGCCTAAGTTCACTCGTTTCCCCTTCAAAGTATTGTAAATTATGAAGAGATCGTCTGGACGAACATGTGATCGTTCCTCATCTCGCCCAAACACTGAATTAGCAATCACCAAATGGAATAACTGGACAGCAGGATTACAGAAATCTTATGCTCGACATTCTTTAGGGCAGTAAAACTTCGCCTGACCGTCTTCGGAGTCGACAGGTGCTCTTCTCCAACAAGTTAACCGCTTCCACGCTTCTTGTTCATCGAATTCCTCACACTCCCAGAAGTATACCCCATCCTCTAGTAGTTCCAAAGCTTGGCAAAACTCTTGAACATAACATTCTAGCTCCTTATCACCCACTCTATAGCTGAAAATGGCCTCAGGGTATCCATCACTAAAGACTTGAAGTGAACTCATGAATTCAAGTACGGGCTGATCTATAATTGGTTCCTTGATATTGAGAAGTGCTTTCCAGCCAAGTACCTGAGCGAGAGTGTCGAAACTGGACCGACAGTAAAGAGTGTTGATTGTCTCATCACAGAGAATCTCTGGAGCGTAGATGTGTCGCTCCTGGAGTTCAGCATAACGAGTCTTGTGCGGTTCATAAAGAAAATTAACCTTGGCACGGGGACAACTTTTGATGAACGTAGCTGGTTGAGCCCATCTCAAATCGAGAGAAGATGGCAACTGTAGTGGTGATGGAGGGAGCTTCCTAGGTGGACCCCTTTTTGGTTTCATCATTCTAATGTTCAAAATTCAAGAACCCTAGATCTAGGTAGAGAAAAACGCACACAACAACCAAAATCAACTAGTAAATCGAACTTGGATGCATCAACAAACAAGGAATACCTGAATTGAGGTGATGGGGAACTCCTCTTGCTAATTTCGAGCCCCACAAGGAATAAAGAGCCAAGAATCTTGCTTGAATAGAACCGGAAATGGCGAACTTCAGCAGCTAGGGCACGAATTGGAGAAGAAAGTTGGGAGAAATGGAGTAATTGGAGGTGGGTTTATCGAATTTTGGAAGAGAATTCGAGTTTTAGGGTTTGGTGAGGGTTTTCGAAGGTGAGAGTGAGGAAGAAAGTGAAAGAGAAATGTGGGGGAAATGAAATGGAACCCCCGACATATCGCAGGTTTTCGACAGACCGTGGCCACGGTAAATTGGACCGTGGGCACGATGCGATTCGGGTGAGGGAAAAAGAAGGGAAAAAGTAGGGCGGAGACCGTGGCTGCGGTGAACCTCACCGTGGTCACGGTGATGTTCGGGACCAAAATTTCCAAGAATCATGCTGCGATGAGACCGTGGCTGCGGCGACTTCGGCCGTGGTCACGGTGATCTTCGGCTTGGCTAAACTGGGAGCAACTTTGAGTATACTGGCCGTGGCTGCGGTGACTCCCACAGTGGGCACGGTCCCTTTCGGTTCATCTCCAGCATCTACAAGGCTCAAAACTTGGAGAAAAATTGTTAAGTCCTAAAATCTACCCTCTTGTCATCACTCCCTTTTCTTTCTCGCTCAATTATCATTCAAGGACATTCTCTCAATACTCAAAGACACTTTCAAACCCCGACTCTCATAGAACCACTCACGATTTTTTTTTCTTCTTTTCAAACTTTTCTGATTTTCTTTTTTCGCATTTTTATCTCTAAATTTTTTTTTTCCTTTTCTAATAAGATAAAACAAAGGAAGAAGAAAGGCACTAAAATAAAGGAAATAAAAATGAAAGAACTAAAAATTGAAAGAAAACACTAAAAGAGGGGAAGTAGTTCATACCTCTCCCTGGTGCTTATTTTGTAGGTCCTAGCTCGACCTTTTCCAATGCTTTTCAATTTCCAAAATCCGCGAGGTATGTCACAACTGTCCCGACATATTCCTCGCCCATGATGTATGGTTTGAATTTCGATGAGTTTGCTTTGAAACACTTCCCTTGGGCATCTTTCAACTCAACTACTCCGGCGGAAAGAATTCTCACTATTTCGAATGGTCCGGACCACCGTGATCTCAATTTCCCAGAGAACAACTTCAGCCTTGAATTGAAAATGAGAACCCTATCGCCTACCACAAACTCACGTCGGTTCAACCTCTTGTCATGCCATGCCTTCGTTCTCTCGTTGTAGATCTTGTTATTCTCATATGCATGACGCCTCAACTCCTCAAGTTCTTCTAATTGAAATAACCGACTACCTCCAGCCGCCTTGAGATCGAAGTTCAACTTCTTGATTTCCCACATGGTTTTGTGCTCAAGTTCTACGGGGAAGTGACATGCCTTCCCGTAGACAAGACGGTAAGGAGTAGTGCCGATCGGTGTCTTGAAAGCGGTGCGGTATGCCCACAAAACTTCATCCAATTTTTCTGCCCAATCTTTTGTTAAAGAGTTAACCGTCTTCTCTAAGATCTCCTTGATGGCACGGTTGGAGATTTCCACTTGACCTTGTGTTTGTCGATGGTAAGGAAGTCCCTTCTTATGCTTGATGCCATACTTCTCCAAGAGAGACTCGAATCTCTTTTCGATGAAATGGGAACCGTTGTCACTAATGATGACCCGTGGAATGCCAAATCTTGGGAATAGGGTCTTTTTCAAGAATCTCGAAACGGATTTCCCATCACATCTTACACATGGGATGGCCTCGACCCACTTTGTGACATAGTCTACCGCCACTAGGATGTATTGGAAACCCCTTGACGACCGGAAAGGACCCATAAAGTCCAATCCCCATACATCGAAAGCTTCCACCTCAAGAATATAGTTCAACGGCACTTCATTCTTCCGGGAGATGTTACCGGACCTTTAACACCTGTCATATTGCTTGACATGCAGATGGGCTTCACGAAAAAGAGTCGGCCACCAATAGCCGGTTTGCAAAACCCTTGCCGCCGTCTTTTGGGGGCCACCGTGACCTCCCACCGGAAATTCATGACAATGGGTCAAAATAGATTGCACTTCACTCTCGGGAACACACCGCCGGTACATCCCGTCATTTCCAAGACGGAAAAGGAAAGGATCATCCCAAAAGTAATGCTTCATGTCGTGGAGGAATTTCTTCCTTTGATGATGGTTCAAGTGTTGAGGGATCACTTCGCTCGCCAAATAATTCACAATATCCGCAAACCAAGGTTGCGAGTTGATAGCCAAGAGTCGCTCGTCCGGGAAAGCGTCTACATTCGGTTGGGTGTCTTCCGAGTCGACATCCTCGAAAGGTGATCGGCTACAACATTCTTTGTGCCCGCCTTATCGCGGATTTCCAAATCAAATTCTTTCATAAGCAAGACCCACCGTATAAGTCTCGGTTTTGTCTCCTTCTTTCCCATCAAGTATTTGATAGCGGCATGATCCGTGTAGACTACCACCTTAGAGAACATGAGGTATTGCCGGAATTTGTTGAGCGCAAAAACGATCGCCAAAAACTCCTTTTTCGTGGTAGTGTAGTTCCTTTGGGCGCTATCAAGCGCATGACTTGCGTAATAGATGACCCTTGGCTTCTTATCTACTGTTTGGGTCAAACACGCTCCTACGGCGAAGTCGCTCGCGTCGGCCATAATCTCAAAGGGTAGTGTCCAATCCGGAGGTTGAACTACCGGAGCGGAAATCAAAGCCTGCTTCAACCTATAAAACGACTCAAGGCACTCATCAGTGAAAATGAAAGGGGCATCTTTGCACAAGAGGTCAGTTAGAGGTCGAGCAATTTTTGAAAAATCTTTGACGAACCGGCGATAAAAGCCGGCATGGCCAAGGAAACTACGCACCCCCTTAACGGAAACTGAGGGTGGTAGGCGCTCTATAACCTCAACTTTGGCCTTATCTACTTCGATGCCCTTAGAAGAAATTAAGTGACCAAGAACGATACCTTATTCCACCATGAAGTGGCATTTCTCCCAATTCAGAACTAAATCCACTTCCTCACAACGAGTTAACACTTTCTCCAAATTTAGCAAACAGTCATCGAAAGAATTACCGTACACAGAAAAATCATCCATAAAGACTTCCATGCATTTTTCAATAAAATCACTAAAAATAGCCATCATACAACGTTGAAAAGTCCCAGGGGCATTACATAAACCAAATGGCATGCGACGATAAGCAAATGTCCCATATGAGCAAGTGAAGATGGTTTTTTCTTGATGTGAGGGGTGGATTGGAATTTGAAAGAAACCCGAGTACCCATCCAAAAAGCAAAAATGCGAATGACCCGCCAACCGTTCTAACATCTGGTCAATAAAGGGAAGGGGGAAATGGTCCTTCTTTGTTACTTTGTTTAATTGGCGGTAATCGATACACATCCGCCAACCGGTGACGGTCCGGGTACTAACTAGTTCTTTCTTGTCATTTTCAATTACGGTCAATCCACCCTTCTTGGGCACACACTGAACCGGGCTTACCCATTCGCTATTTGCGATGGGGAAGATGATCTATTAATCTGCTAATAAGTCGTTTCATGTCCCAGCAGCTAGCAACTTTACTACCTCCTTTTTAACCACTTCTTGCATGTTAGGATTTAAGCAACGTTGGGGTTGCCTGGTAGGCTTGGCATCTTCTAGCAAATCAATCGAATGCATGCATATGGAAGGGGATAAACCTTTTAAGTCTTCTATACTATAACCCAATGCACCCCTATGTTTTCTAAGCAAATCAAGCAACTTGGACAATTCAAAATCATTCAAATTCGCATTCACAATGACAGGATAAGATTTCTCATCATCCAAGAAAGCATATTGCAGGGAAGGGGGTAAGGCTTTAAGCTCTAAAGGGGTAGAAGATTCAATTTGAGAAGAATACATACCTTTGAAGATCGCATCTTGAATCTCCATACACTCCATATAAGGCTCATCAATAATAATCTCCTTATGCATGGGTGAAGAGTCAAGAAGGTTGGTGAAGAAAGTAATATCGGTGCCGTCGGTCTCAAATTGGAAAGACTCCAATAAGCAATCTCCCAAGGGATCATCGCCAATAGATTCAAGAAGATGGGAGTCCTCAATATACTCATCAACAAGGAACTCCATCATATCAATGGCATAGCATGAATCCCCATACGAAGGACCCTTCAATGACCCCTCAAGTTGAAAAATTATGCTTTCATTCCCGACATTCAACGACATGCTTCCATTCTTCACATCGATAATGGCTCCCGCCGTAGCAAGGAATTGCCTTCCCAAAGTAATAGGGATGTTGTTATCTTCCTCTATCTCCAAGATCACAAAATCACAAGGAATCAAAAACCGCCCCACTTGGACCGGGATGTCTTCCAATATTCCCAACGGTCTTCGCACGGAACGGTCGACCAATTGAAGATTAATTGTTGTAGGAGCAAGATCGTCGAGATTTAACTTCTTGCAAATCGAATAAGGCATGACACTTACACTTGCTCCTAGATCACAAAGGGCACGGCCAATCCGCATATCACCAATGGTGCATGGAATAGAAAAACTTTCGGGGTTGGCTAATTTCTCCGGTGATTTGTTATCGATGATTGCACTACAATCCGCCGTCAAATGGATCGTAGATTTCTCTTGAATTCTTCTCTTGCTCGTGAGAAGCTCCTTCAAATGCTTCTTGAAGGACGGAACTTCAGAGATGGCATCAAGAAATGGAATGTTCACTTGAAGCTTCTTGAGCATCTCAATGAATTTTGAAAACTTTGCATCGGATTTTGGCTTAGCTAACCGATCGGGAAAAGGGACCGGTGGTAGCTTTGGCTTCTCAATAGTTTGGATTGGTTCTTCTTCCACCATTTTTCCTTTCCCTTTCCTTAACTTCTCCATCTCCTCTTGTTCTTTACTAGACTCTCCCAATTCATCCTCATGTGCTCTCTCAACTTCCTCACTTAATACTAACTCACTTTCCCGCTTCTCCAACAAATCTTCCTCATCCGAGATATCCACCACGTCACCTTCTTTGTCACCCAAAACCTCCTCTCCCACCATTCTAGGTCCAGCAATCTCCTTGCCACTCCTCAAAGTAATCGTATTAAGTTGCCCCTTTGGGTTAGGTTGGGATTGGCTAGGCAAAGATTGGGTAGGTTGAGATTGTTGTGCCAATCGGGCCAATAGTAACTCGAGGTTCTTAATGCGAGTTTGGTCTTTTTCTCGGTCTAAGGCCATCTTTTCTTGAGATAAGGCTATCTTCTCTTGAGTTAAGGCCAACTTTTGGAGGGTTTGGTCAAGGGTTTCTTGTTGTGATGGTTTGGGTGCTTGGGAAGATTGACCTTCGTGAGGATTTTGGTGGTGGTTTTGGTGGTATTGGCGATGATTTTGATTTGGGAAACTGGGGGTGGATTTTGGTTTAGTGGAGCTTGTTGGTTGTAGGCGTAATTCCCACGCGGACGGATGGGGGTTTGATTGGTATAGGAGAGGTTATTGTTGGGATATATGGCTTGGACTTGCTCGGTTTGATACTCTTCACATCGCTTCGAAGAATGTGGCCCTCCACAAAAATCACATACCAAGACTCGGGCATCCGGAATAAGCATAGGTACTTCTTGAGCCGCCTTTACTTGCCTCGTGGCTTCCTCCAAAGTTGCCTTTTGTTGCATCTCAAGAACGGCATTCATGAGAAATTTAATAGTAGGATTGCTTTCTCGAGGAGGACCATCTCTTGGACCACGACCGCCTCCCCAATGAGGAGAGTTTTGAGATAGCTCGTGAAGAAATACGTTTGCTTCCTCCGCCGTCTTCTTGAGGAACATGCCCCTCGAGGCATGCTCGATGGATTCTCGCAAAGAGCTACTCAATCCGAAATAGAAGTGATGCAATAATAACCAATCCTCAAGATTATGGTGTGGACACCTCCGTTGGAGACCTTTGAATCTCCCCCATGCTTCGAATAACGACTCATTGGGCTCTTGCTTGAAGCTCATGATAGCTTGCCTCAACCGAAACGTCTCATCATTAGGGAAAAACCTTTGAAGAAAGTCGCGGCTAAGGGCATCCCATAATGAATAAGTTCCGGGCGGACACGTGTTAGCCATAATAATGCTTTCCCCTTCAAAGTAAGAGGGAAAAATTTCAGCTTCATGTATTCGGCGAAAACTCCATTCATTTGTACGAAGCCGATGCGTTGCTCGAATATGTTGATGTGGTCAATAGGATTTTCATGCTCTCCTCCATGGTACGGGGGTGTTCTCAAATACCTCCAATAAATATGGCTTGAACTCGAACGATGCGTTCGGTGGTAATTCTGGTAATGTGATGGGATCGCCTCCCGTACTCGACGATGGTAAGGAATATGATGCTAAGGTACGGGGTGGAACTTGCTCTCCTTCAGCCATTGGTATTTCGATCGTCTCTCACTCCCTTTGTTGTCTTCTTCTTCTTGAGCTGGCGTTAGCTTGTCGAATAATACTCTCTGGATTCGGGTTCGGTGGAGTTACAGGAGTTTGGCCTCGTCGAGAGCTAGTCCGCATGCACAAAAGGAACAAACAGAAGAATCAAATTTCCAGTAACCAAGGATAACAAAATCTCTAGCGGTGAAATGATCTTAAACAACCTAAAGACAAAGAGCTAAGCTAGGTGCGCTTGCTCCCCGACAACGGCGCCATTTTGTTAGTCGAGTGGTTTGTAAGACCACGGTTTTATCGTTCTTCCACAGGGAGCTAGGGGCCTTAGCTGCAACTAGTTGACTCTAGGTATGGTTTATGATCATGAAAGGATGAAAGTCTTTAGGGTGAAAACAACACAAACACGCTATATTCAGTCAAAAAGGTAAAATAATGGGTGTCGGGAGACTTTCGGGATGCAAGCGGGAATGAGGAAATGGGTTTCGCAACAAGAGAGTAACGAGAAAGGGAAATCAAACGGTAATTCCGTTAGAAAAAATACCCACCGGGCTTCCTCTTACAAGGATAGTCCGGATTAACTTCCCCAAAATCCATCGACAGACCCGGGAAAGTTAATGGAAAGGAATTTCCTAGTTAGTTTCTATTCGCTTTCGCGAACTAGAATACTAACTATCCTAATTCCTACCGTCCAACAAGCGTTGGATGTATTCGGGATGCTTTCGCACTAAATACATCCCATTCGAGGGAAGGATAGGATTGGGAAATTGATTTCCTAACTAGTTACTCACTAATATTGCTAACCCAAACCTAATTACGCATTTACACCCTTAATATCTCCCTAACCCATTAAGGTTCTAGCCACTAAACATCCTAACTATCATGATAATAACATCAACAACTTCATTCATGCTTAATCGAGTAGACAAGATGACAATAAACATTCAACAACACCAACAATATCAAAAACAGACATTAATAAATAAGCAATAAATTAGAGAGAGAGAGATTAAGAAATGCTCATGGATTGTGATGACAAGGGAGAAAACTTCAGAATAATAAAGCTCCAATGCTCCAAAGTTGAGAATAATCTTCAAACTTCCAATAATAATCAAGAGAATCCAATACAAGAACCAATAATCTCAGCAAAGATCTTCCATAATCTCCCTAATCTAAGACTTAAAAATTTGATAAAGAGTGCTAAAGTATCATAAAAGATAGATAAAAACTGCTGTCTAATCTCCCCCCATCTAAAATGACCTAAAATTACATTAAATAGTAATCAAGGTTGTTACTCAAAACTCATCATTTTACACAACAGACAAAACTGGCCCGCAGGGGACCGTGGGCACGGTCAGGGTGACCGTGGCCACGGTCCTGCGTAAGGCAGGCGATTTCTTCTCTTCGCTTCGCATCACCGTGGGCACGGTCCCTATGCACCGTGGTCACGGTCTAGGCGATTAGGGCTGACAACTTTTCGCTCCTTCACACCTCCGTGGCTACGGTCATGGGATACCGTGGCCACGGTCTAGTTCGGCCAACTTCTTCCTTGGGCAGGGTAGGATCCCACTGTGGCTACGGTCAGAGTGACCATGACCACGGTCTATCTCGGGTGCGAGGCTTCTTCCTTAGGTCATGGCACAATCACACCGTGGCTATGGTCAAGGTCACCGTGGCCACGGTGTCTCTCGGCCATAGTTTTCTTCAGGAGGCTCTTCAACCATTGCTTCCACTTCCACTGCCTTTCTACATGACCGGCCCTTCTAATCCGCTGCCTTTGACACGTCCAGGGCTCGTGGAATCTTAGGGAATCTCGAGATTCCCAAGATTGGTGCGAAATTTGCCCGTTTAGAATCGTGTTGAGTAAAACACTTCGGAAACTACAAAAGTAACCAAAACGCATTAAAAGTTATTAAAATAAGCTACGAAACAAGTCAATAGCCTAAGGATTTAGGGGGTATTTAGACACGAAATCGGGTCTAAACAGGAGGAATTGAAGATGTGAATGAATGAAGCAAATGAGGCATGGTATTTATAGAAATAATGAGTGAATATGAACTGCTCGTTTCTAGGACCCGCCTCGAGATGCCAAATGCATTTCTTTGGCCGAAAATCCAAAGGTCATCACTTTGCTACCCAAAGAGGAGGCCAAGCTGCGTGGCACTCCCTCATCCACACAAGAACCGGGCCCCACCTTGATTCCCTTCACGGAAAAAAAAAGAAAGAGAAAAACAGGGCCAAAACCCGCGCGGGTTTTGGGCACTCTATAGGCCCGTTCTCGCGGCCCAGCGCCTTTCAATGGCCCAGCGGAGCTTATAAAACCTGCATGGGTTTTATACCAACTAAATGCCAAAATCAGCGGTCCAAGGTCCCACAGCCCACTCAAAGCATGCCATTCAACCCAGACTATCGGCCCAAAGACTGCGGCCCAAGGGTTCCCAAAATTCAGGTAAAAATCTGAATCCATTTGCATTCCCGAAAATAATACTTAATTTTCTTGTGATTTTCAGGTTGCCACATAAAAGAGCACCATCATCCAGTAGCCACATAAAAGAGCACCATCATCCGGTAGTCATATAAAAGAGCACCATCAGTGACAATCATCCAACGGTTGCCACCTAAAGGCCTCCAACGATGTCGTCAGCAACAGTCGTCCAACGGGTTCCACATAAAGGTCTCTGACGATGTTAGCAACAGCAGTCGTTCAAACGGATGCCACATAAAGGTCTCCAACGACATCCTCAGCATCAGTCGTCCAACGGTTGCCACCTAAAGGTTACCGACGACATCATCAGCAGCAACATCACTTGGTCGCCATATAAAAGAGCACGGCCAGCATCAAGACAGACATCAAGCAGATAGCATCAAGTATACTTTGACCTTCGTCCTATTCGGACTCGATTGAAGTGGGGGCTCTCTGTAGACATCGGGATTTGCACCGATATAATCCCGACTTATCAAAAGTTTAACATTTGGGCTGGACACCAAGATGGGTCATTGGGCCAATGAAAACAGCAAAGCAATCATGATAAAACAAGGCGGCCCACTACTGGAAGCAAAACCCGTACGGGTTTTAATTGAAGGAGACGGCCCAAAACCAGGACAAGCCCAAGACGCGCCCCAACCTAGGGACTTCAAAACCCGCGCGGGTTTTCTACTGCCTAAGCGCGTCGTATTGCCGTCCACGTCAGCGATCCGTGTGCCTGGATATTCTAAAACCCGCGTGGGTTTTATGTTTGAATCCGGCGCCAAAAATCTTGATCACCCCCATGATATTAGCCCATGTGTTTTGACCCTTAACCTTGACTTTGTGATTGCATGGCATAATCCTTGGGATGTGTCCCTCCATTTCCCTCCTAAACACCACCTCACTCACCTATAAATACCCTCCACTTCACCCTCACTAATCACCAACTACTCTCATAAACCACCTCTATTACTCCCATTTCATCACCCTCTACGACCCTTACTATACTAAATTATCATCAATCATCACCATTATACTCAAATCCTTACTCCACTCAAATTCCATATTAACATTCTCTCCAAACCCTATCATCCATATTATCATCCTAATACTCACCTTTCCATCCACCAAGTCAAGGAAAAAGTCAAGATTTCAATCGGCACATTCGGGCTTCAAAATCAAAGAGGTTCGCTCTCATTTTCTTATCGTTGTATTATTTGATCATGTAATTTGTATTTCATTTTCATTACTTGTGCATATTTTGTAAACAAAAACCTTGTTTTATAATGCATGTTAAGAATATAAATTTGCGAAATTAATTAAACTTCTCCCCGCTCTTTTTTTATTTTAATGTCGATTTTAATAGAGTCTGTTTCTTAACAGGCGAATTCGAGAATTCTTATAATCCTCAAATTCGAAACCTTACCCCCGGACTTAGAATCGGGTTTTGTAGACCAGAGTTATTTTCATTATTTTTATGGTTTGTCAGTTTCCTTAAATCGACTGGCAACTCTTTCATTCTTTTTATAATCCGTTTAGTTATTTAATATTAGAATTTGTATTAAAATAATTAAAAAATGACTTAACATCTCCAACTTATCATATTTAAGGTTAAAACCGAGAGAATGTGGGCCAGGAAACAATAAAACCCACGCGGGTTTTACTGTTTCCAACCCTCATTCTCTGGCCCAAGGAAACAGGCGGCCCGACACAAGAATCATCAAAACCCACGCAAGTTTTGGCAGTTCTTGGCGGCCCGCGCTGCTTCCTTATGGGCCTGAATTTGGTGCTTGGGCCGATTTTAAATCATTATTAATATATTTTAGTGTAATTTCAAGTGTTTAAATAATAAAAATGGATTAATAAAATAAATAAAGTTTCATCACCCCGAAAATGAATTTCGAAAATAAAAATATCCTTATTTAAGGATTAAACAACCTTAGTCGGCTCTCGATCACTTAAGTAGCACATCACGGGGAAAAGCGGTCGCTTTTTTCCGGGGTCCTACACATGCATGCATGGACGGTGAAGTGTGAAGAGAGTTTGCCTAGGGAAACTGCCATTCACACTGGACGGAGGGTGCACATTATTTAGCTAATGTCTTGAGGTTTTTTTTAAGTGTTTTTGTGAGGATTCCATCTCGCGACCTCTGACACTTGCTTCTAGGGTTTGCATAGCTCCATTTTTACATAAAAAATGTACATATAACTAGAATGGACCACATGTGATCATGCATGTAGCTCTAGATGAACAAAATACATGTAAAATGCATGCATTTATTGAACTTCTTTTTAATTCTTCCGCTCTTATTTTTATATTATTTTATGCGTCAAAATCCCGGTGTCTACACCCGGTCGGCAAAGTAGTAGGTGATGAGTTCCCTCAGACCCAGCAGGGTGATATGAGCTGCCTTGCTTGAATGATTGGAGAAGCAGGGGACCTTCCACTATTGAATCCACCATTGAATTTCTTTGTGATCCTTCAAGAAGATCACTCACTCATCAAAGCTACGACGTGCCTCATACTTCCATTTGCGCTGGAAAAAGTGAGCCAATTCTGATGGGATTATAGGAGAAAACACCATGTTGAGGTGTTCCATGAGCCATATCTAGAAAGAAGGGAGATAGTAAGTCTCTTGGTTACAAAAAAAAGAGATAAGAAAAATATACAACCAAGGGAAAATTGACAAATTGATTCCACATGCATTATTTGAATAATTCATGCAAAATCAAGAAAAAAAAAGTGCAAAAAAAATATATAATAAAAAAAGAGACGTCGATACTTACTTTGAGGACAAGGGAGCTTTCGCGAAAGATTTGCTTTGAACTCCAGGAATCAAGGCCGAATAGAGTTTCCGCCACCATCATGGGAGCCGAGTTGTAGCCACGGGCCATTTCATCGACAATATGAATGAGAGAAAGAGGGGCAAAACCCGAACCGCCATAATAAAACAAAAATTCAGCCAAGACACAAAAGATCAAACCTCATACCTTTGATGTCGGTCTGAGTTTAAGCGCTTCTGGTGACTGGAAAAATCCTACCATGGCTTGGAGATTCACCATGTCGTTCACCAAAATGTGCCCGAGCGCACGATGATTAAAGTTGGTCATTTCTTCAAACCTCTCGCGATAGTTTGAAGCGAGAGGAGGGGTTGTCGACGGGGCGTAGAGATCAAAGCCGAAGATGCATGCCCATTCTTCAGGGAGAGGGCACAATTCGTTCCAAGAGAACCAGAATACATGAAGCTTCGAGTCCCAAAATGTAAAAGCTGCCTTAAGAAAATCCCAGTTGATCTTCACTTGCTTCAGGCCCAAATGAGAGATAAATTATAAAGAGTAAGGAGACCTTTCTCGGGTTTCGACAAGGAATTCATCCAGAGGTTAACTTTTTTTTCAAAGGCTATGATTGAAAGGGATGTAGGAGGTGAAAGCAAAATGACAAGAAGGGATGAAGAGAAGTGATAACAAGCCTTGCTTAAATAGTGAATGGCATGCCACGAATATACTGTTTCTGCCTCCAGTCTGATTGAACCAAGGGGGGTGAACAGTGGCCAACGACGTGTGAACGGTGGAGACAAGGTGGCCTCCACCGTGTCATGGCCGGTCGGCCTTCAGTAGGGGGGAGTGAACCGCGTGAAGTGTCGACGCCGTGTAAGTGCATGCATGGGAGGAAGACACGGTTCCTGGATCCAATTAGGCGTATTAGTGTAAAAAAAATATACATGTAATCATATTATTTCCTTTGCTTTTCTTCATTTTATTTTTATCTTGGATGTAATTATGTTCTTTTAGGGATTTCATTTATTTGCTTATAAATTCTATCCCTTGTAAACAGTCTGAGATTGACCGATAAATAAATAAAACTGGGGGCTTGCATGTATTTCATTAGATCGAGTCCAACAATCAGGTGTATACAAAAAAGTTTGCCTGTATTTTTATTTCTCGTACGCCTTTTATTTCTCGTACAAAACAAAAAAAAAGAGCAAAATACGACACTAGGAAAAGAAGAGGCCTTGCCGACAAACTTCTGAGGAGGGCCACCAAACAAGCTTCTGAAGACCGCGTCTGCGAAAAAGCTGCGCAGAGAATCATCTTGAGTGCCAGAGGTACCGGGCCAGAACTGGCTGGAAGGCATGTCATATCCTTGATTATAGCCAGGGGGCTGGCTATAAGGAACGATGGACTTAGCATGGTACTGAGGTGCCCATGGACTAGGAACTCTCTCCATCGAACCATGGAATCCACTCGATTCCGAGCAATCTTCCACCATGAACTTAGGAATGTCGGGGGATCGTTGTCTACCTCCTGAAGAACTAGCATGGGAAGCCTGATGTTCACCTAGCAAATCCCGATCCCTACGTTTAGATGGTCATGCACCCGGATCTCCACGATAAGCTCTCCTGTTGGTTTCTCTTGCTGAAGAATGGCAAGGAAAACGCCGTGATGAGCTCTCAGAACGCGACAAGCTCGCATGAGAATGAGCTTCATGATTTTCTCCACCACCAGCTGGCATGGGACCTTGATATTGGCTATCCACAAAGTTCCGGTCGATGAATTCTCGGGCGATAATTCCTTCCCTCAACAAAACTCGAATGTGGATGTAGGCTTGCTGCACGAAGAGAAGGTCAACGAGGATGAGGATCAATACAAAAAAAAAAAAAAAAAACAGCAAAAACAAGCGACCTACCGGGTTGGCATCGAAATACTACAACACTTCGTGATCATTCGGTACAAGGGGGATGAAGCCGAATAGCATGTCCTCATCCTCCGCTTGCTCAGGTTCTTCCACATTTTCGTCCAGGAGAGGATCGTAGTATTCTCCCAGTTGCAAAAGGACAACTCGTTAGCAAGAGAGCAAGAATGCATTATTTTGTAGGCCAAAGAAATTCTTTACCCGAGCAAAAGCCCAGCGCCCTCTATGTTGAGCGGCCGCTTCCTCCAAGTTATCCACGGGAACTATGAAATTGATGGCAGGCTCTCCGATCAATAGTCGGGCCATCTCATCCTGCATCAAGGCTTGCCGATCATAGATGAGCTCAGGAGGGTCAACAGGCACCCTAGAAGGCCATTCCCCTACATGTTGAAAGAAGAAGCGCTCTCCCAAGTAGAAGACAATGCCCAAAGGACCTTCCAGCAACAAACGACTCTCGTTGGCCTCACGTGCCAAGCGGATATCATAATGAAGGCCTTCCAAATTATAGCCATTCCAGGGAGACCGGACATCGTCCTCCTGAAAAAGAACATTATGAGCTCAAGAACAGAAAGATGAAATCGAGGAAAAAGTGAACCATACCGGTCGAAGAGTGTCGACGATCCACCTAAGGCCATTCAAACCCTTGAAGTGTTATTTGGGGCGACGGTAGTCCGATGGGTCTGCCCATCGAACAGCGGCAGGCATTCTCAAGTTGACATCACGTGTTCCCCCGACTACCGGAAGGAAATACGCTAAGACCCACACCTGCACACCAGGCAGTATCTTAGTTGAAAGAAGGAATTTTGCACATCAAAAAAATTCCAAAAAAAATATATCTTGGAGCATATCTCCAAGACTCGCCAGAGGCTGCTACCCAAATTGAGCTTCTTCGGCTCTGTAGTCCTCGGAAGCCCCACTATATCACCGCTAGTAGGATGACATGCAACCCGCATTCCTCTCACCAGATAAGCGTAAGCGTCAGCTGCCCAATTGAAATCTCTCACCGCACCGTAGTCCAAGAGATGATGCATCCAAGAAAAAGTGATCGTGTCCCCACGATTGGCAAAAATAGTTGCATTAATCAAATGCGCGAGAACCAGAAATTGACGCTGAGGGAGGGGCAAACTCTCAAAACCCTCACTTTTCAAAATGGCCGCCAGGTGAGAATGCCACAAAGTACCATTCCGTCCTGCCAAAGTGAGAACGGGTTGCAAGAACTCGAAAACCCAAGGATCAGGGTCCTTTTGAAATACCAACAACTGGCTGCCCCAGCTGAGGCCAATAATCATCACAAAGTCGACAGGAGTAAGCATCATTCTCCCATAGGAAGGTGGAACGAGCTTGTTGAATCCCAAAATCACTCTACTATGGCCCGACCGAATATCCTTCTAGTACGTGATTTCCAGGCTCTCAAGCTAGCCAGGAAAGGGCCAAAACCTGCACCCTCAATGGTGGTCGAGTAGAATCTTCCTATGTTTGCATGATTAGACAAAGATACCACACTTTGCATGCTTCCACAAGACATAAAGCTATCCTCCTATAGCAAGAAGGTCAAAGTAAAGGTCTAAGTGTTCACTCTAAGGCACTATGTACTTTTAAGAAAAATTTAGAGTACTCTTCTACTTTAAATCTAACTTAAAGTGCTAAACGCAAACAATGACATGCACAATTTCTTGGAAAGAAAAAACATGTTATGAAAAGTGCGTACTGAACATGGGAACGGAAGAACCAGGCATGTTCATCCTGACGAAACACGAGCTGTGCTAGAGTGAATTCTCTATTTGGATATTCCCTCTGCACCGTCCTCACATAAGGACGCTCCTGGACTGCTGGCTGAGTAGCACGTCCGCGTTCCTTTCTGAAGAGATTCATCTTTCTGTGATGAAGACTAAAATATCAAAGAAGATTTCTACAGAGAGCAAAGGAAGAGAAGCAAGCAAGAGTTTGAATGAGATTGATGAAGATTGTCGTGACCCAAGTGCTCTTATATAGCTGAAATGGCTCGATCCACATTGCCACGTTGCGATTTTTCACTGGCCAGAGTTAAAGGCTGATCGGCCTCTAAATTGTCTACAATAATTGCAAGAAAGTTGGTCTCCTGCATGACCTGTAAAAGCTGGTTTGTAAGAAAAGATTCCTTGCTTTCCATGGTCCGACCGGCCTTGGGAAGGAGGGAAGATTGTCTTATTATCCATGTTTGTTTCCAAGGATCAATTTACATGCTTTCAAGAAAGTTGCATGGATGAGAGTGCCCGATCAAAAACATTAGTCTTCACAAGATTGAAGTACCAATTTCCCAAAACAATAGCATTTTCCAACGATAATACTGACAAAAACCGAGGTACGTTATCTGAACAAAAATTGAATTTCATTAAAACTGACAAAGATGTCGCGTTTATCGCAGGAAAATAAGAGTCATTGGCACCATGATCGATGAAATCTCAGGAATAAGGGCCACATACATCGGCATCAAAAGCTTCCCTCACAAAATCCCGAGCCGTAGGCATCATGTCCGATGAAGTCTCAACATCCGAGCCACTGGCATCGCGCCTGGTGAAGTCTCGACCCCAAGGCCATTAGCATCGCGCTTGATGAAGTCCTTCGGCATCGAAAATGCCACCATCAACGACTATCTCCAAGAGCCATCGGCATGGCGTTCGATGAAGTCTCCCTAACAAGTAAGGCGTCATTCTCGCCTGAGAACACCTATCGGCGCAAGTCGCCAACCGCGACACAGAACTGAGCTTCTAAGTGTTAGCCCACACCCTCAAGTAGGACGCATTCAGCACCCGAGATCATTTCGAGTAGGACGTCACCAGACATTCGAGACCACTACGAGTAGAGCCTCATTCTTGCTCAAGATCAACCCCGATAGAGGCGCACGTCGCCCACAACCGCGATGCCGGATTCCGTTTCCAAGCTTCATCTCTGTCTTTGCACTCCAAAGTCATATCCTCAGGCTTTGCACTCCAAAGTCATATCCCGATCGGTGTCCATCATTCTACTTTGATTTTCGTCCTGTCTCGGACTCAATCAAAGTGGGGGCTATCTGTAGACACCGGATTTTGTCACAAGTTATACAACATAAATATATAAAATAAAAGGATCAAATAAAGAAGAAGAGATCGAACGACAAGAGCTAAAATACGTGCCCTTTACACGTATAAATTTGCCTTAATATTTACATACAAATCACATGCAAACATGCCTACGTAAAATGTAAACCATGCAAGCCATGCAAGCTATGCAATCCAATGCCGCGAAGTCACGAGTTTGAATCCTCACAAAAACAATTCAAAAATGCTTCACAAAACTCAAATGCAAACCCATTACCGTCCAAGTGTGAAACACCACTTCCCTAGGCAGAATGCATTCTTCCCCCCACCATCCATGGATGCATGGACAAGAATTAAAAACACGTTTGATAATTAAAAACAAAAAAACCCTATCAGAGTAATGTTAAAGAGAGTCAACAAAGCTCTATGGTTGGATAATTACAAGCGGTGGACATTTCAAGCTTAGGAAAAAGACAAGGGGGAAGTTAATGGTGGATGCTGTGCATGTTCCCACGTTTCCATATTTCCAGGGTAATCAGTTTACAACTGCAAAGAGAAGTAACTGATCTTTCTGCTTATAAAAAGAATGATGCGACACTGGAAAGGAGTGGGCTTTTGGATAAAAATCTTTTCGGATGCAACAGAGAAAAAGGGAGGCTCACTGGGTTCACAAAGAAAATGGTGAGGGAAGAAACAGAGCACAAAGCCAAGCCCTCACACACAAATCAAAAATTCAAGAAATTGAAGGTAAAACAACCATTACCGTCGTTTGTTTCTTGTTCAAACGCCCACCCCTAAATCTGTTCCTCAAATGCTAACTCCAAGATGCCATGCCCCGCGGGAATTAAACCCAGTTCCGTCAGTGCAAAGCGAGCAAAACATCAGTCACAAGGCCGACGAGTGGATAAAAAAAGGGCGTTTAAACAGCCCCCGACTCCACACTAGCGTGAATCTTGGACTCACAACCCAAAGTCCCGAACGACATCTGATATCCATTGGTGACGATTGATAGTCGGATAACCGTAACGCTGCAAGTCCGTAAGAACTAACAAATATTGGATTCGCGAGGGTCCCGGTCCCTAAGGACCAACAAATATTGGATTCGCGAGGATCCCGGGTCCCTAAAGATCAACAAATATTGGATTCGCGAGGACCAACAAATATTGGATTCGTGAGGATCCGGTTCGTGCGGATCCCGGGTTGGTGACGACCCTTAAATCCTTGAATCCTTGCGGAACCATAAAAATAGGATCTTTCAGGATCTCGGGTCTTTCAAGACCCATTAAAATTGGATTCTTCGGGATCCACGAGTATCTACGGGAAGCGTCAAAACTAGATTCTTAGGGGTCTAGGCTCCCGTGGATAATTATACAAGTCGATTTTTTGTGAGTCTCTGAGTGATTAACTGGTTCATTTCGATGTGCGGCAACGAGAAAACGTGTTCAATACACTCTATTTTCGTGTCAAAATGTTCTAGTGTGTAAGGTCCCTGGTGGAAGTATGACAATAGTGAGCAAAATGATCATTTTGTACATGTTAAACTATGGAAGCCAACTACTTTCTGATTTGTCAAATACTGGACATGGGATTCTTGTTAGACAGTAAACCCAGTGTCATGTCCAGGCCTTGCAACTTTACTACCTGGGTTCTTGGTCAAGTACTATAGGGCACAAAAGGGAGGGTAAATGTTTGATTATCTTGATATAAAAGTATTGATAATGTCAGCTGCATGCATGTTAGCATCTCGGGCTTCTGGAGTTTGGACTCGTGTCAAGGGCAGATGAAATGAAGAAATAAATCCATTGATGTCAGACCAAGAAAGAAGGGAGAAGACTAAATGGTGGGTTGTGATTAAAAGCATGAAATATAATGTGGTGGTGCAAATCTTTACATACCCATTTATGTTGTCCTTTTCGCTGTACATTTGGAAAACGGAAGTAAAAAAAAAAAGACGATGATGACAAGGATTAAATTGGGGAGCCAAAACTTGACAATTACATAATTTACATGTTTTCACTAAATGAAAACTAGTTAAATGAGACTTGGATGGAATATTAATGTTTGGAGTTGGAGGCTACACTGACACCTTAATTGTTTCAAGGGGTGCCACCGCCTCATTGTAATAGGTATATGTATATATATACATACATATCCTTGCGTTGAAATTTGTTGACAAGCTACAATAAATCTCAATTGTAGTCATGGTCATAACATCACAAGTATTGGCGACTCAAAATAATTAAAAATACAATGTGTGTCTTAGACCTAAACAAAAGTTTAGAACTACGTGGACTTGATCCCATTAAGGGTATGTAGGAAACCCGACATTAAATTTTTTCGGGTTCAGTCACAAATTCAAAATCCCCCATTAAATTATATTTTGATTCAAATTTGGCCAAAAACTACGTACACTTGATCCCTAAAAATTAAGGGTACGTAGGAGACTCGATATTAATTTTCGGGTTCAGTCACAAATCCAAAAGTTGTCAAATTATATTTTTGGGTTGATACTCGAGTTATTTTATTTTTTGTGAGGGACAAATAACACATGGTCAGGTTACAAGTGTGTCGCGAGCCAAGTGACCCAAGCTCCACAATATTGTCAACCAACCTTGTCAAATGTCCAAATCCTCCAAGCGGACCAAATTTGAGCCAAATAAAAATACCCAAGCTCACAAAAAGCTCAGCTCTCACAAAAAAACCCAAAATGTCTATTTTTGACCCTATGCTACGGATTATATGTGACATAAACAGATAAACAGGTAATCCGTTCAAAGATACAAGTTGGCATGTCAAATAGCCAAGTCCACCAAATGGACCAAAAATCAAACCCATTACAAATATCTGAGCTTACAAAATTTCCCCCACTCTTAAACGGGTCGTATTTCGGGATTATATGACTTGTAACAACAAGACGTTTTCCTGTAAATAGGACAACGCTACCCTGTTACAAGTTCCCTGTCAAATTTCAAGTCCGCCAAATGGACTCAAACCAAGTTCAATAAAGTTTCGGAGCTCGTAAATATTCCCCCCATTTGTTAAAATGGCCAAATTTCAAGTTTCTTGCAATTTTTGGGTTACAAAATGATTTTCCTGTAACCAAAACGAGTCAGCCCCGACACAGGTTTTTCCTGTTGTATTTTAAGTCCCTTCAATGGACCAAACTCGAGCCAAGCACAAAGTCCAAACTCTCAATTTTATCCCACCATCCTAAAATGGCTAAATTTAAAGTCTAACGACTCCTAGTTACATAATACATTTTTCTTGTAACCAGAACAAGCCAAATGCAAGTGCCGCAAATTATCCGTTCTAAATTTCAAGTCCGTCAAATGGACCAAACGCCGAGCCAAAGACAAGTCCTAGCTCACAAAAAATTCCCTCCTCTTTCCTAAAAAGCCAAATCTCAAATTTATATAACCTATGGTTACATAATATATCATTTTGTAACCGAAACAGACCAAATCCAAACTCCACCAAATTATACTTTCCCAATCCCAAGTCCGTCAAATGGACTAAATTTGATCTAAATGAAATTACCAGGCTCATAAATTTTCCTCTCGAATTTTTATTCGAGCTGTAGACTCAAAACAAGTCTAGAACTACGTCGATTTGATCACAACAAGAGTACTTAGGAAGTCCGTGACAAGTACGTGTACCACGGGTGCAATCGACAAGTCAAATTAAATTATCCGACCCTGTTTAGGCTCGATTTTGAGCCTAAGTATCGCTCCTCTTACTTAGAATTATTGCTCGTTATCCTCCTCAATAATTGCCGCTTATCTGTTTTCCTTTAGTTTCATGCAGGTTAGTTTGGGTCCGAGGCATTGGGAGTTGCTTGGTCGACGTCGTCGAGAACCCGGCCCGGGAATTCAAGGAAGCAACCCCGGGAATTTTCGGAGTGGCCCCCGTCCTAGAGCTAAGGCAAAGAGGAGTCAAGGAAACCCAGGAGGTCACGGTCATTACCCCCAAGGGTAATGCCCGTGACAAAAGAAGAAAAAAGAAGTTGCTGAAACGCAGGAGGTCACGGGCGTGACCCCCATTGGTAGCGCCCGTGACCAATTTCAGCAGAATTTCTCCCATTTTGCCGAGAGCGGTCACGGGCGTGACGATCCTTTGTAGCGCCCGTGACCCAGCTGAAGGAATTCCTGAAGTTGCTGAAACCCAGGAGGTCACGGGCGTGATGGCTTGTGGTAGCGCCCGTGACCCTAGCGAAGACTTCTTGTTCGAGAATTTGAAATCGCCTTGTCACGGGCGTGACGACCAAGGGTAGCGCCCGTGACGACCCTGTCCGAATGGAGTTTTGAGGCCAAAACGACGCGTTTTAGTTATTTTTCTCCCAATGTATTTAAGCTCGATCCAAAACTGAACCTAGTTATCTTTTGTTCACTATTCATCTTTGATTTGTAGAGAGCTTAGCACTCTTCCCTAAGGGGATCTTCTCATTTTAATCACAAAAACTTGTCTTTCTTTGAGTATCCTTGGTTTGGATTATTGCATTTTGAAGAAGCATTTATTTTGAAGAAGTGTTTATTCAAGTTTTGGTGTTCTTTCATCTTATTATTATTATTATCATCCTATTTTGGGTAAGTCTCCATTTACTCTCTCTTAATTATTGTTTTAACTAGTGTTTGTGTTTAACCTTGTTGTGTTCCTTCTTCTAGATATCATGCTTAGGGTTCTTATGTTAAGCTTGTTAGTTTTATTGTTTATCATCATGATTAGTGGCTAGTACCCTTAAGGTTTAGGGGGAGGTTTTGCCTCTAATGGGATCTCGTTTCTAAGGTTTGACTTAGTTAGGGCATTAAGCCTTGTTTATGAGGTTTTCATCCAAAAGCTCTCTTGGTTGTGGGGTTTAGTAAGTAGTGGAAGCCCGCTAAACCTACTTAAACACAATCCTTAGGGCAATTGGATGGATACCCGAGCAACTCCTCATTCATTTAGTGGAGAAGCTCGGGTAGGGTGAATTGCACATCAAGCCCTCTTGGCAAGTCCTCATTCATTTAGTGGACGAACCTCGATGGTTAAATCCAGGTACACCTCGGGAGAGGCCCCGGAGTGGCTCTAATCCTTGCAATAACCTAACCTCTATCCCGGCTTAGTGTCCTGATTGAGGCTTTCCAGTGATTGGGATGACCATTAGGAGGCGATATCGACCCTTGAGCCTCTTTTCCTCTGTTTTCGGCTGATAATTTATCTTTGTTCCCTTTTCCCCTGCTTAATCGTTTTATTACCTTAAACTAAGCATAGTAGTAAAAGTTTTGACGAAAAGACCTTGCTCCCTGTGGATACGATACAATTCCCGCACTGTATTGGACGAAACAAAATGGCGCCATTGCCGGGGAGCAAGCGCCCCTTCTAGTCTTAACTTACTCTACGTACGTTTAGTTTAGGAGGTTTTTACCTTGCTGAGTCGAGTCTAGAGTCCCTAGGGTGTTTTACGACGTTTTCTTGTTTAGTGCATGCGTAGGAGAGACTTACTCCCTCTTGTACCTTTTGATCCCGAAATCGAAGCAACTGCACGGCATAACAACGCCGCGAACGCCCGTAGGCGTCTTCTTGAATGGCAACAGCAAGAGGCTATGGCAGAACCTCGTACCCTCCTGTCATTTGCATCACCTTCGACGGGTACGGGAGGCTCTCCTATTGTTCTTCCCGACCTCCCCGAAGGGACCGTTTTCGAGGTCAAGTCGAATTTCCTACATCTCATCGAGCAATCCAAATTCCATGGGCTTGACTCGGAAAACCCCATCAACCATATTTCCAACTTCCTGGAGAGGTGCGGGATGATTCGAATGCAAGGTGTTCCGGAAGAATACATCCATCTAAAGTTCTTCCCGTTTTCTCTTGCCGGGAAGGCTCGAGGATGGCTTGACAACTCCAACCCGAACACTTTTCGAACGTGGGAGGCACTAAGTCAAGGGTTCTTGAGGAGATTTTTCCCACCGATGGAGACCGCTCGCCTACGAACTGAGATCATGAATTTTCGACAACAACCGGGCGAGTCCTTGTTCGAAGCTTGGGAGAGATACAAAGGGTTTCAACGGGCATGCCCTCACCATAATCTTCCAGTCGCTCTTATTCTTCACACCTTCTACGAGGGTCTCTCAATGAATACGAAGCAGTCAATCGATAACGCCTCGGGCGGCCTTTTCCTTAGCAAGACGCTTGTCCAAGCCGATGCTCTTTTAGCTCAAATGACGGAGAATGCTTGCAACTGGGGAAGGAATTCAAGGGAGGTGACGAGTTGTGGTGATAGTGAGAACTTGGGGTATCTTATCAAGGATATGCAAAGGACAATGCAACAACTTTCTCAGGACATGGCCGAAATGAGGAGGACCCAACAGCTCAAGCCGATTATGGAAGTTCAATCTTCCATTCCTTCACCTTCGTCCACCTCAGGGTTGCGTTGTGAGGTATGCGGGGGAGGACATGCAAATTTTGAGTGCCAAATGGAGTTGGTATCCAATGAGCAAGCGAATGCTCTCTACCGGAATAACCTCTCTTACCGCAACAACGAACCGGTCCGCCCTCAACGTAACCCATCGTATATCCCTCCAGGTTTTTCCTACCCTAACCAAGCCCAAACACATCCACATCAAAACCAAAACCGCCCCCATCAGCAAAACCCTCAATACCAAAACCAATCCTACCATCAAGCCCCTCCATCCTACCAACCCCCTCCACAAATGAGCCAAGAGATGGACTTTATGCAGAGATATCTCAAGAATCAAGAGGCTTTCAATGCCGCCTAGTTGAAACAAAACGAGGCTATCCATCCGAGCCAAAGGATGCTTGAAACCCAATTGGCTCAACTTGCCCAACAAGTCTCCAACTTCCAATCTCAATCTTCTTCTTCCAAGGGTTTACCTAGCCAACCCCAGCAAAACCCGAAGGGACATATCAACACCATCACTTTGAGGAGTGGCAAGGAGCTTGAGGGCCCAAAAACCGGAGTTGATCAAGGAGTTGGAAGTGAAGTTGTGGTGGAAGATCTAACCGTTGAGGAGGAGGGAATTATTATTGAGGAGGAAAATGAGAAGGTGGAGGAAGCGGTCAAGGGAGACGAGTTGAAAAAGAAAGGGAAAGCGTTTGAGAAGGAAGAGGAGCCGATCATCCAACAAGTCAAGCCATATGCTCCGCCCCTTCCTTTTCCCCAACGCTTCGCCAAGGCGAAGGAAGATGCGAAGTTTGCTAAGTTCATGGAGATCCTCAAAACTCTCCACATCAACATCCCATTCCTTGAGGCGATCACGAACATACCATTCTATACTAAATTCCTCAAGGAGCTTCTCACTAACAAGAGGAGGATCGGGGAGAATGAGGTGGTCTCTTTGACTCAAGAGTGTAGCGCAATCATCAACAACAAGCATCCTCCTGAACTTTCGGATCCCGGAAGTTTCTCCATCCCTTGTTCCATAGGTGATGTGGTGATTAGCAAAGCCCTATGCGACCTTGGTGCTAGCGTGAGTGTGATGCCGCACTCGATTTGCAAACGATTGAAGTGTCACGATCTCGTCCCCACCACTATTTCCCTTCAAATGGCCGATCGTTCTATTCGGCGCCCGGTGGGAGTTCTTGAAGATGTCCCGGTACAAGTGGGAAAATTCTATATCCCTTGCGACTTCATTGTGTTGGATATGGCCGAAGATGCACAAATACCGATTATTTTGGGTCAGCCCTTCTTGGCAACCGCCGGAGCTATGATCGATGTGAAGAACGGCAAGCTTTCTCTCCACATCGGAGACGAAAAGATAGAGTTCAACCTTCAAACTTCTATCGCCGCTCCATCGATTGGGGAATCATGTTATCAAGTCGATATCATTGAAGAATTGGTTGATTAAAAGCTCGGCTCCTTTATGGCCTTGGATGATCCTTTGGAGGAAGCATTGCTAGAAGCTTTCGAACGGGAAACTTTGGAAGGGGAAGTTGCATCCTATGTGTCTATTCTCGACGAAGCTTCTGAATTTTATGGGCCATCTTTGGGAAGCGAACTTATGGCAAATGTGGCGGATCGTGAGCAAAAGGAAGTCATGGGACGAAAGATGTCGGATATTGAATTAAAGCCTTTGCCACCATCTTTAAGGTACGAATTCCCCGGTCCCTCTGAGTCCTTCCCTGTGATCGTTAATGCTAATCTAAATGGCACTCAGCTTCAAAGGCTTCTCGATGTGCTTCACAAGCACATTGGTGCCATTGGATATAGCATCGACGACCTTAAGGGAGTGAGTCCTTCTTTTTGTATGCATAGCATCGACCTCGAGACCGACCATAGACCCTCTAGGCAACCGCAAACGCGGCTTAAACCTAATATGCAATTGGTCGTTAAAAATAAAGTAATGAAATTGCTAGAGGTGGGGATCATCTACCCCATTGCAAACAGTGAATGGGTGAGCCCCGTCCAGGTAGTGCCTAAGAAGGGGGGATGACGGTTGTAAAAAATGAAAAAAAATGAGCTAGTTTCCACTAGGACGGTCACGGGTTGGCGTATGTGCATAGACTACAGAAAATTGAACCACGCCACTAGAAAAGATCACTTCCCCTTGCCCTTCATCGATCAGATGCTGGAAAGACTGGCGAGGCACTCTTACTTCTGCTATTTGGATGGGTTCTCTGGGTTTTTCCAGATCCCGATCCATCCAAACGATCAGGAAAAGACTACCTTTACATGCCCATACGGTACCTTCGCTTATCGGAGGATACCGTTTGGATTATGTAATGCCCCGGCCACTTTCCAGCGCTGTATGATGGCCATTTTCTCTTATTGCATTGAGAGTATCATGGGGGTTTTCATGGACGACTTCTCCGTCTATGGTAACACCTTCGAGGCCTGTTTGAAAAACCTCGAAACGGTGTTATCGAAGTGCGAAGAAGTCGACCTTGTCATCAACTGGGAGAAATGTCACTTCATGGTCCAAGAAGGGGTAGTTCTTGGCCATGTAGTGTCGGAACGGGGTATTGAGGTCGATCGGGCAAAGATCGAGGTCATCGAGAAACTACCGCCCTCGTCTTCTGTAAAAGGGGTGAGAAGCTTCCTTGGGCATGCGGGTTTTTACCGCCGCTTCATCAAGGACTTCTCGAAGGTAGCGAGGCCTTTAACTGAGCTCCTCGCCAAAGATACCCCCTTTTTGTTATCTAACGAGTGTCTTGAGGCGTTTCAGAAGATCAAGCAGGCACTCGTCACGGCTCCTATCATTCAACCGCCCGATTGGGATATCCCGTTCGAGATTATGTGTGATGCAAGTGATTTTGCCGTCGGGGCGGTATTGGGCCAAAGGAAGAACAAATTACCATATGTGATCCATTACGCTAGTAGAACTTTGGACGATGCCCAGTGGAACTACTCCACAACTGAGAAGGAACTTCTAGCGGTGGTTTTTGTCATTGAAAAATTCCGGCAATATTTGTTGTGCTCCAAAGTAGTGGTTTTCACCGACCACTCGGCTCTCAAGTACCTATTGGAAAAGAAGGATGTGAAACCCCACCTCATTCGATGGGTTCTTCTCCTTCAAGAATTTGACATCGAGATACGGGATAAAGCCGGGATGCACAACGTGGTGGCGGATCACCTATCAAGAATCGTGGTTGAGCACAAGGATCCCCCGATCAACGATTCGTTTCCGGATGAACATTTATTAGTTGTGGTGGAGGATGAACTACCGTGGTACGCCGACATAGTGAACTACTTGGTAGGTGGGGTTCTAATGCCGGGATTGACGTCTCATGAGAAGCAAAAGCTCCTTCACGAAGCAAAGTCATACTATTGGGACGATCCGTACCTCTTCAAGTTGTGCAAGGATGGGGTTTACCGGAGATGTGTGCATCAACGAGAAGCTTCCTCAATCATCGCCCACTGTCATGATATGCCTTGTGGTGGTCACGGTGGCCCTTCCAAAACAGCGACAAAGGTGCTTCAATCGGGCTATTATTGGCCCACGCTGTTCAAAGACGTCAACACCTACGTCAAGGCGTGCGATAAGTGCCAACGAAGTGGCAATATCTCCCGGAGGAACGAGATGCCTCTCAACTACATCTTGGAGGTCGAGATCTTCGATGTTTGGGGGTCTGATTATATGGGTCCTTTTCAATCATCAAGGGGTAACAAGTACATCCTCGTAGCGGTGGACTACGTATCCAAATGGGCGGAGGCCGTGGCGAGCCCAACTTGTGATGCCCGGGTGGTTTCCAAGCTCTTCAAGAGAATTATCTTCCCTCGTTTCGGTGTACCAAGGGTGGTAATAAGTGACAATGGATCGCACTTTATTGAGCAAAAATTCCAATCGCTCTTAGCCAAATATGGGGTGGTTCACAAGCGAGGCCTTCCCTATCACCCACAAACAAGTGGGCAAGCCGAGATCACCAACCAGGAATTGAAGAGGATCCTTGAAAAGACCGTCCGTGCATCGAGGAAAGATTGGGCCGAGAAACTCGACGATGCTTTATGGGCGTACCGCACGGCGTACAAGACACCGATTGGAACTATGCCTTTCCGGCTAGTTTACGGCAAGTCTTGCCACTTTTCGGTCGAGTTGGAACATAGGACCCATTGGGCCGTGAAGCGCATCAACTATGACTTGAAGGAGGCGGGCGAGAAGAGGATGTTGCAATTGGAGGAGCTCGATGAAATTCGCCGGGATGCCTATGAGAACAATCAAATTTACAAGCAGAGGACAAAGTTGTGGCATGACAAGAGGTTAAACAAGAGAGAATTCCATGATGGCGACCGTGTCCTATTCTACAACTCGAGGCTAAAGCTCTTTCCCGAAAAGTTGAAGACAAGATGGACGGGCCCATTCCGGGTTGAAAAGGTCCACCCTTTCGGAGTCATTGAGCTTCAAAGGCAAGATGGGGGCACATTCAAGGTAAACGCTTCAAAGCTTAAGCCTTATTTTCACCCCGAAACAATCCTCACGACATGTGTTATTTACTTCCCGAGAGCTGGAGAGTGAAAGTTCATAATGGTCAGGCTCGGGACCTTAAACAAGCGCTTCTAGGGAGGCAACCCTTGTTCTTTTTCTTTTTCTTTATTTCCTTTTATTCTTTTTCTTTGTTTTCGTCTTCCGAGGTATTAGTTCTAGGTTATTCGAAAAGAAAAGAAAAAAAAGAATGAAAAAAGAAGAAAATTTTTGGAGTCGTGAAAAAGAATGAGTGTGGGGGTGTGTAGTTTTGATCCATTTGATGGTGGAAAGGGAGGATTTTTGTTCAACATTCTAGTGAATGGAGGACATTTGGAGTCACTATAAAGTATATTTGGGTGTAGAGGAGTTAGGAAAAAGGTTGGAAGTTAGAAAATTTTTGAGAAGGGTGAACTCAGGGAGGTCACAGGCGTGACCCCCATTGGTAGCGCCCGTGTCCCAATTTGAAGATTTAATTTGCAGATTTGCCGAGAGCGGTCACGGGCGTGACAAGCATTGGTAGCGCCCGTGACCCCTTTTGAGTTCCTGATCCCAAATTCGCCCAACGCCGTCACGGGCGTTACGCCCTAGGGTCACGCCCTTGACCCCGTCCCAGCAATTTCTCAAAACCCAGGTCGTCACGGGCATGACGACCCCTGGTCACGCCCGCTACCCCGCCCCTGCCAATTACTGTTTTCCAGGTCGTCACGGGCGTGTCGACCTGAGGTAACGCCCGTGACGACCTAATTTTCAGAAATTAAAAGCCCCATTTCACGATTTCATCCTCATTCTTCCTCCACCTTCTTCCCACCCGTGACATTTGCTCTCTTTCTCTCAAACCCTAACTCCCAAATTCTTCTTCTTCTACACTCTCATCTCCTTCATTCTCCCTCAAATCTTCACTTCCCTCCATCCTTCCACTTCAAAAACCCTAATTTCACCCTTCTCCATCCCTCACTCACCCTCACTCTTTCTCTCAAAACCCTAACCTTCAAGAGCCACCAGTACCACCATCCTCCACCACATCCACCACCTTTACCATTCACCTTTCTCTCTCTAGAATCATAACTCCAACCCTTGTGAGTTGGGTGCTAGAGAAAGAACGGTTCACCCTAGCCTCCTCCTCTCTTCAGATCTACTATCCTTTGAAGTTATTCGGTGAAAGATGGCTAGCTCTAGTTGGTCCAAGCGCCAACGCCAATCCACCTCCGGCCCCGGTTCCTATTCCAGTAGGGGACCACCACCACCCCCTAAAGGTATGGCACCTCCCATCCGTTCTGAATCTGAGTTGAAGAACCCCTTTTGAGAACAGAGCAAAGGACGTTCACTCACTGCACAGCAAGGACGTCTATGACAAACACCCTGAAGGACATTGACACGGCTCAATGAGTTTTGAAGTGAAAGACAAATGACGACACTTAATCAGGGAAGTTGTTCTTTTTAGCAAGAATCTTGTTTTTCCTTTGTCATCGTCTAAACTAGACTGATTGATTTTATACGCTATCTTGCAGACAAAATCAAGGAAGAAAATGGAAAGAACTCTCAGAAGATCTCGCCGAAAAAGGAAGAAAAACTGCGAAGAGAAATCTGGGCAAAAATAGAAGCTTTCTCCAACGGATGCAAGATCCAGCACAACGTTTTAAATAGACACACTCAAGACGAAGAAAGGCATTCGATTCCACGGAAGCAATCGACAATTCAAACAAGGATTGTGTTCTTGTGTTTGAGTGAAAAGTTTTCGGAGTGTTCTTGTGAGAAAAGTGCTATCAAACTCTAAACGGATCTAGAGTTGTGTTAGGATTTTTTTGTTTTGATTCCTAGACGGAATTAGGATTCAATTCGTGTTTACACCAAACTGTGATTTGGTGGGTGAAATTTTCCAGAAATAAGAAGCGTCCATTGTAAGGCACTTGGTTCTCTGTAACCCTAAGGCCCTTTACCTTAGGTGATATTCAACGCTATTCAATTGACTGAAATAAAGGAGGTTATTCATATTCCACTTATTGTCCTTTATCTTATTATCAGTTATTGAATGTTGTTGAACCTTAATCTGAGCAAGATTAAGGAACTAACGTCCTTTACCAATGATCTAATTTTGCAGAAATTGTCATAACCCTATTCATCCCCCCCCCCCTCCTAGGGTTCTTTCAATTGGTATCAGAGCCTAGTCCACTGATAACTTAGAGACTAATCGCTCTGTGGCAAAGATCATGGGAGATCACAACATGGGAGACCTAAGTCAAGGACGTTCATGGAACAGATCACCTTTACTGATAGGTGACAACTACAGAATTTGGAAGCGCCAAATTGAGATCTTCTTGAGAAATCAAGATGAGGACATTTGGGACGTAGTCACCAAAGGAAATTATCCTACTCCCTAGAAGACTGCTGAAGATGGAACTACAAGTGACAAACCAATATCTGAGTATACACCTAAAGAAAAGGAGCAAGCAAAGAAAAATACTCATGCACATTATCTTTTAATTTGCAATCTTAACTCTAATGAATTTGAAAGAGTGTCTAATTTTGATACAGCTCAGCAAATATGGAACTACTTGGTCACAACTTATGAAGGCACAAACCAAGTAAAGAAGACCAAGGTCAACATACTAGTTCAAAAGTATGAAGGCTTCAAGATGGAAGAAAATGAGTCCATTGAGTCAATGTTCAAAAGATTCAGTGCAATCATCAACCATCTCAAGTCCCTTGGAAAATCCTATTCCAATGAAGAACAAGTGAACAAGGTCCTTCAGTGTCTTCCTAGGCACAAGTGGGGACCAAAAGTAACGGCAATAGAAGAAGCTCAAGATCTAGAAACTTTGAAAATTGAAGACAGAGCTGATTGGCAAACTCCTTACACATGAGATACGACTGTCGGAAGGCAGTCAGACCAAGGACATTGCCCTCAAAAGCACCAAGGAACCAGAAGAAGAATCAGAGGATGATGATGAAGAAACCATGGCCATGTTAGCTAAAGGTTTCAGACGACTATACAGAAAGAATCCTAGATTCCGTAGCTATCTAAGAGAATCATCCTCTAAACAACCTTCACCCAAAGGTAAAATTCAAACCAAGGATGATAGTGAATATAAATGCTTTGCTTGTGGTGCAATAGATCACTTGGTCAGGGAATGTCCTCATGTAAAGAAAGTCAAAGAACAAAGTGACTTCAGAGGAAAAAGAGTGAGCAGCAAAGCCATGGTTGCCACATGGAGTGAAAGTGAAGGTAGTGAAAATGAAAGTGAGTCCGAGGAAATTGCAAACCTTTGTCTCATGGCAAAGGACCTTACAGAAACTCAAGTAGATGGAACACAGACGGATGACGATGATGAGGTATTTACAAATCTCTTTCAGAAATGTCCTCCACATAATTTGAGACCAAGATTACTCAATCTGCTTGATTACATTGCAACCCTCACCGACAAAGTACAATATCTCACTAGAATTGCTGAAACAAACTCCAAAACCATAGAAACTCAATTGGAGATAATTAAAAATCTTACCTCTGATAATGTTAGCATGAGAAATGAAATGATACAGAACCGAAAAGAACTGAATTCCATTCTCAAGCAAGAAATTAATAAATTTCATTCTACCATAAATCCTGAGAAGAAAACCTCTACAGATAAACCTGGTTCACCCAAAACCAAACCAGAAATCTTACCCCCCCATAAACCCACAGATATACCAAAACCAAGAACCAAAACAAAGTGGGTTCCAAAGAAGCCAAACAACAAACATGTTCTCCCAAACAAAGAAACCTTTCATAAACCTCCTGGTCCAAAGAAAGGTATAATGTCCTTCAGTGCAGGTATGTCTCAGGGCTCACAACGACCTCTGGTATTTGGATAGCGGATGCTCGAGACTTATGACTGGAGATCCAACCAAATTCAGAGAACTCAAGGACATCAGAAGTGGGAAGGTAACGTTTGGAGACAAAAGCCAAGCGAAGATCCTTGGAGTCGGCAAGGTCGGTAAGGACTCAATTAACTGTATAAATGATGTATATTATGTAGAAGGTTTAGAGTATAATCTTTTAAGTATTTCTCAGTTTTGTGATAGAGGTTATAAAGTCTAGTTCAATAAGAACTCATGCGTCGTAGAAAAAGAATCTCATGAAATAGTCCTTAGAGGTCATCAAATGAACAATGTGTATGTTATTGATCTCAGTGATCATATGACAAAGGACCTCACCTGTCTTAGAGTTGCATCAGATTAAACCTGGTTATGGCATCGTATATTGGGACATGTGAACATGAAAACCCTTCAAAAGCTAAAACACCTAGGCTTGGTTAGAGGACTACTATCTCAAAATTTCGTTCGTGACAAAGTATGTGATGCATGTACTAGAGGCAAACATACCAGAACCTCCTTCAAACCTATATATCAAGTAACCACCTCTAGATGTTTAGAACTGTTGCATATGGACCTCTGTGGACCAATTCCATACAAAAGTCTAGGAGGACGTTCATACATACTAGTCATTGTTGATGATTATTCTAGATTTACCTGGGTTTTATTTTTGAAGGATAAGACAGAGGCTTACCCAGAATTTGAGAAACTATACAGGCAACTCAGGGTCCTTACAGGACTCAATCTGGTGTCTATAAGAACAGATCATGGAAAAGAGTTTGATAATCGAGATCAATTTGGAAAATTCTGTGATCAAGAAGGGGTTACACATAAGTTCTCTGCCCTAAGGACACCACAACAGAATGGTGTGGTTGAACGGAAGAACCGCATACTGGAAAACATGGCCAGAACAATCATCAGTGAGAACAACTTACCCCTCTTTCTTTGGGCTGAAATTATAAATGCTTCAAATTATATTCTCAACAGATGTACCATAAAGTCCTTCATGAAGAAGATACCCTATGAGTTGTTCAAAGGTAAGACACCAAATGTAGCTCATCTCAAGGCCATTGGATGCAAATGCTTCGTTCATAACAATGGCAAGAAGGCCTTAAGCAAATTTGAGCCAAGAAGTGAAGAAGGAATTCTGGTAGGTTACTCCTTATCTAGCAAGGCCTACAGAGTCTACATTAAAGCATCAAAAAAGGTGGAGGAATCAATTCATGTTTTCTTCGATGAAACTTCCACCGCTTCATCAGAAAGGTCCTCCATCAAATTTCAGATTCATCAAGATGATGATGACGAGGACACCCCTCGTATATTTCAGCAAGGTCCTCTTCAACAAAATGAAGAACCTCCTCCTGATGACACCATGCAATCAACTTCAGAACATGAGGAAAATGAAGCTCAAGGACCTCCACATGATGAAGAAGGACCTTCCTCAAGTGAAGGACAAGGACCTTCACTGACAGAAACTCCTCAAATGACTGATACTGCACAACAGAACACCGAGGAGTCATTTAAACCTGCTCATCCAGCCGACAATCTCCTTTCTGGTCTGGAGACAGGTATTAGAACTCGATCCTCTCTTAGAAACTTTTGTGCCTTTCACGCATTTGTTTCTCAGATTGAACCTAAAGGACTTGAAGAAGCTCTAAAGGACAGCAACTGGATCCTAGCTATGCAAGAAGAATTAAATCAATTCGAGTACAACAAAGTATGGAAGCTTGTCCTAAGACCCAAACACCATCCAGTCATTGGTGTAAAATGGGTCTACCGCAATAAATTAGATGAACATGGCACTGTCACAAGAAACAAGGCAAGGCTAGTTGCCAAAGGGTACAACCAAGAAGAAGGCATTGACTATGAAGAAACCTTCGCACCATTTGCAAGACTCGAGGCCATTAAAACAAAACAATGATGGCATCTTTCTTAACCAAAGTAAGTATGTCAAAGAGCTTCGGAAGAAATATGGATTAGAGAAAGCTAAACACTGCAGTACCCCAATGTCCTCCACGTTAAAACTTGATCAGGATCTACACGGAATATCGAGGTATGATAGGATCTCTACTTTACTTAACTGCAAGTCGTCCAGACATAATGTTTAGTGTTTGTTTATGTGCCCGATTTCAAAGTGCACCCAAAGAATCTCACTTGATTGCTGTCAAAAGAATTTTGAGATATCTCGCAGGCACCAAGGACCTTGGTCTATGGTACCCTAGGAACAATGCCCTGAACCTCATTGGATACACAGATGCCGACTTTGCTGGTTCCAGGACTGATCGGAAAAGCACACCTGGAGGCTGTCAAATGCTTGGCTTCTCCCTAATCTCTTGGCAATCCAAGAAACAGAATTTCGTTGCCCTTTCCACTGCAGAAGCAGAATATATAGCAGCCGGTGCTTGCTGTGCTCAAACCCTATGGATCAAACAGCACATAAAGGACCTTGGGATAGAACTCTCAAATATTCCCATCAAGTGTGATAACAAGAGTGCTATTCAAATCACCAAAAATCCAGTTCAGCACTCCCGCACCAAACACATTGAAGTACGACATCATTTTATCAGAGATCACGTTGACAAAGGCCACATTACACTGGACTTTGTCCCCACCCATCAACAACTGGCAGATATCTTCACCAAGGCCCTTCGCACTGAGCAATTCATCTGCAATCGAAGGGAACTTGGCATGCTACAACCTGATGACCAGTTGAGGGGGAGTTAGCATCCCTCTATCCAAGGGGAGCGAAGGTCCTCTACCACCAGGTATGTTCCTATCTACAGGCTTATCAAGGTCCTTGACATCATTGTCATAGAACCTCATTGAGCCTCACTCTTATCATAAAAAACCTGGCAATAAAGTTACGCAACAGTTCTTTAATAATTGCTTTGCTTAACTCAAGTTTTACTTTTCAAAATTTTGAAAAAATTACCCCTCTCCTCTTTTCCCCCTCTCCCTTCCGTCAGTTTCCCTCATTAAAACACACGGTTACCAAAATCATTTTCCATAAAATAATTTCCCAAAATCTTCCCAAATCACTTCCCTTTCCCACTTTCCAAAACACATCCCATCATCATTAAACACCCTCCAACCGTCACCTTTACCTTCCCTAGTTAAATCCTCCAATTTTCACACCTTCCCCATTTACTGCCCTCTCTCCTTTTTTATCCAAAAACTCAACCACCCTCTTCATCTATTTAAATCCTCCTCGTTTTACCCTTCTCTCCCATCCCCATCTTCACAGTCTCCATCATCCTCTACCCCACCATCTTCCTCCTTCAATCTCTCTCCCCCCCCCCTCCCCCTCTATTCTTCCAATCATGAAGAAACGCCCAGCCGTCAAAAACACTGCCCCATCTCCCCCTGCAGGGGTCACCAAACGACTACGCTCTCGCAAGTCGTCCCCTAACCCTCCAGAATCCACTCAATCTCGCTCATCCTCATCCACCGACCTTGCACTCCAAACTCAACCACAAGCCCTCCATGCAATCACCCACGAGCAACGTCTGCAAGCCCTTTCTCATCGACAAATCTTATGCTGTGAAAATGTCGACGCCGATGCTCTTCTCACCATCTTCCCATCATTCTCCACACTGAAGGAGCTTGGATGCTACACCTTCTTCGACTGTGAACCGGTAATTTATCCATCTCTTGTTCTTGAGTTTTTTGCAAATCTCATCCCAGACTCCAAACGTCCCTCTGTAAAATCACTTGTCTCTGGTGTTGAAATCTTGCTGACCCCCACCCTGGTTGAACGTATCCTTCACCTCCAACCCAGTCCCACCAAACCACCTTTATCCATCGCGTCTGACCCCAAACAAGAACTCCGTAGGCAATTCGCCCGCCCCACTGAACAAAAGAACACTCAGTACACCAGCCTGACGGCTGAAGCTCGTTTCCTCTATTACACCCTGGTTCGCACCATCCTTCCCCAGGGTACAAACAAGGAAACCATAAATGAACCCTGTGCCATTTTTATCCTGAACGTCCTCAACAATCGTCATCCTGACATTGGGGAACTAGTTGTTCAACATTTCCTTAAAGCTGCTGCCTCTCCTTCTGGCCCCCTCCCCTATGGGAACCTGCTCACCAAAATTTTCCGCCATTGCAATGTTCCTCTTGACAATGATGAGATGTCCTCCTTCAATTTACTCAAAATTGGCCCTTCAGTCCTCATCTCTCTTGGGTACCAGCAACAACCAAATGGCTCCTGGCTTCATCTCGATGAAGTCAAAGCGGTAGAAGCCTCCAGCTCTGCCGCTGCCACAAAAGATGCCTCCAACGCCCTTCATATTCATCTCTCCAACATCAACTCTGCTGTTGAGGCCCTTCACCAGGAGGTTCGACACCTACAACAGGAGGTAAAGGTCCTACGTGAGGCACGGTCTGCACTGATCGAGGCTGTCTCTCTCTCAAAGGATGTTGCTCCAGCAGGCATGCAGGCTCCCCCAAGCACCCCCACACCAAGCTCTCCCAATGCTCTTCTCGACTCTACCCCCGCAGATCCCCAATCATAAATGCACTTTTTCTTCTGTGTCTATTTTGAACAATTTTTTTTTTTGCCAAACATTCTAATGTATCCTCATCAAGCATCGGTATAACACTTAGGGGTTCAAGAACCATGAAGGATGTTTTGAAGCCAGATGGGTATGAGGACGTCGCCTAGATCAGTCGGGAAGGTCATTCACCCTATAGTTATCTCGTTCTGGACACGCATTGAGGACATTTATCTGGAGCTGGTTGTTCTTTTCAACTTGGTTTGTGTTTTTCCTTTTGGACGTCAAGGAAGTTTATTACTAAGCTTTCCTAAATGCCAAGGGTTGATCCATTTGGAGGTCGTTAGCCTTCTATGCAATCTGAATATACGCATGAGGACCTTCATTTTGAATCTTCTGGGAATTTAGACGCCCAAGGCCATTCACTACTGAAGGAAGAAACACAGCAGCCTTGTTGGACAATTGACAGCCACGAATTTGGAATCCAAATGAAGAATGATGCTCCAATGAGAAAGCGCCACGTGTGATGTTTCTAGTGCCTTCCAATTGATCTAGAAGCTTCTTATTTTAGTTACATATTAGTTTATTCTTATGTAATTAGTTTAATTAAGTAAGATTAGGACGTTTTCTTTTTGCTCAAGAAACTCTTAATTAGAGTTCAGCTGGGTTTTAAATACCCCTCTGTAATGTCCTTTGGGGAACAGTGAATTGTTGAAATAGATGAGTCTTGAGCTTGCTTTGTTTGTGAGTTCTAACAACTCTCAAATTCTACCTCAGTATCTTGATTTGGCAATCAAGTGGTGAATAGGTAGGACTTGATTTGATCCTTAGAAGGTGTGTCTGTAACTAAGGATTGGATTAAGATTGCCCTAGTGATAATCGATCATGGTGTGTCTGTATTGATTGATAATCACTTGTTTCTATCCTTTATTTTCTGTATTTTCCATCTCCTTGTTGATCCCAATCCATTTGAACCCTTGAGAAAACGCATCTGTTGAGTTTGTTAAGGTCTGAAGGACCTTCAGTGTGTGCCCAGATCAGTGCAGTCTGATTTGGTTTGGTCTGGGATACATCACATTCCTCCTGTTTCCTTTTTGCTTGAAAGTCAAAAAGGGGGAGATGAACTTTGCATAGTATGATAGGCCTTTCTTTTGGCTTTCCATCAGGGACTGTACAAACAAACAGAACTGTCCTTTGATATATCCCTGTATGAATGATCTATTTGTGTTATATATGCTGCACATACTATGCTTGTATCTAGTTTTTGTCTTTCACTCAAAAAGGGGGAGATTGAAGAACCCCTTTTGAGAACAGAGCAAAGGACGTTCACTCACTGCACAGCAAGGACGTCTATGACAAACACCCTGAAGGACATTGACAAGGCTCAATGGGTTTTAAGTGAAAGACAAATGACGACACTTAATCAGGGAAGTTGTTCTTTTTAGCAAGAATCTTGTTTTTCCTTTGTCATCATCTAAACTAGACTGATTGATTTTATATGCTATCTTGCAGACAAAATCAAGGAAGAAAATGGAAAGAACTCTCAGAAGATCTCGCCGAAAAAGGAAGAAAAAATGCGAAGAGAAATCTGGGCAAAAACAGAAGCTTTCTCCAACGAGTACAAGATCCAGCACAACGTTTTAAATAGACACACTCAAGACGAAGAAAGGCATTCGATTCCACGGAAGCAATCGACAGTTCAAACAAGGATTGTGTTCTTGTGTTTGAGTGAAAAGTTTTCGGAGTGTTCTTGTGAGAAAAGTGCTATCAAACTCTAAACGGATCTAGAGTTGTGTTAGGCTTTTTTGTTTTGATTCCTAGACGGAATTAGGATTCAATTCATGTTTACACCAAACTGTGATTTGGTGGGTGAAAATTTCTAGAAATAAGAAGCGTCCATTGTAAGGCGCTTGGTTCTCTGTAACCCTAAGGCCCTTTACCTTAGGTGATATTCAACGCTATTCAATTGACTGAAATAAAGGAGGTTATTCATATTTCACTTATTGTCCTTTATCTTATTATCAGTTATTGAATGTGGTTGAACTTTAATCTGAGCAAGATTAAGGAACTAACGTCCTTTACTAGTGATCTAATTTTACAGAAATTGTCATAACCCTATTCACCCCCTCCCCCCCTCTAGGGTTCTTTCATGAGTCAATGGTGGTAGCAGACCCTTCTAGAATAAATTGGCGTGCCGATTGGCATAGGGATAAATACCTAAAGTTCCGGACTAGGAAGATTGCGGTCCCCTTTATTTACCACGAAGAGACATGTCGGGACATGAATCTTAAACCTAGTCTAGACCACCTTTTCGGAGTCCTAGGGTGGCAAATATTTGTGAAAATCAAGACTAAAGTTTATGACCAAGTTGTTCTTGAGTTACTTAGTTCCTTGCAAGTCGAAAGGCCAAATCGGAGTGACGCTACTTTGAGCTTTCAAATCAATGGGAGGCTAGTGCAACTCACTTTGAATGAATTGAGTGAAAAATTGCACCTTCCTGTGGGTGGTATCCCCGCCAAGGAGATCGAACGTTTCCCGGCCAATAGGGCCATGAAGCTCCTAACTTGTTGGGCCAGGGCGGATGTTGGTACATTTGGCTTGCACCGCCATTACTTTGACCCCAAGCGCACCAAAGCACGAGATTTTTGCAATCCCGTCGTACGATACTTGCATCGCTTGATCACCAATTCGGTAGTCGGGCGCGATGAAGGGCGCAACAACGTCCGCAAGGTGGATCTCTTCATCATCTTTAACACCTTGCTTGGCCGGAGGGTCAACACGGCCTCAGTGATTCTCCACCGGCTCCATGAGATTTCACGGGCGACCCGGAAGTACACCATTGGTATGGGGCACATCATTTCTTATATTATCGAACGGTGTGGCTTCGGGACCTACATGAAGAGGGCAGCCCCGCACTTTGAGTGTCAACCCCTGGACGGCGTCCGGCTTATAAACATGAAAATCTTTATCCATGACCGCCTGCTCATCAATTAGGCGCACGGCACGAAACCCCGCCGAATGACCAACTTCGACTTTCGAACGAACGCGGCTCGCCTTGATGTTAGGGACCGAAGTACTTGGTCCTGCGAGCTGCGGAGCAATGTCATACTCCAAGGTGAACCACTTGAGGTAGAGAGTGAAGACGAGGGGAGCCCTCTAGGGAGTGAGGAGGAGCAAAGTGAGGAAGAAGAAGAGGAGAGTGAGGAGGAAGGAGGAGGTGAGGGGCAAGCGCAAATGCCTTCCGGCATGGGTTCGGTGGACTTCTCTGCTATGTCCACCCAACTCAACAACATTTATGCCGGCATCCAGGACATCCGCACCCTCCAACAACAAGATCATGCGATATTGGAGAACCTCCAAACAAGGGTGCAGCAACATGATGAGATTCTCAATGATCTCCGCTACGGCTACTATAGCGGAGGCGGCCAACGCCCACCCTACAGATGGTTCCCACCGCCGGCTACTACCCCTCCGATCGTCCCCCTACCGGGGGCTTCGATCAACAGTGATTGTAAGAGTCCCCCCCCCCAATCTCTTTCATTGTTTATATTGCTTGTTTTTGCATGACAAGTGTGGGGGGGTGCTTATTTTGCTCGGTCGAGTTTAGGTTATGTTGTTGGGTGTGTGAATCCCCTCTCTCCCCCTAGTGTCTAAGGTTTCAGTCTGTGGAGTTGACGTTTTACATCCATGATTGGTCGTTGAAAGTCATGGTTTGTTGGATAGTCAGCACTCTTTTGAGTGTGCGACTCTTGTGCTGTGTTTTTCCCGATTTTCGCTCAACAACATCGAGCATTACACGGATCATATCCCTCATAATGTACATGTTGTAAATATCTTTATGTTTTTGTTACTTTTCGTTGTTTTTCTCTTTAGTTTTCTGTGGTCGTTGTACATATTCATGCATGCCTTTTTCTTTCTCTTTCTTTTCCTAACCATTCCTTTTTCCCCTTTGTCCCCCGATGATTCGGTGTTTACTTATGACTTCCAAAAGCTTCTTGGTAAGACCGTTCCTCTTCTCTTTATCGTTTCTTTCTCTTATTCCGTTCTGCTGCATACATGGTTTTTCTCTTTTTGGTGGCGCACCCCTAGTATGCTACTTGTTGGGACTTTTGTTGTTGGAGCCGTGTGGGCTCGGGGCGCCACCCCTTTCCTTTGTGTTCTTTGTTTGATTGTTTGCTGTTTCGCGCTAGGTGCTTGTTTATATCTTTTTCTACCATTCATGAAACACCTTTCCCACAATGAGGACATTGTAGATTTTAAGTGTGGGGGGGGGGAGTTCTTTATGTTTTGGGTAGCTCACTTAGTTTCATTTTATTTCTTTTTCTTTCTTGTTGTTTTTCTTTCTTAAAAAAAAGAAAGAAGAAAAAAATTAGAATGTCATTAGGTTAGGTTAGGTAATCCTCAGGTGATAATTATAATCTAAGTAGTACCTCTTGTAGCTTGGTTTAGCCTTTGCATAACCGACTGTGATTCAAACTTTAGAAAAGAATTTTCGAAACTTTCTTGATTTGGGATTGCACCTTGATAGTAAAGATTGATGGCCCTTCTTGACCCATTGATGTGAGCTTTGCGCATGAACGTTTATGTTCTCTGATTGGTTGTTGAGCACAAACCCGTGAGACTACTAAGCCAAAATGACTAATCATTTTCTTTAGTCTCGTATCCCCATGTGTGACTCAACCTTGGTTGCGATCTCTAGAACTTGCTTTTCATTTCTTTGAAACTGCATTTTGCATCATGCATTGACAATATGATTGAGGCATTCATTCTCGCTTATTTTAGCTACATAGCCAGATAGCCACCCGAATCATGTAATTTTCCGCCTTTAACCCTTCTTTTAGCCTTTGATTACTCCGTCCTTTTTGAAATAAATCGAAATTTCAACCCTTGGCCGAGTACATATCTTCCTACCCTAAGCTATTGCTTGGAGTTTATTGAAGTGCGATTAGTAGGGTTACTTGTGAATACACTTATAGAATGGTATGTTGGGAATGTCATGATCTTTATTCACACGCTTCGAAAAAAAAAAGAAAAAAAAAGAAAAAAGGAAGAAAGCAAAAATCGAAAAAAAAAGAAAAAAAGAAAAAAAAGAAAAAAAATAGAAAAAAAAAGGAAGCAAAAGTGTGACGGCACATGAGGAATCTAGTATTACGGCGGTTTCCAATAAATGTTTCGGGTTTATTTTAATTGCTTATGGGTGAGTAAGGTTAGATAATGTTGCGTGAATTTGGCGAAGTATAACTCCAAGCTTGGCTTCGAGCTCCACTTATCCAAATACTTTCCGTCCCTTACCCCTATTCTTAGCCCCGTTACAACCCCTTCAAAGACCTCTTGATTGTCATTTGCATTTTGCATCTAGCGGCGGAGAATCGAGATGATTATCAAGCTTATGGTAGATAGTTCCCTAGCTTAGAGTATTGAGAGAACCAGACATCGTTTACATTTTCAAAACACATGAGAGGAGTGTTTTCACATTCCCAAAAAAGAGGATTGCTCTCAACTGTCTTAGTTTCATACTCATACATGTGCTTTCTCGCTAATTTGGTGACGGAGGGTGATTGATTTGATCTTGATGGTGTAACTCCTCTAAATCCTTTTCGAAAATTTCCCTCTATCTTGTGCCAAAATATTTTAATCACTTTTGGCTGTGTTTTGGTTAGGCCTAGTTGCTTGAAAGTTCTGCTAACGCTTACCTGTTGGGGTTGAAAATTTCTTGGATTGGCACTCCTCTGACCTAATTCTTCTCATGGCTTTTGTGGGTAGAGTTGCTACAAACCCTCATGAGACCTACCTCATCCAACCGGGCTGCCGGGGGGTTCAAAGGGCTTGGTGCATACGCAAAATGCACCCGTTGTCTCCCGCAAAAGCGGAGTTTGTGTTTTAGTTTCAGGTAGTATTTGTGTACTTTGGCTCGGGACGAGCAAAGCCCTAAGTGTGGGGGGTGTTTAGGCTCAATTTTGAGCCTAAGTATCGCTCCTCTTACTTAGAATTATTGCTCGTTACCCTCCTTAATAATTGCCGCTTATCTGTTTTCCTTTAGTTTCATGCAGGTTAGTTTGGGTCTGAGGCATTGGGAGTTGCTTGGTCGACGTCGTCGAGAACCCGACTCGGGAATTCAAGGAAGCAACTCCGGGAATTTTTGGAGTGGCCCCCGTCCTGGAGCTAAGGCAAAGAGGAGTCAAGGAAACCCAGGAGGTCACGGTCATTACCCCCCAAGGGTAATGCTCGTGACAAAAGAAGAAAAAAGAAGTTGCTGAAACCCAGGAGATCACGGGCGTGACCCCCATTGGTAGCGCCCGTGACCAATTTCAGCAGAATTTCTCCCATTTTGCCGAGAGCGGTCACGGGCGTGACGATCCTTTGTAGCGCCCGTGACCCAGCTGAAGGAATTCCTGAAGTTGCTGAAACCCAGGAGGTCACGGGCGTGACGGCTTGTGGTAGCGCCTGTGACCCTAGCGAAGACTTCTTGTTCGAGAATTTAAAATCGCCTCGTCACGGGCGTGACGACCCAGGGTAGCGCCCGTGACAACCATGTCCGAATGGAGTTTTGAGGCCAAAACGACGCGTTTTAGTTATTTTTCTCCCAATGTATTTAAGCTCGGTCCAAAACTAAACCTAGTTATCTTTTGTTCATTGTTCATCTTTGCTTTGTAGAGAGCTTAGCACTCTTCCCTAAGGGGATCTTCTCATTTTAATCACAAAAACTTGTCTTTCTTTGAGTATCCTTGGTTTGGATTATTGCATTTTGAAGAAGCATTTATTTTGAAGAAGTATTTATTCAAGTTTTGGTGTTCTTTCATCTTATTATTATTATTATCATCCTATTTTGGGTAAGTCTCCATTTACTCTCTCTTAATTATTGTTTTAACTACTGTTTGTGTTTAATCTTGTTGTGTTCCCTCTTCTAGATATCATGCTTAGGGTTCTTATGTTAAGCTTGTTAGTTTTATTGTTTATCATCATGATTAGTAGCTAGTACCCTTAAGGTTTAGGGGGAGGTTTAGCCTCTAATGGGATCCCGTTTCTAAGGTTTGACTTAGTTAGGGCATTAAGCCTTGTTTATGAGGTTTTCATCCAAAAGCTCTCTTGGTTGTGGAGTTTAGTAAGTAGTGGAAGCCCGCTAAACCTACTTAAACACAATCCTTAGGGCAATTGGATGGATACCCGAGCAACTCCTCATTCATTTAGTGGAGAAGCTCGGGTAGGGTGAATTGCACATCAAGCCCTCTTGGCAAGTCCTCATTCATTTAGTGGACGAACCTCGATGGTTAAATCCGGGTACACCTCGGGAGAGGCCCCGGAGTGGCTCTAATCCTTGCAATAACCTAAACTCTATCCCGGCTTAGTGTCCTGATTGAGGCTTTCCAGTGATTGAGATGACCATTAGGAGGCGATACCGACCCTTGAGCCTCTTTTCCTCTGTTTTCGGCCGATAATTTATCTTTGTTCCCTGTTCCCCTGCTTAATCTTTTTATTACCTTAAACTAAGCATAGTAGTAAAAGTTTTGATGAAAAGAGCTTGCTCCCTGTGGATACGATACAATTCCCGCACTGTATTGCGGACGAAACAGACCCCATGAAGGACTAAGTCGGAAAATAATCGAAATGACTGAAAGGCTATAATATTAACTTGGCCAAAATTTCGTAACAAATTCAAGTCCCTGTTTCGGCTATTTACTTAGCCTAACAATTAATACAAAAATGGGTCAAAATAATGGTTATTCATTTTAACCTAAATCAAACCCAAATAAACATTAAAATTTCCCAAACGAACTACGATCGGTTTGATCCCCTTCAAAGGGGTACGTAGGCAGCTCATGATAATTAGTGAGTGCAACCCGAATTCCAAATTAACCTAATTTCCCCCTAACATGCACATGAAGAATGTGTACGGGTAGTACCCTTCCTAGAAGGTGCCTATTCGGCCACTATCTGATGCAATTAAGTTACGGGTCGGAAATAAAGGCTGATGTGTAATTTACCTCGACTAAAATAAAACAAAAGAAAGAAAGACAGTTAAACGAAGCGAGTCGGAATCAAAAGGTGGTCTCCCAAACGGGGACGTAATTAAGGAGGTTCATCCTCTTGAATAGGGTCGTATTCAAAGAAAATAATAAACCAATATATACAAAAATATGTCGGGAGATTGTGTGGGCAATTTATTTAATTTTTTTATGTTATTAAATTTTTTTGCTCTACAACTACTCCTCTCAAAGCCAAACTCACTCAATCTCATTCATCAAATTATCCTCTCTCTCTCATACTCATTCACTCACCAATTCCCTCTTCTATTCATTCTTCTACTCATCCATTCTCTCTAACTCTCTCTAAACAACCTATATAATCTCCATTCTCATACTACTAACCTATCCATCGTATCCTCTTATCACCATCCTCATATCATCGTAATTCCTATCCTTACCATTTCCTAATTCCCTACTCCCACCATATCCAAAATACCACAAAAAACCCTAAGCCTAAACACATAAAAGCCACAAAAATCCCTCTTTTCTACCTTCTTCCCCATCACTTTTCCCTACTTCTTTTGGTTTGTTTTAGCACTTTTGAGGAGTATTATTCAAGGGTATTAAGAGGAGCATTTTCAAGCACAAGAGCAAGGCAAGGCCTCTTCTTCAAATTAGCACAATGTAAGATCTAAAGCTTCCTTTGTTTCCTTGTAAATAATGCGTAAATGTTGTACTTTTTATTTTATAATTCATGTTGCATGTTCAATGAAATAGTTCTATAAAGTTCCTATTTATTCTCTTTTCCAAATCTTATAAAAGCACACTTAAAACTTTTAGTAAAGTCTTTCCTTTTGTGAGCGGCGAACTCCTAAAGTTCCTACTTTCGAGTTCGTAGCCTTACCCCCGGATCCACTCTTGAGTTTCGTAGGTGGAGTCTTTCTTTCTTTTCTCTTTGGTTTGTCTTGGCTTTTCCCTTAAAAAGCCGCGTGGCGACTCCAATTTCTAACTAAAAACACATCGGGTTGTATAAACTGTGGTAAAACATGGTTTACAATGTGCCGATGCAACCTTAAGGCTTTTCTTTATGTATTTCTAAATAATGTTTGCATAGATTGCTTTCTTCCAAGCCTAACATTTAAATGAGGGAGTTGGATTAAATTTGGAAGAGTTTGGAACAAGCGGATGTTCACTCTTAAAGGTTTAATTCCAATAACTCATAAAATGCATAAGTAAAGGAAAAGTCATTTTACAAATATTATTCCTGAAATATGTAATTAAAATTCCTTAAAGGGTCTTTTTTAAATGTTCAAACCCCAGCACAAATCACCGAATCACACCCCAATCCAACGTGGACGTTCGGAAGCACGAAAGGCGAGGAAAAATGTCCACACTAAGCTATAAAAGATCAGTTATGGCCCACTTGCACTTGTACACGAGGAATTCGCTCATCATAAAATGCTTGGGGTTGAAAATCTCAAAGAATGACAACTTTTCGACTTAGGTACCCTTGTTTGTATACATTCGCGCTTTCCATGTGATTGATAAGGTCAGTTGAGCAACTAGGTGCATTGTTATGAATGTGAATATCTCTTTTCTTCTTGTTTTTAGTTTTGTTTTTCTCTCTTCAATCCCTTCTCTCTTCCATTTCTCTTATAGCTTTTGTAGGTATAGCTACTATAAACCCTCACAAGACTCACCTCGTCCACCCATGCTACTTAGCGGTTTAAAGGGCTTGTTTTTCCCGTTTCCTCAGCCCAAATCCAATCCTTATCCTAACCCCTTTCCCTCTTATCTCCTCGACCCATATCAATCCCTCCTACCCAGCCCATCTCATTCCTCTCTCATCTCCTAACTGCTCTCAGCCCAAACCCATCTAACCCACCTAACCCTCACACCCTAACACTAATTCAAACCCATTGATTTTCTCAGCCCTAAAACCTCCAATTTTCCCTTCTCGCTCCCCATTTCTCAAATCTCTTTTTCTCTCTCATCCTCTCCTTTTCTCTTCTTTCTGTCTTCTTCCCCGAAAACCCACATCTAAACCCTCCATCTTTCTCTCTCTCTCTCTCTCTCTCTCTCTCTCTGTCTCTCTCTCACTTCTCTGATTTTATTTCCAAATTGAGACCACCCTACTCCTTCTCCCTCATTCCAACCACCTTGTTTCTTTCTAATTCTTTGTCCCATTTTTATCTCAAGTACCCGACAACCAGCAGCAGCAGTAGCAGAACATCCATCCACCACCATGACATGCATCCAGCATCAAGACTCCTACCTTCCTAGTTTCCATCCCAACCGTCCAAGCCAAGGAAGATCAAAGGGCTCAGATGCATTCAAGATTATTAGATCGAGTATAAATTGAAGAGAAGAAGCCATTTGGAATTATGGTTGGTTTTGGGAGTGACAACCCGAGCCTCCATCATCCTTTTTAGGGTTTGTTCTTTTGTTATTAGGATTTAAATTAGTTTTAGGAGTAGATTAGGTTTTAATTCATGGTTTTTCTATTCATGCTTAGTTCGATTTCTAGTGTAGATTTAGATTTATTTTCATGTTTTTAGTGTTATTCGAATTTTGAGATTTTAGTTACTAGTTTTTGTTTTCTGGGATTTGAGTTTGTGCCTTGGTAAATATTTAATCTGATTTGTATTGATTTGTAGTGATTTGTTTATGGGTTTGTGTTGCTTGATGGTTGTTTTGATCCTCTTAATCTGTTTGCTCTTTTTCGTTTTCGTTTCCCCTGTTTCTTCGTCCCTTTCCTCCGTTTCTTTCTCTGATTTTCGTCTCTTTCGTTCCTCTGTTTTTTTTTCTTGTCTCGGTTCAGGTATAGTGTTGAGTAGTTGCCAGATTTCATTGTTCCATTTATTTTGCATTTAGGTTTAAGTTGAGGTTTTAGGTTAATATTATGATTTATGTTAAGTTTAAGAAGTGTTAATTTGAATAAATGCAAGCAACTCAATAATTCTCTCAAACAAATATACAGATAATTTGATGAACTAAGTTTCTTTACCGCCATTAACATATAACCTTATATATAGAAGCACAGATCACTCTATAGGCATAAATAAAAACAAAGGTCTGTCATGATATAATATTTTCCTTATTTAAAAAAACAAAATAATAGCGCGCAAAGACTGTTATTTTTGACGATTGGTCAAGTGGTTGTTTGGATAAACTGATAAAATATGGATAAAAGTGTATAACTTTGGTAAAATGTGGATCGAGTAGATAAAAGTGGGAAAATATTATATTTCTAATAAGGTATTGTGAGGAAAACAAATTGCATTAGTCACATCACTTATTAAATATATAAATATTTAAATATTATTATATGTAAAGTAATAAGGTGGGAACAAGTAATATGGTAAAGATGATAAAATGTGGATAGTCTTGATAAACTTAACATTTATATATTGAGTTTATTAAATTTTAGGCAAAAGATATATTACAAATACAACCTGGGTTTAAATTTTATGGTTCTAAAACAACCATAAGAATTACTACCTCCGTCCAAAATGTTTGTCATTTTAACTAATATTTTTGTCCCAATTTATTTGTCACATTTACAATTTCAGCGATTGTTATTCTTTTTTTTTTACACCTAATTAATAAATTTATGTGTCACTTTTTAAAATTCTAACAACTATTATTCTCAATTAATATAGGAGTAATTTGAGTAAATTACATATTTTTCACCTCATTTTTAATATGCATTGGTTTTCCAAATTTCGTTAGGATGACAAAGAAAATGAGGCGGAGATAATAGTAACAACAAATAATTGAGGAAGAGAGAAAATCTATTGACCAGAATCATTGTGAATATAAAATATATTCATAGCAAAATCATTTTATAGTGCATAGTCTATACAATTAAAAGAATTTATAGCAAATAGATTATCCTGGTTAAACAATGATAAAAGCCTGTGCCTTGCACGGGTGGCTTTCACTAGTGATTCAATAAATGACACACATACTATTTGTTCTGACGTACCAGCCATACCGTCAGCAAAAGAAATCATTTAAAAGCTAGTAAAATGGGTTGGTGCATCGACTTTTACTTTATTCCCTAGCACCAATTCATATCACTCCACGTCTGTACTTAATTTGAATCAATAGTTTAAGTAAAGGTGTGAAGCCATGCACAGATGCACTCCCCCAACTTTAGCTTACCTCTCAGTAAACTAAAGCACTTGATGTGTGACACTTTGTTTTGTTTGTACGTAGAAATTGTGCATTGAGAATTACTGTTACTTTCTCCTCGTCTTTTTAGTGTAGCAACAGCCAACAGCAATGGGTGGTGTTATAATTACTACTAGCTGGGGGAAAATTGAAGATCGATTACATCTCACTGGTTACTTAAATCCTAATTAGTATTGTATATTCGGTGTGATGCATGGGAAAGTCTTCACTATTTATATTTAATTTATTTTGTAAAATAATTTTATAACAATTATCAATTCAAATAATAATCAAAAGTTAATAAAAAAATTATACAACAATTGTACTATCATGATTTTTGTTTTCTCTTTGTACAAATTGTCTTTAAAATTAAGTTAGATAATATAGTACTGAAGGAGACTCAAATCTGCATTTACTTTCAGTATTGTCTTAATTACATATAGTAATGAATAGTAGTAATTTTTTTATTAGTCAATTTGAATAAATGTAAGCAACTCTATAATTCTCTCAAATCATTCTCAATAATATGCAAAAACTTTAATCTTAAACATCGGAATAAATGACGAAGATAATAGAAATCATGTATATACATTATAAACATAATGCTATTGCAAACTTATTTTCATTAAATAAATATGAAAATTTTATATAAATAATTAAAATAAAAGGTTAGAGAAACTATAAATCATTACCATATAGTAGTAAATTGTTAATAATCACAAATTTAAAAATAATAGTTAATTATAAAATTTAAACATATATCAACAATCACAACATCAATCAACATCAATCAAAAAAAAGTTGCATTACTTTTTTATTTTTATAACAAAGTGGGATTAATTTACATTATTTTATCGTAATGTTAATAAATTTTTTCTTCTTTCCACAATTATTGAAGAAAACATAGAGTAATAATCTATTTTTTTTTTTCCTTATGAGAGTGTTACATCTTAATTATATCTCTAATATTTTACTTTTAGTTTTTTTATGTTAGGATTGATATATTATAATAGTAAATCTGGTTAAAAAAATGTTTAACAATGAATAACTTTTATAAAAACATTGTTGAATATTATTTTAATTGTGTATTAATAATATATCTATATTTTTCTATTAATAATTTTGTATAAGTAATTAAATAAGGAGAATAAACATTTTTTATCCTAATATTGATAGGTTTGGCGCACATTATCAGCTAAAAAATTAGTTTTTATTATTCAATCGTTCACCTCTGATATCATATTATTTAAAGCAAAAAACCCCTTTTTATGAACTTACTGTTTATGTATTTGGTGGTGATCATATTTGTGCTTTATTCTCCATTTTTTTTCTAATCAGTAATAATATTTCACCTGTTGTCAATGACCATAACAATCTCAAATTCTCAATCTTTTATATTATACATCGAGATAAATTTTGATATTTTGTATTTTATGACCATTTTAATTTCATATGATGCCTATATCACTTATTTAATTATTAATTTACATTCTTTTATCGTAATGTTAATTACAGTTTTATTTTCTTTCTACAATTATTAAAGAAGACATAGAACAATAATATATATTTTTTTATGGGAGTTATACCCTTTATATGTCTCTTAAAATTTAGTTTGATCTATTTTCATATTTAGATTGTTATATTATAATAGTAAGTTCGATGGAAGAAAAACTAACTGATGAATATTTATTATATAATTAAAGCTAATGAATATTATTTCAATTTTGTACTAATATTTGTAACCTACATGTATGGGTTTGTTATTTTTTAAGTTGACATTTATTTTACTAAATAAGTAGTAGCTAAGTGGTAATTGTCACTCTCAATTTTCACATTATCAACCAAGGTTCAACTCTTGGTGAAAGCAAAATATTTTCTGAATATTTATTCATAGATTTGGAGCTTAGTTTGGAAAATCCAAACTTCCCAAATTCTTTCTCTTAGGTTTGAGTTTTCCTCGGAAAGACTTGTTTTAATATAATTAATAGATGATAAAGATCTTACTCCAAGATATCATTTTCATAAATGAGTGCTAGTTTCTTTCTTTTTTTTTTTTTTGATAGGGAATTTGATGAATTTATTCCGAAATCAGACCCCTCAATCGGGCGTCTCTAGCAATGAGATCGGATACAGGTGCCGGTCCACTCTCAGCCCACAACCAAGTAGTCAGTTGAACCGGTTGAAAATGGGCTAAATAATGGGCTACCTTGTTACCGTTCCTTCTAACATGTGAAAAATAACAAACATCAAAGTTCTTTGCAACATTGGAAATGCTAGAAATAAACAAGCCAACTTCTGAATGATTGATACCATTCTTCTTCAGCATAGAGATGATGTTAATTGCATCGATCCCCTTCCAAGATGATCTTCATGAAACCCATGTTCCTCGCCATTTGAATAGCAAAAAGGGCTGCCCTTGCTTCCTCCGTATCCGGGCTCCTGCATCCTCTTCCTTGGCGCACCGCCGCAACAAGCAACTTCCCACTGCTGTCTCTCACTACAACTCCAGACCCATGGATTTGATCCCTCATGTTTCCCCCATCGAAATTCACCTTCACAAACCCCTCGGGTGGGGGCCTCCATTGGTCAGTAATGCTTTGAGCCTTGTGAACTACTTTGTTACGCATGTTCCAGCTCGTCCACATGGTGATTAGCGCCGTTTCCATTTCTACCTTACCTTTCTTCTGAAAAAACTCCAGTATATCCCCAATATGTTTGGGAGCATCTGTATTGTCCCCCCACTTCAGACCCGAAGCCACCCACACAGCTTCGACTCCCCGACACTCCACCAGCGCATGCATACTGGTTTCAATCTCTTCATGACAAACTGGGCAAAAGGGGTTTGTGCTTGGAAAGCGTTTTGCTATGGCCCCTCTAGTCGGTAGCACACCTACACAAGCTCTCCACCCGAAACTTCTCAGTCTAGGCGGAACAGTAGCTCCCCAAATCTCCACCCAAATACTTCTCTGGCTCCCGCTGCTACATTGGGGCTTGTCCCGCTCTCTTTCCGTAACAATCATATGGTAAGCCAACTTCAATGTCATCTCACCATTTGATGTGTGATGCCAAGTGATCCGGTCTTTCGGCCACGTAGAGCAAAGAGGGATATTTTTTAATAATTTCAGCGTCTATCGGGAGAAAAATAGCATCCACCAACCTCGCTCGCCACGACACTGTGTCATGGCCACGTAGTGCTAGTTTCTATATCTTACTCTGAGATATTATTATATATCTTATTTTTCATGAACTTAATATTTATTTTTCTTTTAATACTAATTTTTTTATAGGTCTTAGTTGTTATTTATAAAAAGTTTGGAATGCATTAATTATATACTAATAGTTGTAAATGACACTTTTAATTGAATTTCATATATCCGCTAGGCATATTTTATGTATTTTTTAAAAATTAAAAAGTTATGGATAAACGAAGATATGGTTTTGTCTAATTTATTTGTGATGTTATATAATATGAGTTAGTGATTTTACTATTTTTTAATTTAATAAATAGAAGTATACATTTTATACCAAGTCAGCAAGACTCATATTATTTTCATAATTAGTACTAATTATAGATATTATTTTCATATATATATAATTAATAATAGATATTTTTAAGCTTAAATACAAAATAAGCTCCTAATCTGCATTGTATAGGTACGTCCATTTTTATTGTGCAGAGTGCATAGTGCATGCTGCGTTATCTGTAGTTCTGTACCCATCCCCATTCCCCACCACTTGAAAAAGTGGAAGTAGGCATACATTTTGTTTTATCTTTCATGATGAATATAAAATGTCTAAAATTAAAACTCCAAAACCGTACGGATGTTAACTGTGCAACTTGAGCTACCAAGGTGGCTACTTTCCTATGATATTTCTTGTGGAAAAGGATAAAATTAAAGAAAGACCTACCTACTTCCACTGTTCTAAGTCTTGGTCTCCTTCTAGTCTTTCCCTCTATATAAGTGGACGCATTGTCTTCAGTACAGCATCACAAACAGAAGCAAGAGAGTACTACTGTCTAGACAGAGAGAGATGGCAGATAAAAGGGCGACCGAGGAAAAGAAAGAGGAAGATGAGTTATCAAAATACGCAGCGGCTGCAGCAGGGGCAGCACTGGTGGCGTGGGGGGTGTCATGGCTGTTTTCTTCTTCAGGGAGGGAAGAGCCCCTGACAAAGATGATGAAGGCCCCTGGAAGGCCTGGCGTCCAGATCCCTAGGGCTGAATTTGCCAAGGATCCTAAATCTTATTTCCGTCATCTTCACAAGGGCGGCTCCTAAACTCCTAATTATCTTATCACAATAATTCCTCCGACTCTTTCTGGGTTTAATTTTTACGTCGCTTTAAGTTTTTCCTGTATTTCAAGTTATCATCTATGAGTATGTACGTGTGAAGGTGCGTGTGTGTGTTTTTTTTTCTTTTTTTTTTTTAAATTAAAGTTAGCGTTTAGTTGTACGTGTTTGTGTAAGGAGTATATGTATGTATTTTGAATCTGAAATGATAAATATACTGATCTAAGGTGGTTAATAATGATTTTGCATTTTATTTAAAACTAGGGATGGCAATGGGGCGGGGAATCCCCGAACCCGTCGGGGCCCCGCCCCGCTCTGGGGAAAAATCTCCGCCCTCATTAGGGATGGGGACAGGGACGGGGATAATTTCCAAAATCCGCTCGGGAATGGGGCGGGGATGGGGACAAAATTTTCCCCCATCCCCGTCCCCATTTTCCCCGCCGGGGTGAATTCCCCGTTCTCATCTCTGGATCCCCATCCCCGAAAATGTTAAAATTACCAAATAATCTTTATTCAAATTTAATATATATATTAATGGGAAGGACAAAGTAGTAATTTTCTAATTTATTCTCACTTGTTGATGTATTATTGTTTGATTTTGATGTATTATTACTTGAGCAAGTTAAATACGTTGTATTTTGAACATGTTAAAAACCGGGTTCGATTAAAAACTGGATCTGATTAAAATTTAGTTAAATTTAGGATAGTTTTAAAAAATCCCTGTTGGATCCCCGTTGAGGATGGGGAATCCGCGGGGATAGGGATGGGGCAAGAATCATTCCCCGAAGCAGGGATGGGGACGGGGATGGCAACGGGGGTATACTCCCCCATCCCCGATCCGCCCCATACGTTGCCATCCCTATTTAAAACACTCATAATGTTAAATATAAATATATTTAGTTGAAATTGTGATATTGATAAATATATTGAGGGTTATTACGTGAGATGTTCTTAAACTAGAATTTACGAAGTCTCAATATCACAATTTCAACTAAATTAAGTTCTATCCATCAGAAAAGACAACATGTTAACCAATACCATGGATGTATAAAGGAATTTGTAGCTTAGGTTGTGAAAATTACTACGAGCTATGATCATATAAGATACTTTTAAGTTTCATGTTCTATCATTAAAATAATATTATTATAGATTAAAATGAAATAAATGAGATGATTGAATTCAATAACTATAATATCACATATAAGTTACATAAGATTATACTTTTATTAAGTTTATTTATATTTCAAAAAATGCTTAAAATAAGTTTAATAAAAAGAGTTGATCCAATTAGGTATCATTTGTACTCTTTGATGCAGTTTAAGTTTCCCAATCTTTTTATAATTGATAATTAATATTTATTAATAAAAAATAGTCAAAAATAATATAAAATATCAATTTGAAAAAGGATAAGATACAATAAAAATGTCTTAGAATAAGATTCGTATCATCCAATTACTAACTACTCCCTCTGTTTTTTTTAAAATTTTCGCCCTGTTTTCCGTGTAATCAACTTTGACCGTTAGTTTCTCGGTATATATAGTGATTCATCATACAAAATTGATACCGTTAGATTCATACTAAAAAATATTTTTAGAAAAGTATAAAATTAAATTTTTTTGATAAAATATTACATGAAAAGTTATTGAAGAAAAATAAATCTTGAAAAGCATAAAAGTCAGTTATTTAGAAACAGAGGGAGTATATCCTTGCTCACCAGTCATAACAACCTCGATCTAGTTGGAGATCACAGGAGCTTTATTTCAGCGCCAGATATAAAACAACAGTTATATATTTTTTTTTATTCCTAGACACTTTTAAGAATTTTTTTCTTTAAATTGTTACTAATATTTAACTCTTGCGATGCACGGGATGTTTAAATAGTTTAATAAATAAAATAAATATAAATATGTTAATATCCTCAATTTAAGTAAAAAAGAAGTCATTTTGAATTATTTGAGTTTTGGGAAAGTGTTTTGTCATGTCATTAAAATTTTATTATATATATATATTAGAGCCTTCGCAGCTGCGAGAATAAGGCCGACGTGGATGACACCTATCGCCGGCGAGGTCGAGGCGAGGTCGAGGTGAGCAGTTCAGCAGCGGGCCGGAAATGGCGGACGAGAAACCCTCGGCTTCTCCCTCGCGTGCCGAGGTTGAAGACGAGGCTTCTCCATCCTTTTCCTTTTTTTTTTTTATTTCACCGTCACTTATCAAAACGGCACCGTTTTGAGGGGAAATGGGCCGAAATTTTTGACTGCTTTAGGGTTTAGGGTGGGCTGCTTGGGGAAGACGGTGGGCTTGGGTAATAACTGGGTTTATGAATTCAACTGGGTTTAGGAATTCAATTGGGAAGACGGTGGGCTTGGGTATTTCTGTTTCCAACGGCTTCTTTATTATTTTCTTAATTTTTATAAAATTGAAAGATTGCAATGTTTATTTTTAGAATTGTAAATCAAAAGTTGGTTTCATTAATTTGAAAATTTCATCTCACAATTTGAGTTTGAGTATTTTTCTGATTCAAATATTTAAAAAAATTTATATTGTATTTTCACCTATAAATAGTTGTATATTCCTATGTTTTCTTGATCAATTGTAAACTTTTCTTCTCTCAAATTATTATCTTTCTCTTTAAAGAAGCTTGTGGAGGCAACTTCTCCAAACATGTAAGCATTTATTTTATGTTTATGTTTATTTTTATTATTTAATAATTACTTAGTTTAATTTATGTATATAAATCATAATATGTTAAGAATTTGTTAAATTTAATTGTGTAGATAGATTGGAGATTATTTCACAAGTTTTTCAGAGGATATTTGGTGAGTTTTATAGTAATCATTTTTTTTATTCATTAATTTTTTGCAAAATAAAAATGTTTAGGTAATTATTATGGTATTTAATTGTGTGAATAGTATATTAATTACTTAATTTGAATTAATTATATTTGAAAATACTAATTAATAAGTGTGCTTAAAATTTTATAGTTCTGGAAATTTATTTAAGAAAATATTAGGTTTGAATATTAATTTTACAAATTATTAGGTTTGAAATATTGTTTTAGTACTTCTGGAAATTATTAGGTTTGAAATTATTAGGTTTGAATTAATTATATTTGAATATTAATTATAGAAATTTATTTAATAAAATATTAGGTTTGAATATTAATTATAGAAATTATTAGGTTTGAAATATTAATTATAGAAATTATTAGGTTTGAAATATTGTTTTAGTACTTCTGGAAATTATTAGGTTTGAAATTATTAGGTTTGAATTAATTATATTTGAATATTAATTATAGAAATTTATTTAATAAAATATTAGGTTTGAATATTAATTATAGAAATTATTAGGTTTGAAATATTAATTATAGAAATTATTAGGTTTGAAATATTGTTTTATTTAAGAAAATACTAATTGTGTTTCCAACGGCTAGTTTAAGAAATTAATTTTGGTAAAGTTAGAATGGATTGTTGTTTTTGTCAAAATTTGTCTCAAAATTTAGTAAATTTTACTATTTGTGTAAATTTCTTTGTAATTGTGGTGTTTTAGAATTCCTCTGTCTTCTGTAAATCATATATATTGGAATTATATTATATAATAGTTGAGACTAATTTTAGAAAATTCAAATGCATAATTTTAGAAAAGTTTGAATATTTGCATTTGTGTAATTTGTTGTAGTTGTAGGACTATTTAAAATACCTTTGTGTGTAAAATTGCTAAATTGTATATAAATTTGAAACTTTGTATAAAAATAAAAGGAAATTGGATGGTAATAAAGGAAATTGGATGGTAATATACCGACCTTTAGGGGTGTTGAATGGCAATATACCGACCTTCACTTTTGGACAGTAATATCACTGACCTTTATAGTTTTGTGACATTAATATACCTTCAAGGATTTTTCTCGCGAATCGGTTGTGATGCGACGTGGCGGTGCAAAAAGACCGGTGCCATTTTTAGGTATTTTTAGGGGTGTTGAGTGTTTGTATTCGGTATTTTTAGGATTAAGGGGTTAGTTTTGTTGTTAATTTTTAGGGTGCAAATCCTTGAAGGTACATTAATGTCACCAAAGTATAAAGATCAGTGATATTACTGTCCAAAAGTGAAGGTCGGTATATTGCTATTCAACACCCCTAAAGGTCGGTATATTATCGTCCAATTTTCCTAAAATAAATATGTAATATCACATGACGTAAGTTTTATAATAACAATTTAATTGATTCATTATTTTTTTGCAAAATAAAAATATTTGTAGGTAATTATGGTTTGGTTGAAGAAATTGTCCATGACCCAATAGCACAAGCACAACTCCAACATGATTTGGTTGAAGAAATATGGAGAAGACATGCTAGGCGAGAAAGACAATGAAACCAGCATAATTGATTTGAGTTTGATTTTAATTTTTTGTTGCAAAATAAATTGAATTGTGTTTTATAGACCTCTTTGCTAAATTTTAAATCAAGTATTTGTACTTTTAAATTTTTATGCTTTATATTTATTTCTAAATTCATGCCAAAATTTGAGTTTTAATTTTCTACATTTTTAAAATAATTTTATATTAATTTATTGACTACAATAGAGTCATTTGTTTTATTATGTATTCTATAAAAGTAATTAAAGAGAATCAATTAAAACAACCAAATTATTTAAAAGTTTAATTATTACATGTGGGGCCTACACTTTTTTTATTTATTTAAACCAAACTCACCCTCACCATACTGAAACTCAAACTCTCTTAGTGGGCCCCACTACTTCCACATCATCCGGTGAGTAAAACTCACCATCACCATTGCGGGTGCTCTTAAGATGAAATTTAATGATATAATTAAATTGTAGAACTATATTATTACATATAAATTGAATAAAATTATACTTTTATACATTATTTTTTTTATATTTGTGCTCATTGACACAACATACGCATTCCAAGTTAAAACAAAGAATTTTTAAAAGCCAATATTAAAACAAAGAATTTTAATGTTAAAAAGATAACTATATAATAAATATTTCGGCTCTCAATATTAAAACAAAGAGTTTAATACAGCTAGAATGAAATATAAATGGCGACACAAATAATAACCGGAAAGTGCGTACATAATATAGTCCAATAAAAATGTTTGACATCATAAGGCATTCAATGAGAAACTTTTAAAAGCCAAGTATTACTGATCATGGCGGCTTTGACATCCATCATGTTTAATTGTCGAACCTGTAATTTAGAGTTATTATTTATAGAGTGATACAGTTGTACGAAACTTAAGCATCCAGAATAAAAATGGTTGCTTCAAACATTGATAGTTGACAAATTGGAAGAGAATGAAAGATATCTGGATGTTTATATTAGGTTGCAATAAATAAATTGATGCATAGAATAAATTGACGCATAAATAAATTGAAGAAAATGTTGCGACGAATAAATTGACGCATAGAATTATGGTGTGGTACATAATAATATTACTTTTAGTAAAAAAATTATCATACAGATGTATTGTGTTTTTGATACAGATAAATTGACGCATAGAAGATTTACTCAGTTCCCATACCCGTCATGTTTAATAATGGCTTGTGTTTTTTATACAGATATATGAAAAGATACTTTTGAAGAGTTTGCTCACAGTACGTTGTGGATTAATCATCTATTATTAAGAAAAATAAAAACTAAAAACGATATGTACGTATTAGTCCAGCGATGAGGACTGAGGGGCAACAAAACACGAGTTTTTTGCTTTTTGGACCCCGAACTTTGGGATTATTTATTTTCTGAACCCCCATATTTCAAAGTTTATATTTTGGACAAACTTTGTGGACCCAAAAAATGTGGCCCAAAGTTATATTTGACTCCGACGATGGCCTAATTGTTGCCTAAACTTCCCGATATGACCTTTTATCATTTTTTCCTTCTTTTGAATGTTGTTTTGAAATTAACCAGACTTTAACAGCTAAGGGTGTGTAAAATTTATGGGTAAAAAGCAATAGGATAAAAGTTAAATTTTGGTAACTTTTGTAAATTTTGGTAACTTTTTTGACAAATTTATGCTCATATGGGGGTTGGAAATCGTGCAAGAAGAGGAAGAAGTTGTGGCTGGAAAATTTTCGAAAGAAAAAAATTCGATAATGACTTTGAAATATGGGGGTCTATATTGTTGTCGGAGACAAAGTATAAGGTCCATATTGCTGCCGGAGACAAAGTATAGGGTCCAAAATATAAACTTTGAAATATCAGGGTCCAGAAAATAAATACCCCCAAAGTCCAGGGTCCAAAAAGCAAATTGTAATCTGATTAGACTTATTTTTAAATTATCGAGAATACTAAATTGTAATATACTAATATTTTTCACTATGAAAATCCAATGTATCTTGCAAAATTTTATGAAAAAAATTGTAACATGCAAATACATGCTAAAATATATTGATGTGGTATAAATTGATAGTACTTTTCGAAAACTAACCTGTTTGTATTTGCAGGTTTGCCGAAATTCAAGGGTTGCTTCAAATGTTAATAGTTGACAGATTAGAAGAGAAGGAAAGATATTTCGATGTTTATATATTAGGTCGGGAGGTAGATTCCTAATTAGATTTGGGTGAGAGGTAGAGTCTTAATTAGATTTGGGAGGGAGTTAGACTCCTAATTGGGTTGGGAACTAGATTTCTAATTAGATAAGGTAGACTCTTAATCTGATTAGACTTCTTGTTTATTATTTTTTAAATCGATTTTTTTTATTTCATGGGCGGAATTTTTCTACTGTATTTTTAAATCGATTTTTTTTTCTTTAATCTGATTGGCCGATAACTCCTACAATCACTCTGGATTGAATATTTCAAATTTCTAATATATTAATTTTATATTATTTTTTTAAATCGATTTTTTTTAATCTGATTGGCCGATAACTCCTACAATCACTCTGGGTTGAGTATTTCAAATTTCGAATATATTACTTTTATATTATTATAGATTTTTAAATCGATTTTTTTTCTTTAATCTGATTGGCCAATAACCCTTACAATCACTTTGGGTTGAGTATTTCAAATTTCGAATATATTACTTTTATATTATTATAGATTTTTAAATCAATTTTTTTCTTTAATCTGATTGGCCGATAACCCCTACAATCACTCTGGGTTGAGTATTTCAAATTTTGAATATATTACTTTTATATTATTATAGATGTCTAATAATTTTTCACAATTATAAAGGCTTTAACAATCATAGGACACGTCAATAAATATAAATAGTACCCCAGTCGAACCAACCTCTTTTATTAGATATATTTTACGCATGTTCAGTAAATTTAAAAAGCAAAATGCTATGATCGAATCTGAGGCAAGACACATTTTAAATGTCTTGTCTTAATAGAAAATCTATATATTTTTCTATTAAATTGAAAAAAAATGATATGATTAACTTATAAAAATATAATACTACATATAAACTATATAAAATTATATTTTTATCCATAATTTTTTTAAGTTTACAAAAAAGCACATGATTGATAGTTAGTAGTGCACTAAAAAAATGATTTAAAAATCATAATAAGTATTAATTTCATAAAAAAATAAACAAGACCTCAAGACATGTATCATCACTCATTTAAAAAACTGTGAATAAAATATAACAATTTATATCTAATATTATATTTATTGAACTCAGTTATATCATATTTTTTTATAGAATCAATTTTTTCAATTCGATATACAATAATAATATCATTTTTTATTGTAAAATTTAATTTAATTTAAAAGTATTTGTATGGAAAATTTATGTATACACTTTCAAAATATATATAACAACAATCATAATACGTCTATCATATACTACAATTAGAAAATATTTATTTATTACGTAAATGTCAAAGTGCTAATTTTTTTCTCTAATAAAATAAGGTATACAACGAATAATAAAATTGTCTAATTAGTAATTCTTCGTTTGGACCTATTTTTTCCCAAATCGCGTTCTTTGAGCTTGGAATTTATTTATTTTTAGAATTTTATTTTTTCCCAAATTAGTATTTAACTGTTGTTTAAAAAATTTATGATTTATGTATTATAATTATTTGATGTTAAATTTTCAATTTTATTATTTACAGAATTTTTAATATTTAATTTTATAATTATTACTTTTTTGTTAATTTTTTTGAATTATTTTATAGCTTTATGAATTATTTAATTTATTTTTTAATTCTCCAAATTTTTATAATTAAATTTTCAATTATAATTTTTAGTGTTTTAATTTATAATTGTTTAGTTATTTTAATTTTGAATTTTTATGGATTTTCAATTGTTTTTTTTAACTTATTTTAATTCTTCAATATTTTTGTAACTTTTTCAGTTTTTTTTATTAATTCTCAATTAAATGTTTTTTGAAAATTTTAAAATCCTAAAATTTTAAATTTTTGTAGTTTTATTAAATTTAAAGTTTTTTTGTTTTATTTTTATATATATGGTCCCACAAACCAAAAGTTTTTCAACTATGGTAAAATACTAATTTTGAACCCAAAGAAATTTAGTGCACGTCGATAATCTATTTTGGCTCAAAATAATCCGAAGTCGGAGGTCATTGACTGAAAATAATCCAAACGCACTTTTTGGCTGAAAATAATCCAAACTTGTAACTTATTTACTCGAACTAAACTGAAATCTATTTCCGGCGTCGGAATGCTGACTAGGCAGCATGAGCACGTGCTTCTTTAATTGATTTTGGTTTTGAATATTTTTTTAAGCTTATTTAGATCCCAACTCACTTAAACTTATAATGACGTACATGGCAATGAATTAAAAATAAAAACTCTCAGACACAACTTTTATTATGTTAAAGTGTTTTTTTATTTTTAATCCATTGTCACTTCATTATAAGTTTAAGTGAGTTGGGGGTCTAAATAAGTTTAAAACTAAATTCAAAACCAAAATCAATTAAAGAAACACGTGCTCAAGTTGCCCAGTCAGCATCCCGACGCCAGAAATAGATTTTGGTTTAGTTTGAGTAAATCGGTTACAAGTTTGGATTATTTTCAGCCAAAAACCAAATTTTAATTTAATTTAAAAGTATTTGTATGGAAAATTTATGTATAAACTTTTAAAATATATATAAAAACAGTCATAATTGTAGACACTGAAATTTGTACCGATAAATTTCACCCGAGAAATTTGGGCCGAAACAGCCATTGAGGCCCAAGGGCCTTGGCCATTACCAAGGAAAGAAGCCCAAAAGCAATGGAGCGCCCATACGCAAGCGGCAAGGCCCGATTTTCCCTCCCATGCCATGCAATCCCATGATCAATATCAAACTGGGCCCAAGGTATGGACCTGGCCCAGAAGACATCAGCAAGGTCGCAAGGCCTAGCTCGTAGCTGAAACCCATTTTTTTGATTGCCACGTTGGCAATCCGCGTGATGCAATGTGATAAGCCGCAGGGCCTTGCTCGACAATTTAATTTTAGCGCCAGACTTTTCCCTCCATGCAATGCAATCCCATTATCCACGCCAATTGACCTTTGACTCCTGCATTGAGGAAGGTCATACGGCCTTGCTATCTGCCATTGGGGGCATGCCTCCCCCTCCTTCCATCTTCATACACCTCACCCCACCTCATTACAACATGAAACGCTTACAGCGACCGCTAGCGACACGTCGCTCGTCATCGACTGAGCGACCGATACATGACCGACCGTACGGTTGGCCAAGACGTATATGGTATCGATACGTTTCTGTTGTAGTGCCTATAAATACCCCCCTAAACCCTTCATTCAGTTCACCAACAATCATCATCAAAACTCATCATCAATACTTCTTCTCTTCCATCAACTATTCTCTCAAATTTTCTCATCTAAATTCTTAGCTTTCACCATCATCATTCTACTATCCATATCATCCACAAACTTCACTTCTCACCACTCTCAAACATCCGTTATTTCTTCCAAAGTTATAAATCGGCATTATACTCAAGGTTTCGTTATAAGGAGATCGATCTTTCTCCCATCACATTGAGACTTAAAGTGAGGTTTGTTCATCTTTGCTATTGTGTTGTAATCATGTAATTTATTCTTGAAGAATATTACTTGTACATTATTTTGTAAAAACTTCATATTTTACCCTTGCATGTTCAGAAAATAATCTTGTGAAATTTATTAAACTTCTCCCCTCTCATTTCATTTCAAGTTCGATTTTAGTAGAGTCTGTTTTTTTAAACAGGCGGATTCGAGAATTATTTAATTCTCAAATTCGTAACCTTACACCCGGATTCGGAATTCGGGTTTGTAGACGGAGTCTTCTTTCTTTCCTTTTGGTTTGTCGATTTCCTTAAATCGGCTGGCGACTCTTCTTTTATAACCCTTTTAATTATTAAACATAAGTGTTTGTTGCATTAAAATATTTAGAAAATGACGTTATACTCCCCTATGTCCTAAGCCATGGCTAACTCAAAAGAAAATGGTGTAGAAATCATCATAGGCCCTGCGACCTATGACAATTTCTACCCATTTTCTATTGGGCGAAAGAGACGCAGGCCCAGCAGTGGCATCATCATAGGCCTAGCGGCCTATGACCCTCCCTGGTGGCCCATATGTCTTCTTTTTGGTCCAGGTTCAGACGAGAATTGGTATGTTAATAATAGAAAATGGGTCCTTTAATGAAAAAATAGCCCCTCGGAATATTTTATAAAATAAAAATATCCTTATTTAAGGATTAAGCAACCTTAGTTGGCTTCCGATCATTAAGTAGTACACTCAAAACCGATCTCCCTGAACGGGAGAGGGTTTTTCGGGGTCCTACAGAGTGACGACTCCATTTGGGACTTAAACTTGAAAATAGGGTAAAACTTGAAAAAATCGAGTTGTTTTGAAATTGTAAAAGGGAGAAAGTTGATTTATTTCACAATATTATCATTCTTTTAGGCATTTTGCATACCAGACTACTCCCAGGTCTTTTGACAGGGGAGCACAAAAGCGATGGTTTAGGATTAACCTAGGATTTTTCTCAAGAGCGGGCGGCCACTACTTGTGTGATGCACTCTACATTGCCAAGCATTTGGTCTCTCCTCTCACCCATGTTATACTCTAAGGCTTCCTTGAAGTCCGACGAGTAACACCTCACACACTTTACCTATAAACTCTATATAGGTGAAGTGCACCGAGTCGAGAACATATGGTATCTCATCCCATCCCAAACTTGGTAATCCACGAATATAGAGCCTTTGTTCAGGATACCCCTCATGTTGTATGCTATGTGAATATGTGTCTCTCTTCCCCTTTCTTGATTGCAAAGGATCGAACTTAGTTTAGAGACTTTGTTCTAGTCCATGTAAGGTTCATTGGGCTGAGAAGAGGCTTGTTTATCAATTAGGGGAATCAACCTAAAACATTATGGTTAACCTAGTGGTCGGGCCCATTTATGTACAAAGGAATTCATAAAGCAAAACTTGACTCGCCTTTGATGATCTTATATGGCCCTTTACGATGCCCTCCTCATAAAGGTGCAAAATCTTGCTAAAATCCTATCAGAGTTAGTGGAGTAAATTACATTTACCCTACCTGACATTTGTTGTAATAATTTTTGCACACCCGATATTTGTGAAATAATTTTCACCTTATCTGACATTAAAGTGTTCATAAATTTAAACCTGCTAAAGTATTTTATAATTGGATTTTGTTGGATTTTCCGGCGTAACATTAAAAAGATAAATATGAATTGACTTTTTTACCCTTGATATTAATTGATATGACTTTCAATTAAATATGAATTGACGTTTTTACCTTTAATATTAATTCATATGGCATTAACAAGGGAGTGTTGAAGAAGGGGAGCATGAGAGCAATCAATTGTTGGTGTTTTCTATTTGGAGTTTCGACACACCTTTTTCCATACAAAACAATGAAAGGGTTATTTAAATCATTTCCTTCTCAATATTACGGGCAGCATGGTACATTCACATAGTCATATAGGGGCATTATTCTATTTTCTCATTTTCGATGAGAAGTAACCGGATTTTGTCACTAAAAATCACTTTCACTTAATGTCAGGTAAGGTAAAAATTATTTCACAAATGTCGGGTGTGCAAAAATTATTACCATAAATGTCAGGTAGGGTAAATGTAATTTACTCAAAGTTAGTGGATAATGCCTTAGACTGCATAATAGTCACTAAACTTGAGTAAATTAATTTATAGATTTAATTATTAAATCCATCGCATTTATGGCTGGGCCGTTGTTAGGCCCAACCATATTGAATTTACAAATTAAACCTATAAACTAATTATAACCTGCTTATTGTTGACATTATTCAGGTCCTTTACAATATCCATTTTCCTTGAGTAAATAAATAAAAAAGAGTAATGTTTCAAAAAGCATAGGTCGTCAGTCCTGTCGAATATTATCCTAGTCTGTATAATAGCCAATATAGCCCAAGCTTCTGAGTTCGTTTGCCCAAGTTACGGTTTCTCCTTAAAACGTTCGGTATGTGGATTGGGCCCATCCGAATTGAGAAACACCGGCTTGTGCTCTCTGACTTGTGATCAATCCGCTATATTTAACTTTATTCGGCCCTTTATAATGTTCTATTGTTAGGTCCATATAGAGTTAGGTCATGAACTCCCGAGAAGTGGTTGAATCTTTTGAGTGCCAGCATGAAGGTGTCGAGCCTATTAGGGTCCCATATAGGTCTCTTAGGACATGCATGCATCAGGTAGTAAGTGTAAGAGTTAATCATCGAGTTTCTAACTAATTTCCATGCAGGCACCATTGGAGATCGACTTTGAGCCCGCATTAGAGATCCGCGCATTGGTCGACTGGTTTCGAACCCGTGTTATGATCCATCTGCTGTTTAAGACCGCGTCATGGCTGAGGAACGATTTCAGGAAGTTCCCGTCCAGAGTACCGAGGCTAACATCACGAAGCAGCTAGAAGAACTGTACACCAAGATGCAGGGCCTAGTCTTTGCCAATTCTCTGGAACAATAACAAAAGATTAAGAAAAGGTTCCATGAGCAACAACAGGTGATGGATGGCATGTTGCAGGCCATCATAAAGATCAATGACAAGCTAGGCCTGAATACCGAAGGAGATGACGATGAGATCAATGGATATGAGTCCGAACCTGACCTCATCAAAACATCGGCAGAGTCGGGGGGTGTGGAGTCATTCAAAGGAAAGTCTAAGTCAGTGTCAGGAGTTCCCAAACCTGTGGAGGATCCCGTTGTTAAGGCCCTGGAACAGAAGTTAGAAAACATCACCAAGATGATGAACATTGTGTCGGCCTTTGCCGATAAGTATATGGATGTGCCTTTGCCCATTCAACCTGTTCTGAAGATTGCTGATAAGATTGAGGTGCTAAATATCAAGTTCAAGCCATATGAGAATCTCACTCATCACATTGAGGAATTTATGCGGTTGGCACCACTTAATCGAATTGATGTAGTCTTATACTCCACAGTCTTCCCATCCACCCTAGATGGGGAGGCCAAAGTGTGGTATCATGCCTTACCACCTCAAACCAAGGCAGATTGGAATGAGCTATTCAAAGCCTTCATCAATCATTATAGCCACATTAAGATAGAAACAGGCCATGGTGGACGACCTGACCACCATGAAACAAAGTGACGATGAATGCTTCCTAGATTACTTTGAGAGGTGGCAGACCAAGTTGTCCCACATCAATGAAACCATCCCACTTCGCCTGCAATTATCTACCTTCAAGCAAGGGCTCAAGAACAACCTATCCCGTCATTTAGGGTACCATATCATCAAGGACTTCGATTACATTAAGGACATCTGTGTTCAGGTAGAAGCAATGAACAATGAAAAGACTGTAGCGACACCCGGTTGGAAATGATCTAGCTCCAACAGAAGGACCACTAGTGCACCTAGCAACCCTCCTAAAATTGTTGAGACTAATTCCATCCAACGCAAGGGAACCTTTGTGCCGAAGTATGAGACTTACACACCTTTGGATGTTCCTTATACCCAAGCTCTCGATAGGCTAGTTAAGAAGGGTATCCTGGTGTTGCCTTGTCAAGCGGTGAACCAGAGGTCGAAGGAAAGAATTGGGATGCCAACCAGTTCTGTCGCTACCATAGCTACAGGGGTCACGACACTGAAAAGTGTTGGTCCCTCAAAAACAAATAGAGGACATGATAAGGGCACAGACACTCCCTATGCCAAAAGCAGCAAAGAAGCCTAATAACAAGGACAACCCTATGCCAGAGCACACAAACGCCAACCCCGCACTTCGACCCCTCCTCCTTGATAGTTGAAGTGGGCCATCCTATCTCGAAGGTATTCGAAATTCATGAAGGGGTGTCCATCAATGGCATTTGGGATAGCGATGAAGACGACAAATATGAGTGTGAGAATCACGAAGAAGACTGGATTGAAGAAAAAGAGGATGAACAGGCCCCAAATGGTGTAGCATTCCTCACCCGATCTGGCCGTCACAATAATAGGAACGCCACCACTCCCTAATCCTACTTTGACAAGCAATGATAATCTGACTCCTCCAGAGGATCCTCTGCTCACCCAACTCAAAAGGACTAAGGCAGAAATCACCATCTGGCAACTGCTGTGCACATCGCAGGACCATAGACAGAAGTTACTAAGTTCTTTCAACGAAATGGCTGTCTCACCAACAATGACCCCTGAATCTCTGGTCGCTTACGTGCCTACCAACCAAGGAGTGATCGTCTTTTAAGATGAAGACTTGCATAAGGGAGGGGCATCCCACAACAAAGCATTGTATCTAACGGTACAGTGCTCTAATAAGACTATTCCCTTAGTGATGGTAGACAATGGGTCGGCTGTGAATGTGTGCACTTGGAGGACGGCACAAAAGCTAGAGGTCCAGCAGCAACATGTCCAAAATGGTGTGCAACTCTGAGCGTATGACAACTCTCCCCAGAAGTCAGTCGGGTCTATAATTATGTATATCGCTATGGACCACATCACTTGGAATATCGAGTTCGTGGTACTGGACATTCCGGCTTCCTTTAACTTGCTTTTAGGAAGGCCATGGCTCCACGAATGCAACGCTATAGCATCCTATAGACACCAAATTTGGTACCGGTAAATCTCACCCGAGGAAATTAGGCCAACACAGCCGGAGTTCACCCAAGAAAAAAAAGAAGGCCACAAGGCCTTGCTCATTTTCAAGCCAAGCCCAAAGCACGCCCAGCCCAATGGAAAAAAGGAAGGTCACGCGGCCTTCCTCTTTTCCACTGCCTCCATATGGGCCGAGCAATTACGCCCCAGCCCAATGGAAATAGGAAGGTCACGCGACCTTCCTCATTTCCATGGCCCGTGGAAGCGATTGCCACGTTGGCAATCTGTGTACAGCAAAATCAACGGCCATGCGGCCTTGCTATACAATTTAGATTTTGGCGCCATCCTTTTACCTCCAATCAACTACAATCCCATGATCATCTCCCTTGACCTTTGACCTTTGATTTTGAGCATGGTCGTATGGCCTTCCTATTGGTATAAGGGGCATGATCTTTGGAATCATGTCCCCCTCCTTCCATCTCCACCCATCTACTCTCCACCTATTGTACTATCATCCATCTTTCTATCTTCTCAATAATTTCCATCATAATTCTCTTCTACACCTCTCTATTGTACTATCATCCATCTTCTATACTCTCCTTCAATCACTATCATTCATATTCCCCTATCAAAATTCATCTTCCACCACCTTCAAATAGCCTTCATTCAAGGCCTTAATCAAGCCACGTCCAGGGGTCCACCATTAGGAGTTCGATCTTCCTTCCATCATATCGAAGTTTAAAGTGAGGTTCGTCTATCCTTTGGTTTCAATAATGTAGTTTATTTCTATGTATTATTTTACTTGTACATTCGTTTTGTAAAAAATCTTCACATTTTAATCTTGCATGTTTGGAATATTAAATTCGTGAAATGTATTAAAATTTTCCCCGCTCAATTTCATTTCAAGTTCGATTTTAGTAGAGTTTGGTTGTTAAACAGACGGATTCGAGAATTTTTTAATTCTCGAATTCGTAACCTTGCCCCCGAATTCAGAATTCGGGTTCGTAGACCGGAGTTGTTTTCTTTGTTTTTTAAGTTTGTCGATTTCCTTAAATCGGCTGGGGGCTCTTCATTTATTCCTTTTTTTTATTATTAAACACACATGTTTATTATATTGAAGAATTTATAAAATGACTTATATACTCTCATATTTTAATCCGGAGCTAGCTTAAAAGAAATTGTATAATTTCAAGCGTGTAAATAATAAAAAGTAGTGTTTAAATGAATAAAAGTCACCCCTCAAAAATGATTTTCATAAAATAAAAATATCCTTATTTAAGGATTAAGCAACCTTATTCGGCTCCCGATCATTAAGTAGCATACTCGAGAAAAAACGTGGGTTTTTTCCGGGGTCCTACACATCCACGTTGCACCAAAAAGTGAAGATGATTGTCCAAGGCCAAGTAATCACTATCTCGAGAGAGCCTATTAATGATGTCTTCACTCCCAAACAACCAACCCTGGAGGTAGAACACGTACAGTTCCTTGGATGTGTAGACACCGGATTTTGGCACATGAATATATAGCATATCTATATAAAATGAAGCAGAAATAAAGAAGAAGAAGCCGGTTGATAAGCTAATTTAGACACGGGATTTTAGCATAGATTTTATATACTTTTAAATGTAATTTTTTATTATTTTCTTTTTATGTATTTTTAGCTAGAAAATAAGGAAATTAGGGAAGCCAAAGCCGAAGCCAGAAGACTTGCATGCATGCACTATACATGCTCGAGTTTATGTGGGAATTGCATGCACAACCTTTACGTAATTAAAATAATAAATTAAGCCATGCATGCCATGCATGAGCTACGTAAAGGTGACATGCAAAGAAGCTCCAAGAGGTCTCAAGTTCAAAGCCTAGAAAAAGCATCCAAAATCATCTCATAACACATCAAATAAATCCCCACCGTCCAAGAGTATGAACATACTAACTTCGAAGTCTTCCTTTCACACTTCTACCGTCCATGGGTGCATGGATGAACCAAGGTTCATCCCCTCCCCTTGTGTAGGCCGACCAACCTTCAATGCATCCACACATGGGTTAATTCACCATGTGCTACCGTCCACCACATACACTCCCTTTGTCACCATGGATTTTGTGCCAAGTTGACTACGAATTGGATGAATGCATGTATGTACATGTATGTGCATCCTCTCTTGAAGCCTCCTAAAACCTATAAATACCCCTCATGCCAAAGCCAAACTGACTCAATCATTCATCCATTCTTCCTCCTCCTACTTCTCTCATCTCTCAAATCTCATAAACTCTCTCTACTTCTTATACTCTCATATCATCTCCCTTATCATTCTACTACCATCCTTATTATCCTCCATATTTCTTACCACCATAATCCTCATTCTTCCATCACAAAAAGCTTAAACACATATCCTATTCTATCCATCCCAAACTCCATAAAAAACCCTAGCCTAAACACATTCATAACCACAAAAAGAGCCTTCTTTCCACCCTCTTTCTTATCATCTTTTATCATCTTTTCTATCATCATCTTGGCACTTTGAGAAGAGGTTTCTAAGGCATCAAAGAGGATTCTTCAAGGCACCAAGAGGCTAGGCAAGGCTTTCCCCAACACAGTAGCAATGTAAGCTTCTAAGTGTTCTTCTTTACTTGTACATAATTGTGTATTTTGTATCTTTCTTTTATCTTGTATATTTCTTTCTCGTTGCATGATTCAATGAAATGATTCTATAAAGTATTCATCCATTTCCTTTCCAAACTTTATCAAAAGCACATTCTTAAACTTTTAGTAGAGTATTTCCTTTTGTGAGAGGCGAACTCTTAAAGTTTACTTTTCGAGTTCGTAGCCTTACCCCCGGATCCATTCTTGGGTTTCGCAGGCGGAGTCTTTCTTTCTTTTGGTTTTGTCTTGGCTTTTCCCTTAAAAAGTCGGGTGGCGACTCCCATTTCAAACTAAAATACATCGAGGATGGCATAAACTATGGTTAACATGGTTTTACAATGTATCGATGCAACTTTAAGGTTTTCTTTCTTATATTTCTAAATAATAGTTGCATAAATCACTCTCTTCCGAGCCTAACATTTAAATGAGCAAATTGGATTAAACTTAGAAGAGTTCGGAACAAGTGGATGTTCACTCTTAAAGATTTAATTCGATGACTCATAAAATGCCTAAGTAAAGGGAAAGTAATTTTACAAAATATTATTCATGAAATATAAGCTTGGTTTCCTTAAAGAGTTTTCAAAGGTTAAACCCAACACAAATCATCAAATCATACCCCAATCCAACGTGGACGTTCGGAAGCCCGAACGGTGAGGAAAAATGTCCACAGGATTTTTGGCGACTCCAATGGGGAGTTTTTCTAAAGTGGGTAAAACTTGAAAAAAGTTTGTGTGCTTTAAATCTTTTGGAAGGAAAATGAATTTTTACTTTATATTATTAAGTCATTCCTTTTAGACATAATGCATTGCATATACCGGGGCACTCCCTTGACATGTAATATGTCGTAGGAGCACGTAAATCAGCGGTATTAGGCTTTTTCTTTTTAAACCACAAAAAATAACCCATGGGATGCCGGACTGGCTATACTCAATTGGTGCATTTACACCGAGAGAGCATTAGTCACCACATCCACTCATGCATCACTCTACGAGGTCTCCACACGAGCCTCCAAGAGCAACACCCCACACATTTAAGTTGCCTTTACAACAAGAATGCACCGGGGCGAGTACATGAGCCGCTAAGCCTTATTCAGCCAATAAACCCTTTTGTACATAGAGCCTTAGTTTAGGATACCCCTTGTTCATATGTATGCTATGTGTTATGTGTTTGATAAGTCGTTTTTATATAGAGTTTTAAGGGCTCAAATCATGTCAGTTTCATGCTTTTTATATCCGATACCTCGTATTTTTATGCCAATTTCTGTGATTTATACACCTTTTTACGAGTTTGGTATGTTTTACAGGAATTGGTGGAATTATGTCAAAAAGCATGAAGAATTGGAGGAGAAATAGCAAAAATCAAGGAAAATAAAAAAAAAATGTTGAAGAAGAAAAGAAGGAAGGAAAGACGGCCCAATGAGGCACGGCCCAAACCCAGTTAGGGCGGAGGAACAAGGTGCAGGCAGCGTTTTTGAAACGCAGCCCGCGCCTCGTCTAGAAGTTTCTGAAGGCGAGAAGAGCCAAAACGCAGGCCGCGTTAACCTTCACCTTTTGGGGAAAACGCAGCCAGCGTTTCTAAAACAAGCCGCGTTTTATACCCTAATCCGGCCCTATAAAAGGGGGTTGATTTCCGCCGTTTAAAGCATCACTTTTTCATCAGTTTTTAGCATTAGTTTTCGGAGCAATTTTTAGGGAGCTTTTAGCGTAGACTTAGATTAATTTCTTTACAGTTAATTCCAAAAACATTGTTATTAGATTAGATTATTGTTAGTGATCAAAGAACACGAAAGAGATCGATTTGGGTGACACGAAGAGATCGATTCCGCCAATTCGAACACGGTTGATTTCTATTCTTCTTTCATGCTTTCTTGTTTTTATTTAGATTTTGCGATGTTTACTTTAAGAATTATGAGTAGCTAATTTCCTGTGTTTGGGGGATAAACTCGATGTCTATTGATTGAATTTGAATACAGTCTCGGGGTTAGGTTATCCTTTTTATTCGTTTAATTTGCGTGTAATGTATGTCATGGTAATTAGGCAATAGAACGACAGTTTGAGTCTTTACCTGGTTTTAGATTCTCGACAACAGAACGACAGATTGAGTTTTGAATTGGAATGCGTAGATTGAATAGGTTTAGAAAATAGTCAGACATAATGATTCTTGCCTAGGGTCAATTTATAATCAGTTCTTATCTTTGATTAGGCTAAATAGTTAGAAATAATGTTTATTTTAATAACTGTAACTCACCTAGGATCGAAAGATCGAAGTGATAAGGCCTGGAAAGATTATAGACCCCGAATTATCTTGTTACCTGCACCGGGATTGTTGATAATTTGATTTATTGACTAGAGTGGACTCCCTTGAACGCTTTTAATTATTTGATTAAATCCTAAAAATTCTTGTTTTCCAAGTTTAGTTTAGAAAACCTTACCACAACCCTTGGATCGACCTAACATTCTTTGTAGCGAACTAGTTCAGTGCGTGGTTGAACGCAAATCCCTGAGAGAGAACAATATTTTTATTACTACGCAGACCCGTACACTTGCGGTACGCAGACACCTATACGTTTTAGGTCTGTCAAGTTTTTCGCGCCGTTGCCGGGGATTTGTTCCCCCAACCGCCATTGGATGAACGCGCTCTGGGTGACTAGGTTTTTATTGCTTTTCTTTAAACCCTAAAATCAAATAAAAATTAAAAAATTTTTAAAATAAAAAAAAAGGCAATGCTTTGTTCTCCTCAAGATAAACGTCAATTATTTTGACGATATTATGAGCGATTAATTGATGCTCCTGTTCCAGATCATATCACGTTAGGAGAGTCTGAAATTCTTGCTATTATTTTTGAAGGTGTGAATGCGGAAACACGGAATCTGCTGAATGGTCTGGGTCTTCGTGATAAACCTTTTGATGAAGCTATGAAATTAGTTGGGTTGCTTTCAGATGACACCTATAAATTTGAAATTTCTAATTGTCTATCTGAGTACCCCGATCCTTGTGCGATTCATGCTAATTCCTATATGCAATCTCGTAATTCAATTAATTGTACTTTATGTCGTTCTTCTGAGCATGATGTTTCTGCTTGCCCTAGGGCTGCTAAATTTGCTGACTTGACGGACTTGTTGTAGGCCAATAACCCTAGTTCTAATTCTTCCAATTTTAATGATGGAATATGTGATGATAGTATGTCCGTTGTCCCTTTAGAAGTCAGTTTTGATAATCCTTCTAGTCCTAGTTTACCTGAAAACACTACTGATGGTGTTTCTGATTTGCATGATATTCCCTTACCTATTTCTCAGTCGAAGAAGTTTGAGGTGAGTGAGACTTTTGAGTTAGATACTAGGAATGAAGATGATTTTCATCATGAGTCAGTTGAAATTATTAATGAGGAATCTAGCGAGAAGGATAATAGTGAATTAAATTCTTTGAACAAGGACCCTGATAACATTGTAATCTTTGATTCCAGTGATTTATTTCATGCTCAGTTTCACCAGAAATTAATGAGAAACCCATACCTGAACAAAAGACCTTTGACGTTCAAATTAATTTAGGGTATGAGGTTAATTTTTGTGATGAAAATAACAATATTGTTGATGAGTTTTCCTTAGGTAATTTTAAAAGTTATGACCCCTCTCTTGATCCTTAGTGGATACACCTAGAGGACATTCCTAGAAAATTCTTGTGGACAACATATTTTAATTCTTTTGATTTTTCTAGTAAATTTGATTTATTACTGAGAGTATTACTAACGTTTTATCTTATAAGATTCCAGTGCCTCTCTTGTTTATTAGCTTGCAGACCGCATGAAGGAGAGTTTGACAAGCTATTAAGGGCATTGACGGCATCCGGAAAAAAGACCCGGACCGTCAATTAACAAAGAGACTACTCGAGGACCCCGATGAGTAGGGTCCATAACGTCAAGCTAACGCGCGACGTTAATCAGAGCAACCTCGGGGAGGTACATCATTATCTAATATTTATTCCTCCCCACTTTTTTTATTTTTTATTTTAGTTCAATTATTTTCTTATAGTTTTTACTTAGTAATTTTTATTTTGAAGTTTACTAATATTTTTCTTTTAGTGTGTAAAGAAAAAGCAGAAATTCATGGCTTTTATTGGAATTTTTATTTCTTACCTAATGAATTTTATATTGGTAGATGTTTGTAGGTATTTTTGGTAAGTCAAATTGTAGGGAAAATAAGGAGCAAACAAAGAAAAGGAAGAAAACGAGCAAAAAGTTGCAAAAATCGAACTGCTTGCATCAGGTAGGAAAACGCAGCCAACGTTTTCCAGGCGCTGGCTGCGCCTCGTCCTGAAAATGCAGGTAACCTTTTTTTGCAAAACGCAGGCCGCGTTTTCAAAACGCTGGCTGCGTTTTGCTGTTTTTCCAGAATTTTTGCCCGCCTTCTAATTTAGTCGGGGACCCTCCCCCTTTTTTTTCAAAACACAAAATCCCTCCTTTTACCCTAACCTCTCGACAACCCTCTCCCCCAAGCGCTACCTGTGCCACCTCGCACCACCGTGACGCCGTCGACCCTCGCCGGCGCCGACGACCACAACACACACCATCTTCTTCTCTCTTTTTTCTTCTCACTTGCACTCTAACACTTTGAGTCTTCAAGCTCCATTCCTCTTCCCTCTTCAAACTCAAGGTATGAAATTTTCAACTCTTTCTCTTGTTCTTTGATTATATACTTCGTTCTTGGTATGATTTTGGTTGAATACTTGAGTTTATTGAGTAATTTGTTCAATTAATACCAATTATCATGTCCTAGATTCGAATTTATTGATTTGGGTTTGATTCTTGGATTGAATTCTTGATTAGGGCTTGGTTTGAGTTGATTGATCTTTGATCTTTTTGTTCCAGAATTGAGAGAATTGTGTTGTTGGATCTATTAAGAGAGCAATGTGATGTTGAAATTGAGAAATTTAGGTCTAGACTTTGATTGTGATTATGTTGTGGTGTTATACTCTATTTTTGGTGAGATTTTAGGTTAGATTTATCTTGATTTCAATTCCTAGTATCAAATAAGCATGGGGGGATTATTAGGACTAAGTTTATATGTTATGATCATGCTTATTTGATACCTAGGATTTATCTTGGTGATTTTACTGATTTTGTGAGTATTTTTAGATGGTGAGAACTAAGAATCCTAGCTTCTCCGGACCATCGGGCGATGACAACGAAGCCGGAGGCAGCCGGAAGTGAAAAGCTACGACGGCGGAGAAAGGAAAGCAGAAAGTTGCACCTCCAAGGAACTCGAGGAACTCGAACCCCTTCAACTTTGAAGGGGAGGTCAAGAAAAGATATGATTCCCTCTTCCAAAGAGCCCTCATCCCCACCAAATATATGCATGAGCCTTTCTTGCGTAGTTGTGGTATGTTGGATGATGTAGATTGGATGTTAGGTCGTTGCCACATGACCGACATTGCTAGGTTAGGCGAACCGACCTATAGGGGAATTACCCTTGAATTCTTGTCGACCCTAGTTGTGAACCTCCAAGGGAGGGATGGGTGCATTCGTTTCCAGCTTTTGGGGGTAGAGAGGAACAAGATCGTGTCCGAATTTGCCCGCGCCTTTGGTTTTCCTGAACGCACATGTAGGATTCATCCCTTATACCCATAGAGTGGGATGGGAAGGGTTTCTTTTTCAGAATTTCTGGTTTTGACGGTTGGGACCCTTGTAACACCCCCACGACCTTGATTAGAAACCTCGTAATGAGGTATGTCCACCGCATACTCTCTTGCGGTATCTTCGGGAGGCCCGGTAGCTCAAACAAAGCTACCCGGGCTGATTGCTACATGTTACATTCTATGTTAGATGTCGACCCTCGTGCCGACCCCGCAGCTATGCTAGCTCACCACCTTTCTAGTGTCGCCACCTCAACCAACAAGGGCATTGCCATAGGGGGCTACATTACACACCTTGCACGCCAATACGGCTTTAGGCCACCTAGGAACCCCACTGACCTAGTCCCGGGTAGTTTATTCTTGGATGGGGACCAGTGCATTTCCTTTGGTTTGTATAAGTTTGACAAGGACTAGCGTTGCCTTTGGATCTATCCCAACAACGCTAGATTTCCCGTGCCTAACCCCCACACCTCTCCCCAAGTTGTTGAGAATTTGATGTGGATGCCTCCCTTCCCCGAGTTTGATCCCGAACCAGAACCAGAAATCCACCCTAACCCTCAACCCGAACAACCCCAACTAGACTATGCGGCGCGCTTTTGCGACCTCCAAACCTCCATTGACCGGACCGAGCACCGTGTCACCGAGTTGAGGGATATTTTTGTTGAGTATAGGGGTCAGTCTGACCTGTGATTTGACCATCTCGACGAGTCAATCGCCAACCTCACCGGCCTTATTCAGGCCATGTTTGATCGAGCCTCACCACCACCAAGACCGAGCCATACCAACCCTTCCCCACCTTCCGAGGATCCTTGATCCTTGGCTAGCCCTTACCCTTCACCGTTGTCTTCTGCATTGAGGACAATGCAGCATCTAAGCATGGGGGGGGAGGAGGGGGTTGAAAAATATTTCTTCTTGTTAATTTTGCTTCTTATTTCTCTGTTTTTAGATTATTTTTCTGTTTTTCGTTTATTTTTCTTTTATTATCGTCTTTCTTTTTCTTGTTTCATGCTTATTTTTCAATTTCTAGTATGATTTTTCTTATTTTTTGTGTGATTTTTTTATTGTGCTTGTTTTTAGTTAGTGTGCTTTCTAGATTTAGCTTGTTTGTTTTCTTTATTTGAGTTCCTAGTGTGTTTTTCTTTTGTTTTCTAGTTTTCTTAAGTTTTCTTTCTAAATTTTTCTTTTCAAATTGCATCCACCTAGATTGCATTAGATAGAAGCATGTAGATTGTTCATTTTCTTTTCTTAGTTTGTTTCTTTTTCTTTCTTCCGCATCCACCTATTCAAAAATAAATAAAAAAAATCAGAAAAATTAGGAAAAGACCAAAAAAATTAGAAAAGACAAAAACCAAAACATATAGGATAGGACTAGGATTAAAACCGGAAACCCCTTCGGTGATGATTTGTAAACCTTTCTTACTTTTAGTTTAGCTTGCTTCGCTTAGAAAAGTCTGGATTAGATCTCAAAAGTTTTTGAAACCTTTTCCTTCAAATCTTCTGATTTTGAGTCAAGTTACAAAAGTTGTATCTTACTTCTTTGACTATCTTAGAAAGATTAAATGTGCGTGCCGCAAATCTTTGGGCTAAGCTTAGTTGATTGAGCCCCATCCCGTGAGTCCACATAGCCTAAAATTTTGAATTGATCACTTTTATCAATTCCATGATTCCCTGAGTGACTCACCCATTAGTAGCATCTCTAGAACTTGCTTTGCATCTTGCTTGAGACTACATATTTGCATTGCACGATGTGACAAAGTGATTAAGGCATTCATTTTATTTTGTTAAGCTACATAGCCAAATAGCCTACCCTACATCATATTTACCATTCTTTTTGCCCCGCCTAGCCTTTGTTTACCATTCTTTCATGATTGAACCCTGACAATACAAGCCTTGGCCTTTGATATCCAATATCCCTTTGCCTTGCTTGATTGAATGAGAGTTTGTCGTTTTTTTTGAAGGAACAGTTGGTTTGGTGTGTTTGTGAACAAAAATATGAAGTTTGGGAGAAATTGTGCTTATTGTTTCAAGTTGGGAGAAACTAAAAGTCCCACCTTTTGAATAATTGGTGTTTTGTTATGTTGTCTATATATATTATCGAAGTCGAAGTTGTAATTTCATAGTTTTCTTCTCCCCGATCACCCACCAAAAAGAAAAAAAAAGAGAGAAGTATAAAATAAAAAAAAAGAAGAGAAGAAGAGTTCCAAAAAGAAAAGGGAGTTTAGGGAGATTCAATTTCTAAAAACATTGACTTGGTTGTATTCAGTTGAGCGGTTTCATATTGTTGAGGGTGAAAGGTGAAATTCCTTGCATACACTAAGCAAGAAGGCGAGTTTAGAGTGTTATAGTCATTGAAATCCAACCCAAGCGTGGCTCTTAACTCCTCAATCCCAAATTTTACCGCTCCTTTCCCCTAACCTAGGCCCCGTTACAACCCGACTAAGTCCTTTTGATTGTCACTTGTGCATTGCATGCCAGTAGTGGAGAGCGAGGTTCTTACCAAGCTTATGGTAGTTTGTTTCTATTGGTTTGAGTATGAGAAAACCCACATACATATTGAAATTTGAGTGATTGAGTGATTTTATTCTTTCCTATGTGAGGTTTGCTCTTTTTGACTGACTTACGTCCATAACTAATCGCGCACATTTGCATTATTCTTAAGACTGTTGGCGGACTTATGCTTCTGAAGTGCTTGTTCTCTCCTTTTGGTTTCTAAAACTTCTTCCTTTCTCTTTTGAACTGAGTTTTGATCTTGTCCAGACTGATCTTTGTGCTTGCTTGTTGAATTGATGTGTTAGATTGGTTAGCCTGAGGGGGTGTTAAGATTTTGTTTTTGTAATCCTATCGAAAACTCTTTCCGCTTCTTTTTCTTCTTAGGTTCTGTTTTTTCTGTTTGAGCCCTAACCCTCCTATTTTCAATTCTGACTTGCTTGAGGACAAGCAAGAGTTAAGCATGGGGGGATTTAATAAGTCGTTTTTATATAGAGTTTTTAGGGCTCAAATCATGTCAGTTTCATGCTTTTTATATCCGATACCTCGTATTTTTATGCCAATTTCTGTGATTTATACACTTGTTTGCGAGTTTGGTATGTTTTACAGGAATTATGTCAAAGAGCATGAAGAATTGGAGGAGAAATAGCAAAAATCAAGGAAAATACAAAAAAGATGTTGAAGAAGAATAGAAGGAAGGAAAGACGGCCCAATGAGCCACGGCCCAAACCCAGTTAGGGCGGAGGAACAAGGTGCAGGCAGCGTTTTTGAAATGCAGCCCGCGCCTCGTCTAGAAATTTCAGAAGGCGAGAAGAGCCAAAATGCAGGCCGTGTTTTGGAGGCGCAGCCAGCGCCCAGACACGGAGAACCTTCACCTTTTGGGCAAAACGCAGCCAGCGTTTCTAAAACGCAGGCCGCGTTTTATGCCCTAATCCGACCCTATGAAAGGAGGTTGATTTCCGCCGTTTAAAGCATAACTTTTTCATCAGTTTTTAGCATTAGTTTTCGGAGCAATTTTTAGGGAGCTTTTAGCGTAGAATTAGATTAATTTCTTTACAGTTAATTCTAAAAACATTGTTATTAGGTTAGATTATTGTTAGCGATCAAAGAACACGAAAGAGATCGATTCGGGTGACACGAAGAGATCGATTCCGCCAATTCGAACACGGTTTATTTCTATTCTTCTTTTATGCTTTCTTGTTTTTATTTAGACTATGCGATGTTTACTTTAAGAATTATGAGTAGCTAATTTCCTTTGTTTGGGGGATAAACTCGATGTCTATTGATTGAATTTGAATACAGTCTCGGTGTTAGGTTATCCTTTTTATTTGTTTAATCTGCGTGTAATGTATGTCATGGTAATTTGGCAATAGAACGACAGTTTGAGTCTTTACCTGGTTTTAGATTCTCGACAACAGAACGACAGTTTGAGTCTTGAATTGGAATGCGTAGATTGAATAGGTTTAGAAAATAATTAGACATAATGATTCTTGCCTAGGGTCAATTTATAATCAGTTCTTATCTTTAATTAGGCTAAATAGTTAGAAATAATGTTTAGTTTAATCACTGTAACTCACCTAGGATCGAAAGACCGAAGTGATAAGGCCTAGAAAGATTATAGACCTCGAATTATCTTGTTACCTGCACCGGGATTGTTGATAATTTGATTGATTGACTAGAGTAGACTCCCCTGAACGCTTTTAATTATTTGATTAAACCCTAAAAATTCTTGTTTTCTTAGTTTAGTTTAGAAAACCTTACCACAACCCTTGGATTGACCTAGCATTCTTTGTAGCGAACTAGTTCAGTGCGTGGTTGAACGCAAATCCCTAAGAGAGAATGATATTTTTATTACTACACAAACCCGTACACTTGCGGAACGCAGACACCTATACGTTTTAGGTCTGTCAGTGTTTAAATTCTTTGTAAAGAGTCGACCCAAGTTTAAGAATGTTGTTCTAGTCCACATAGTAGTCATTGGGCTGAGAAGAGTCATGTTTACCAACTAAGTTAATTAACCTCAAAAGTTATGGCTGACCCAGTGGTTGGGCCCATTTATCTATAAGGGTTAATTATCTTTGTCCATAAAGTAAACTCAACTCGTCTTTGATGATTTTATATGACCCTTTATGACATTTTCTTAACGAAGGTCTAATAAACCTGATTAAAAGTCAAAACAAAGCTAGTGGGTAAAATCTTAGACTGCATAATAATCACTGGGCTAGAGTAAATTAATTTATCGAGATAATTATCGAATATGTCACACTTATGGCTGGCCCGTAGTTAGGCCCAACCATATCAGATTTGGCAACTAAGTCCATAAATCAATTATAACTCGCCCGTTATTTTTATTCAGTCTTTTATGATACCTGCTTTCTGGTAATTAAATAAAAAAACGGAATAGAAAGGAGGGTCGTCGGTCCTGTTAATCATTATTTTAGTCCGCATGGCAGTCAACATGGCTCGAATTAAGTCTGAGTCGGTAGCCCAAATTACGGATTCTCCTTGAAACGGTCGGCCTGTGGATAGGGCCCATCCGAATTGAGAAACACTGATTTGTGCTCCTTGACTTAGGCTTGATTCGCCATGCTTGACTTTATTCGGCCTCTTGTAATGATTAATTGGCCTTAGGTCCAATAAACCTGCTTAAAAGTCCAACAAAAGAAAATGGGTGAAGTCTTAGACTGCATAATAATCACCAAGTTCGAGTGATTTAATTTATCGAGTTAATTTTTGGATCCATTACATTCATGGCCGGCCCGTGGTTAGGCCCAACCATGTTGGATTTATTAATTAAATCAACAAATTAATTATAACTCACCCGTCGTTGGTTTTATCCAGTCCTTTACGATATCCATTTTCCTAAACAAATAGATTAAAATAAAAATAAAATAGAAAGACGTCAGGCTGTCAGTCCTGTTGATCATTATTCTAGCCTGCGTAATAGTCAGTATGGCTTAAGTTGGACTGATAAATTTTCCAAGTTACAGATTCTCCTTAAAACGGTCGGCCTGTGGATGGGGCCCATCCGAATTGAAAAACAGTGACTCGTGATTCCTTATTCAGTCTTGATTCGCCATGCTTGGCTTTATTCGGGCCTTTATAATGATCAGTTGTCCTTAGGGTCCATATAGAGTTAGGTCTATAAGGTAGATAAAGTGTGTTGTAGACTACGTGTAAATATGTGCATGTGTGTGTGCCTGTGTCTGTGCCTGTGCATGTGTTTGTGCCTGTGTATGTGCATGTGTATGTGTTTGTGTATGTGCATGTGTATGTGTTTGTGCATGTGCATGTGTTTGTGCATGTGTATGTGCATGTGTATGTGTTTGTGCATGTGTATGTGTTTGTGCATGTGTATGTGCGTGTGCATGTGTATGTGCGTGTGCATGTGTTTGTGCATGTGCATGTGCATGTGCATGTGCATGTGTATGTGTATGTGTCTGTGCATGTGTATGTGTTCGTGTGCTACGAGTTTGAGTTTGTCAAGTTTGTATTAGGTGTTCGAGTTTGTCGAGTCTTTGCCATGTGTTTAAGTCTTTGTTAGGGTTTTGTTAACACATGCTTTGAGTCTTTCTTAGGTTTCTTAATACGTGTTTAAGTCTTTCTTAGATTTTTGTTAACACGTGTTTTGAGTCGTTGTTAAGTGTAAATATGTGTTTGTGTTTGTGATTGTTGTGTCTTCGTTAGAGTCGGAACTAATTTTGAGATACTGTTTTAGTCCGCGTAATAATCATTGGGTTTGAAAAGAAACAAATTTATAAACTCGATTAATTAACCTTAAATTTTATGGTCGGCCTGGTTGTGAGGTCCATCCGTTTTAAAGGTCAATCAGCCTTGTTTATCGATTCGTTTTAACTCTCCTTTGATGGTTTTATTCGGCCCTTCTTAGTATTCTCTTATTTTGGGTCCAAAGAAAATGATTAATAATAAAACAAAGTCAGTGTGTGTTGTTCTAGCCTACGTAATAGTCTCAAGGTTAGAGAAAATAAATTTATAGATTTGATTGTTAAGTCTAAAACAAAATCCATGGTCGGCCTGTTGGTAAGCCCATCCATGTTGGATTTAATAGTTGAGTTTATAAGTATGTTTAACTCACCTTTGGATGGCTTTATTCGGTCCTTTACAAACATTCACTTTCCATAATAGCCAACATAGCTTGAGTTAGGTCCTTTACAAACCTAACTTCTATTTACACTGACAACCTAACTTCTAAACTTCAATTGAAGTGATCAAGGTTGATGAAGAAGAGGTCAAAGCTATCAAAGTGTTGGCTACTCAAACTAGTACTCAGGATGATCAAAGCTTCCCCAGCTTGGCCTTTTTATATAGTGATGGAGACCACCATGAAATACAGCAAGCAGCAGCTTCATCAGCAAAGGAGGCATCCATTGGAACTTCACCAGCACTTTCAGCAGCAGCACTAAGAGGAGACCATGTTGAATTACCAAACTCAGCAGCTAAGGAAGCATTTCTAGCAGAAACAGCAGGCTTTCCAATCCCAGCAAGGACAGCAGGTCATTCAACATGTCACTCAGCAGTTCAGCTACCTAGCAAGAGGTTCACAACTTCACCAGCATCCATCCAAGCTTGCTACACACTTGTGAGGCAAGTCTTGGCACCTACAGCCATCCAGCCCAGCAGCATTGGTCATTCAGACCAAATCCAGTTCCCAATAACAATAGTCCAAGCAGCAGTCTTTCTTAATGTCATATCTGTTGATTGAGGAAGATTCAGCCAAGGTTCCCTAGGAGTTTTTTGTTCTTTGTCATGCCATTTTCAAGTCCAAACCAAGTCCCAACATGTTCTAGCATGGCAACAGCAAGTTTCAAGTGCCAAAACAAACAATCCCAGCAGAGTTATTTGTTATCAGTTTTTCCAGAACCCTAGTTCTGTGGCTAAGTCTTGTGCCTTATGTCCATAGGGGTTATTTTGGTCCTTTCCAGCCTAATTCTACCCTGTTGAGATTACTTCCAGGTTAGCAATTGCACGAGAATTACCTCAGTAACATTATTTTTACCCCCTTAGGCAGGAAAGCCTCTCATTGGTCCATTTTGCCACTCTTTTGGCATTTGGTCCAATCAGAGCTAAGCTAGCATTTTCCTTTTTATTTTTCTTCAAATGATACTCGAGATTATTAGGATGTAATCAGTTGTACTTGTTTGAAAGCTTTGTAGATTAGATTAAATCAGGGAGATTAAGTATATTAGCTTATGTTAAGCAATTGCTAATCAAACTGTAGGCAGTCATTATATTATGAAGTTTTCAGCAATGAAAGGATATCAGTATTTATTCAATAGTATTCTCGAGTGTCTTAGAACCTCTGAAAGTTTGTGAGTGTCTTACAACTCTCAGTCTTGGTTAAATCAGCTCCTGTCACTGGATATTGGCAAGAATCCAGCAAGTGTCAGTTGTGCTTGATCATCCATGTATTGGTGTGTCTGTAGAGGCATGAATGTGATAGTTCTGTGCCCTTGATTGCAGTTGTGGTGTGTCTATATCAACTGTAAGCAAGCTTATCCTTTATTTTCCTCATTGGGTTTTTCTATTCCAACCCATTGTTTCCAATTAGCTATTGTTATTACAGTCATTCTGGTGTGTATGTGAGTTGTATGATGCATTATAGTTCATTACTCTGATCTTTGTGAGCTAGCATACATCATATAGGAGGTTTCTGAGGAGTTTCAGCACTATTCTATCTCCTATGACCGAGCTACCAAAATCCAAGGAGTTCTCATGGACTCTAGCGGCCCAAGAAGCGCTCGACATCATCAAGGATAAACTCAGCACCGGTCCTGTCCTAGCCCTACCAAGCTTTGATAAGAAGTTTGAGATAAAGTGTGATGCTTCTGGAATTGGAATTGGAGTCGTACTATTTCAAGCGGTTCGTCCCTTAACTAAGGGAAAGTCACCTAGCTTCAGCTCCACTTTTGGTGATTCTAGATTCATGGAAGATAATGGAGGCCAGTCCCGCTCAACAAATAAAAAGTTCTCATTCCTCCAATCAAGTTTGAGGACAAACTTTTTCTCAGAAGGGGGAATGATGTATTTCAGCCCACGCCTGAAATGAATCTGCCTAGCCTAGATCTCACTTTTGGGGACCCTAGGTTCATGGAAGGAGATGGAGGCTCACATAACCTTACGCTCGCCTTTGGAGACCCAAGATTCATGGAGAAAGATGGAAATCCATCCATATTCTTCACACCAAGCCCAACTAAAGAGGCCCAACGTCACTTCCTCTCTAATGATGGAAAGCCTGCCACGCCAAGCCTAATAAAGAAAGACCAATTCAACTACAAACGGGCTATAAAGGAATAGGATCTAGTGTGGAGCTCCAAAGGCCCATCAATATGGTATGTCTAACATTCCAAGAGGACGTCCAAACATCCTTGAGGAGGTCAAAGTCCACGTCTAAAGGCCCAAGTTGAACTTCAAAGTTTTGACCATTTCAAGATGAAGTCCACAGTTTTGGCCGTTTGATGTATAACTTTACATTTCTAGGGTTTTCTTTACATTTCCAATTGTGTGAGATGCCAAGTAATATATATAAACTTGGACATCATGTCTTAGGAGTCTAGATTAGTCTAGAATGATCTAGAATGATCTAGAATGTTGTAGAAGAGTGAGTAGGCATGTGGTGTGTGTGTGTGTGTGTGAGTCCTTTTTGGCACTAATCATCATAGTCCTAGATAAGGTTGGCTTATTTTGTAACTAATCCATCTTGGATTAGGAAAGCCAAGTCCTAAGAGGATTATTATCTTTTGTAACTAACTCCCCTACGGATAAGGAGTCCTAATCCAAGGAGGAGATAGAGTAGTAGGCGTCTAGGAGTAGTAGTAGTGTGGTTTGCACTTCAAGCATAGAGTCCTAATATGTGTAGGACTTAGTTAGTATAAATAGCTAGGCATGTAATCAATCAAAGGCATCCAACCTTGAATTATGAATACAATCAAGCTTTTAGCTTACCCCTTGAGTGTTTCGTGAGAACTTCGTTGATTTCTTCTATTGTATCTTTGTTTGGCAACCGAGTGGTAAGAAAGAGCTTGAACCCTTAACCTAGAAGGTGTTTCTGTAACTAGGTTGAACTTCAAGTAGCCCTCGAGTTTCTTCTTGTGGTGTTTCTGTATCAAGATAGATCCCTTGAACTATCCGGTTAATTTTATCTTTCTATCTTTTAGTTAGATAAACCCTAAGGCTATCAACTCTCTCAAATCCCTCTTTCAAACGTCAACTCTCTCCCACAAACCCTATATTCACATCAACTCTCCCAAAACCCTCTCAAGCATTCGTTCATCCTTTTCTCTCCCACAAAATCTCTCTCAAACATCCCTCCGCCACAAAGACCTCACGTCACTCTCCCAAATTCCCCACAATCATTCGACCGTCTCCCTCTCTCAAACTGCATAAAGATCCATCCTTTCATAAACCCTAATCCATACTCTCTCATAAATCATCCAAACTCCACAAAATCTCCCTCTCTTTCACGTGAATCTCCCCTACCCTAGCCCTATTCACGTAAACTGCCCTATTCTTAGAGTGGTTGCACGTCTCCCTTTTGATGTGTAATTGATTAATCCTATTCTTTGATCCCATTATACATCACCAGCGTTTGACATCATCAAGGAGAAACTCTGCACCACACCTTTCCTAACCCTACCAAGCTTTGACAAGAAGTTTGAGGGTGAGTGTGATGTTTGTGGAGTTGGTATTGGAGTTGTTCAATCTCAAGAGGGTCGTCCCTTAGCTGATGAAAATTCACCTAGCCTCAGTTCCACTTTTGGGGATCCTAGATTCATGGAAGATAATGGAGACTAGCCCCACTCAACCAATAAGAAGCTCACATTCCTTCAATCAAGTTTGAGGACAAACTTTTTCCCACAAGGGGGAATGATGTAATTTGGCCCACGTCTGAAGTGAGTCTACCTAGCCTAGGTCTCACTTTTGGGGACCCTAGGTTCATGGAAGGAAATGGAAAGTCACAAAGTTTGGGCTCGCCTTTGGAGACCAAAGATTCATGGAGAATGAATGAAATCATCATTGTTCTTCACGCCAAAACCAAATACAAAGGAGGCCCAATTCAATTGCAAGGAGGCAGAACGAGCCAAAGGAGAAGAATTTAGTGTGGAGGCCCAAAGGTCAACCCAAATGGTTTGCTCCTTGTTCTAGGAGGACGTCCAAACGTCCTAAAGGGGAAAAGTCCACGTCCAACAAGGCCCAAGTACAAAGCCTAAGTTGAACTTCACAGTTTTGACCGTTTCAAGATGAATTTCACATTTCTGACCATTTCAGTTTGAAGTTCACAGTTTTGGCCTTTTGGATTTAAACTTCACATTTTTGGCATTTAGTTATCATTAGAAAGTTTTATATTGTTTTTTATTATTTCTAGCTGTGTGAGATGCCAAGTAATATATATAAACTTGGACATCAAGTTCTAGGAGTCTAGAATAGTCTAGAATAGTCTAGAATGTTCTAGAAGGAGTGTGATAGGCATGTCATTAGGTCTTTAGCGCCATGTTTGATGATCCTAGATAAGGTAGGCTTATTTTGTAACTAATCCATCTTGGATTAGGAAAGCCAAGTCCTAGAAGGATCCATATTGATATAACTAATCCTCTTCGGATTAGGAAAACCTACTCCTAATAGGAGAAGGCTAGTTAGGCGTCATCTAGTAGGAGTCCTAGGCTTGTACGCCAAGTTAGGATTCCGAATTAGGACTTAGTTTATTATAAATAGCAATGCTTGTAATTGATCAAAGGCATCCAACCTTGAATTATGAATACAATCAAGCTTTTAGCTTACCCCTTGAGTGTTTCATGACAACCTCGTTGATTTCTTCTATTGTATCTTGGTTTGGCAACCAAGTGGTGAGGAAGAGTTTGAACCCTAAATCTAGAAGGTGTTTCTATAACTAGGTTGAAGGTCAAGTAGCCCTAGGGTTTCTTCTTGTGGTGTTTCTGTATCAAGATAGATCCCTTGAACTATCCGGTTACGTTTATCTTTCTATCTTTAGTTAGATAAACCCTAAGGCTATCAACTCTCTCAAATCCCTCTCTCAAACATCAACTCTCTCCCCCAAACCTCACGTCAACCCTCTCCTCTCTCTCACAATCAAACGTCCACCCTCTCCCTCTCACAAAAGCTTTCCCCAAATCCTTTCCTTTAATCTCTCATCCATACTCTCTCCCTCCCCCACAAAAGACCTCACGTCAATCCTAAATCTCCCCTCATCCAATTCGTCCATCCCTCTCTCAACTCCACAAAGATCCCTCCTTTCATAAACCCTAATCCATACTCTCTCACAAATCATCCAAACTCCACAAAGATTCCCTCTTTCTCACGTGAACCATCCTTTCCCTACCCCTAATTCACGTGTAGCCTCCCATATTGAGATTGGTTGCACGTCTCCCTTGATGTGTAATTGATCAAGATCTAATCTTTGATCCCATTATACATTACATAGCTCGCTCTATTTCCTTGTAGATGTAATGGGCCTCCTTTGTTGTTTTAGGCGTGGGCCAAAATACATCATTACCCCCTTGTTGAAAAAAGACTTGGACTGGTCTTCGACGAGTCTTGCTTGGGTTTGGACCCTCTAGGATGTTTGGACATCCTCTTGAAACAAGGAGCATGTGATATAGATCGGCCTCGGGGCCTCTACTTTGAGCTGAATCTCCTCTAATGGGACGGGCCTGGTTGAACTTCCTTCTTGAAGGACCCTATCTTTATTCTTATATTTAACTTGGGCCTTCTTGAATGGGCTAAGGGGAGTAAGTCTAGGTTGATTTACATCATTCCCCCCTTGTTGAAAGAAGTTTGTCCTCAAACTTGGAGGTTTAAGTTCAAAGACTTCAGTTGGCCCTACAACCTGCTTCACTGCCATGTACTCAAATTGGGCCTCCAGTGTTGGATTAGATGCTTTGGGTTGGCCTCCGTTATTCTCCATGAACCTTGGGTCCCCAAAAGTGAGACCAAGGCTAAGCAGATCTCCAGCATTCTTCCCTGGTTGCCAAGAATTTGGCTTTGAACTCGATGGACTGAAAGAGATCTTCTTACTGTATAAGCAAAGTTGGCTTCCATTATCTTCCATGAATCTAGGGTCACCAAACTTCTCCCTGTAATGAGCTAAGGGGCGACCTTGAGATAGAACAGATAGAACAACTCCAATACCAACTCCAGAAGCATCACACTCGACCTCAAACTTCTTATCAAAGCTTGTTAGGACTAGGACTGGTGTGGTGCAGAGTTTACTGTTGATGAATTCCAACGCTTGCAGGGTAGCTTGAGTCCATGAGAACTCCTTGGATTTCCGTAGCTCGGTCATAGGTGATAAAATAGTATTGAAATTCTTCACAGATCTCCTATAGAGAGAGGCCAAGCCGGGGAAGCTTCGATCATGATGAGTTCTAGTTGGAGTAGACCACTCCTTGATAGCTTTGACTCTTTCTTCATCAACCTTGAATACTTCAGGCGAAAGAGCATAGCCAAGAGAGACTATGTTGTTGATGAAGACGCCATACTTGGGTGGATTCTGATGTAGATTCTCGTGAGCTAAGGTCCCCAAAACAGATTGGATGTGAAAGATGTAATATTTCTTGCTATTCACAAGTATATCTCCGAAGTAGATAACAATACACATGCTAATAAGGGGCTTCAAAACCTGATTCATCAATCTCATAAAAATTGAGAGATCATTAGTAAGACCAAGAAGCTTGACTAACCATTCATAGAGGTCTCCTTTAGTTTTGATAGCAGTATCCCCTTTTTGAATCTGAATCTGATTGTACCCACTTTGTAGATTAATCTTTGGAAGAACGTTGGTACCATAAGACTCATCCACTAGATCTTCAATTCTAGAAAACATGTACTTGATAGGACTCTTGCTGATGCACAAACTTTGGCTTCCTTCTTCCTTTGGGATCAAAAGGGTAGGAACGTCGCATGAATTGCAGTTTTCTCTGATCATACCCTTTGTTTGAAGATCTTCATCTAGCTTTTGAACCTCTGGAGCTTCACTAGGGTTCACGTGATGTGCGTGCTCGTCTTGCAGAATAGATCTAGAAATAAGATCAGATTTGTGTTGAACACGTTGGAGGGGCAACATTGGTATTTTCTCGTCTGGGAACACCCGAGGGTCTTGTTCCAATAGAGGGGTGACGAGAGGGGTGGGGTTGCCGTGGCTAGGGTTCTCCTTGGTGGGCTCTTTGTGGCTAGGGTTTGTGTTTGGGTTTGAAGGAGTGATCTCCTTATGCTCACTAAACTCAGGGCGTTCAGTGGTCATAGAAGTGATGCGATTTTGATCATTCTCTTTGGGTGGGGACGGATTGGCTATTTTTAGTGGAGCTAGGGTGATTTTCTTGTTGTTGAGCCTGAATGTGTAGGTATTGGCTCTTCCATCATGCATCACGCTCCTGTCAAATAACCGCGGTCTTCCTAGTAGAATATGACAAGCATCCATAGGCAATACGTCACACCAAATAGAATCTTGATAAGATTTGCCAATGGAAAAGCTTACCAAACATCGTTGAGTAACTTGTAATCCTTCACCCTGATTGAGCCATTGGATGGTGTAGGGCTTGGGATGTGGACTAGTTTCCAATTGAAGTTTGTCCACCATAGTTATTAAAGCCACGTTGGTGCAGCTTCCTCCGTCAACGATCAAGGAACAGACCTTTCCTTTGATTATGCAACGAGATTGAAAGATGGCTTCTCGTTGTTGCTGATCTTCTGGAACAATCGAACTACTGAGGACTCGCCTCATGATGAACAATTCGTGAGCCATGGAGGAATTTTCGAAAGTTTGGGTATGGAAGGGAATGTGTTTGGGTTGTTTGAGGAGTTTAGGGTTACAGGTTTAAGATTTGGACTTGCAGGTCAAGCTTCTAGACTTGCAGGTTAAGCTTTTGGAATTGAAGGTCATATGTTTGATTCTACTCTGTGGAGTTCAAGGTTGCACTCAATGCTAACCTAGAGCTCTGATACAAAAATTATGATGTATAATGGGATTAAAGATTGTATCTTGATCAATTACCCATCAAGGGAGACGTGCAACCAATCTCAACATGGGACACTTCACGTGAATTAAGGTAGAAAGAGGGGTACATCACGTGAATAAGAGGGAGAGAGAGTGGAGGGAAATAGGTTATTTAGTCGTGAGGACTTTTGTGGATTCAAGAAACAATAAAGATTGAATCTTGAATAAGGAAGAGGGGATCTTGATAGAGGTTTGTGGGAGAGGGTGGACGAATTATGGAGGGAGTATAGGGGATGGCGTGAGGTATTTTGTGAGGTGGTGAGAGTATTGATGGAGGGAGTTTATTGGAGGAGAGAGAAAAGGTTGTTGGAAGGTTGTTATGGAGAGAGAGGGAGTTTGTGGAGACTTTTGAGAGAGAGTGAGTTTGTGGAGACTTTTGTGAGAGAGAGAGAGTGAACGATTGAGAGGGAGGATAGGAGAGAGACGTTTGGATGGAGGGAGTAATCAAAGGGCTTATCTTCTATATTGATAGAAAGATAAGAGAGAAATTATCTTAACAGTATTGACAGAAAGATAAAATCGGATAGACTAGGCTTCTAACTTGAATCCACAAGTTAGACAACCTAGGGCTAACTTGATCTAGACCGCAACCTAGTATCAAGCTCTTCCTAACCACTTGGGTGCCATGCCAAGATACAATAGAAGAAAAGGGGAGAGGTTTATTGTTTAGACCCGATTTCGTGTCTAAATACCGCCTAAATCCTTAGGCTTTTGACTTGTTTCGTAGCTTGTTTTAATAACTTTTAATGCGTTTTGTTTACTTTTGTAGTTTCCGAAGTTGTTACTCAAAACGATTCTAAATAGGCCAATTTTGCATCAATCTTGGGAATCCCGAGATTCCCTAAGATTCCCCGAGCCCTGGTCGTGTCAAAGGCAGCGGATTAGAAGGGCCGGTCATGTCGAAAGGCAGCGGAAGCGGAAGCGGAAGCAACGGTTGAAGAACACCCTGAAGATAACTGTGGCCGAAAGAGACCGTGGCCACGGTCACCTTGACCGTAGCCACGATAGGATCTTTACCCTGCCTAAGGAAGAAGCTGGACGAACTAGACCGTGGCCACGGTCTCCCATGAGCCGTACGGAGGAGTGCGAAGGAGCGAAAAGTTGTCGACCCTAATCGCTGAGCCGTACGCGGTGCATGGAGACCGTGCCCACGATGGTTCAAAGCGAAGAGAAGAAATTTTCTGCCTTACGCAGATCGCGACCTTGGCCGTGCCCACGGTCCTGCTGAAGACGATTTTATGTCATTGTGTAAAATGATGAGTTTTGAGTAACAACCTTGTTTACTATTTAATGTTTTTTAGGTCATTTTAGCAGGGGAGGATCGATCTAGGGGAAATAGACTTAGACAATTTCCAACTTGTAATTAGGAGTTTTAGAGAGAGATTAATGAGAGATTAATCTAGGGTTTTGGAGATTTGTGTTTGTTATTGAAGATTTGGGGATTCAAACAATTGAAAGATTATTGGATCATCTTTTTATTGCTTTCCTTTGTTCATCTACAGCACTTTGATAAGTTTTCTCTTCGCTTAACTCCTTTATTAATTTCATTGCTAATTATTTTGTTCGTTCTTTAATTGTTCTTGCTTGCTATTTGATTATCTTACTTGTTTATGGTTGTTTGATGTTAGAAATCATGTTTAGGTTTGGTTTGGATGTTGTTAGCATAGTTAGTGTCATGATTAGTTGCTAGAAACCCTACGGGTTAGGGGGTAATTAAGGGTGTGAATGGGTGATTAGGTTTGGGTTAGCAATTTTAGTGAGTAATTAATTAGGAAATCAATTTTCCAATCCTATCCTTCCCTCAAGTGGGATGTATTTGGGTGCGAAAGCATCCCGAATACATCCAACACTTGTTGGAAGGTAGGAATTAGGATAGTTAGTATTCTAGTTCGGGAAAGCGAATAGAAACTAACTAGGAAATTCCGTTCCTTGAACCCCTCGGGTCTGTCGATGGACTTTGGGGAAGTTAATCCGGACTATCCTTGAAAGAGGAAGCCCAGTGGGTATTTTCTAACGGAGTTACCATTTGATTTCCCCTTCTCGTTACTCTCTTGTTGCAAAACCCATTTCCTCATCCCCGTTTGCATCCCAAAAAGCCTCCGAAGCCCATTTTCCATTCCTTGACCGACCTTAGCTTTGTTTCTTGCGTTGTGATCCCTTTAAACCGATATCCTTATCTTAGCAATCTCATCCTGACCGTCGACCTAGATTCTATGACCAAGGACGCCAGCTCCCTGAGAGAGAACGACAATACCGAGGTCTACAAAACCACGTTACACAAAATGGCGCCGTTGCCGGGGAGCCAGCGCCCCTAGTTTTAGTTTCTTGGTTTTTGGTTATTTAAGTTTGTTTTCACGCTAGAAATCAGTTTGTGTCAATCCAAATGAATTTGATGCTTCTTCATTTCTTGTAGGAGTCTTCGCGTTCTAATGGGTGAAGCTCAAGCTGGTTCACCTCGTACCCTTCTATCATATATCATTCCATCATTGGGTACGAGAGGCAGTCCTATCATTTTACCACCATTACCACCCGATGCTTTGTTCGAGTTTAAACCGCATTTACTTGAAGTCTTCGAAAGAAACTCGTTTAATGGGGACGACACTGCTGAACGTCCCATCAGAATATTTGAAGTTGAAATTCTTTCCCCTCACTCTTGCGGGGAAAGCGAAGATATGGCTACAAACATGTCCAACTGGTTTTTATTCTTCGTGGGAGGCACTCAAGGGAGATTTTCTTCACCGTTTCTTTCCGGCGGAGGAGACACACCAACTTTGAGCAGAAATTTTAAGTTTCAAGCAAGGGCCGGAAGAGAGTCTTTTCGACGCTTGGGGGAGATTTAAGAGTCTTCAACGACAATGCCCTCATCATAATTTACCGGATTGGATGTTGCTTCAACATTTCTATCATGGGCTCCGTGGTCCTCTTAGAGAATCTGTTGATCATGCGTCCGGAGGGATGTTTCTAAAGAAGACTGCGGAGGAAGCCAATATTTTTCTGCACGAGCTATCTCAGAATGTTCCTAGTTGGGGAGACGGCCTAAATTCAGGAAATGGGGACTATTCTTTGGAACACAAAGCCCACTATCAAGCTTCTAATGGCCATCGTCCTTGACTTGCAGAAGAAGATGGTGGATGATGAGGTTTCCAACCAGTTGAATCTAGCCCGAGGTATGCAAGCCTTTGCATCTACACTCGTCCCTGATGTGCAATCTTGTAAGTTGTGTTTTGGTCCACATCTCGAGCATCAATGTGTGGAGTATCGTCAAGTAGAACAGGTGAATGCCATCTATTCCAACCAACTTTATTCCCATTCTTATGAGAATTATGAGCCTAGTTATACCACATTTGTCAACCTGGTGTTTAACCCTGTTTCTCAACCTTATAACCATCATGCATATTTTCAAAAAGAGTTCTCGCATCATCCCTCCCTACAACCCCAATTCTCTCAACCATCCCAAGATTCTATGATTGAAAAGTTATTGCAACAAATTGTGGCTAATCAAGAAAGTGATGGTGCTCGCCTTAGAGACCTTGAAACCCAAATGACCCAAGTTGCTCAACAGGTATACTTTTCTCAAGCCATTCATCCTCAACCTATCCATGGGGAGCAAGTTGAAGCCATTGCCCTAAGGAGTGGAAGAAAAATTGAAGAACCTATGGTAGTGGAGGAGAATGTGGAGGAGGAGAGACCTTTGGGTGACAAAGAGGGTGATGAGGTAGATGTCTCGGAGGAGGAAGATTTGATGGAAAAGCAGGAGATTGAGTTAGGCTTGAATGAGGGACTCGTGGAGGATAGTACTGAAGAAGAGGATTTAGAAGTTGAGCAAAACATAGTTGAGGAAAAGGAGGATGATGTTGTGGTTAATGAGGCCTAGGATGAAGAAAAAGAGAAGTTGGAAGAGAGGGTAGAGATTAAGAAAAGACGAGAGAAAGGAAAGGAAGTTTTGAAGCAAGGTATTCATGAAAACCTTTTGGAGAAACCCGTTCCATATAGACCACCAGTTCCATTTTCCGGGAGATTGGTTCAACACAAGAATGATGAGAAATTTTCCAGATTTATTGATATGATGAAGAAGCTCCAAGTTAATATACCATTTCTAGATGCTATGGCGGAGGTCCCTTCTTTCAAGAAACATCTGAAGGACCTTTTGACAAACAAGAAAAGAATCAAGGAGTCATCGACAGTTCATCTCACAGTTAGCTGCAACACCATTATGGGAAGCAAGTATCCCGAGAAACTAGCCGATCCGGGTAGTTTCTCTATTCCATGCTTAATTGGTGATATGAGTATTGATAATGCATTATGTGACTTGGGGGCAAGTGTGAGTGTCATGCCACACTCTATATGTAAGAAGCTGAACATTGATGACTTGAACACTACAACTATCAACTTGCAACTTGCGGACCGAAGTGTTAGGAAGCCCTTGGGAATATTAGAAGACATCCCGGTTCAAGTGGGAAGTTTCCTTATCCCTTGTGACTTCGTTATTTTGGAGATGAATGAGGATTGGAGAAATCCTATTATTCTTGGTCGACCCTTTCTGGCCACTACAGGATCTACCATAGATGTGAAAAGAGGCCGCTTGTCTCTTCATGTGGGTCGAGATCATATTGATTTTGACATCGACCCTTCAAGAGTGAAATCTCCCAAAGAATCTCATTTTAAGGCCAATGCGGTGTTAGGCATCTTAGATGAACCCTAAAAGGAGTCTTATTTCCTTGAAGTTGAGTCCGATGATTGGGGAGAAATTAAATATCTAAGGGCTTCGCATCCCAATCTAAATGAATTTGAGGATATTTACCATGATCATCCTCTCAAGATCATTCCATGGCGGAAGGAAATTTCTTTGAGTGAAACCTATGTTGAGTACAACAAAGTCAATAAGATGATTTTCAAAGGTCCTAGGCCCGCTAGGAAGCGTTGGAAGAGAAGAAGGAAACATTGGTGGAGGAAGCCAAAGAAAATGCTATCCGGATATCCTAGGCGGATGATTAGACCACCGGAAGAGTATTCCATGACAACCACAACTCTCTTTGAGAATTGTGGGAAAAAGAGGATGAAGAATTGGTGGAAAAGGTTGATAATGTTTTTGGTTTGTGTCCCAAGGATCCCAAGAATCAAGTAAAGTTAGGTCAAGCTAGGGACCTAAAACTAGCGCTCTATGATAATTTTTGAAGTTCTTTCTCATTCTTTTTAGTTTTTGCAATTTTTCTAATTTTATTCTTTTTCCTCTCTTTAAATTTTCCTTATAGTTTCCTTTAGGTTTTTCTAATTTTTCTTGTCTTTAAATTTTTTCTTTATTTCCTTCTTTGTAATTTGAGGTATTAGTTCTAAGTTCAAAAGAAAAAGTTTGAAAAAAAAAACGAAAAGAAGAAAAGAGAAAAATGATGTGAAAAATAGAAAAAAATTGGAGTTGGAAAATAAGAAATTGAAATTTAGAGTGAAAGAGGTAGCATGGGTGAGTGAAGTTTTGAAAAAAAAATTTGAGTGTTGGGAGAGTGTCCTTGAATGATAATTGAGCGAAAAAGAAAAGGGAGTGCATGACAAAAGGGTAGATTTTAGGACTCAACATTTTTCTCCAAGTTTTGAGCCTTGTAGGTGTTGTAGATGGACCGGAGGGTACCGTGCCCACGATCACCTGGACCGTGGCCATGGTCAGCATATGCAAATTGCTCCCAGTTTTGTCAAGCCGAAGATCATCGTGACCACGGTGGGATTCACCGTAGCCACGGACTCCACCCTGTTTTTTCCCTTCTTTTTCCCTCGCCCGAATCATAGCGTCCCCATGATCCAATTAACCGTGGCCACAGTCTGTCGAAAAATTGCGATTTGTGGGGGGTTCAATCTCATTTACCCCCTCATTGCTCTTTCACTTTCTTCATTCCCTCACCTTCAAAAACCCACCTAAAACCCTAAAACACCAATTCCCTTCCAAAATTTGACAAATCTCTCACAAATTCCTCCATTTCTTCTCCATCTCTCCTGCAAATCGTGCCCTAGCTGCGCCGCTCGCCATTTTCGGGTCTTCTTCGAGCAAGTATCCGGCCTCTTGTTGCTTGTGGGGGTTGAAATTAACAAGAGGAGCTCCCCATCACTTCAATTCACGTATTCCTTGTTTGTTGATGCATCCAAGTTCGATTTCCTAGTTGATTTTGGTTGTTGTGTGCACATTTCTCTACCTAGATCTAGGGTTCTTGAGTTTTGAACATTAGAATGATGAAACCAAAAAGGGGTCGACCTAGGAAGCTCCCTCTATCACCACCACAGCTGCCATCTTCTCTCGAATTGAGAAGGACTAAATCGGCTACGTTCATCAAAAGTTGTCCCCGTGCAAAGGTTACCTTTCGTGGTGAACCTCACAAGACTCGCTATGATGAGCTCCAAGAGCGACGCATCTACGCTCCAGAGATTTGCTATGATGAGACTATCAACACTCTTTACTGTCGGTCTAGTTTCGACACTCTCACTCAGGTACTTGGCTGGAAAACACTTCTCAATATCAAGGAACCAATCATAGACCAGCCCGTATTGAATTCATGAGTTCACTTCAAGTCTTTAGTGATGGGTACCCTAAGGCCATTTTTAGCTATAGAGTGGGTGATAGGGAGCTAGAATGTTCTGTTCAAGAGTTTTGCCAAGCTTTGGAATTACCAGAGGATGGGGTATACTTCTGGGAGTGTGAGGAATTTGATGAACAAGAAGCGTGGAAGCGGTTAACTTGTTGGAGAAGAGCACCTGTTGACTCCGAAGAAGGTCAGGTGAAGTTCTACAGCCCTAAGGAATCTCGAGCACAAGATTTTTATAATCCTGCTGTCCGGTTATTCCACTTGGTGATTGTTAATTCAGTGTTTGGGCGAGATGAGGAACGATCACATGTTCGTCCGGAAGATCTCTTCATAATTTACAATACTTTGAAGGGGCACCGAGTGAACTTAGGTTCGTGCATCCTACATTGGTTAGGAGAGATGAGTAGAACTGATAACTTCACCAACCTGGGAATGGGCCATATAATATGTCACTTCCTCCGGAAGCAAGGGTTTGATGATTACCTGGGGTTATGGAAGCCGCGCTATGTCCCTGTTCTCATGGATAAGGGGCTGTTGATTGAAATAGAGATAATTTCTGAACGCCATTCACGCACCATCTACCATCATGGGTATGGCGATGGGAAAATCCGCATTCCTCTTGACCCCACTCATGCCGAAGAATGGCTCGATATTGCAAATAATGAAAATTGGTCATGCGGGCAATTTTATTGTTGGCCGAGGATAATTGGTGGTGCACCTATCCCCATTTCTAGTTTATTAGAAGAATTTGAGGAGAATAACAATGAAGAGATACCAGAGAACTCAGCGCAGCATGGCGGCTTGAACCGGACTACTTCTAAAATCAAAAGCTTGCGTATTGAGATGCGTGAGCAGAACAAACTCCTCCGTTCCCAGGTGAAGTTGCTCGAAGATCAGCAAAAGGAGCTTGTGAACATCCAACGACACCTGCAACATCACGAGGAGTACCTCCGCCAACAAAGCCGCTTTATGCGCGATTGGAGTTTTCATCATTACACTGTTGAGGGACGCATTCCGGCACCTCCAGACTATGTGAATCCCTATTACCCATCCTTCTTTCCACCCCAACCTCGTTCTCCGCCGGGAGGGTCCACTTGAGGACCATATGTAAGCACCCCCACCCGACCTCTATCAATGTTCTATTTACTTTATTTTGTAAAGTATAAGTGTGGGGGAGTGCTTCTTCGGGGGTTGGAGTTGCGATGTCTGGTGGTTGGATTGTTGGTCTCTCGATTTCTTTTGGCATGAGCTCGCATATTTTGGGGTTTGTTAGGTTAGGTTGCTTGAGTTTTTCCTTGTCTTGTTTGTTTCTCATGTATGGTCGGGTTGTTGGATGGATGTTTGATGGTTGTCTTATGGTTGTTGGTTGGTTGTTTTTGGTGGGTTGGACTGTTGTTTCAGCATTTCTCGTTGTATTTTGGGTCATTGATGGGATGTAACCGAATATTTTTTGTGATGAATGCAATGATTTAGTTGTTTCGGTTAGTGTGTATCGAGTTTCACCCTTATTTCCCGCCTCAACGAGTGAGATTCGGGGATAAGGTAAGTCACTGGCAATGTATATATTGTTAATATTTTTCGTTTTTCATCTTTTCAATCTCTTTTCATAATCTTTTAAGTTAGATTTTTCCTTCTTTTGCTTTTGGTCTCGCATGCGAATTCTATAGTTATAAAGTCATCTTTTATTCTAACATTGTTCTGACTCTCTTGAATGATGACTTCGGATCGCTATTTTCAATGCTTATGAAGAGCTTGAGCTAATACCTTTCCACCTTACTCTTTTTATGTGAATTCTTATCATGATCCATCGCATGCTTGGTTTTCTTTTGGGTGGAGAACCCCTATGAATGTCTATGTTGGGATATCTATTGCTGTTGGAGCCGTGTGGGCTCGGGTCGCCACCATTTCTACCTGCTAGTTGTTTTCGTTTGTTTGTGTTTTGTAGGTTCTCTACCCTTTTCATGTGACATCTTCCTACAATGAGGACATTGTGGAGTTTTAAGTGGGGGGGGGGGGGATATTTTGTTTCAAGGGTAGATCACCTAGTCGTTTCGTTCTTTGTTTCCTAGTTTTTGCTTAAAATTTAAAGATTTTTGTGTGACAATGGAGAAAAAAGGGAGTGAAAACCTTTTCGTTTTGTTTTTGTTTTGCTTTGTTTCCTGGATCTCGTTTTCGAAGTTGAGAAGTCGTTCTTAAACTTCTTTCTAAAAGTAATCGGTTGGAGCATTTTCGACCCTAACTCGGGTTCTAGTCGAGACTTATCCTTGATAGACTCCCTTCATTAAGTGTCTTGTGAGACTCCCGTTCCTTTCTCGTTTTGTGGGAACCCGGAGATTCTAAGGGCTTGTGTCTGAGTTTGTTCTATTTCTCGTTTAGCAAAAGTAAAAAGCGCAAAATGAAAGAAAAAGAAAGAAGAAAGCTTTCATAAGATTTAATAACCTGAATAAGTGGAGCGTGTCGCTGAAGACATTAACCACCATACACTTAGCCAACCTACACGGGCCCGGTATTCGTGGTACGGCACTGGATACCCCTTAACCCTCCTCCTATATCGCTTTGCGCGGAGAGGCGTATGGAAAAGACCGTGTTGGGAGGGTATACCCCTTATGTGGGCCGTCCAATTCCCGAAAGTAAGGCTAATACCGACTTTTAAAAAACCAAAAAGAAAAAAAAAAGAGAAAAAGAAGAAAGAAAAGAAAAGTTTTGCTTCTAAAAAGAGCGGGGCCTCCCCTTGCATCACCTACGGCCCTCACCAAGCCAAGGGCGACCAAATGCGAGGGAGGGCAACACTCCTCTCGGTTGTTTCGTTGTTTTCATATTCGGACGCGAGTTTTTAGAGTCTTTTGGTTCCCGTTAAACCCTTGTTGTGCTTTTGCTGTGGGGTTTCGCTTGTTACAAGGTGTAAGGAGTTAAAAATCTTCAAGATCGACCTTTTTCCAAGTTTGGTGTTTGTGTGTTGCTCTTAACGGTTACTTTGGGAGGTTTAATCGCGTTTTCTTAGTTTGGATTGCGAAATCTTGTGAATCAAAGCCCTTGTTTTTCGTTCTTTTTGTTTTCTTCGGTTTTGTTTTCACCTTCCCTCTCTCCTTCTTCTTTGGCTTTTGTGGGTACATCCGCTACAAACCCTCACGAGTCCATCTCGTCCACCCGGGCTGCCGGGGGGTTCAAAGGGCTTAGTGCATACGCTAAATGCACTCGTTTCTCTCCCACGACAGAGGAGTTTGTGTTAGTTAGTTTGTTTTGTTTTGTTTTGCTCGAGACGAGCAAAGGTTTAAGTGTGGGGGTGTTTAGAGCTGATTTCGTGTCTAAATACCGCCTAAATCCTTAGGCTTTTGACTTGTTTCGTAGCTTGTTTTAATAACTTTTAATGCGTTTTGTTTACTTTTGTAGTTTCCGAAGTTGTTACTCAAAACGATTCTAAATGAGCCAATTTTGCATCAATCTTGGGAATCCCGAGATTCCCTAAGATTCCCGAGCCACGGTCGCAAAGGCGTGATTAGAAGGGCCATTCGAAGCGAAGCGGAAGCGGAAGCGGAAGCAACGGTTGAAGAACACCCTGAAGATAACTGTGGCCGAAAGAGACCGTGGCCACGGTCACCTTGACCGTAGCCACGATAGGATCTTTACCCTGCCTAAGGAAGAAGCTGGACGAACTAGACCGTGGCCACGGTCTCCCATGACCGTAGCCACGGAGGTGCGAAGGAGCGAAAAGTTGTCAGCCCTAATCGCCTAGACCGTGCCCACGGTGCATGGAGACCGTGCCCACGGTGGTTCGAAGCGAAGAGAAGAAATTGTCTACCTTACACAGGACCGTGACCACGGTCACCGTGCTTACGGTCCCTGCGAGACGATTTTATGCATTGTGTAAAATGATGAGTTTTGAGTAACAACCTTGTTTACTATTTAATGTTTTTTAGGTCATTTTAGCAGGGGAGGATCGATCTAGGGGAGATAGACTTAGACAATTTCCAACTTGTAATTAGGAGTTTTAGAGAGAGATTAGTGAGAGATTAATCTAGGGTTTTGGAGATTTGTGTTTGTTATTGAAGATTTGGGGATTCAAACAATTGAAAGATTATTGGATCATCTTTTTATTGCTTTCCTTTGTTCATCTACAGCACTTTGATAAGTTTTCTCTTCCCTTAACTCCTTTATTAATTTCTTTGCTAATTATTTTGTTCGTTCTTTAATTGTTCTTGCTTGCTATTTGATTATCTTGCTTGTTTATGGTTGTTTGATGTTAGAAATCATGTTTAGGTTTGGTTTGGATGTTGTTAACATAGTTAGTGTCATGATTAGTGGCTAGAAACCCTATGGGTTAGGGGGTAATTAAGGGTGTGAATGGGTGATTAGGTTTGGGTTAGCAATTTTAGTGAGTAAGTAATTAGGAAATCAATTTCCCAATCCTATCCTTCCCTCAAGTGGGATGTATTTGGGTGCGAAAGCATGCCGAATACATCCAACACTTGTTGGAAGGTAGGAATTAGGATAGTTAGTATTCTAGTTCGCAAAAGCGAATAGAAACTAACTAGGAAATTCTGTTCCTTAAACTCCCCCGGGTTTGTTGATGGACTTTGGGGAAGTTAATCCGGACTATCCTTGAAAGAGGAAGCCCGGTGGGTGTTTCGTCCGCAATACCGTGCGGGAATTGTATCGTATCCACAGGGAGCAAGGTCTTTTCGTCAAAACTTTTACTACTATGCTTAGTTTAAGGTAATAAAACGATTAAGCAGGGGAAAAGGGAACAAAGATAAATTATCGGCCGAAAACAGAGGGAAAGAGGCTCAAGGGTCGGTATCGCCTCTAAATGGTCACCCTAATCACTGGAAAGCCTCAATCAGGACACTAAGTCGGGATAGAAGTTAGGTTATTGCAAGGATTAGAGCCACTCCAGGGCCTCTCCCGAGGTGTACCCGGATTTAACCATCGAGGTTCGTCCACTAAATGAATGGGGACTTGCCAGGAGGGTTTGATGTGCAATTCACCCTACCCGAGCTTCTCCACTAAATGAATGAGGAGTTGCTCGGGTATCCATCCAATTGCCCTAAGGATTGTGTTTAAGTAGGTTTAGCGGGCTTCCACTACTTACTAAACCCCACAACGGAAAGAGCTTTTGGATGAAAACCTCATAAACAAGGCTTAATGCCCTAACTAAGTCAAACCTTAGAAACGGGCTCCCATTAGAGGCTAAACCTCCCCCTAAACCTTAAGAGTACTAGCCACTAATCATGATGATAAACAATAAAATTAACAAGCTTAACATAAGAACCCTGAGCATGATATCTAGAAGAGGGAACACAACAAGCTTAAACACAAACACTAGTTAAGACAATGATTAAGAGAGAGTAAATGAAGACTTACCCAAAATAAGATGATGATAATAATAAAAGGATGAAAGAACACCAAAACTTGAATAAATACTTCTTCACAATAAATACTTCTTCAAAATGCAATAATCCAAACCAAGAAAACTCAAAGAAAGACAAGTTTTTGTGATTAAAATGAGAAGATCCCCTTAGGGAAGAGTGCTAAGCTCTCTACAAAGCAAAGATGAACAGTGAAAAAAAGATGATTAGGTTTAGTTTTGGACCGAGCTTAAATACATTGGGAGAAAAATAACTAAAACGCGTCGTTTTGGCCTAAAAGTTCCATCCGGACAGGGTCGTCACGGGCGCTACCCTGGGTCGTCACGCCCGTGACGAGGCGATTTCAAAATCTCGAACAAGAAGTCTTCGCTAGGGTCACGGGCGCTACCACAAGCCGTCACGCCCGTGACCTCCTGGGTTTCGGCAACTTCAGGAATTCCTTCAGCTGTGTCACTGGCGCTACCAAGGATCGTCACGCCCGTGACCGCTCTCGGCAAAATGGGAGAAATTCTGCTGACATTGGTCACGGGAGCTACCAATGGGGGTCACGCCCGTGACCTCCTGGGTTTCCTTGACTCCTCTTTGCCTTAGCTTCAGGACAGGGGCCACTCCGAAAATTCCCGGGGTTGCTTCCTTGAATTCCCGAGCCGGGTTCTCGACGACGTCGACCAAGCAACTCCCAATGCCTCGGACCCAAACTAACCTGCATGAAACTAAAGGAAAACAGATAAGCGGTAATTATTGAGGAGGGTAACGAGCCATAATTTCTAAGTAAGAGGAGCGATACTTAGGCTCAAAATCGAGCCTAAACACCCCCCCACACTTAGGGCTTTGCTCGTCCCGAGCCAAACTACACAAATACTACCCGAAACTAAAACACAAACTCCGCTTTCGCGGGAGACAATGGGTGCAATTAGCGTATGCACCAAGTCCTTTGAACCCCCCGACAGCCCGGGTGGACGAGGTAGGTCTCGTGAGGGTTTGTAGCAACTCTACCCACAAAATCCATGACAAGAATTAGGTCAGAGGAGTGCCAATCCTAGAGATTTTCAACCCCAACACGTAAGCGTTAGCAGAACTTTCAAGCAACTAGGCCTAACCAAAACACAGCCAAAAGTGATTGAAATATTTTGGCACAAGATAGAGGGAAATTTTCGAAAAGGATTTAGGGGAGTTACACCATCAAGATCAAATCAATCATCCCCCCCCCCCCCGTCACCAAATTAGTGAGAAAGCACATGTACGAGTATGAAACTAAGATAGTTGAGAGCAATCCTCTCTCTTGGGAATGTGGAAACACTCATCTCATGTGTTTTGAAAAATGTAAACGATGTCTGGTTCTCTCAATACTCTAACCTAGGGAACTATGTACCATAAGCTTGATAATCATCTCGATTCTCCGCCGCTAGATGCAAAATGCAAATGACAATCAAGAGGTCTTTGAAGGGGTTGTAACGGGGCTAAGGATAGGGGTAAGGGACGGAAAGTATTTGGATAAGTGGAGCTCGAAGCCAAGCTTGGAGTTATACTTCGCCAAATTCACGCAATATTATCAAACCTTACTCACCCATGAGCAATTAAAATAAACCCGAAACATTTATTGGAAACCGCCGTAATACTAAATTCCTCATTTGCCGTCACATTTTTGCTTTTTTTTTTCTTTTTTTTTTCTTTTTCTTTTTTTTCGATTTTTTCTTTCTTCCTTTTTGCTTTTTCTTTTTTTCTTTTTTTTCGAAGCGTGTGAATAAGGTGAAGATTATATACAAAATTCGGCACAAAACTCGACGGTTTTCACTAACACAATCAAGCTATATTGGAACTACATAAGTGGGAACAACCCATCACTTCCTAACCATGACATTCCCAACATACCATTCTATGAATGTATTCACAAGTAACCCTACTAATCGCACTCGGTAACTCCAAGCAATGGCTTAGGGTAGGAAGATATGTACTCGGCCAAGGGTTGAAATTTCGGTTTATTTCAAAAAGGACGGAGTAATCAAAGGCTAAAAGAAGGGTTAAAGGCGGGAAATTACATGATTCGGGTGGCTATCTGGCTATGTAGCTAAAATAAGCGAGAATGAATGCCTCAATCATGTTGTCAATGCATGATGCAAAATGCAGTTTCAAAGAGATGAAAAACAAGTTCTAGAGATCACAACCAAGGTTGAGTCACACATGGGGATACGAGACTAATGAAAATGATTAGTCGTTTTGTCTTAGTAGTCTCACGGGTTTGTGCTCAATCAACCAATCAGAGAACAAAAACGTTCATGCGCAAAGCTCACATCAATGGGTCAAGGAGGGCCATCAATCTTTACTATCAAGGTGCAATCCCAAATCAAGAAAGTTTCGAAAATTCTTTTCAAAAGTTTGAAACACAGTCGGCTATGCAAAGGCTAAACCAAGCTACAAGAGGTGCTACTTAGCTTATTTTGTTTTTTTTTTCAAAGAAAGAAAGAAAAACAAGAGAGAAATAAAAATGAAACTAAGTGAGCTACCCAAAACATAAAGAACTCCCCCCATACTTAAAATCCACAATTTCCTCATTGTGGGAAGGGTGCCTCATGAATGGTAGAAAAAGATATAAACAAGCACCTAGCGCGGAAAGTAAAAAGTCAAACGAAGAACACAAAGGAAAGGGGGTGGCACCACGAGCCCACACGGCTCCAACAACAAAAGTCCCAACAAGTAGCATACTAGGGGTGCGCCACCAAAAAGAGAAAAACCATGCATGCAGCAGAAAGGAATAAGAAAAAGAAATGAAAAAGAGAAGAGGGACGGTCTTACCGAGAAGCGTCTGGAAGTCATAAGTAAACACCGAACCATCGGGGGACAAAGGGGAAAAAGGAATGGTTAGGAAAAGAAAGAGAAAGAAAAAGGCATGCATGAATATGTACAACGACCACAGAAAACTAAAGAGAAAAACAACGAAAAGTAACGAAGACAGAAAGATATTTATAACAAGTACATTATGAGGGATACGACCCGTGTAATGCTCGATGTTGTTGAGCGAAAACCGGGAAAAACACAGCACAAGAGTCGCACACTCAAAAGAGTGCGGACTATCCAACAAACCATGACTTTCAACGACCAATCATGGATGTAAAACGTCAACTCCACAGACCGAAACCTTAGACACTAGGGGGAGAGAGGGGATTCACACACCCAACAACATAACCTAAACCCGACCGAGCAAAATAAGCACCCCCCACACTTGTCATGCAAAAACAAGCAATATACACAATGAAAGAGATTAGGGGGGGGAACTCTTACAATCACTGTTGATCGAAGCCCCCGGGAAGGGGACGATCGGAGGGGTAGTAGCCGGCGGGTGGGAACCATCCGTAGGGTGGGCGCTGGCCGCCTCCGATATAGTAGCCGTAGCGGAGATCATTGAGAATCTCATCGTGTTGCTGCACCCTTGTTTGGAGGTTCTCCAATATCGCATGATCTTGTTGTTGGAAGGTGCGAATGTCCTGGATGTCGGCATAAATGTTGTTGAGTTGGGTGGACATAGCAGAGAAGTCTACCGAACCCATGTCGGAAGGCATTTGCGCTTGCCCCTCACCTCCTCCTTCCTCCTCACTCTCCTCTTCTTCTTCCTCACTTTGCTCCTCCTCACTCCCTAGAGGGCTCCCCTCACTTTCACTCTCCAGCTCTCGGGAAGTAGATAACACATGCCATGGGAATTGTTTCGGGATGAAAATAAGGCTTAAGCTTTGAAGCGTTTACCTTGAATGTGCCCCCATCTTGCCTTTTAAGCTCAATGACTCCGAAAGGGTGGACCTTTTCAACCCGGAATGGGCCCGTCCATCTTGTCTTCAACTTTCTGGGAAAGAGCTTTAGCCTCGAGTTGTAGAGTAGGATATGGTCGCCATCATGGAATTCTCTCTTGTTTAACCTCTTGTCATGCCACAACTTTGTCATCTCCTTGTAAATCTGATTGTTCTCGTAGGCATCCCGGCGAATTTCATCGAGCTCCTCCAATTGCAACATCCTCTTCTCGCCCACCTCCTTCAAGTCATAGTTGATGCGCTTCACGTCCCAATGGGTCCTATGTTCCAACTCGACCGGAAAGTGGCAAGACTTACCGTAAACTAGCCGGAAAGGCGTAGTTCCAATCGGTGTCTTGTACGCCGTGCGGTATGCCCATAAAGCGTCGTCGAGTTTGTCGGCCCAATCTTTCCTCGATGCACCGACGGTCTTTTCAAGGATCCTCTTCAATTCCGGGTTGGTGATCTCAGCTTGCCCACTTGTTTGCGGGTGATAGGGAAGGCCTCGCTTGTGAACCACCCCATATTTGGCTAGGAGCGATTGGAATTTTTGTTCAATAAAGTGCGATCCATTGTCACTTATTACTACCCTTGGTACACCGAAACGAGGGAAGATAATTCTCTTGAAGAGCTTGGAAACCACCCGGGCATCACAAGTTGGGCTCGTCACGGCCTCCGCCCATTTGGATACGTAGTCCACCGCTACGAGGATGTACTTGTTACCCCTTAATGATGGGAAAGGACCCATATAATCGATCCCCCAAACATCGAAGATTTCAACCTCCAAGATGTAGTTGAGAGGCATCTCGTTCCTCCGAGAGATATTGCCACTTCGTTGGCACTTATCGCACGCCTTGACGTAGGTGTTGACGTCTTTGAATAGCGTGGGCCACTAATAGCTTGATTGAAGCACCTTTGCCGCTATTTTGGAAGGGCCGCCGTGACCACCACAAGGCATATCATGACAGTGGGCGATGATCGAGGAAGCTTCTCGTTGATGCACACATCTCCGGTAAACCCCATCCTTGCACAACTTGAAGAGGTACGGATCGTCCCAATAGTATGACTTTGCTTCGTGAAGGAGCTTTTGCTTCTCATGAGACGTCAATCCCGGCATTAGAACCCCACCTACCAAGTAGTTCACTATGTCGGCGTACCACGGTAGTTCATCCTCTATCACAGCCAATAAATGTTCATCCGGAAACGAATCATTGATCGAGGGATCCTTGTGCCCAACTACGATTCTTGATAGGTGATCCGCCACCACGTTGTGCATCCCGGCTTTATCCCGTATCTCGATGTCAAATTCTTGAAGGAGAAGAACCCATCGAATGAGGCGGGGTTTCGCATCCTTCTTTTCCAATAGGTACTTGAGAGCCGAGTGGTCGGTGAAAACCACTACTTTGGAGCACAACAAATATTGCTGGAATTTTTCAATGGCAAAAACCACCGCTAGAAGTTCCTTCTCAGTTGTGGAGTAGTTCCACTGGGCATCGTCCAAAGTTCTACTAGCGTAATGGATCACATATGGTAATTTGTTCTTCCTTTGGCCCAATATCGCCCCGACGGCGAAATCGCTTGCATCACACATAATCTCGAACGGGATATCCCAATCGGGCGGTTGAATGATAGGGGCCATGACGAGTGTCTGCTTGATCTTCTGAAACGCCTCAAGACACTCGTTAGATAACAAAAAGGGGGTATCTTTGGCGAGGAGCTCAGTCAAAGGCCTCGCTACCTTCGAGAAGTCCTTGATGAAGCGGTGGTAAAAACATGCATGCCCAAGGAAGCTTCTCACCCCTTTTACAGAAGACGGGGGCGGTAGTTTCTCGATGACCTCGATCTTTGCCCGATCGACCTCAATACCCCGTTCCCGCATTACATGGCCAAGAACTACCCCTTCTTGGACCATGAAGTGACATTTCTCCCAGTTGAGGACAAGATCGACTTCTTCGCACTTCGATAACACCGTTTCAAGGTTTTTCAAACAGGCCTCGAAGGTGTTACCATACACGGAGAAGTCGTCCATGAAGACCTCCATGATACTCTCAATGCAATCAGAGAAAATGGCCATCATACAATACCGAAAGTGGCCTGGCGTTACATAATCCAAACGGCATCCTCCGATAAGCGAAGGTACCATATGGGCATGTGAAGGTAGTCTTCTCCTGATCGTTTGGATGGATCGATCCGAAAACCCGAGAACCCATCCAAATAGCGTATAAGAGTGCCGCCAGCTTTTCCAAAGATCTAATCGATGAAGGGCAAGGGGAAGTGATCTTTTCTAGTGGCATGGTTCAATTTTCTGTAGTCTATGCACATACGCCAACCCGTGACCGTCCTAGTGGAAACAAGCTCATTTTTTTCATTTTTTACAACTGTCATCCCCCCTTTCTTAGGCACTACCTGGACAGGGCTCACACATTCACTGTTTGCAATGGGGTAGATGATCCCCACCTCTAGCAATTTCATTACTTCTTTTTTAACGACCAATTGCATATTAGGGTTAAGCCGCCTTTGCGGTTGCCTAGAGGGTCTATGGTCGGTCTCGAGGTCGATGCTATGCATGCAAAAAGAGGGACTCACTCCCTTAAGGTCGTCGATGCTATATCCAATGGCACCAATGTGCTTGCGAAGCACATCGAGAAGACTTTGAAGCTGAGTGCCATTTAGATTACCATTAACGATCACGGGGAAGGACTCAGAAGGACCGAGGAATTCGTACCTTAAAGATGGTGGCAAAGGCTTTAATTCAATATCCGACATCTTTCGTCCCATGACTTCCTTTTGCTCACGATCCGCCACATTTGCCATAAGTTTGCTTCCCAAAGATGGCCCATAAAATTCAGAAGCTTCGTCGAGAATAGACACATAGGATGCAACTTCCCCTTCCAAAGTTTCCCGTTCGAAAGCTTCTAGCAATGCTTCCTCCAAAGGATCATCCAAGGCCATAAAGGAGCCGAGCTTTTCATCAACTAATGCTTCAATGATATCGACTTGATAACATGATTCCCTAATCGATGGAGCGGCCATAGAAGTTTGAAGATTGAACTCTATCTTTGCGTCTCCGATGTGGAGAGAAAGCTTGCCGTTCTTCACATCCATCATAGCTCCGGCGGTTGCCAAGAAGGGTCGACCCAAAATAATCGGTATTTGTGCATCTTCGGCCATATCCAACACAATGAAGTCGCAAGGGATGTAGAATTTTCCCACTTGTACCGGGACATCTTCAAGAACTCCCACCGGGCGCCGAATAGAACGATCGGCCATTTGAAGGGAAATAGTGGTGGGGACGAGATCATGACACTTCAATCGTTTGCAAATCGAGTGCGGCATCACACTCACGCTAGCACCAAGGTCGCATAGGGCTTTGCTAATCACCACATCACCTATGGAACAAGAGATGGAGAAACTTCCGGGATCCGAAAGTTTAGGAGGATGCTTGTTGTCGATGATTGCGCTACACTCTTGAGTCAAAGAGACCACCGCATTCTCCCCGATTCTTCTCTTGTTAGTGAGAAGCTCCTTGAGGAATTTAGTATAAGATGGCATGTTCGTGATCGCCTCAAGGAATGGGATGTTGATGTGGAGAGTTTTGAGAATCTCCATGAACTTAGCAAACTTCGCATCTTCCTTCGCCTTGGCGAAGCGTTGGGGAAAACGAAGGGGCGGAGCATATGGCTTGACTTGTTGGATGACCGGCTCCTCTTCCTTCTCAACCGCTTTCCCTTTCTTTTTCAACTCGTCTCCCTTGACCGCTTCCTCTACCTTCTCATTTTCCTCCTCAATAATAATTCCCTCCTCCTCAACGGTTAGATCTTCCACCACGACTTCACTTCCAACTCCTTGATCAACTCCGGTTTTTGGGCCCTCAAGCTCCTTACCACTCCTCAAAGTGATGGCGTTGATATGTCCCTTCGGGTTTTGCTGGGGTTGGCTAGGTAAACCCTTGGAAGAAGAAGATTGAGATTGGAAGTTGGAGACTTGTTGGGCAAGTTGAGCCAATTGGGTTTCAAGCATCCTTTGGCTCGCATGGATAGCCTCGTTTTGTTTCAATCAAGCATTGAAAGCCTCTTGATTCTTGAGATATCTTTGCATAAAGTCCATCTCTTGGCTCATTTGTGGAGGGGGTTGGTAGGATGGAGGGGCTTGATGGTAGGATTGATTTTGGTATTGAGGGTTTTGCTGATGGGGGCGGTTTTGGTTTTGATGTGGATGCGTTTGGGCTTGGTTATGGTAGGAAAAACCTGGAGGGACATACGATGGGTTACCTTGAGGGCGGACCGGTTCGTTGTTGCGGTAAGAGAGGTTATTCCGGTAGAGAGCATTCGCTTGCTCATTGGATACCAACTCTGTTTGGCACTCGAAATTTGCATGTCCTCCCCCACACACCTCACAACGCAACCCAGAGGTGGACGAAGGTGAAGGAATGGAAGATTGAACTTCCATAATCGGCTTGAGCTGTTGGGTCGTCTTCATTTCGGCCATGTCCTGAGAAAGTTGTTGCATTGTCTTTTGCATATCCTTGATAAGATACCCCAAGTTCTCACTATCACCACAACTCGTCACCTCCCTTGAATTCCTTCCCCAGTTGCAAGCATTCTCCGCCATTTGAGCTAAAAGAGCATCGGCTTGGACAGGCATCTTGCTAAGGAAAAGGTCGCCCGAGGCGTTATCGATTGACTGCTTCGTATTCATTGAGAGACCCTCGTAGAAGGTGTGAAGGATAAGAGCGGCTGGAAGATTATGGTGAGGGCATGCCCGTTGAAACCCTTTGTATCTCTCCCAAGCTTCGAACAAAGACTCGCCCGGTTGTTGTCGAAAATTCATGATCTCGGTTCATAGGCGAGCGGTCTCCATCGGTGGGAAAAATCTCCTCAAGAACCCCTGACTTAGTGCGTCCCATGTCCGAAAAGTGTTCAGGTTGGAGTTGTCAAGCCATCCTCGAGCCTTCCCGGCAAGAGAAAACGGGAAGAACTTCAGATGGATGTATTCTTCCGGAACACCTTGCATTCGAATCATCCCGCACCTCTCCAGGAAGTTGGAAATATGGTTGATAGGGTTTTCCGAGTCAAGCCCATGGAACTTGGATTGCTCGATGAGATGTAGGAAATTCGGCTTGACCTCGAAAACGGTCCCTTCAGGGAGGTCGGGAAGAATAATAGGAGAGCCTCCCGTACCCGTCGAAGGTGATGCAAATGAAAGGAGGGTACGAGGTTCTGCCATAGCCTCTTGCTGTTGCCGTTCAAGAAGACGCCTACGGGCGTTCGCGGCGTTGTTATGCCGTGCAGTTGCTTCGATTTCGGGATCAAAAGGTACAAGAGGAATTAAGACTCTCCTGCGCATGCACTAAACAAGAAAACGTCGTAAAATCCCTTAGGGACTCTAGACTCGACCCAGCAAGGTAAAAACCTCCTAAACTAAACGTATGTAGAGTAAGTTAAGACTAGAAGGGGCGCTTGCTCCCCGGCAACGGCGCCATTTTGTTTCGTCCGCAATACAGTGCGGGAATTGTATCGTATCCATAGGGAGCAAGGTCTTTTCGTCAAAACTTTTACTACTATGCTTAGTTTAAGGTAATAAAACGATTAAGCAGGGGAAAAGGGAACAAAGATAAATTATCGGTCGAAAACAGAGGAAAAGAGGCTCAAGGGTCGGTATCGCCTCTAAATGGTCACCCTAATCACTGGAATGCCTCAATCAGGACACTAAGCAGGGATAGAAGTTAGGTTATCGCAAGGATTAGAGCCACTCCGGGGCCTCTCCCGAGGTGTATCCGGATTTAACCATCGAGGTTCGTCCACTAAATGAATGGGGACTTGCCAGGAGGGTTTGATGTGCAATTCACCCTACCCGAGCTTCTCCACTAAATGAATGAGGAGTTGCTCGGATATCCATCCAATTGCCCTAAGGATTGTGTTTAAGTAGGTTTAGCGGGCTTCCACTACTTACTAAACCCCACAACCAAGAGAGCTTTTGGATGAAAACCTCATAAACAAGGCTTAATTCCCTAACTAAGTCAAACTTTAGAAACGGGCTCCCATTAGAGGCTAAACCTCCCCCTAAACCTTAAGAGTACTAGCCACTAATCATGATGATAAACAATAAAATTAACAAGCTTAACATAAGAACCCTGAGCATGATATCTAGAAGAGGGAACACAACAAGATTAAACACAAACACTAGTTAAGACAATGATTAAGAGAGAGTAAATGAAGACTTACCCAAAGTAAGATGATGATAATAATAAAAGGATGAAAGAACACCAAAACTTGAATAAATACTTCTTCACAATAAATACTTCTTCAAAATGCAATAATCCAAACCAAGAAAACTCAAAGAAAGACAAGTTTTTGTGATTAAAATGAGAAGATCCCCTTAGGGAAGAGTGCTAAGCTCTCTACAAAGCAAAGATGAACAGTGAAAAAAAGATGATTAGGTTTAGTTTTGGACCGAGCTTAAATACATTGGGAGAAAAATAACTAAAACGCGTCGTTTTGGCCTAAAAGTTTCATCTGGACAGGGTCGTCACGGGCGCTACCCTGGGTCGTCACGCCCGTGACGAGGCGATTTCAAAATCTCGAACAAGAAGTCTTCGCTAGGGTCACGGGCGCTACCACAAGCCGTCACGCCCGTGACCTCCTGGGTTTCGGCAACTTCAGGAATTCCTTCAGCTGTGTCACTGGCGCTACCAAGGATCGTCACGCCCGTGACCGCTCTCGGCAAAATGGGAGAAATTCTGCTGACATTGGTCACGGGAGCTACCAATGGGGGTCACACCCGTGACCTCCTGGGTTTCCTTGACTCCTCTTTGCCTTAGCTTCAGGACGGGGGCCACTCCGAAAATTCCCTGGGTTGCTTCCTTGAATTCCCGAGCCGGGTTCTCGACGACGTCGACCAAGCAACTTCCAATGCCTCGGACCCAAACTAACCTGCATGAAACTAAAGGAAAACAGATAAGCGGCAATTATTGAGGAGGGTAACGAGCCATAATTTCTAAGTAAGAGGAGCGATACTTAGGCTCAAAATCGAGCCTAAACAGTGGGTATTTTCTAACGGAGTTACCATTTGATTTCCCCTTCTCGTTACTCTCTTGTTGCAAAACCCATTTCCTCATCCCCTTTTGCATCCCGAAAAGCCTCCGAAGCCCATTTTCCATTCCTTGACCGACCTTAGCTTTGTTTCTTGCGTTGTGATCCCTTCTAACCGAGATCCTTACCTTAGCAATCTCATCCTGACCGTCGACCTAGATTCTATGACCAAGGCCACCAGTTTCCTGAGAGAGAACGACAATACCGAGGTCCACAAAACCACGTTACATTTATCCAAACACTCTAGGGGGTAAGCTCAAAGCTTGATTCATATTTCTAAACTAGATTGTGTAAAACGATTACAAGCCTAAGCTATTTATACTAGACTCAAACCTAGGGCTTCTAGTTAACCCTAGCTTGGCGTGCTAGCCAAGACTTCTAATGCTAGACGCCTACCACTCCAACTTCCTCTTGGATTAGGACTCCTTATCCAAAGGGGAGTTGGTTACATCAACCTTATCCTAATTGCAATTGGCTTCCTAATCCAATATGGATTAGCTACAAGATAGCCAACCTTATCTAGGATAATATTAGACAAAATTGGCGCCTAAGCTAGTCTTCTACACGCCACACACACACACACTTATCTTTCTAGAATATTCTAGAACACCTTAGAATATTCTAGATTTATCTAGACTCCTACTAGACTTCCTATGACTTGATGCTCAAGTTTATAATATACTTGGCATCTTACAATATTCTAAAATAAAACTAAAACTAATTAAATCACACCAAAATAATAATTAGCTAAATAATGCTAATAAAGATAAAGTTACATCCAAAAGATTAAAACTGTGAAATTCAAAACTGAAATGATCAGAATGTGAAATTCACTTTGGATTTTGAAATGGGCCTTTGGACGTGACTTGGACTGTTCATGGATGAGTATTTCTTGGGTTTGGACCCTCTAGGATGTTTGGACATCCTCTTGAAACAAGGAGCATGTGATATGGATCGGCCTCAGGGCCTCTACTTTGAGCTGAATCTCCTCTAATGGGTCGGGCCTAGTTGAACTTCCTTCTTGAAGGACCCTATCTTTATTTTTATATTTAACTTGGGCCTTCTTGAATGGGCTAAGGGGAGTAAGCGTGGGTAGATTTACATCACCTAAGGCTATCAACTCTCTCAAATCCCTCTCTCAAACATCAACTCTCTCCCCCAAACCTCACGTCAACCCTCTCCTCTCTCTCACAATCAAACGTCCACCCTCTCCCTCTCACAAAAGCTTTCCCCAAATCCTTTCCTCAAATCTCTCATCCATACTCTCTCCCTCCCCCAAAAAAGACCTCACGTCAATCCTAAATTCCCCCTCATCCAATTCGTCCATCCCTCTCTCAACTCCACAAAGATCCCTCCTTTCATAAACCCTAATCCATACTCTCTCACAAATCATTCAAACTCCACAAAGATTCCCACTTTCTCATGTGAACCATCCCTTCCCTAACCCTAATTCACGTGTAGCCTCCCATATTGAGATTGGTTGCACGTCTCCCTTGATGTGTAATTGATCAAGATCTAATCTTTGATCCCATTATACATCACATAGCTCACTCTATTTCCTTGTAGATGTAATGGGCCTCCTTTGTTGTATTAGGCGTGGGCCAAAATACATCATTCCCCCCTTGTTGAAAAAAGTTTGTCCTCAAACTTGGAGGGTGTTCTTTCTCCTTGGCATGAACCCACACTTTCTTTCTTTTCTTATCATAGTAGACAAAAACACACTTAAGGGAGTTCAAAATCTGATTCATAAGTCTCATAAAAACAAAAAGATCATTAGTTAGACCACAAGGCTTGGCTAACCATCCATAGAGACCTCATTTACTTTTGAAATCAGTATTCCCTTCTTAAATTCGAGCCATGTAGCATCCACTTCTTAGATCTCCAACTCTAGGAATAGGAAACATGTGTTTGACCTTACTGATACCCATGTGTGGGCTTCCATTCTTCTTTGTAACCAAAAGGGTGCTTGGACTGAAGACTTTCTTGATCATACCCTTTGTTTGAAGATCATCAACTCGCTTTTGAACCTTTGGAACATCACTAGAGTTCACGTGATGTTGGCTTTCACGTGGAGTGGACAATGCAGATGTTCCCTCGTCTAAGTTCTCGTGAAGGATGACGAGATGGAGTTCCTTTGTGGGCTTTTCGTGGCAAGGATTTGTGGGAATGATCTCCTTACGTTCACTAAACTCAAGGCGTTCAGTGATCATAAAAGTGATGATGTGATGTATTTTGGCCCACGCCTGAAGTGAGTCTACCTAGCCTAGGTCTTTTTTTTGGAGACCCTAGGTTCATGGAAGGAAATGGAGAGTCACAAAGCCTTGGGCTCGCCTTTGGAGACCCAAGATTCATGGAAGAAGATGGAAATCCATCATCATTCCTCACGCCAAGCCCAATAAGAAAGGAGGCCCAATTCAACTACAAGGAGGTAGGACGGACCAAAGGAGAAGAATTCATTGTGGAAGCCCAAAGGCCAATCCATATCTTGTGCTCCTTGTTCCAAGAGGACATCCAAACATCCTAGGGAGAGTTCAAGTTCACGTCCAAGGCCCAAGTACAAAGCCCAAGTTGAACTTCACAGTTTTGACCATTTCAAGATGAATTTCACATTTCTGACCATTTCAGTTTGAAGTTCACAGTTTTGGCCTTTTGGATTTAAACTTCACATTTTTGGCACTTAGTTATCATTAGTGAGTTTTATATTGTATTTTTATTATTTCTAGTTGTGTGAGGTGCCAAGTAATATATATAAACTTGGACATCAAGTCATAGGAGTCTAGAAGGGTCTAGAATGATCTAGAAAGGCCTAGATCACGTGTGGTGTTATGGATTTGGCGACAAGTTATGTATTCTTAGATAAGGATTGCTTATTTTGTAACTAATTCATCTTGGATTAGGAAAGCCAATTCCTAGTAGGATTAATATTGTTATAACCAACTCCCCTTAGGATAAGGAGTCCTAATCCAAGGAGGATAAGGTAGTTATAGGCGTATAGTAGTAGGAGTCCTTGGCTTGCATGCCAAGTTAGAAGTCCTAGGAGGTTTAGCACTGAGTCTATTATAAATAGCTAGGCTTGTAATCGTTTCAAAGAACCCCGTTTTGAATTATGAATACAATCAAGCTTTTAGCTTACCCCTTGAGCGTTTCGTGAGAACCTCGTTGATCTCTTCTATTATATCTTGGTTTGGCAACCAAGTGGTGAGGAAGAGCTTGATCCCTAAACCTAGAACGTGTTTCTGTAACTAGGTTGAAGGTCAAGTAGCCCTAGGGTTTCTTCTTGTGGTGTTTCTGTATCAAGATATATAGATCCCTTGAACTATCCAATTACTTTTATCTTTCTCTCTTTTAGTTAGATAAAATCTAAGGCTATCAATTCTCTCAAATCCTTCTCTCAAACGTCAACTCTCTCCCCCAAACCCTACATTCACGTCAACTCTCCCAAAACCCTCTCAAGCATTCGTCCATCCTTTTCTCTCCCACAAAATCTCTCTCAAACATCCCTCCCCCACAAAGACCTCACATCACTCTCCCAAATTTCCATACAATCATTCGTCCATCTCCCTCTCTCAAACTCCACAAAGATCCCTCCTTTCATAAGCCCTAATCCATACTCTCTCACAAATCATCCAAACTCCACAAAGATTCCCTCTTTCTCACGTGAACCATCCCTTCCTTAACCCTAATTCACGTGAAGCCTCCCATATTGAGATTGGTTGCACGTCTCCCTTGATTTGTAATTGATCAAGATCTAATCTTTGATCTCATTATACATCATAATTTTGGTATCAGAGATTAGGTTTCTTTTGGAAACCCCAAACACATTCTTTTCCATTCCCCACAATAATTCCTAGCCATGTCATCCCAAAAACACAGTCTTTCTCAACCTAAACACATGAACATCATCATAGCCAACCCAAACATGTCCAAAACACCATCTTTCTAAACCTTAAACACATGCCCTCATCCATCCTCATGGCAAGCGAGATGTAAATGGTGAGAAGTATTCTTAGTAGTTGTCTTTTTTCTGAAGATCAACAACAATGAGAGACCGTCTTTCAATCTCGTTGCACTATTAGGGGAAAGGTCTGTTCCTTAATTGTTGATGTAGGAAGCAGCACCAATGTGGCGTCAACTACTATGGTGGACAAACTCCAGCTAGAAATGAGTCCTCATCCAAAGCCATACACCATCTAGTGGCTCAATCAGGGTGAAGATTTACCAGTGACTCAGCGGTAATTGGTAAGTTTTTCCATTGGCAAATTTTATAAAGAATCTCTATGGTGTGACGTTTTGCCTATGGATGCTTGTCATATTCTGCTTGGAAAACCGTGGTTATTTGACAGGAATGTGATGCACGATGGAAAAGCCAATACTTACACCTTCATGCTCCACAACAAAAAGATAACCCTAGCCCCTCTGAAAGTCTCCAAATCGTCCCTACCTCAAGAGAGTGATCCAAATCCATCACTTCTATGACCACTAAACGTCCTGAGTTTAGTGAGCATCAGGAGATCATTCCCTCAGACCTAAACACAAAAATTAGCCACAAAGAGCCACTTCACGAAAACACTACCTACGAAAACCCTAGCCACAAGAATCCCACAAACGTCCACCCTCTCGTCACCCCTCAGTTGGAACCACCCTCTCATGTGTTCCAATAAGGGATACCACTAGGATTGCCCCTCCAGCGTGATATTCATCACGAGATTGATCATGTTCCTAGGTCTGTTGTGCACAACGAGTCTACATATCACATGAACCCTAGTGACACTCAAGAGGTTCAAAAGCAAATCAATGATCTTCATACAAAGGGTATGATCAGGAAGACCCTTAGTCCATGTGCCATTCCTACCCTTATGCTCACAAAGGAAGTTGGGAACCAACGTCTATGCATCAATAAGAGTCCTATCAAGTACTGGGTTCCTAGAATTGAAGATCTAATGGACATAAAACCTGATGATATTGTTAAGGTACCTATCTGGGTGAAGCTTAAAGGGCTGGATAGGAGATTTCCCAGAATTGCGTTATCGGAGCCGAGCGAAGCAAAATTGGAAGTTTATTGGGTGATCCTTTGGAAGCAGACCTATATACTCAAGAGAAATCAATGATGAAATTTGCTCGAATTCTGGTTGATATTGATATATCAAAGACTTTTCCTGAATCGGTTCCTTTGATTGATGAAGATGGTTATGTCATTACTCAAGCAGTAGAATATGAATGGACTCCTGTTTGATGTCATTCCTGTCGAATTTTGGTCATAATGATGAGAACTGCAAGAAAAAGAAGCCCCATCATGTGTAGTCTCAAAAAGAGGTGCAGAAGGATGTACCCTCTTTTTCTTCTTCTGTTAAATCTCGAGCTATTCCTCCAGTGCCTGAAAGAAGAGCTAGTAGGTTGGATACTCCCATCTTGTCGATGGTTGTAGGATCTGTCTGTGTGAATCTAACTCCCATTTCGGAAGAAAATATGGTTGAGGTAGATCAAACTAGCTCTTGCACTCTCTTGAGATCTAATGGATAAATTTCTAGTTTGGAGTGTTCGGGGTCTAATTGGCCCGAAGAAGATAGATGGTATTAAACATTCCCTAATGATGAATAAGGGTATAATTGATATGTCGGATTGGAACAAAAGTCAAAATGGAGAAATGTGTGGAATATCAACAGTATCTATGCCCTGGGTTTTCTTTAAGTCATAATGGATTACCTTAGAAGAGAAGTCGTATATGGGTTATGTGGAAACAAGAGCAGCTGATTGTTGACTGTATATTTACATAGGAACAGATGATTCTGTGTAGAATCAAGGCTGGTGAGGTCTCTTTATTGGCTTCTTTTATATATGGTGACAATGATATATTAATCATGAAGGAAATGTGGAATGCGTTAAATAGTGTTGCTCTGCTATATCATGAACCTTGGATTATTTGTTGCGATTTTAATCATGTTCTAGATTTGGAGGACATATTTGGTGGTAACCCAGTTTCTCCTGAAGAGATTCTCGACTTCCTAAATTTTATTAATGAAAATCAGCTGCTAGAAGTTCGCAAGGTTGGATGTAAATTTACTTGGAGCAATGGGTCAATATTCTCATGCATAGATAGGGGTATTATGAATTTTGATTACCTTGGCTCTTTTGAGAATATATATTATAATGCACTTCCCCCGAGGATCTCTGATCATTAACCCCTATTATTCTACTTGACAAAGGAGATTTATATATCAAAGAAACGTTTCAAATTCTGTGATATGTGGATCTCTAATGTTAAGTTTATGGAAATTGTTGGTGAAAATTGGAGATTTAAAGTCAATGGATCGCCAATGTTCTCTTTAGTTCAAAAGCTAAAGAATCTTAAGAAGCCTCTTTTAGCTTTACATAAAACCTTTTATGGAAATGTTATTGAAGCTGCCCAAAAAAGGTTTGTATCTCTGTGTGATTTACAGGAGAAATTCCAGTTGAATCTTATGGATTCGGTTATCAAGGAGCATATGGAGGAGGAAAAACCTCTTTACTATTAAGAAGACAAAGGTGGACTGGTTAAATAAAGGAGATACAAATTCAACATTTTTCTATTCGACCCTGAAATCTCAACACTATCAGCAAAGAATTGTTGGAATTTTTGATAAGGAGGGCACTTGGCTGAATGAACAAGATCAAGTTGGTAATTACCTAGCTTCTCATTTTGCAAAATTCTTTGCAAAAGGAAATTGTATAAGCAAGGTTCGTTGGTCTACAATCATGAATGGCAATATTTTATCAGCTGAAATGGTTGATTCATTACTGATTCCTATATCAGATAAAGAGATTAAAGAGATTGTATTTGCTATGGATGGTCAAAGAAGTCCTGGTCCGGATGGTTTTAATGCAACCTTCTTTGAGAAATCGTGGCCTATTATAGGAAAAGATTTCTGCAAGGTAGTACACTCATTTTTCCATTTTTTATCATTGTTGAAGGAAGTTAACTCAACCTTGCTAACTCTGGTTCCGAAAATCTGTAATCCGAAAAGAGTTTCTAATCTAAGACCAATTTCCTGCTGCAATTTATTCTATAAGGTAATTACCAAAATTATATGTGAAAAATTAAGGAAGGGGTAAGATGAGGAGGAAGCTGCTTTTATAGAGGGGAGATCTATTATACATAATATTCTGATTGCTGAAGATTTGGTGAGATTCTATAATAAAAAAAAGGTGTTAAGCCAAGTTGTATGTTTAAGGTTGATATCCAGAAGGCTTGTGACACTGTGGACTGGGATTTCCTGGAACAACTTCTTTTGGCTCTTCGTTTCTCATCTAAGTTCGTTAACTGGGTGGTGAGTTGTGTTCGATTTGCAAGATTCTCGGTGAGTTTTAATGGTTCCACCTTTGGTTTTTTCGGAGTGGTAGGGGTTTGAGACAGGGGGATCCTATCTCACCTCCTCTCTTTGTGATTATTATAAACTATTTGGAAAGAGCTTTAAAGGAACAACTTTGAATCCTTCATTTCGGTTCCACCAATTCTGTAAGCCCCTCCTTTTAAATCACTTATGCTTCGCAGATGATATTTTATTGTTCTACTATGGAGATATTTATAGGATTGAACTTATTATTGATGCTCTCAAACATTTTTCAGCTTGTTCTGGGTTGCTACCTAATCTGAACAAGTCTGAAATGATTTGCGCGGGGGTATAGATTTTATTCAATATGCTCTTAATCTTAGTGGTTTTTCAAGGATTAAGCTTCCTATCAAATACCTGGGAGTCCCTGTAAAACCAACTAAGCTAAATAGGCATGACTGTGTTGCTCTCATATCAAAAATGATAAGAAGATTACAAGGATGGTCTGTGAAAAAGTTGACATATACGGGTCGAGTGGAGTTCGTAAACAGCATTTTGATGTCAATCGACACTTATTGGTCTAAAATATTCATTATTCCTGAGAGTGTGATTGGTTCTATGAACAAGATTTGTAGAATGTTTTTGTGGGGTGGAAATGATTCAAAGAGTTCCCTTATAGCTTGGAAAATTTGTTGTTTGTATAAGAAAGGAGGGTTGAATATTAGGGAAGCCCACAGTTAGAATAGGGTGGCCTTGGGTAGTTTGCTTTGGTAGATTATCCAAAACAAGCAGGGTCTGTGAGTGAAATGGGTGAATCAGCTATATCTACCATATTGGAGTGTGATATTAAACAAAACTTCAGTTGGTGTTGGAAACGGCTCTTGGGAGTTACAGACGATTTGAAAGAGTTGTTTCTTGACTGCTAGAATAATAATCGCCAATACAAGATTAAGGGTGTAATTTGTTGAAACCTCACAATGATAAAATGAGTTGGCAACATCTGGTTTGGCACAAAAAAGGTACCTAAATTCTCCTTTGTCTACTGGCTGCTGTTACACTCTCATCTGGTCACCTTGGATAGGCTGCAAAGATTTGGAGTCTTTTTGGCTAACAGGTGTTACTTATGCAAAGCTACGGAGGAATCAAACAAGCACTTGTTTTTTTATTGTCCTTTCACAATATCACTTTATACTGAGGTCTACTCTTTGTTTGGAATTGTCCAGCCTACACTCGCGAATGGAGAATTTCAAATTGATGGTTATGGAAGGAAAGATCGTGATCATCATGCTTTGATCATTTCAGCTTTGATCTACCACTCTTGGCATGAACGGAATATCCGGATCTACGCAAGGCTTTGGCTGTGATTATAGCACAAGATGTGAAATTTCGATTCTGTTGAATCTGTTTTTGATGTATTTTTGTTGCTTTGAGTTATTAAGGTGTTGCTTAGTGTGTTAGTGAGGGAATAATTGTTTCCCTTGTTTTGTAAACACTTTTGTTTTGTAATAGAAATTTCTCACTGTTATTTCCATATATATTACTAATTGGTCAGTGAGGAGAAAACATCAATTATTTTTGGTGTTTACTTCTTTCATATATTATATTTGGTTAGAAAGAAATTCGAGAATTTTTAAAGAAATTGTTTATACGGTGGAGGTTTTAGTTAATTTCATTGTAAATGATACAAATACTAGGCTGGATAGAGGTAGAGTTTGATATTTCTTTGGTTTATGTTGGGCTTTTTGTTTTGTGCCCCTCTAGGTATGCCTAGAGTATACTTATAAAAGCGTTTTGTTAATGGAATTAGCTCTCCGATTTTTCCAATATATATATATATATATATATATATATATATATATATATATATATATGTATATATGTATATATGTATATTACTTTGAGACTTGTTCGAAGTCTTGTTTTGATTCATTTTGCTTGTCCTCATTTGATGTTGATTAGGGTTTGATCTTGGGTTTGATCAAATGTTTGACCCTCATGTATGTTCGGGTATCAAATTTTGGTGAAATGTTTTTCTGGTACCCCAACATTTCAAAACTAATTTTGAGGTACCCTTACTTTTTGGGTTAGTAATTATTTGGTGCTTTTCTGGCCATTAATTTTATTAAGTGACCAAAATGCCTTTGTTCTTCCCTTCTTGAAGAAATACCCTTGAAGAAGAAGAATGAGGGTATTTCAGTCACTTAATAAAATTAATGGCCGGAAAAGCACCAAATAATTACTAAACCCAAATGTAAGGGTACCTCAAAATTGGTTTTGAAAAGTTGGGGTACCGAAAAATAGTTTCCACAAATATTGGGGTACCTCCGAGTAATTTTTTGATATATATATATATATATATATATATATATATATATATATATATATTTGGAAGAAACAGTAAGTTCATTCCATTAACAAATAAAATAGGGTTACAAAACAAGGGAAGATAAACCTCTCCCTTCAAAGTCCAAGGCTGCACCTCCAACAATCAAAACAAATTTAACAAAACAAGGATTCAAGAGAATCGAAAAGACACATCTTGGGATACAACTCCAGCTACCACCTTGAAATCTCGTTCCAAGTTCTGGTAGATCCTCATGTTTCTTTCATGCCAGATGTGGTAGACCAACGCAGCAACAGTCAAAGCAATCAAATTTCTCTCTTTTCTTTGAAGTCCAGCAGTCTGAAGTTCACCATCAACAAAAATAGGTTCGGCAGAACCAGACGATCTGAAAACTTCATCACAAACCAATGATGTATAAGAACACTGGAAAAATAGATGCTTATTTGTCTTATCAGCTTGTTTGCACAAACAACATCTATTAGCTAAAGCAATACCAAACCTCTGTACTCTATCCAAGGTCATCAACCGAGATTGTAGAAATAACCAAAATATGAATGAAATTGGGAACATTCAACTTGTGCCAAACCAGAATATGCCAGCTGACTTCTTCCTGATGCGATTTCAGATGATTGTAGCCATCTCTGATCTTGTACTTTCTGCCCTTATTCAAGCAAACAGTAAAAAGATCCTTCAGTTCTTCTTTCACCCCTATTAATCGCTTCCAATATCAGCTCACATTCTGTTTGACTTCACACTCCAATAGGGTTTGATTCCTCAAATAGAGATACTTCACCCATCTAACCCACAGAGATTGTTTGTTCATCAGAATCTGCCATAGCAGACTCCCAAGAGCAGCTCTATTCCAGCTGTGGGCATCCCGAATATTAAGACCACCTTCTTTCTTATAAAGACAACAACCTTTCCACGAAATAGGAGGCCTTTTTTATTCTTTTCCACCCCAAAGAAAAACCCGATAGATTTTATTCATAGCATCTATTACACTTTCAGGGATAATGAAGATTTGGCCCCAATAAGTGTGAATAGACATAAGTATGCTGTTAACCAATTCCACACGACCAGAATAAGTCAACTTTTTCACAGCCCAGCCTTGTAATCTGCTTGTCATTCTTGAAAGGAGTAGAGCACAATCATGCCTGTTGAGCTTAGTTGGTTTAACAGGTACCCCCAGATATTTGAAAGGGAGTTCACCTTTTAAAAAGCCACTCAAAGAAAGAGCTTGCTGCACAAAATCATCTTTAACCCCAGCAAAAATGATTTCAGATTTGCTCAGATTAGGAAGTAACCCAGAACAGCTTGAGAAATGATTTAAAGAATCAAGGAATAATTCAATGCTATTTATATCACCATAACATAATAAAAGTAAATCATTAGCGAAGCATAGATGATTCAGCTTGAGGGTTTTGCAGAATTGATGAAATTTGAACATGGGATTTTTAGCCGCCTCTTTAAGAGCTCTACCAAGGTAGTTCATTATAAGAACAAAGAGAAGAGGAGATATAGGGTCACCTTATCTCAACCCTCTTCCGCTTCAAAAAAATCCAAAGGTGGAGCCATTAAAATTAACCGAGAAGGAAGCAGAACGGACACATACCATTACCCAGCTGACAAATTTTGAGGGAAAATGAAGAGCTAGAAGCAGTTGCTCCAAAAAATCCCAGTCAACAGTGTCATAAGCCTTCTGAATATCAATCTTCAACATACAACTAGGCTTAACTCCCTCCCGGTTATAAAATCTCACCAAGTCTTCTGCAATTAAAATATTATGAATAATCGATCTCCCTTCAATAAATGTAGCTTGCTCCTCATCAACCAAAAAAGGAAGAACCTCCTTAAGTCTCAGACACAAAAGTTTGGTAATAGCTTTGTAAATCACATTGCAACATGAGATAGGACGAAGGTCACATACTTGCTCCGGATTCATCTTTTTGGGGATCAATGACAGCAAAGTAGAATTAATATCCCTCAACAAAGAACCAGAATCAAAGAAGGAATGAAATGCCTTACATACATCCTTTCCAATAATGGACCAAGACTTCTTGAAAAAAGTGGCATTCAACCCATCTGGTCCTGGGCTTTTTTGACCATCCATAGAAAAGATAACCTCCTTGATCTCCTTATCTGAAATTGGCCGAAGTAAAGTATTAGCCAACTCATCTGTCAATATATTACCCCTGACCAATGTAGACCATCTAACCTTGCCAATGCAACTTTTCTTAGCAAAGAACTCTTCAAAATGAGAAGATAAGAAGTTACCAATTTGTGTCTGATCAGATAACCAATTGCCTTCCTTGTTTGAAATTCCCAGAATTCTCTGATGATAATGCTGAGTTTTGAGGGTCGAGTAGGAAAATGCTGAGTTTGTATCTCCATGTTTCAGCCAGTCCACCTTTGTCTTCTTTCTCAAAAGAAGACAAATCCTGATAATATAAAGATTTAGCATCCTTCATTTGATCCTTCAAAATACAGTTATAAGGATCCATCTGAAATTGCTCTTGTAATTCACATAAAGTCAAGTATCTCTTCTGAGCCGATTCTATGACACTACCATAGAAGGTTCTGTGTAAAGCAGAAAGTGGCTTCTTCAAGTTCTTCATCTTGCAAATTAAAGAAAGCATTGGCGTCCCACCAACATTATTCTTCCAATTTTCCCCAACCACCTTCATAAAATTGGCATTGGAAGCCCACAAATCGCAAAATTTGAATCTCCTCCTTGAGATCATAGTCTTTTGGGATAAATAAAATAAGAGAGGAGAGTGGTTTGAGATCCTAGGGGGAAGTAGAGTATAAAAGATATTATCAAAAGCAGCAAGACATTCAGAATTCATGATACCTCTATCAATGCAGGAGAATATTGTACCATTGCTCCAAATGTATCTACAACCAACTTTTCGGATCTCAAGTAGCTGATTATCATTAATGAATTGCTGGAAATCAAGAATCTCCTCTGCATTCACATGGTTACCACCAAATCTATCATCCAGATTTAGGACATGATTGAAATCACCATAAATGATCCATGGATCCGAATAACTCAGAGCAACAGATTGTAAATCATTCCAGACTTCTTTACGAATTGATATATCATTATCTCCATAAATGAAAGAAGCCAGAAAAGATACATCACCAGTCGATACCTTACATAGAATCATTTGATCTGAAATGAGTATGTTATCCACAGTAATAAGATCAGACTTCCATAAAACCCATATTCTGCTCCTCTTATTTGCTTGACCATTATGAATGAGAGAAAAATCAGGACACAGGAACTGCTGAAATTCTAAGCATTTCTCAACCTTCACCTTTGTCTCAATCAAACAGATCAAGTTTGATTTATTCATCATCAGAAAGTGCTTTATTCCATCTCTCTTCTTCGGGCCATTCAAGCCCCTTACATTCCAAACCGAGAAACTAACCATTTGGACAAATAACAGTGCAAGGACTAGAAGGATCACCCTCAACCATTGTTTCTTCAATGATGGGAGTGAGATTCACCTGGACAGATCCTACAACCATAGAGTAAATGGGAATATCTGGCCTACTAGTCCTTCATTTAGGCATTGGAGAAGGAATTGGGGTAACCAGAGACTGTGTTGAAGTTGAAGAAGAATCTTTTTGCTTTTGAGACCATTTCTGATGTTTCTTCTTACAATTATCTGCACTATGACCAAACATCTTACAGGAGTAACAACGAATTGGCAACCATTTATATTCAACTTCTTGAACATGAACAAAACCATCTTCATCGACTAAGTTTACTGATTCAGGAAAAGGTTAAGTTATGTCAATGTCAATCAAGATACGAGCAAATTTCATCATGGATTTCTCCTGTGTGTACATATCTGCCTCCAGAGGGACACCCAAAAGACTCCCCACTTTGCTCAATCCCAACGGATTCCAAAATCTCCAGTCTAATCCTCTGAACTTCATCCAAATCGGCACCTTAACAATTTCATCCAGTTTTGTAGACTGGCCTAACGACCAAGACTTAATGATTACCGGTTTCTTGTCAAAATACACAATCCTCCTATCTAGCACATAGTCTCGATCTTCAATCATATTGAAACGAATGATCAAAGAGCCTTCCGGTTGCCACAGAACCTTAAACAAGCCCTTATTGCCCCTCATTCTATTCGCAAATTTCTCGAACACCATTAAAGGAGGGTGACCTCCCAACACAAATGAAAGAATTGAAGAATTCCAGTAATCGATCTCAGATTGAGAATCATCTCTAGTTATTTGATGCACTTTGATACCGTTAACCTCAATTGGAGAAATGTAAGACAATTTCAACGGAGATTTGATACCTGATTTAGGATTACCATCAACCTAATCCTCAACTTGAGCCCCGGATTGCTTAGGAGATGAATTCGAAGAAGAAGGAGGTGCATCAGACTTCTCTTCACAGCCGCTCCCATAAGTAAGCAACAAGGGAGGAGAACCTTCATCAGGGACAGAATCCATACTACTAAAAACTTGCATTTTAGCGACGGAAGTTGCGACGGATATTTCCGTCGCCCTGGCCTGCGATAATTTATGGCTGATTTGTCAAAAAAAATAAGACATTGCGACGGACTTTGCGACGGATTCGTCCGTCGCTCGGTCTTTCCTTTTAACAAAAAAACGCCGCTAATATCTGGGTAAAGAAAACCCTTATTTTCGGCCAAACCCTTCGTCCATCCTTCCCCCCTTCCCCGCTGAGCAAGAATGAGAGACAGAGAGATGGAGAAATTGCTGCAAATTGCTGGGTAAAGAAAACCCTCATTTCGGCCAAACACTTCATCCCTCCTTCCCCCTTTCCCCTTCCCCGAAGAACAAGAATGAGTGGCGGCGAGATTGAAGAATGAGTTCAACACAGTTGATAGATCTGTAATTGTTGAGAGCTGAAACCCTTCCCTGACGCACGGAAACCTTCCCCGGCGAAGCCCTTCCCCAAACAGCTCCAGCCCGCCGACAAACGGAACCCAGCCGTATGAGCCTCGCCGGTGTTCGTCCGCTTTTCCCAACGCACTGCATGCAGGTCACCTAGTCACTTGAAGGTAAGTTAAGTTTGGGTTATGTGAATTTGATGACATATTCAGAAAATATTTTGGTTAATTTTGTATATATATGTAGATTTAGGGTTTAGTTAGGGTTTAATTGCAGATTTTGGTTAGTTTATGGTTAATTTTTGGTACCAATATTGGATTCAAACAGAGAAAACTAAAGGAACTAAAACTAAAGAAACTAAGACAAGGAACGTTGAGATGTCATCGGGATGGAGGGTTGAGATGTGAAGAGAAGAACGATTATATTGAACTATGAGAAGAACAATCCTAATGAAGGTAAGCAATACTGATTATATTGAACAGAGAACATGGAGATGTCATTGGTTAATTTATCTGAATGAGGATGATTCCTAATGAAGCTAAGCAATAGTGATTATATTTAACTATGAGAAGAGCAATCCCATACTTGTACTAGTCTGTGACTTTCTTCATTCTTTCTCTAAACTCTCAAACTTGGGTTTTGCAGTGTCATGTTGTTTCCTGCCTGCTTGAGATTTTCCAGAGACATGTCATGATGTTGAACGTGTTGAACTGACTTGGAGAATTTGTACAACTATACTTATTTGCTGGGACAGAGATGTTCTAATTGGTTATGCAGACATTTCACACTTGTTACCAATTTACCTAATCTTACATTCATTAATGTATTTCCAGGTGCAATCTGGTGGTATTACGGTACCGCTATGGGATGCAGCCACAGTACCATATCCATATCTAAACAATGAGGTGTTTATCCGGGAGTACAACATAAAGTTGCTGAGTACATCATTTCCTAACATGGCAGCTGCTGAGGTATGCTCTTGTTTTTATTTTGTGCAAATAGCATTTATTGCCAGTTTTTGTGCCATTTCTGAAATGAGCAAGCTTTCATGCTACCCAATTCGTCAATGGACTGTTCTCGTCAACAAACGATCTTTCCATATCTCATAAACTAATTTTCAGTCCTTCATAAATTTTACTGAAAGGTTTGGTAATCTATGTTTGATTGGTGACAGAATTCGCTGCGGTTCAGAATGTTAAGCTGTACAGCCATAGAGAACTAAGAGCAGCCACTGATGACTTTTCCCTGGCGAATAAAATTGGAGAAGGTGGCTTTGGATCCGTGTATAGGGTAAGAAGAGCCCTCACTTTAGGACATCTTAGCAGATTTGCATAATTGTGGTCTTTTTAAGTTGTTGTTTGTCTTAACAAGTGACCAAATTAGTTTACACAATGAGCTCAGGGGAAGCTTAAAAATGGGAAGTTGGCTGCTATAAAAGTTCTTTCTGATGAATCACAGTAAGGAGTTCATGAGTTTTTGGCTGAGATAAAGGCCATCTCAGAAATACAGCACGAAAACTTGGTTAAGCTCTACTGTTGTTGTGTAGAGGGGCGCCATAGGATTCTCGTCTAAAACTATATGGAAAGCAACAGCCTTGCACAAACCCTGCTAGGTAATCTTTATGTTTCAGAAACATAGGTGCTATTACATATGCCAATTTATATGGGACTTAGGAAATTTAACCGCATCGAAATTCCTTAATGACTGATGTGATTCAACTCTCATGCCTTGCAATAGAACCTTAAAATGATGCATAAATCAATCTTGAGTTTGGATTTTGGAAGATAGTTTGGTACTTCCAAGTATGTATGATGAATATCATACAACATTTTGGCTCGTCTGGTGGGGTGATTTTAACTCTTGAGGACATTGTAAATTGTAGGCAGTCAGAAGTCTATGGTCGACTTTAATTGGCCGATGCGTTCAAAAATTTGCGTTGGTATAGCTCATGGGCTTGCTTTTCTCCACAAAGAACTACGTCCACATGTAGTGCACAGGGACATCAAGGGAAGCAATATACTGCTTGACATAGATTTCACTTCCCAAATTGCAGATTTTGGCCTAGCAAAGCTCATGTCACCCAATGTCACTCATTAGCACACGAGTTGCTGGAACTTTGTAAGTACAATCAATTCCAAACTTATCGTTTGGTTGTCTAAAAGTCATGGTTATGGAGTCTATGACTTTTGATATGTTTTCTTGGGAACACTTGTATTTATAGGAATCTAGATATTACTAGCAGTAGGTTGTATATATATATATATATATATATATATATATATATATATATATATATATATATATATGGATAACTTATATGTATAAGATCGTCTGAGATTGCTATTTAATGCATTTTGATTAAGATCGTGTTATCGTCTATCGCTATAATCTGCCATGTCTTTTCAGCTCACCAATAATCAATTTTTTAAGAACTTGTAGCTCTAAGCAGTAGCTTAGATATCTGCCAGCATTTAAGTATGATACACATGGCAAGTAGCTGCTTCATTGGTAAATTTCTGCTGGATTGAGCACGACTTTACTCATAAACACGAGAAGTTCCATAACTGTCATGACATCATTTTTGGATTTCATGTATGGCCTGTGAGCATACATCCTGCAAAAGTTGGGTTTTGAGTGACAGATACAAAATTTTGTTCATGGATGTTGGTATCGTTTTTATACTCATCAAGACTTGGCTTTTCTTCAGGGATTACCTGGTTCCGGAGTATGCAGTAAGAGGACAGCTGCAGTAAGATGAATGCGGGAGAAGTAACACGCAATATGAGATTGTCGAGTGAAGATAGATATCTTCTTGAACGGGTATGAATTAAATCATTTCAGTTGCAAAAGAACTCTCTGACTTGAACTACTATTTCCATATATCTTCTGTACTATTACTGAGGATCTGGCTAGAATCAATCATAGTGCTAGCCGAAGGTCCTTTTGAGCTCTTAAGTAGTGTGGACTGTGGAGACAGACCCTTGGACTAACTATGACTTAAAATAATGGTCTTTGGAACATACTGTGTGATCATAACGATTTGCGCGCATGATACTAAGCTACTAACTCTTTCTAAAGTTGACGTTTTGCTTTCTAGCTGTCTGATTTGCAGAGGTTATAACTCTTGACACTATGGAAACTAGGTGGTTTGATATTTCTCTTAGGGTTAGAAATTAGTTCTGTTTCCTCTATCCATGTAGATGTTTATGCGTATGACGGGTAGATGAATTTCAAAGAGAAGCTACTCATATTCAACGGTGTTGCCTTAAATCTCTTGTAAGACTAGGGATCTGTTATGACTATGAGGGGCTTTCAGATCATCTGATACTGGTGGAGTAGTGTAATAATGTCCAAATGGCATATAAGTATATGACCCCCCACCCAAAACTTATCTTGCTACTTCATGAAGTATGCAAACTCATTTGGTCCCACATGCTTGATAATCAATATCTTGCCATATTGAGATATTGCTGTAAGTTCCTATAGTTTACATGATGTCTTGGCAACCGTCATTCTCATATCATTAAATTCATTATCATTGACCCAAGAAAGTGATGTTCAATAAATCAGATTGAACATTAGAGACCCCGTCTACTGTTAGCCTTGACGTGTTCTTTTTTTATGATACTACTTATCTGCTCCATGTACCTGTAAGACTTTGAGTACTGTATCGACCGTGTGCCTCGTGTGATACTTTGGTGTGTAACCGTTGAGTATATGCATGTTCTGTTTTCTATTTTAGCAAATGTACAAGGCAATTAGCTTGGGAAATGATAAATTTAAGGGGAAATTCTGTTGGTTTTTCTCCAACATTACCTGCATCTTGCCTCTTGTTTTATGTTTTGTTTATTTGATCAGTCTATATTTTGTTAACAATATTTGTATTTGTTTTCAGGAAAATTTCAAAGCAAGAGCTCAATAAGGAAGAAATGCATGATCTAAATGTAGTTCAATTTGAATGTATTTTTATTTTTTATGTTTTTTTTTCTCAAATAAATATTACTAGGACTTTTTTTTTTACATTAAATTTACTTAGATTAGTCAAACTAAGTAAATGTATGGATGATTTATACTTATATATTTATTTATTTATTTAAATAAAATTGTTTCAGCTACTACCTATATTGTGTGCGTATCTATATTGTGTGTGTGTGTGTGTGTGTATATATATATATATATATATATATATATATATATATATATATATATAATTCAACTTTTATAATTAGAAATTAAATAGCAGCAGAAAACTCAGAAAACAGTGGAGGGTAATTTTTGAAAAAAATAAAATTTTGCGACGGAATTTTCCGTCGCAAAATCCGTCGCAACAATTTTTTTATTATTTTTAAATTTTCCGCAAGATGGTGCGACGTGACCGAATTCTGTCGCAAGTCCGTCGCAAGATCCGTCGCAATGTCCGTCGCAAAGGGCTTGCGACGAGGCAAAATGCTTTGATAAATTCCGTCGCAGCTTTGATAAATTCCGTCGCAATATGACAAGTTTTTAGTACATCAGTATCAGGAGAATCATCAAGCCTAACATCCACTGCCACCGGAACTGGCGACTCTCCAGCGGCTTTCCGACCAGATTTTGCGGCTCTTTTCCTGTTCCGCTTTCGACACCATAGAAAAACCTCTCTAGGGCATTTTCAATTTTTCTATATATATATATATATACACATTGCGATGGACATTATGTTGGACGAGGGAGCTCACCTCATAAGAAGTGGAGATGAAATTGACCCTCTGAGCAGAGCTCCTTCATATCACCCCAATGAAGGATGCTCATGATGAAATCACTTGGGAGCACAAAAGGTTTCAAGGCCCTGGTAAAGAAGGCTAAGGAGAATGAGCTTGGTGGTGCGCAAGTAGATTATCTATTCAACTGAATTTGGAAAAGCATATCATCTCCAAGAGGTGACATGATGATGTACGTGGGTAGCCTTATTGGGGAAACTCTAACACGAAAAATAGTTTGAAACCATCACCTCCAAGAGCTTCGTGGTGCGCAAGTAGATTCTCTAATCATCTTAATCTGGAAAGTCATGGTTAATTTAGATGAAGACATCTTCCCCTTCTGTAGAGTGAGGAAGTAGGCAACCACACCCTGCTCAGACGTGAGTTTTTATGGTAGATATGCAAGGGGGTAATGCGAGCTGTTGGGCACAGGATAAAGACTTAAGGGGATTTACAAGGGAATGTTTGAAAAGATAATAAGATGAGGAAAATAATATGGACCACAACCTTCTTTGCCATAGCATGGTCCATATGATTGCATGGGAACATGATAGTCTGTCAAGGGGAAATTAAAGATGGTTCTTAAAGTGGCGAAACACCCTTTGGTGCTCACCAGGCAAGGATGCAATACAGTACCAGCCAGAGCTAATTGCTACAAACTTTGAACACATTCCAGACATCTTTCCATGAAGCATGTTGCAAAGGTAAGCAAAGGTGGGATGAAAAGACAAACAAGATGGATGGGAACCTTGAAGAGATGAGGTTATATGCAGCAAAGGGTAGGAAAGGCCCAAAAGGGAGGAACCAAATATCCCCACCTTAAGTCCATTTGCAACAAAGTCTTACGCCAAGTTATCATCTGCTTTTAACTGTTGCTTTTTCGATTGTTGTTTGTAGACCTGTCAATTCGGTCGGGCGGGCGAGCGGGTTTCGGATCAGTTGTATATCAAGCTCGGATAAATACAGGTCGGGTGTATTTCGGGTACATACGTGCGGTGCATTTCGATTTCAAATCAACCCAACGGATTATGATTGCGATCTTTTTCCGTTTTTTCTTTTAAAAAAATTGTCTCTAAATTCTACTTTTAGTATAATATACATAATAAAATATAATTATGTTCTAGTAACGATAGATTATTGTAACTATTTTAACTTAAATTAGAGAAATAACAAATAAATGAGTTGCGCTTATAGTTTAATAGTTAAAAATTCCAATGAAAAGTCACAAATTTTAATAAAGTTGAACTTTAAAAGTAAATTTTCGGTCAAACGGGTAGGTTGGGTTTGACCCGCTAATTTCCGGATTCAGTGTATTTCAGGTTTAGTTGAAAAAATCATGTTCAAAACCGAAAAATTTCGGACAAGTTCAAGTCGAATTATCGTGTCGGGTCAAAAATTGCCAGGTCTAGTTGTTTGGTGGCATGAGTACTTGAAACCAATTCCCCCACCTTATGTTGTTATCAGACTTTGACCCTATCTACTATCTACTATACAATAAAAGAAGCTTATTTTGGTAGGTGGACGAAAAATTGTTTGACCGGTGGGCTTAGAATCTGACATTGGGCCGGTAAAGAAAGGAATTGGGTCGGTAAAGAATAATGGTGGGCTCACGTTAAGTGAAAGAAAAAGAAAGAAAAGGGGCAAAATTAAGGTTGAGTCAGTTTCCTCTTGAAATAAAAGCAAGGCATTAATCCCTATCATGTGAAACACACCCCTTCCTGATCATCCCCCACCCCTCCATTCACACACATATATATACACCCACCCCACCTCCCAATTCTCTTCTTCATCCAACCTTCTTCCATCACTCTCCAAACACCCCCCACAAAACAACACACCCCCCCCCCCAAAAAAAAAAGAGAAAAAAGAAAAAAGAAAAATGGGATTTCCAGTAGGATACACAGAAGTATTCATCCCCACCCTCCTAATTGGATTATTTTCAGCCTAAACGTGAGTTTGGATTATTTTCCGTCAATGACCTCTGACTTCGATTATTTTGAGCCAAAAACCCTATCCAACAAAATCTTGAAAATATTAGGTTGCATAGCATATGCTTGCTTCTGTAGAACTATAGATTCATGTGATTTGTGGACTGTTGTGTCAATTCAGTGATCTCTCATCTTTGATTTGATTGGGTCTTTGTGGCTTCTTGCATATATGAACACTCTAGGGATGGTTCTTACTTCTTTTCTGAAGTAGCAAGCATTATTCATTTATTCCAATGATGTATATTATCCAGCTACCTAGACTTGAAAGTAATTACCCGAATATAGCATACCGATATGCTCAAGGTGCTTTCATTTTGTAAGCGAGTCTAGAAAGGCCTCATATTTGCAGAACAAAATTTATTCATTTCGCTTTTGCGAGGATATTCTTATATTGTTGTAGGTTTTACGTACATAAAAAATTTTTGATTTCAATTTTCATTAAGTGTGCATGGGAACTTGTGTGATCAAAAGGGCTATTCAACCATCACCGAAAAATATATTCATATTTATGCATAATTTGTGCTCGCTTGTTTCATCATTATGGGTTTGCGTCATTAGATGGTGATTGAAAGATGATATTAGATGGCGATTGAAAGAAGATATCAGTAATTTGTGCTTACTTGTTTCATCATTAACTATCACTGGAATGTGACATAAGTAGTTCTAATATTTATACATAATTAGAGATTTTGCTTTCCACCAACCCGGACTAAGCTTGTCGGCACACTTTTCACGAAACAATCTTCTACTGGCTACCTTATGCCATTTTGCTTTTCGCCAAGGATTTTTTGACTCCATAGTGGTTGCATCACAATTTGTTATACCATCTCAATTTGTTACTTATCTTTCGTTATTAATACATACATTCTTTTACCTTTGATAATTAATGATAATTTCAACTTTGCTGTCTCACGAATGAAAGAGTTGAAAATCACCATGAAGATTTAAGCCATGTTCGACTAAAATAACGGATTTAGTAGCGGATAACGGTTGTGGTAGTGGCTGACGGTTGGGGTAGCGGATAGCTTATTGCTCTTTACATAGCTGTTTATAAAGAATATGTTCGGTAAAATTAGCGGTTAGATTAGTTTATAAATATAGAATAACCAAAAAGGACATTATCAATATTATTACTAATATTTATGGAAAATCATAATTATTACTGTTACAACTATTATTATTATTATTATTATTATTATTATTATTATTATTATTATTATTATTATTATTATTGTTGTTGTTGTTGTTGTTGTTGTGTTGTTGTTGTCAAGAAGAAAAACAAAAAAAAAAGAAGTGGTGAGAAATAAAGTTTTAGGGAAATAATTATAATTTCAATAGTACTTGAGGGCAGCATGGTAAAGTACCATATCAAACGCTACATGACATTCTCAAACCTTAATGTATATAACATTTGAGAATTTATGTGAAACACCCAACCAAACTCTATTTACTAATTTCAAATACTATTTTACCGAACACTAAAAATTTGATAAAATAACGGTTTGACCAATTAAAATGCTATAAGCTACTCTAAATGTTATTGCCGAACAGAACCATAGAGTGCAGAACTTCCTTTCACATATCAATTCTTCAAGTTTGAAGCTTTCGTATAATCATTGTAAATAATAAAGTACACTACTTTTATACCCATGCGATGCACGAGCACCCTACCTAGTGTTATAAAAATAAAAAATTTAAAAAAAAAAGTCTTATGCAACAATTTCACCCTATGAGTACTCGTGCTACCAAAAAAGTCATATAAATGGTATAAATCACACTTTCACCCTATATTATTAGAATGATGATACGTGGAGCAAGATACTGCTTAAGTTTCTTGCTCCTTATGAAATTAATACTCATTATCATTTTCAACCTCAATTTTTTTTTTTTCTACAGTTACTATTAATTATCAATTTAAAGAAGCTTGGAATGTTCGGTCATGCCAACAATTAAAATTGATACCCTAACAGATAAACCCCATCCGTTAGGCATATTTTAGACTATTTTTATAAATTTTATAAAACATAGGTAAAAGTGTGATTTATACCATTTGTATGTATTATTATAGTTATAGAAGTCAATCATGTAATTTTTTTTCAATTTAATTTACAAAATATATAGATTTTATAAAAAGGCAAGACACATCTTACCCAAGACATTTATCATTTTCAATGTTTTCTGTTGACCGATCCGGTTCTGTTTGAATCGGGGAGCTGGTTGGACCGTTAAAAAACGGTTCAACCTGTTAATTCGGACAGTTTACGATCAAACCGGAATTTTGGTAGTTTAATGAAAAAAATTTAGTCTTTTAATGATTTGTTCCTATTTGTGATTGATTCATTCCAATTTTGACCAATTTATGTCAATTAAATTATTTAGGTTGTTTCATTATTTTTTAAGTATATGAAAAAAATTTTAACTCATGGCTGATTCATGCAAGTTTTGACCGGTTCAACCATGAACCGAATCAACTAATCTAACCATTTGACCCATTGAATCAACCTGTTTGGTGACAGGTCTGATTCTAACAACATAGCTTTCAGCCTTTCACCAAGGAAAGTATGTATGGTGTAAGAGGTAAGGCAATGCACTTTTGGTGCTCCTTGGCACCATGCATTGCCTTTGATGAATTGAATAAAAGCATATATGGGCCAAATTATTGAAAAATAAGTTTATGACTGCAATGAAATATACCTTATTCGAACGTAATGAATTACTGCCTCCATCTCATATCTATTCCCTTCTAACAGATGAAAATTTCTTAGAAAACATCACTAATATACTATTTTATGCTGATTTTAGAGGTAGACAAAATTTAATACTATCTATAATTAACGCAACCAGTCAATGATATCAAAATTCTAAAACGAAAATGATAAACATCATGACACAATATGGCTCTTAACCATCTTGCATTTCTTCTAAATCACTAATAAAGTGAAATGTAAGTGTATTTAAATCATTCTAAAGGTATGTTTCATTATTTTCAGAGTTACTACAACTTATAAACAATTTAAAAATAATTATTTATTTATATTTATTTCATAAATATAAAACTATGTATAAAATGTGGATTTTCTACTATGATTGATAAAATTAGGCTATTATTATATTTTTTCATCTAGCTAATAAATATTATATTATTATAATTGATAAATATATAAAATTATTAAAGAAAATATTAATAAAAGCTACAAAAATGGAAAATATGAACAGTTTAAGATGGTTAAGAACCATATTGAGTCAAGATGGTTATCATGGTCCATTCTAAAAATTTAGGCACTCTAAAAATCGACCACGTTCTTGAGCTCTACATTGGACATTTGTGAAGATCCATGTATCTGCATTGCTTGCGAAATGGCAATCACACTAGACTACAAGCTTTATTTTTATCAATTTTTAAATTTGTTTCTGCGTCAAATTTCCAAAGCAACTACAATTGGTAGTCTTCCAGTAACACAAGTGCTGAAACCCCACATACTTGCATGCAGGAGGCTAGTAGTACAACAGCAAGCTTTGGTGATACAACTACAATTAGTAAGTACGACAGAATTTACCTTTAGAACCTCCCAACCATTTACTCAACTATGCATAGCAGCATTTTGGACAGCCATAAATAATACTGCGCGTCGCTTTCACAAGTTAAACAGACCTCCATGAGCAGATATTTATCAACATCTCCTGCATGCATCAAACATCAATCTACACCGCCCAGAATGGCTTGGATGCAGCAATTCGGTCGAGGTTGCTTTTTAGTGTTTGATGCTCATTTTCTTCAGTATCATCATCGTCATCCCCATATTCAATTAGCTTCACCAGGGTATCTAAAAACAATTTACTCGCTTTTTAAGTGTGTTGGTTCCATTCCAACAAAGTTAAACAAACAAGCATTTAAACGATATTTGACGTACAGGCCAGGCATCAAATTCACAAACAAGCTGCACAAGAAAAATGCTTGGAAACCATTATGAACATCAAACAAGTTTAGCCTACCTGGCATAGTGGCAGCATTTGATTTTTTCGAGATTCTGCTGTCCTTATCACTTGTCCTGTTGAGAGATATTGTTGAAACGAACTCAGCTGGAGGTGAAAGTGGTGTGATTTTAGAAGCAGGAGGTGGCACTGAAGTATTCCTCAGAGGAGACGGCGGCGGAAGTATGCTCTTTAGAGAGGGAGGCGCTGTCTCTTTTGATGCCGGGCTGTCCAATTTCTTTAAAGGAGCAACTGCTGTACTATTTTCCTCCATGCTCAAAAGGCATCTGTGGCAGTCCTTGGTTGATGGTCCCTGAACAAATTGAAACACAACCCAAAATACAGGACATTATCATGAATAAGAGTTAAGACCCAACTCAAAATTTCCAGCTTCAGGGGAAAAAAAAAAAAGAAAAGAAAAAAAAAGCTTCCCTCACAAAATCCCTCCCAGATTCACGTTTGGACTCCTGGGAGATACATTATCAGGCCTACTAACTCACTATGACTACCAAGGCATAATACTCTGGCAATCAAAGAAAGCTAGGTTTTGGTAATTCTTAATAAATAGGGAAAGTTTGGGTATGTACAGAAACTTTGGGTAAATTTACCCCCATCCAACCAAACCATTAAAAGGAAAAGGCCCTTGAGCAAAACAAAAGAGTGATTACTCTTCAAGCACCTAACAGCACCACTTCCCTGAGATTAAAGTATACCCCGAGCATGGGGCTGGGAACTATAAGGGGGATTACTGACATGTTCGGATGTAGTAGACTGTACAATCATGAAATATCAGATGTTCAGAAACACATCCAGAACACTGAAGGGTTAAATATTTGTGCTTGCAGCAAGTTAAAACAAAGGAACAGCAAATCCATTTAGAACAAAAAAGAACCTATGGGCCAGAAAACTGGAAGCGGCCATCAGATATGCTCCCACAGAAGCTGCAAACCCTGTGAAAAGAAACTGTCCAATAGAGAGGTCCGATATCGGCCTGTTAGCTTCATAGAGGTCAGAGAAAATACCTGGAATAATAAGCAGAAAAGGTTAGCTAAGATGTACCAGCAGCTTCATTAGCAAAATTATACATAAGGTATGTTTGGTTGACCAGAGTCAATAAATGGTCAATGAAATAGAAAAGAAACAAAAATACAAACATTGCTCACTGGTCAATCAGTATATTAGCATGGTATAGTAACCGACATTCTCCACTGAAGTATTTTTCAATAGGTCACATATTATATCCCAATATAATAAGCAGCAGGTCAATACCAATTTCATACAAAGATAGCAGGGCTCCATCAAACAAGTTATTAGTGGAACAGAAAATTTTGTGAGCTGGGTACAGAAGGAAGCAAATATTCATATCCGGAAACCAAGTACAGTAATGAGCAGTATAGGTAAGGATGGCAATGGCTCGGAATCGGGGGGACGGATCGGAATTCACAACCTCCTACTCCGACCCAGTTAATATTTGGAGTTGAAACTCAAATCCATCTCCAATTTATCAGAGGATTGGATCTCCAAAACTGGTTATATAAGACCTCCAACTCCAATTACTAATTGGAGCACTGGTCAGAGTCGTTAGCGACATGAAGGATGGAACTTGTCTTAAGAACCATGCCGAGGAGTATACAATTAAACTATGGAGGATCGGGAGCGAGGAAAATGACTAAATTGGACAAGAAGATCGAATAATAGGAGGACGAGTGAAAGATTGTACTTATGGTGAACGCTGGCAAGGAATTGCATGGTGTCTTGGACTGGTGTACCGAGGAGTGGAAAGCAATGAGACAATGTCAGTGGTGGACATTAAGGTTCCACTCTCACTCTGGGTGTTTTTATATTTTTTGGGAAATTTTCTAAATTTTATCATTATTCGGGTGAGGTCGGATTTAATCGAGTTGAAGATGCCTACCTCCAAATCTGCACCAATTATATTCGGATTTGAATCAGATTTTTGACCTCGAACCGGGTCGAATTTGTCTCAAATCCTCATCCCTAACTACAGGAGTCTAATATTTCACAATTTCAGTAAATATCAGTGGCCAAGAAGCTGAAATCTTTATTGGGTTAAATTCTTAAGTGAATAAAGATTCCATCAATATAAAGGCTACACTTTCTAACAGCATTGGATTCAGAAAATTGCTCCAAATCTAATACCACAAAAAAGCCCACCACCTAGCAAGGTATGTCTCGTGTAGTAGTACAATTCAGAGACACCGGTTCGAATCGTCTGAAGTTTTGAAAATTGTTCGCTATCTAGTACCCCCTACTCCATGGAAAACATGCAGAGGAGGTTTAGCTAAAAGAATAATCTTTTTTCAACCATTGAGATTATTAACAGGGAATCAAGAAATTGATATATACGATAAACCAACATGCTACAGTAGACAAAATAAATAATTGTGGAATATACAAATGAAAAGACACCAAACCTGTAATCAAAATGCACAACAACAATCACCTTATTCAGTACCGATCTCACACACAAAGCGTGTAGGAAGAGCCATATATAAAATAGCCCCACACCGAATAAGCAACGAGGGCATCACAGTAGTTTCCCCATAAAAAGGGGAAATTTGACAGCATATAAAAGCAAGTAGTTCGACGAAGCGCTAAGCATGTAAAGAAAGTGACAGTAGACAAGTAATAAATGGATTCCCAAATTATTTGAGGTTTGCGGGTTGAAATGCAAGGTCTAAACAAAAGAGTAAATTATGTCATAAATCGCGAACATAATGTCCTTAAACATGCATATTTTTATAAAATGCAAAGAAATGTGAGAAGAGGGTTTATATCTCCAGATTTTTATATGCAAAAATTTCATAATCACATGCGTTCAGATATGAGTTAATTACTGGAAGAGCATATATTTTCAGAATCAAGGGCATCACAGTAGTTTCCCATAAATAATTAACCAAGTGCACAGCTGTAACAAGTACCAAAAATCACCAGCAAAGAGAATGACAACAGTCATTGGAGAAATATGCCAAAGTATGTGATTATTTTTTGAATATCAGTTGTGGCATGTCGAAATCATGGTTATTGGACAAGTTTAACACATCCTCCCAAACTCAGCAAAGGGTTTGAATCCCACAAAGGCAATGCAAATGAACTTTCTGTTTTCAATAACAAAAAGAATAATAGAAATAATGTCTCTAATTATTTGGCAAACAATGATCCAGATGGCAATTAACTCATTTGTAAAGGAAACAATCAATCCTCGTTCCATCATCAAATTTACAAATCATTACAATCACTCAAATTATTTCTAAGCACAATCATCTACATTCATATGTCCACCTGAGTCATATAATGTCGGTGGAAACAAAATATAGTTATGTTGATTCCCAATCTATCAAATCAACCTCTTACAACAGAAGTGAAGACAGCATCTAATAAGATCAATCTACAACTCCCCATTATAGAGCGATAAAGCAGGCTGAACGAGAATACTAGCCCAGTTACAATTGATCTCTTATTTAACCGGAAAGTTCGTTTTTAACACCAAATTAGACAAGAAGCACACCTATAAAAATTTTATGGCGCCAAGTACCAGCCAATTTCAGTTACATCTCGACCATATATCTTGTCCATCTCAAACCAATGAAACACAAGGATAAACATTACCTCAAACTTTTGTTTTTAGTACTTAGAGAGGGCACTTGTACCTGTTGGGACACTGCAGCTCCGACTGAAGCAGTTGACAACTCTTGGAACTTCCGTTTCTGTGGTGGCCGCTTTTCTGTACCTGAAGAGCTTTTTGATATCGCACTTGTAGTTGATGTTACAGGAGCAACAGTTGAAGTGGTGGGACCTGATTGTCTAAGAGCTTGCGCAACTTGTTGCAGCGGAGTTGCCTGCGGATATATTCCAGCATAAGCCCTATAGCTAGTAAAGCCAGTTAACACTGGTTGGGAATTCAGAAACCCATTTGTTTGAATGTGGCCAGAGGAAAGGTGCCCCTCAGGTTGTGCCACCTGTCTGTGAGGGAGGACAGCTGTGACCACCGGAGCCCCAACAGAAGAGATTGGTGAAGCAAGCACAGAAGTAGTAATTGAACAGACTGAACTAGCACCAGAATTCAAATTCGAATTGGTTTCAGATTGTGAACTCTGAACCCCAACCAACAACTGCTGTGGGGGTGGAACTGCATTATAAACTTTGCACGATGGAACCCTGTACCAACAAGAAGCAGTACAGTTAACAATTTGTTACCAGTAGATTTAATCCTCCTCTTGTATCTAATACGACTAAACAAGAAATATTCATCAAAAAAGATAAGGACGGCAGCAGATTGGTCTTATGGTCATAGATTACCCAGGAATGCAACCACCACAATGCATAGATTTATCCTAATACACCGTATGGGGAAGATGATGAGGCTAAGTTGTATTGTGATAACACGAGCTGGAATTCAAAAGCTCACAAACTGAGATTACTTTGTGACATTATGCATATCAAGGGTATTCCCCACTGAGTATTACTCAGGAAACATCCATATGATGGCAGATAAGACTACCTGGTGGCACCAAACTCTCTGCTAATTGTGTCCAAAAGATTTTCTGCCAAAAGTCTTGCATCATCAAGACTTTTTTGATTGTTGCTCGACAATAATAAATGCAGAGGTTGCTGTTCTTCTATAATGATGAAACAAAACACAAAAGGATAAGAAACGAAACTCAATGGAAAGATAGAAAGAACAAAACAAAATGCACTGGAATAAAGGAATGAACAGATGAACAGACAAATATGATTTTCAACCCCCATGGGAGGAAGGAGAAAAGCAAGGGAGATGGGGGGTACCACCTTCGCCTTGAGTGCTACCAAGATTCTCTGAGCCACGCCCACGTAGTACAACTGATGCTCCCGTTTCATTAATAATGTGATTTATATACTGGTCCTGCAAGAACAAACACGACCACCAAAACCAAAAAAAAAAAAAAAAAAAAAAAAAAACCAATCTCTCCCGTTGTGCGGAGACGTCAGGGAAAGCTGAAACATTAGAATCTCTAATATTAAAGATGTACTAGGAAAGGACTTCAAACATAACAAAAATTCACAATGTAAATTGAAGAGCCGACAAGTGCACAAATAGAACAGAAAATCATGCACACAATGGAAAATCATGTCCTAATGTGGAACTACTTGGAATGTCATATGGTCTCAAGCAAAACATTCACATAGAATAAGGAATTCAAACAAAAAGCATCAAGAAATCCATAACGAAAAAAAAGGGGAACAAATTGCTCCAGAATAAGCAAAGCAGTCAAAAAAAAAACTAACCAGAAAATCTGGGCTAGGTTGGGGGGGGGGGGGAGGAGGGGAGGGGGAGCGGAACAATAGGAACTACATGGATGGCAAACAACCCAAAAACTGTAATTGATGAAAAGCAATAGTAGCTCCACATGGATACCACAGTGACCTCATTTGGTATGCTTCTTACTCCAAACCCAACAGAAAGCCCAACTTTTATTAAAATTTGGATGCAGTTATATTAAATTCAGTTCTTTTTTTTTTTAGCTGGCTCTTGTCCACTATCGACATTCCACACAAGAACAAAGAAAGAAGTCCCGGTAGATCTTAGAGTTGTTTTCTGTTTTCCTTTTTTCCTTTGTCCTTTCCATGGAATTAGCAATAAATCACAGATTAAGAAAACAGCCTACAAAAACAGGAGAACTCACATTAGGACCACGAATCCACACAGCAATGTTTACAGATGGATCTGCATCAAAGCCCAAATACACACATGTGCTCAGTGGCTTAGAAACCTGGTTTCATTTAACATTCATCAACAGGAAATCAGTTCCTTCCCTTCTGACGTAGTAGAGGAAAATTTAGCAGATATTCAATGTTCTTAAGTTGCATAAACATATTAAAGGCAAAGCTATCAAGCACATAGCAAACCTGTTTCAGCATTTCCTCGATCATTGCAGCTGCACGGTCAACAGCAAGAATCCGCTCTGGGGTCTCCTTTAACTGCAATGATTACACAGTATTTATTTTTTTATTCTTTAAAGAATGCACTGTTCTGATGCAATAGAATAGCCAATAATTGCATTTTAGAATAAATTACTGAAAGGTACCCTATGTTTTGCAGTATCTATTTTAGAGGACCATATCATTGAAAATTATTTCCAAGTACCCAACGTTTTGTAGCACCTATTTTCTGGTGAAAAATTGTATTTTAAATTTATTAAAAAGTCCCTAAGACTATCTAAAATTGCAAAAAATATTCCCCTTGATAAAAAGCTTGTGTTTTAGAGAATTTATCATTTCGCATGCTTTAAACTTAGGTTTCAAGTTTTATCATAGATCCTTTGATTTTGGTATCCGAGCCAAGTGTCAGTCTTCTCTAACTATAATTAGTAAAATTATTAGTGCTTATTTAGCAATTAATGACCTCACCTAATTGCCCATATCTGGAATTTGCCCATATAATTCTCAATTCAGATCAGGCAAGCGATGTTGCTGCCCAAGTAAACTGCATTGTTGATTTTCTATTAGACTTCAAAAAAGACTTTGAAAATAAAAGGATTGAGATTAAAGATCTTAAAAATAAGGTTAATTTGCTACATTTAGCCTTGATAATGAAGGCATAGCTCTGCCAACCAAAAAGCAATAATTGTTCTGCTTTTAAAACAAATACCCTTTTCATAATCAACAGAACAAAGTCTACTTCCCTTTGCCCTCAATTAAGAAAAAGAGACAATAATAGAACAACCTCCTAAGCAAGAAGAATCCTCGGATCAAGAAAATGAAGGAGGAGCTTCAGACTCCTAGTTTGAAGGAACTCCATGAGCTATTTGAAAGAGAACGAAGAGTAGCTCTTAATAACATTTATGTCTATTATTGCTAAAAAACAGATATTGTTAGAGGAGAATAATGATACAGATGATATTAATGATGTCAATTATGTGCTAATTAAAGACGAAATCTACCAACACATGACCTTAATTAAATTAGAGGATACGGAATTTATACCTCCAGATGAAGTTAAAGAAAGACTAAGTAAAATATCCGAGCAAAATGAAGTTGGGGAAGAACTTGCTACTGACACTAACCATGTCCATGTCTTACCATTATCCCAAAATTTTGGTAAGTCTAGCCGAAGTAATAATAGATATTTTCAACCATGAAATAATACGATCGGAAGAACTAAGCCAATTTCCTTTAAAATCTTAAATCAACCTCTTCATGAAAAAGTAAATCTTAATCTAATAAGTCAAATTGGATGCATGTTAAATCTAGATGGAGTCTGGGATAGGGAAGAAATATTTGAACCAATAAGTCATACTCGGGTACGGGTGTCCAATATGGAATTTTAAGTGTCGAGTGTTGTATCCATGTCTCGGTGTGGAGGGTCTGACACGGGTACGGTAGAGAAAATGAAGAGTCGGAGTTACATAGATTTGAACACAAGAAGAGGGGTAAGAGTAGTGTTCTCAATCTAAATGCCAACTTGACATATGAGAACTTTATAAATTATTTAAAACACAGTTTTTCAAGTCCAGGTGTGGAGGGTCTGACATGGGTACGGTAGAGAAAGTGAAGAGTTGGAGTAACATAGATTTGAACACTAGAAGAGGGATATGAGTAGTGTTCTCAATCTAAATGCCAACTTGACATATGAGAGCTTTATAAATTATTTAAAACACAGTTTTTCAAAAACAGCAACAGACTGGTATGATTCTAGTTCTGAAGAGGCTAAAACAATACTGAGAGCCATAGAAAATCCAACAAAACTGTTTAGAGCCATGTGCAAAGAAATTTCTATGGAGATTATTGGTATTAATCTCGAAATGGAAGAAAAAAAAAAGGGAATATCAACGAAAACTCATTAATATAGAAATTTTAGATATGAGATATCTAGGGCATTGTACTACTGAGTTTAGTTACTTTTATCATAAAATTGGCCATAACCCTACAAATTTGGCTATGTTATGATAAACTGCCTTATCCTATAAATTCTATTGTTCAAGAAAGTTGAAGAATGGCTAAAAAAAATCTAGAACATACCGACACCCTTTCTATGAGATGTGCTTTTATTAGAAGATGGGTCACTGATTAATGTCTAAATATCAAAAAACATCATACCATGAAGAAACAGTTCCTATTCTGTTAGGATACTCCACATGAACTTCTGAACAGAAGAGAGGTTATAAGAAAAAGGCTTTCAATAAACATAGAGGTGGAAAACTCAGGAGAAAGCAATACACCAACAAATGAACCCCAAAGAAGAGAAGATTTTTTTAAAAAAGAGTACTTATTGCTCTAGCGGCAAAAGTAATTGCAAATATTGGCCTTGTGTTGAAGTTGGTCATTATGATAATCAGGGTAAAAACAAGAAAAACCATAAGTTGATAGAAACCTTAGGAAGTCTTGAGCATGATGAAACAACTAAGAAGACTTTGAACTTGCACTTAGTAATAACAAAGGAATTGTTGAAATCATCATAGACGATGAGCCTGATTCCAATTATGGAGATACTAGTCATATGATGGAAGACAATTCAGGAAGTCTAGGAGACTTCCAAGGAAAAGAGTTCATAATTGATGATGAAAGTCATGATGAAGAAGTTAAAGGTGGTCAGGTAATTCCGATCTTCCAAAAGGACATGATCTACAAGAACTCCATCTTTCATTTACAATCAAAATATGTTTGTGAAGTGATCGAAGGAGACCTCAAGAACCACCATAATCGAATATGAATGTAGAAACTCATTGTAGGTCACCAAAACCAATCCCAATACCATAAAGATTCTTAGTAAAGTTGGCAAATATGAACTATGTGTTGTATGCTTTGGCAAGAATACACTATTTCTTGACTATCTACGAAAAAAAGAAAAGACCCCTTTGCAAGTAAGAATTGCAGATAATAGAGTTATGACCCATAGTAAAGTTGTTGAAGGATTAACTATAGAAATGGGAGGAGTTAAGTGTATAATTCCAATAATTTGGGCAACAAATCAGTCATCACACGATATGATCACTAGAAAAAACTTCCAATGATTTTATTCTCCTTGTACCCAAACCATTCAACAAATTATGTTCAGTATAAATGGCCACTCAGTGCCTATTAAAAAACTACATCAGGCTTATACCCACCGAACAATAGATTTTCCTCGCCAACAGTGTGGTAAGAATGGGGTACCAATGCAAAAAGAAGTAGCCTTGACGACTATTTCACTTCTAGAGTTATCTGTTAAAGAATATATAGAGAGGTAACAAGAAGAGCTATGCAAAGAACTCTATTCTGATAGCCTTTAACATTTTGGGATAAAGATAAAGTCTATGCTACTATTAGTTTAGCATATCCCAATTCCATTATCAGGGTTAAACAAATAGGGTACACAACAAGATATCCAATAATTCAAGGAACAAATAAAAGGGCTTCTACATAAAAAGCTTATCAAGGACAGTAAGAGTCGAAACAAGTTCTGTGTTCATGGTTAGAAATCATGCTGAGGAACAAAGAGGAAAAGCTAGAATGGTCATCAATTACAAAAAGCTTAATGATAACACATTCTTCGATGGATACTATATTCCAAACAAGAAGTTCTCTTCAATAAAATCCAAGGAGCCTTATGGTTCTCTAAAATGGATTGTAAGAGTGGCTATTGGCAGATAAAAACGAATTACGAAAGCATTCATTTAACTGCCTTTAGTGCCCCCAAGGGGCATTATGAATGGTTAGTTATGCCATCTTAAGAATGCACCTCAAATATTTCAGAGAAGAATGGATAAAATTATTAAAGATCTAAGTCATTGTTGTTTAGTGTATATTGATGATATTCTTATTTTCTCTAAGATCATTGAACAACACAAGGATGAGCTCTTAGCGGTAAATCAAAATTGCATTGACCATCGAATTGTCCTTGGAAAAACTGTTTATCTATGCTGAACAAGAAATTGAATTCTTTGGATTACAGATTAAAGTTGGACAAGTCAATATGCAAAAACACATCCTAGAAAAAGTAGAAAAGTTTCCTGAGAAAATTGAGAATTGAAAACAGCTAGAAAGGTCATTGGGATGTCTTACTTATGCATCAGATTTTATCAAAGATCTAGCAAAGCTGGGAATGATTTTGCAAAGAAAACTCAAAAAACGATGTTGAGTAGGATTGGACTTCTGATGATTCATTACTTGTAAGAAATCTCAAAAATTATGTCAAAATCCTTCTGCTCTTAAATTGCCTAACGAGGAAGATGATTTGATTCTTGAGACAGATGCTAGCAATGAGCATTGGAGTGCAGTACTCAAAATCAAGAAGCAGAACGCCTCTATAAATACTGTAGTCGCAGTTTTAATAAAGTTGAATGCAATTACACTACCATGGAGAAAGAAATTCTTGCTATCATAAGGAGATTCCTGTGTTGGCAATTATGGCTTAACAAGTTCTCTTTCTCTATTGAACATATACAGAGTTCGAAGAATTCATTAGCAGACAGCCGCCTAACGCAAGAATTAGCTAATGGAGTTCAACATGGTGAATGTCTCACCCCAACAAGCGGATGAAGCATAACACCTGCTAACTAAATTACTAGGAAGGGCATCACCTCCTTAGTGCATTCATGCTACGTAAATTTTGGGAAAATAAAAAGAAGAGATGCATATTTGTTTTTAAGTATGTTGAGTATCTAATAGCCAAAATGCTCAGAAAAAGTGGTTCTATGAGGGGCATGCTTCAGTCGTGGATTCCTAGTTCCTTTGTGGATATGACAGAAGGTGTCCTTGGGGAATGACGATCCAGTTTTTGGGAAATTCTAGAGTAGCAATGTGGTCAATGTGTCCAGATACGACCTCTCCAAATGACCCGATTACTAAAGCTTGGGAGAATGGTTAAAGTCTGGTTGAATGTTCGAAGGATTATTCCGAGACCAGATGGAGCCCTATACGCAAAGTTTACTAAGTTTCAAAAGTCGTGTTTAGCAAGTTAAGAAAAATATTCTCAAAAGACATATCGAACATTGTGGCATGGCCTTGTGCCTTTTATTAATGTGCATGTATTGAATACAACGGCAATAAGATCGGTCCTCCACATTATCCAATTTGGGTAGAAGACGGAGCGTTGGGGTACATTCATGAAGAGTGGTTTCCAAAAAGTAGACCAGAAGAAACTCATCCTTCAAGAGCAAGAGCAATTGGATTTTTTATGAAATAATGAATCATTTATGGAGGGATATAGCAAAAGGATTTAGAGTTATCCATTGTGGTAATACTACTTTCATGTATCCCAAAGAGTTTCATCCAATTGTAGAATTTAACGAAACTAACTCTGAAAATGTCTATGATTATCTATTAAAAATAGGAGCTGGAGAGTTCTTATCAGTTGAAGGGAAATCTTATTTCAAGAGATTTTTGATAGATAAAATCCAGTGGATTGGGATAAAGAAGAGGGTTTCAGTCTGCATAACTTGTTTCAAGAGGGAGCATAAAGAATCTTTGGTAGCCCCACAACTTGTTTCAGCCTGCAAGCTATTGTGGTGTACCAATATTAAAAAGTAACGATTTTTATTTAAAGTTCGTACTATTGAGTCAGTGTGAGTCATGGGTCATGCATCTTGTAATAATTGTACTTCAGCCACTAGGGCATCCTATGTATATCAAACTCCTCTATAAAAGAAGGAAGTGTGTGTTGAACGCATGGTCATATGAGCATCCTTGAGCAAAGAGAGAAATAGGGAGTCATCATTTCTCGATGATCAAGCATCTTTAGTGATCTTAGAAGTCTAAGTTCTCTTTAGATCTTTCCACTATAATATTTCCACGTTCAAGCTTTCAAAAAAAAAAAAGTTTCGTAGCTGGGAACATTATCCAATTGAACCTTATGTTTTAAATATTATAATTCCTTTATTAAAGTCCCACCATTCTTCAAAAATTAAGAGAACTTAATTAGTGACTACGGTCTGAGGTAGGAAACAAAACAAATTTGTGTTGTGCTTGAACTAAGGTTGGCGGGGTTGAGATTAGCCATCTCTGTAAACTGGAAGCTGAATAACGCCACGGGTCCAACACAACTAAGTTAAGGTAATAGTCAAAAATCTCTAAGTAAGATTTACTAATTTTGCTAAGCATGGTGGGCCTTTAACCACAGAAAATATCATATTTAAGGTATAAATACTAGATACTGGATTTCGATAACTAGTACCATTAAAAGTCATTACTAGGAGTTGGAAGTTTTATTTGAAGCTTATTTACTCTTAAAACGTTATTTGCAATTTAAGAAAAGTTTGGGACTAAGTTGTAAAGAAAAAATCTCCTAAAAATAGTTTCCAAAGAAAATCTATCACCCAAAAATAATTTCCAAAGAATAGAAGGTACTTGAAAACATTGTCCAAAAAAATAGTTAGCATAAAATAGAAGGTACCTAAGAGTCGTTATTTGGCATTAAAAGAAGCAGACACATTGATAAATGTAGACATGTACTCTAATAGAAAATCTACTTTAGACTGTTAGCCATGACACTGTTGGGGGGGGGGGGGAGAGATCAGACACCACAATATACTCGAATCTAAAATCAAAAGACCTTATAGAGACCAAGGGTGATGCAAAAGGTTATCCCAAAGTACAAAGAGACCAGTTCCATTGGACCCTATAATAAAAACCCTTTAACTGCCTATAACTATACAAGAATTAGAGGATAGTGGACGAGTTCATAAAGCATTTTTCTATAGGCCAAGTATAATTGTAAGAAATTGCCACAATAAATTTTCAAACATCCAAGAAAAGGACTCTAAATGTAAAAATATGATAGAAACCACTCGGACATCTAAGTTTATGGATATTAAAGAAATTGTCCCTTTAGTTTACGCACTTCATTGAAAACTATTGCCCTTCTTCTTGTTAACAGTTGCACGAACTGCTTCAGCATACACAGGTTAAATAGCCCTAGGGAACGACCTATTGACAGCAATCATTTGGTGGCCACTAGTCACAAAGAAAATAATACAGAAAGAGATGGAGAAGTGACACACATGGGCTCCAGCAGATACGTGAAGATACAGTGGCTTTTCACCATCTGGCACAGCATTTGGTGGGTGATACTTGCCCCTGCAGAATAATTCAGGGTACACATAGTAGAATTCATAAAAACTAATAACTATAATGGGAAAAAAAAAATAAAGGCCATCATCAGATCCCAGAAGAGTATTCAACAGGCACACTAACCTTGTTATTACAACTGCTCCAGTGCACTTCTGGATCTGCAGCAATTAACTGATAGTCATCTACCTCCTCTTTGGAGCTTACCATGGTAAAATGAGGCAATTGTGTTCCTTTTTTTTTTTTTTTTTGAAGGGGGGGGGGGCGAACTCACTTCTTCCTGAGTCTGCCGCTTTGTAAGCTTGTAACGAATAGCAGGATCAGCGTCATTGATCACTATCTCTCTAGCTATCATCAACTCTTCTTGAATCTTGGGCTGCACATCAATGACACTATTAACAGATGAACTGATGTAGTGTGAGATATGCTTCCTTTTGGACAAGACTTCTAAACAACCGGCTAGGTATTTATTATTGTTATGATAGTGATCAAACAAGTAATTTGCAATAGAATCCAAAAGTACAAATTTTAGAACTAACTAAACTTAACGTACAACAAAAAGTGAAGCAGTTCAATTCAAGAAAAAACAGGTGCGAAACAAGGCTAACAACTTCAGCAATTCACCAATTCCACACAAAGCTTGCATCACAGACTGATCTTTAAAACTGGCTCAGAGTACCACAACCATCTTTCAAAAGTCAGTACTAGTATCAGCCCACTATGCAGACAGGTGACAAAAACTTTACCACATTGCTGACATCTTTAAAGTCTACCAGCCAGGGGAATTTAAAAGGGGAAATAAAGCACACACTTTGAAATATGCAAATCAAACACATTATCATGATCGTTTGTCATAAAAGTGAGAAAATCTCAGAAGCATGTGCCTAAAAGACAAACACCATCATTGATGAAGGTTAAAAAGATGATTGGAAATTCAGCAGGAAGAGTGTTTCTAGAGACAGATCACCTGAATTAGCTTTTGAACCACTGCTGCAACTTGTTGCTGCATTAATGTTGTTTGACTCTCTGTGGATCCATTCATACAGCTGGCTTTAAGAGAATTTGTCAAAAGAGCACTAGAAACCGAAACAGTTCCTGGAATTGAAACCCCAGGAAATCCCACAACACTCATAGATAATATTCCAGAAGGAACCAAAGATTCATCTGGTTGATCCCACTTCCTTTTCCTCCTGAAGAAAAGCCATAAAACACAATAATTTATCACTAGATAATAATGGAAGTAACAAATTCGGAAATGTGCTAGAAAGTAAAACTCTCATAGTTTTTGCTCACAGCACATAAGCACCCATTATCAATCATCCAAGTACTTACTCCCAATGGATTGCTGTAAAACAGTCAACATTACTTTTGAACCCCTCAAAGAATGATCAATCATCCAAGTACCTCTACCCGTAAAACACTATCATGAATCACTCTATACTTATTCAAATCTCATAACATGAATCAAATGTAAACAAGAGAAACAGAATAGCCATATACCCAGAATGGAATAGACTCAGTTTCTCTAAACTAGCAATCCTCTAACACATAGCACTAATAAGTCTACAGCCAGTTAGGACATTAGAGTTTAAAGAAAAACAAATTAAATTCCCTTGACGTGCCCTTTATCTATTGTCCATATTTTCATTTATCGGTTATATTAGACGTAGCAAACAGACCCTCCAGTCCCAAATCCTGGGACAACCTGGGTAAACTTTGAGTAGTATCATGTCAGGCCCAATGGGATACTGTTCATGATTGAGTAGTTTTCAACTTGGGTCTGCTCTGAGTAGCATCATGCAATAACATTGACTAAAAAGAAAAGCAACAGCGAGGAAACTCCGAGTGAAGTTCATGTTGGGTAAATTCAGGTTTTAGAGGCTAGTTTTTGCCTAGTATAAAATCTTAATCACATAAAAAAAAATATTGCAAGCAGCTAATTGAGAAATTTGAAAACTCAAAGTGCAAGTACAAACTCTAATTATTTCATACTTGACTAGAATCCGAGTGCCAAAGCAAAGTTTGGGTATGGTATCAATACAAGAATCACAACATAAGTAAGAAAGCAATGCAAAGGAAAGACTAACTAAAGTCCACAATGTAGCAACTTTAACATCTAATCACAAAATAAGTTATTTCCTACATTCAATGTCAATCAATTTTCTTTCCAATACACCCACCTTTGCCCATGTTTCTTCTATAAAGCTACAAACTAACTTAAACAATTCTTAAGTCGGAACTCCCATGAAACCTATATTTCATAAAAGCAAAGGAAAATGTTTGAGAGAGGAACCAGGCAATCTAACCTACCTCAATCCAAGACCTCATAAACAGCATTCGGATGGTGAAGGTGATTTATTTTTAAAAAAATAAAAATAAATAAATATAAAAAGGCCATTGGGATGGTGTATTGGTTACATAGGAAATCTAGTGAAACTCCATGCATTATATTTGATGCCCACAATTGAAGGGCAGCCCCCCCCCCCCCCCTCTCTACCTTTTGCTCCAACAATCACCCGGGGGGGGGGGGGGGGAAGAAACATATCAGAGTCTGGAAATTGCAATTTGTTTTCGCTAGAAGAGATTGAACATGTCTACCTTCCTCATCTCCTAAAATGAACTGCTAAATTGTTTCCTGCCCCCAGCTAAATCATCACCACTCCATTGGATCAGGGGACCCACATTTTGCAACATCTTCGTAAAGAAGACAATTTATTCTCTAAGAGGGACGGTCGCACCAAAAGTTTGTTTCAACTTATTAAATTTCTTAGGATCAAATCATGGAAGAGGTAAGTGGCTTACAATTAAATAATAGGTGTGTTGTGTGCATGAGATGTAGCACTCTACACTCCTACATTAAGTCCTTCCCCCTCCATCATCAATTTTTCTACATGCCTCCAATGGCACCCCATCTCCATGATAGAAATCATCCATAAGCATAGCATTATTATCCTAAATCCTTATTGCCTCACTCAGATATAAGCAAAGAAACCATCAACAATCAAATCACATTTTCTCCAACATAAAATTTTCACTTAAAGCCTCAAAATAAATAGACCTAGAAATTCGGGCGGGCATGTCAAATACTGGTGCACGGGTAAATATAAGTCGTGTATTTTGGGTTAGAGTAAACACGGTTCGGGTGCATTTTGGTTTCGGGGGATTTGGGTTGCGTATTCGGGTTGTGACTGTGGATACATTTTCTTATTTCTTATAAAAACATTATCTCACCATACTCTAATTTGTCCACCCATTTTGCTAGATGTGGTTAGAGAAGAGTTGAAGAAAATGAAGGGGGTAAAGCTTTGGGCCCTGACGGGATTCCTGTGGAGCTCTGGAAGCACCTGGGAGAGGAGGGTGTGTTTTGGTTGACCGATCATTTTAATGATATTCTTAGAACGGCTCGAACGTCGGATGAATGGAGGCGGAGCGTAGTTGTCCCACTATACAGAACAAAGGAGACGTATAGTATTGCAACAATTACAAAGGGATTAAGCTCCTACGTCATACCACGAAGCTTTGGGAACGAGTGACTGAGAGGAGGTTGAGAGAGACAATGCACGTGCTCCAGAATCAATTTGGTTTTATGCCTGGTAGGTTGACAATAGAAGCTATTTATCTTATACGCAGTCTAATGAAGCATTTTCAGGAAAGGAGAAAGGACTTTCACATGGTGTTTATTGATTTAAAGAAAGCTTATAATAAGGTATATAGGAAAGCCATGTGGGATTGCTTGGAGGTGAAATGGGTGCAACATTCTTATATTCGGGTTATTAAAGACATGTAAGATCGTGTCACAACTAGTGTCCGGATGGGGGCAAGAACCACGGGGGAGTTTTCAATTGATATCGAGGTTCACCAAGGATCCGTGATTAGCCCATTTCTTTTTATTATGGTGATGAATGAGTTGACTAAGGGGACCCAGGACTACCATGTTGTATGTTGTTTGCAAATGATATAGTGCTTATAGATGAGTTGAGAGAAAGATTAAACGACAAGGTGGAGCTCTGAGGGGATATCTTGGAGTCTAAGGGTTTTAGATTAAGTAGGGTAAAGACGAAATGTACGATGTTTGAGAATGAGAACCAGAGTCAAGAAGTTACCATTGAAAGGGTGGCAATTCCATGCGTGGAGAAGTTTCGATGCATAGGTTCTGTTTTACAAAGTTATGGAGAAATCAGCGAGGATATTACACATCAGACTACGATCGGTTGGTAAAAGTGGAGAGCGCCTTCAGGAGTGTTGTTTGATAGGTGAATCCCACGAAAGCTTAAGGGTGATGTACATCGTACGGTAATCAGATTGGCGTTGTTGTATGGAGCTCAGTGTTGAGCAACCAAAAAGATACATTTGGCGGGCCAATGTCCTTCACCTGGCAAACTCAAGTCATACTCAAGCATACTCAAGATACAAACTTTTTTCAACTTGGGGGGATGATGGGAATCAGCCCAAGCATACTCAAGTCATCCAAGCTTGTTACTTAGTTGTGGGTGAAACCAAGAAGGGAGTTGATCGTTTGGCAGGCCAATGTCCTTCACCTGGCATCTCCAGTGTTTACTTCGATCTTCCAGACATAGCGGCCAATTTGCTCAGACTGAAGGACGTTCACATATCATGTTCTGGGTTTGGGTAAAGGACGTTCATCCATAGCTGCTTATGATGAGATATCGACTATTGTAATAAAACATCATTAGCTTCTTTAAGCCTGATTAGGAGGTTTTCTTTTTGCTCAAGAAATCCTTAATTAGCTAGATTAGTTACAATGTTCATACGAGTATATAAACCCCCTTTTGTATTCGACATGAACCAACTAATCTGAATATTACCCTAAATTCGAGAAGCTTCTTTGCTCTCAAGGTTGTAAGTATCCTAAACTCTCATTTCTACTACTGTAACTCGATTTGGCTAGTCAAGTAGGTGATTGGTAGAGCTAAATCGAATTCTTAGAAGGTGAATCTGTAACTAAGAAGGAGATTAAGGAGCCCTTGTGATAATTGATCATGGTGAGTGTGTATTGATTGATTTTCACTTGTTCTATCCTCTGTTTTAGTCGTTTTCTATGTGCATTGTTGTTGGTTGATCCATTTTGGTTGTTGTTGAGCTGAAAACGGGACACCAAACCACATTGATGATCCTAGCTGAATAGAAAATCCATTTGTTTGCGCTGGGATACATCAGGCCCTTGGGCTGACTCGATGGGAATATTGAACCCTCACGGCCTAATGTGGGGTGGTTCTATTCAGGTAAGCTATGGTGTTCGTTGATGGTGCAAGGATCATGGTTGTGTCACCTTTCATCAAGGAGATACACAAGTGAAAATGGCAGCCTATGAACTGCCTACAGGCAAATTGAGGTGGAAGGCTTCTTAGACTATTTGGAATGCTTCTTGTATGGCTTGATGGCAATGTTGGACCATGGCTGGATCAGGTGCATTAGTAGGATGGTCCCCATCATCCTCCCCTAGTTAGGAAGAGTTTGACCTCAAACTTAGCAGACAATCTTCTTCAGCATAATAGGTCTAAGATTAGCAACATTGAAGGTTACACTAACCCCATACTCTCCAGAAAGGTTAATCTTGTAGGCATTGGAGCCTATCTTGTCTAGAACCTCGAAGGGACCATTGGCCCTTGGAACCAGCTTGCCCTTCCTCTTAGCAGGCAATCTCTCTTTCCTCATATGAATCCAAACCAGGTCTCCTAGTTGTAAATGAGCCTCCTTCTTGTGTTAGTTAGCCTGAGCCTTGGACTGAGAGTTGAAGGTCTCAATCCTGGCCTTCACTTCCTAGTGCAGCTCTTGGATCTCCTTAGCTCTCTTATAAGCTTCAAAGCTCAACTTGGTGGTGTTGGGAATGGCAGTTAAGTCTATGAGAGTAAGAGGACTCCTCCCATAAACTGCTTGGAAGGGTGACGTCTTGGTGGCCTTCCCTGGGGCTCATGGAGGTAAACTTAACATGAGAGAGTATCTCATCCCAATTCTTCAAGTTCTTCTTAATCAGTACCCTAAGCAAGGTACCTAACATCCAATTGGTTACTTTTATCTGACCATTAATTTAAGGATGGCAACATGTGCCGAATTTTAGCTGAGTGTCTATCTTCTTCCAAAGAGTGAGCCAGCAATGACTTTGGAAGTTGGCCTCTCTATTAGACACCATGCTCTTTATGACACCATGTGTAGAATCCCTACTGCAGGTACAACGTCCTTAAGCAAATCAGCAAAGACTCCCTCAAACCATAATGTTGCGACGACCTCACACCACATCTCTCTGAGGGCCTCTAAAGGATTTTGTTGTGAAAGCGACAAAATTGTCATCCCACTAAGGGAAGTATCTCAAAGCCCTATCCTTTTCCAAACTATGTTATCTGCTTGATACAATAATCCCTGCCTCAGTAAATCCTTGTAGAATATTCCACGAAGAATGTTTAGAAAGTTTCCCCACTTCAAGTAGCTATCAAGAACCCAAGAAGGAAATGAATCTAGATGACCTAAATTGGAAATCAAATCAAGCACATAGCCATTAACTGCACATAAGGAAACCAACAAGAAAGGTTATAAAACAACTCATGGAGCCAAAGAGGAAGATTATTCGATTCCAAGATCAAGAAATCGAAGTGCAATAGGAAATTTTGAGAGAAATTTTCTGAGGTGTAACCAATTGTGTAATTGGTGAGACTGCTTGTAGCCAAAAAGTATTATGGTGAGATTTCGCATAATATGTAGCTGAAGACAGTTGTATGTTCTTCTGTGAGTACAACCCTCATCAATTTGCTGAAGGTTGAGTACTCCGAGATCAGTATGTCAGACTTGTGATCTCCTCAATGTAAGTAGCATCAAGGACGTCAGGTTCCTAAGCTGCAGAGTCTTTTTAGTTTTACCTTATCTCTATAATTTGACATCCACATTACCTAGTGTGCAGATTCCTCAATAACCCTATTTACCCCCCCCCCCCCCCAAGGGTTCTTTCAACATGCAACGTCACAGCTCCCCTGAAATGTAGATTAGCCACATTACATGTATCCAAGGTAGTATTGCAACATATGAAATGAGCCATTTTGGAAAACCTATCAACCACCACCATGCCGGTCCTTCTTCCTTTAGGTTCTTGGTAAGCCTGTGATGAACTTAAGCCTCAGATCTTCCCATGGTGCTTCAAGAACAGGTAAAGAACTGTACATAAGTTGTGGCTCTTGGCAAGCTAGTAGATGGAGCATCTTTAGATGAAATGTTGAATATCTATCCTCATCTTAGGTCGGCAATAGTGCTCCTTCGGAATAAGAAGAGTTTTCTCAATTCCAAAGTGGCCAGCAAGAGCTCCTTCATGTACTTCTTGGATCAGCAACTCTCCAATGCTTCCCGGACACAGATCCCTTGAAGAGAAAGCCTTAGTCTATGTGAAATAGACCCTCTGGATGTTTGGTGTATTTGCTGAATAGCTCTCCAAGATATTCATCTCCTTCATATAGGGTTTTTAAATGCTCAAAGCCTAGGACCCTCGAGGTGAGAGTCATCAGTAGCACATACTTCCTTGAAAGGGCATCACCACCCTTGTTGAGATGACCTATTTTGTGATGGATCACAAAGTGCAAGGACTGCAAATACTCAACCCACATGCCATGTATGGTGCTAAGTTTATGTTGTCCTTGAACGTACTTCAAGGCCTCATGGTCAGAGTGGAGAGTGAACTCACCACTGACCACATAGTGTCTCCAATGTTCCTACGCCCAGATGATGGCATAGAACTCCTTGTCATAAGTAGAGTACCTGTTCTTTGCGTCATTGAGCTTCTCACTGAAGAATGCTAGGGGACTTGCTGGGATAGGACAACTCCAATGCCTACTCCAAAGGCATCACACTCTACTTCAAACACTTTGTTGAAGTCTGGCAATGCTAGGGCAGGTGCACTTGGCAACTTATGTTTCACAGTCTCAAAGGCTTGTTGAGCCTTTGAGGTCCACTCAAACTTATGGCCTTTGATCACCTCGGTCATGGGAGTCATGATGGGGTTGAAATCCTTGTAAAAAGAGACCAAGCCATGAAATCCTTGTAGACCAATCTTGAACTGCCTTGATCTTCTCATGGTCAACCCGGTTCCCCAAGCAGACACAACATAACCAAGAAAAGTAACTTAAGAAGTAAAGAAATAACTCTCCTCTAGGTTATGGGCCAAGATGGTGAGGACTATTATGAGATGCTTCCCATGATCTTCTGTTTTGTTGTAAATGAGGTATATCATCAAAATAAACCACCAGACTAGCCAATTAGGGGCCTAAGGACCTGGTTCCTCATAAAGGTGTTGCGAGCATTAAACAGGCTAAAAGGCATGACTAACCACTAATAAAGGTCACCTTTAGTCTTCGCGGAAATCTTCCATTCATCGCTTTCATAGATTCTAATATGATAGCAGCCACTACTGAGATCAATCTTAGAGAAGATTGTTGAGCCATAGACCTCATCTACATGTCTTCAAATCTTGGTATGGACGGGCCCCCCGCTGGGGGCCCGCACGACGGGCTATCGTAACTATATTTAATGGTGATTTTGTTGATGGCTATGCTGTCAACGCACATTCTTTGGGAGTCATCCTTCTTGGACACAAGCAAGGCTTGAACTGCATAAGGATTTAGATTTTCTCCGATCATGCCTCTGCTAAGCAGCTCATCTACTTATATCTGAATCTCTGCAGTATCAGTTGAAGACATCCTGTAGGCAGGTTTGTTTCGTAAGACTGACCCTGGGATAAGATCAAACTTATGTTGGATGGTTCTCTGTGGGGGTAAATGAAGGGGAATTTCAGCTGACAAGACTTGCTAAAATTGGGCTAGGATGGGTTACAGGAGGGGATTTGTACTTAGAGTTAGTGCTTGGGAATCAAGGCCTAGCAAGATCAGTTCCCTCAAAGAATTAAACTCAACTTGGTCAACCTTGAGTGGAGAGATATTAGGATCTCATTTTGGGGTTAGCTTTTGGATTTCTGGATTTGGGATTTGAGAGCAGGGGTAGGGTCAGAGGTGATCTCATGGTCTTTGGTGAAAGAGTAGGTGTTCAGTCTCTCATTGTGGGTGACTTCTCTGTTATACCCGCCAGGGTCTACCTAGGAGCACATGACATGCATCCATAGGGTTCACCTGACACCATATCTCATCCTTGTAATGTCTGTCAATAGACAAGGTTATCAAGCACCTAGAACTAATCTGCAAACCCTTACCAGTGTTCAACCACTGGATGGTCTAGGATCTGGGATGAGGGTTGAAAGCAAGGCCAAGCTTATCCACCACGGTTTTTGGAGGTTACATTGGTGCAACTACCCCCATCAATAATGACTGAAGAGACCTTGTTTTTGATGGTGCACCTGGCATGGATGATCAAGTCTCTTTGCTCATAATTCTGTTGAGCTATTAAGTTGTTCAAAGTTCTCTTAATCACAAGTAAATCTCCCTCATCTAGTCCTTCATCCACATCCTCAACAATTTCAAAGAGGAGCATCTCTTGCTGGGGCAACTCCTCTTCTTCATAGCAAACAGTTTGATACTCAACAAGACTCACAATTCTCTTGCTAGGACATTCAAAAGCAATATGTCCTAATCCTTGACACACAAAACTTCTCATGTTCTCTTGGAGTCTAGACACAATGGTGGAAGGTGGCTTTTGGCTTGTAGTTGATGGGGGTTTCTTGGGTAAAGAGGGGGTTCGGGCTGTTTTGGTGGAGCTAGTTTGGTTTCTAGATAAGGGTAGGGCGTAGAGGTGGATTTGACCAATTCCTTGCCTTTGGCCTTCTTATGTTGTTCTACCTTATGACCCAAAGAATTGAGCTCATCAAGGGAGTTATAGGGGTGAAGGTCAACTACCTTTCTTATAGGCCCATCAAGGCTTGAAAGATATCTGACGAGGGTATGGGGTTCATCTTCCCTAAGATAACACTTTCAAAGATGCAAGTATGTAATTTCAAGATAGAATAGATGAGTCCTAAGTGATACAGAAAACACCACACAAAGAAAAACACCAGGGATGAGCTCCTAACTAACACACACTTAAAGGACTTTAGAACACCATTGAATTTAGCCGAAAGTTCAGATACAGAAAGACCAAGGGTTTGAGGGATTCAATCAGCACTCGCTTCATTCATAAACTCGCATGCTTGATGCTTACAATGAGGGTCCTATTTATAGGGAAAGATAGGCCCTTTATCGGGGATTAAGTCACTGAACAAATTAGTGACTTTAATCCAACTTAGCTAGAATCCAAAATGTATTCTGCAAAGCTTAATAGTGTTTACACTATTGAAAATTGAAGTGCAAAGCATAGGGAAGAGTTAAGTTAGCTAATAATCACGAGAACAAGTTGCCAAGCTGTTATTTTAGTAGCAACCAAGCAGTTGAGTTTGTGATTAAAGTAAGCTGCCTCTTGGACGGCCAGTCAAATGGCTTCTTTTCTTCCTCCTTGCCGATCCATTAGTCTGGCCTCGTCCAATAACTAATGATGGTGTTGGAAACTTGCAAAATTTGGGGGGAAAATTCGTTGCAATGCTGAAAACAAGCAAGCAGCTGAACTATTCTAAATGCTTATATTTTAGGCTAAAAATGTACAGACTGACCCTTGGGCTGATTTGCTGGTAAAAATGAACCCTCCTGGCCCAATGTGGGGTGGTTCTAATCAGCTAAGCTATGGAGCTTGTCGATGGTGCCAGTATCATGGTTGTGTCACCTTCCATAAAGAAGATACACAAGTGAAAATGGAAGCATATGCACTGCCTATACGCAGATTGATGTGCAAGGCTTCTTGGACTGCTTGGAAGGCTTCTTGTATTGCTTGATGGCAATGTTGGACCATGGCTAGATCATGTGCAATGGTAGACTGGTCCCATCACCTCCACCACCTGATTCAAGGTTACCTCCACTTTTCTTAAGTCGACTAATCTTTCTCCTTGTGGTTTTCCACAGATACAAAGCTACAAGAATGCTCATCACATCATCAATACCATGGTCACCACAGGATTAATCAGCAATATTTCTCATGCACACCTCTGAAATCTTAATTATCAGTATACCGCATTTTTTGACAGACCATCTGAGCAATAGTGACTTAAGTACTATAAGTCACACGAGTAGGACAAGGTAAAACCACTTTCTGACATACAAGACTTTTTCTTGTCAAATGCAACTCGAAAATCTTGGAATCATAGCTGAGGCAGGTTACAGTAGCTCTGGTAATAGAACAGGAATGATTAGAGAACAAACTAATAACACTAGTTTTCGTTTTGGCTTTCTCTAATTTTGAGCAATCTTTCATATGCATAACTGCTCAGTAAACACTAATGGTAAATTAACAAATCCAAACACAATCATCATAAACAAAATCAAACCTTAATAATCCAACCACAAGTGTTGCAGGCAGCTCATATCCTAGGTCGATTAAGCTGACTCTCACCTTCTACGGATCACAAAAAAAAACACATTGTATCAAACCATAAATCCTCAAACTTCCCCTCTAATCAATCTTTTTAAATCTCAACTCCTCTCAACTCCTCAAAAATTTCCTTAAACCCTAAAGGCATAACGTCAAAACCTTTAAATGCACTCGTCGAGGATAAAGAGAACGAAAATAAATGAATTTGAGGGAAATTAGGGATTCAGAAACCTTGGTTTCGATATTAAATTCTTGGATGCGGCAGTGGATTCTCCAGATAAAGCCCTAACGAAGTGATCGTCCGTCATGGTTACAGCAATTTCCGATCGCCGGTGGAGAATAAGTTGTTCAGAAAAGGACGACGTTCCTTGTCCGAGGCACACTTCCTGCCTACGGTTCTCTCAGCTAAAGTTTTAGATGATTTTTCCTCCTCTTTTTTCCAAGTTCCAACTGTTGGGAAAATTGGATTTGGAGCCTTGGTTGAAACTATTTGCTGTTCGGACCATTTTAGGGTCTTAAGTCCCGTCAAATTCATGGTTAACTTTAATTTTCAAAGTTTATTAATTTTTATCAAAAATTATCAAAAATTATTAAAAATTATTAAATTAAAAATAATTAATTTTGATATATTAACATAAATTTGTCAAAAATTACCAAAATTTACCAGTAATTATTAAAATTTAATTTATTCCTAACTACATTTTAGCCATGAATTTGACACACCCTTAGTATCTACAAATATATAAAAGTAATATATTCGATTTAAAATACTCAACCCAAAATGATTGTAAGGATTAACGGTCAATCGTACTAAAGAAAAAAATTGATATTAAAAATACAGTAAACAATTCCCGCCCACGAAATAATAATAATAATAATAGTAATAAAATCGATTTTAAAAAAATGAAGAAAATGCCTAATCAGATTAGGAGTCTACCTTATGTAATTAGAAATCTACTTCCCAACCCAATTAGGAGTCTAACTCCCACCCGAATCTAATTAGGAATCTAATTAGAGCTAAGCATGGAGGATTTGATAAGTGACAGGCCCTAAATGTATCAGGTCTGTGTACCGCAAGTGTACGAGTCTGTGTAGTAATAAAATAACGTTCTCTCTCAGAGACTTGTGTTCAACTACGCACTAAAGTAGTTCACTACAAAGGATGCTAGGTCGTCCAAAGGTTGTGGTAATGATTTATAAAACTAAACTAAGAAAGCAGGAAATTAAAGGATTTTAACCAAGTAATTAAAAGTGTTCAGGGGAGTCCACTCCAGTAATTTAATCAATTAAGCGGTGATTCTAGTTCTAGGTAATATTGGTAGTGTTGGGGTCTATAATCTTTCTAAGGCCTTTCACAACAATCTTTCGATTCGAAGTGAGTTACAGTGATTGAACTAAACATTATTTCTAACTATTTAATCTAATCAAAGATAAGAACTAATTATAACACGATCCTAGGCGAGAATCATTATTTCTAACTATTTCCTAGCCTATTCAATCTTCGTTTCTCCGATTCAAAACTCAAACTTTCGGCATATTTTAAGAATCTAATACCAAGTAAGAGGAGATCAATCACTTACTATGACAGATAAAACACGGAGATTAAACAACTGTATTAAAACCTAAAACTGAAATCACATACTATAAATTAATCGAAGAACATCGAGCTTATCTCCTAAACGAGGAGTCTAAGTGCTCATAATAATAAAAACTAGGAAAACAATAGTAAAAACTGAATAGCGAAACATAAAGTAAATAGAAATTAAACCGAATGTCCGAGTCGTCGAATTCGATCTCTTCGTGTCACTCGATTCGATCTCCATCTTCTCCTCTTTTGTTCCTAATCTACTAGAACGGCTCCCCAAAGGAAGGAAAATACAAAGAAAACCCTATACTAAAGTTTGGAATAATAATTGATAAAATAGTCGATGATTCTCATGTGTAGCGCCCGTTGGCTTTTATAAGGCACGGATTAGGGCACAAAGCGCTGGTAGCGCTTGCTGGGCGCTGGTAGCGCCTGGCACCAATTTCCAAACTCTCCGTATTCAAACGCTGGCAGCGCCTGGAGTCTTCTTCAGCACTTGCTTTCCCTGCCTTAGGCGCTGGCAGCGTCTCATTGTTCTGCCCAAGTATTGTGTCGGTCCATGGCATTTTGAGCCATTCCTCCTTTAGTTTCTTTCTCTTTCAACTCTCTTTTCAATTTCTTCATGTTTTCTCCCTTTTTCCATCAATTCTTCATGCTTTTGAGTGCATTTCAAATATTCCCTACAAAATGTACCAATCTCGCAACCAAGTGAAGAAACCACAGAAATTGTTATAAAAACATGGAAATCTGGGTATAAAAAGCATGAAATACATGTGTTTTGAGCCCTAAAAATATTATATAAAAATCACTTGTCAAATCCCCCCATGCTTAGCTCTTGCTTGTCTTTGCTTAGCTCTTGCTTGTCCTCAAGCAAGTCAAACTCAAAAACAGGAGAAAGGCTCAAACAGGAAAAAGGGACAAGGAGAAAGAGAATTGACATGGGTTAGTAAAAGGGTTAACAACAAAATTAAACACTCCCTCAGGCTAACCAATCAAACACATCAATCCAACAAGCAAGCACCAAGATAAATCTGGAAGAGAACAAAACCAGTGTAAAAGAGATAGAGGAAAGTTTTCGAAACTTTGAAAGAGAACAAGTATTTCAAATGCGAAAAGCCGCCAACAGTCTTAAGATAAATGCAAATGTGCGCGGTTAGTTATGGACGTAGGCCAGTCAAAAGACTAAACCTCACTGAAGAATAGAATATGAATGCTCAAACACTCAAATTTGAATATTTATGTGGTTTTTTTTATTTTTTTATTTTACTACTTTTTTTTTTGTGGGTGATCAAGGGAGAAGAAAAAACATTAATGTATAAACTTAGCCTTGACATAGGTTCATATATTATAACAAAACAACCAAGCGGCTAACTCATAAATAATTGGGAAATATAATGTGCCCCAACTCAATAAATATCAAAATTCACACCCCAACAGCTCACTCCATTCACAGCCACACCGAGCCAATTTTTACTCTTGGAATAATGAACTCTCACACATCCAAGCAAGGCAAAGGGTAGGAATTAATAAAGGCCAAGACTTGTATTTTTAGGGTTTCATCACAAAAAGAAATGTAATCAAAGGCTAGGCGGGGCTAAAGAACGGTAATTATATTATTAGGGAGGCTATTTGGCTATGTAGTTTCATTAATAAAGAAAAGAATGCCACAATCATATTGTCACAATATGCAATGCAAAGATGCAGTCTCAAACAAGATGCAAAACAAGTTCTAGAGGTGCAACTAATGGTGGAGTCACTCAAGGAATCAACGAATTGATAAAAATGATCAATCCATAATTTTAGGCTATGTGGACTCACGGGATAGAGCTCAATCAACTAAACCTAGCCCAAAGATTTGCGGCACGCATATTCACACTTATTAAGATAGTCAAAGCAGTAAAACACATTATCCATAACTTGACTCAAAATCAGAAGATTTGAAGAAAACGGTTTCAAAAAAACTTTTCAGTTCTCATCCAGACTTTTCTAAGTGAGGCAAGGTAAACTGAAAGTAAGATTGTATTACAAATCATCACCGAAGGTGTTTCAGATTATTAATCCTAATCCTATCTTATATTTTTTTTTTGGTTTTTCTTGTCTTTTCTAATTTTTTTGGCATTTTCTAATTTTTGATTTTTTGGATTTTGAATAAGGTGAATGCAAAAGACAAAGCAAACAAATTAAGAAAAGAAAGGAAAGAAAAATCTAACATGCTCTAACTAATGCAATCTAGGTGAATGCAAATCTAAAACTAGAAAAACTAAGAAGAAAACTTAGAAAGGAGAAAAAACTAGAAATAATCAAAGAAAATCACACAACTAAAAACTCAAATAAAGGGAAAACACACTAAAATAAGAAAAATCAATCAAAAGAAACACACTAAAAACAAGAAAATCACACTAAAAATTGAAAAATAACCATGAAAAAGAAAGACAAAAAATAAAAGAAAATAAACGGAAATAAAGAGAAATAAGAAGAAATATTCACAAAGTGGATATATAACCCCCCATGCTTAAAACACTCCATTGTCCTCAATGTAGAAGAAAATGGTGAAGAGGGTAAGAGCGGAGCAAAGGATCAGTCATCCTCGATCGATGGGAATGGGGCGGTTCGGTTTGGAGGTTGCGGAGGTAAGGTTTGATCAATCGTGGCCTGAATAAGGACGGGAAGGTTGGCGATTGACTCATCAAGGTGGGTAAAACGCATGTTAGACTAACTCTTCAACTCAGCAAGGTACTCTTGTAATTCATCTACACGGTGCTCGGTCCGGCTAGTGGCTATCTAGAGGTCGTGGTAACGCGCCTCATGATCTAAAGGAGGCTGCTGGGGTTGAGGGTCTGGTTGTGGTTGGGACTCATGCTGTTGGTGGGGCTCGAAATTAGGGAGAGGTGGCATCCAAAGTAAGTTTTCTTCGTTTTGAGGGGAGAGGTGAGGGTGAGGCAAATGAAACCTAACATTGTTAGGGTAAATCCATAGACAACGGAGGTCACTGTCAAATTTGAACATGTTAAAAGAACAACATTGCTCTGCACCTAAAAACATGTTACCAGAAACACGGTTAGGGGCGTTCATGGATGGTCAAAAGCCGAATTGGCGTGCAAAGTGTGTAACATAACCACCTATGGCTATCCCTTTTTTGGATGAGGTAGCAAGGCGTAAAAGGTGCGATGCAAACATAGCAACAGGGTCGGCAGGGTTATCGGCATCAAGCATGGCATGTAACATGTAGCAATAAGCTTTGGTAGCCTTATTTGAACTACTGGGTCTCCCAAAAATGTCGCATGAGAGGAAGCAGTGTGCATACCTCAAAGTGGGGTTCCTAATGAGGGAAGAAGTGGAGTTGCTAGGGTCCCAGTCACTGACACCAACTATCCTACGAAAGAAACCCTTCCCATCCTAGTTCAAAGGAATAAGGTTTGGGTCTCTATATTCACGATCGGGTAGACCAAAAGCACGAGCAAACTCAGACACAGTCATCTGCCTAACGGTCCCAAGAAGTTGAAAACGAATGAGTCCATCTCCCTCATGGAGGTTCACCTCAAGAGTACTAAAAAATTCCAAAGTGATTCCCCTAAAGGTCGGCTCACCAAGCCTAGCTATATTGGTCATTTGCGCACGTCCCAATATCCACAAGACATCATCAAGCATGCCACAATTCCTCAAGAAATTCTCACTTATATATTTAGTAGGTATCAAAGCTCTTTTAGAAAGAGAATTGTACCTCGCTTTGATATCCCCTTCGAAATTGAATGGATTGGAGCTCCTTGAATCCTGGGATGGGTAGCTTTTTGTTTTCCCTTCTCCACAGCTGTAGCTTTCCTTTTTCGGCTTCCCCCGGCTCCATCATCGTCAGGATCTCCAGCCGAGAAACTTGGGTTCTTCGTTCTAACCATCTAAACATCAAATCGAATGTGAGTGTTCAAGCATAATAATCACTCGTACTTAGATACCCCATGCTTGCTTGATAGTTAGAGGGTACCATGATGTATATTTGATAGCTATATACATTAAGGTCATCAAGGAAGACATTAAAAGCCTAATCATGGGAAGTTAATTGTTGCTTACTTTAAGCTTACTTAAGCTTACATGGAGAAAGAGTAAGTCATTGATGTATATTTGGTCCCAAATACACATCATGGGAACCAAATACAAGCTTATATGGAAGAAGAGCTTCAATCACTCTCATCACTCTCAATTAGGGATGACTTCATCAAGTGTAATTCGATATTTTGCTCTATAACTCAAGATCCATGAAGCTATTGGGAAAGTCATCTTGGAGCCAAATATAGATAATTCAAAGAGCTTTCTAGTGGTTTTTGAATCTTGAAGATTGGAGAAGAATTGAGCAAGATATCAATGTTTCTTTCTAGCTATGTACATTTTGATTCTTTATGATGTCATATTTGTAATAGATGATGTAAGCTAGAAAACCATTGTATTCTTGATATATGGCACGCCTAAGGGGTCCTAAAGTACTATAAATAGAACCTTTGGGAGGCTTTGTAATCATTAATTCATCATTCAATCATATACAAAGAATACAATCAAAACACATGTTGTTTTTCTCTCTAGTTTCAAAACTAGAATTGTAGTTCTCTTGAGGGAGGAATACGCCCATCTCTACTTCTATTATAGGGTTGGCATCCTTAGATGGTGAAAGGTAGAATTGGAGGAATCGTTGGAGTGGTGTGCCTATATCTCCATTGAAGAATCCAAAGCCATTATCATTCGTTCTATCATTAGTGAGTTTCAATCTTGTTTCATTTGATCTTTGTTTTTACATCTACATTGTTTCAATCACAATATCATTCGAATCATTACCTAAATATCCAAGAAACTTACGTTCCATTCATTCATTCATTCATTCATTCATTCATTCATTCATTCATTCATTCATTCATTCATTCATTCATTCATTCATTCATTCATTCATTCATTCATTCATTCATTCATTCATTCATTCATTCATTCATTCATTCATTCATTCATTCGTTCTTACATTCATTCATAAAGAACCACATAAAGATCCTAGTCTTATTGTGTGATTTGATCATTTTTTATCCTATCATACATCAATTCCTTTGAATCTTTTTGATTTCTATCTTCTTTCATTCATTCGCTTGATCCATAAGAACTTAGAGAAGGAAGATTCTTATCTTGGTTCTTAAAGATCCTGAGTTCGTGTGTAGTGTGATCTCTTTTGATCCCATTATACATCAAAAGTGGTATCAGAGCTTAGGAGATTATTTCTCTTAGTTCTTGCACCATCTTTTTACATTCTTTCCATCATAAATCCATCCCCCACAATTCCCCCATTACACGTCCCCCATAAACTCCACAAAGAACCCCCTAAACCCAAACACAATCTAGCCTAAACTCATGCCATCTCTCGTCCCTACACCCAAAACCCAAAACTGTGGTTATTGAAGGATCTTTTCTCATCAAGATTGATGCTAGATGGCTAGTCCAAGTTCTCCTACGAATTCTCCAATGAATTCCCAAGAGAATGTAGAAAGATTGAAGAAAAAGGTCACTTATCTCACCGACCAATTGAAGAAGTATATGCATCAACATAGAGAGATGCGAGATGATTCTTATGTTGGGAATCCCCATGGTGACGAAGAGGACATACTAAGTGAAAGGAGTGGACGTCCAAGAAGGGAGGAACGATGTGATTTCAAAGTAGAGATTTCGGAATTTGATGGTAATCTTGATCCCGAAAACTTCTTAGATTGGATGCAAACTATTGAAAGAGTTTTTGATCTTAAAGAAGTACATGATGAAAAGAAAGTGAAGTATGTGGCCCTAAGGTTGCGCAAGCATGCGTCCATTTGGTGGACAAATCTACAAAAGAAGAGGCAAGCTAAGGGCAAGGACAAGATTCGTACATGAAGTAAGATGAAAAGCAAGTTGCAAGGAAAGTTTCTACCACCAAGTTATCTCCAAGATAACTATTACAAGTTGCAAAGATTGGCCCAAGGGAGCAAAAGTGTGAAGGAATATACAAGGGAGTTCAAACGTCTACTTCGGAAGTGTGATCTTAAGGAGGAGGATCCACAAACTTTGGTATGTTATCTAATTGGTCTTGATGATTATATTAGACATATTGTTGAATGGCAACCATGTAAAACTTTGGATGAATTAAGTTCTTTAGCTCTTAATGTTGAAAGACAAAGGAGAATTAAGAGTAAAGAACCTTTGGACATAAACCAAACTCCACAAAATTCATCCCCTCTTACACACTCATTCCCTACACAACCAAAACCACCCATATCTCCCACAAAGTTCCACGCCAAAAGCACAACAAAACAGCCCCAAACCTTCCCCAAATCTACTATCCAAGAACCAAAAACCCTTTTCCAAAGGAGATGTTGTCATTGCCAACGTTTAGGTCACATTGATTTGGAGTGTCCTAACAAGAAAGAAGTGTCTTTGGTTGAGTACCAAACGTATGATAATGAATTATTTGAGGAGGAAAATGTAGTAGAAGAGGAGTATGTAGAAGAATTGCTTGTGGCAAGGAGAGCCTTGAAAGAAGTATGTGTGCCGAATGAACATCAATAAAGAGAGTACAAGACCTCTCATTGTACCAACAAAGGAGAAGTATGTTCATGGATCAAAGAAGGAGAAAGTTGTGCCTCCTATGGTTACATTGACGCCCCTACAACAATGATCCACACGTTAAACTTGGAGAGCTATTCACGCCCTACACAATGGCTAAGCCATGACAAAGACATTCATGAGGATCCAAGAAGCTTAGTAAGTCTTTCCATTTACAAGAATTGTAGAGATTCATTATGGTGTGATATTACTTTTATGGATACTTGTCATACTTTGTTGGAAAGACCAAAGTTGCTTGATAGGAATATCAAGCATCAAGAGACATCTCTACTTCCATCTTATACCACATGGCCAAAGGAGAATAAGAGCAACATTGTGACACTTATGGAGAATAAGTATCATGAATTTGGAAAGCAAAAGGCCCTTATTCTTGTACAGTTGGATGGAAGCAAAACGACCTCATCGAATGTTCGTTCACTCTTGAAATCTCTTGTGGAACGTTTCTCTCATATGTTCCCTAAAGATATCATCATACAAGAGTGTCATCAAAGGCTACCACCAAACTAAGAGTTTCAACACCAAGTAGATCTTGTTAAAGGATCGATGCTACATCACAATTTGGCCTATGGAATGAATCACTTGGAGTTAGTCATGATCATGATGGAGCATGAGAAGCTATATGGAGACTTGGAGAAGGATCAATTCCTCACGTTCAAAGTTGTATGCCTTGGGTATGACTTATCAAGAGAAGGAATCCAAGTGGATAAAGAGAAGGTGAAAGCAAACTGAGAATGGCTCATACGTGCATCTATTCATGAGAAGTTGGTAGCATTAGCAACCTTCTGAAACAAACTGGCACTACCAAGCTTAGTCTAAACAACTCCCATTCCAACATATACAACTAATGTGGTATGATTACAGTAAAAATGTTTACAAAAAGTCATTTATGTGGTATGATTATAGTAAACATGTTTACAAATAATGCTGATCACATTGGCAATTTCACACACTAAACCTGACTGTTAAAGATTTAGGACATATATGAAAACCTTTCTTCCCACAAGATTAGGATGCTAAATTTTCTCACAGATTGTTATGGGCTTATGATCAGTTTAATGTAGTAAAACTTTACACTCAAGGAAGAGTCATACTTGGGTGCTTAGTACTCGATTCTATGAAGGAAGCGTGTACATTTTTTAAAATAATTCAACCTAGTTTTGAAATTGAAAATTGAATACAATTAGTATTTAGTATTGAATACAGTTTGTGTTATCAAAAATTCCAATGCTTCAAATAGTCTAACAGAGGGAGGAACATGAGTGATTGAAATTGGATATATTACAAACATTGTTTAATGGATATATGCTTTGCTGATGGGGAATTGCATCCGCCATTGCTGAGTTGAGTGTTCCAATTGGAGATCCAATCAGAGAGAGGGAGAGAGAGAGAGAGAGATAGATGGAATCATGGAATAGGAAATTCTCCATGACAGTTACAACAGAGATGAAATGAGAGAGAGAAAGATATTGAAAGTGAAAGACGTAATACACGATAATAGCAGTTATTTTTGGATGGTTTCATGGCCCAATTTCAATATATCTTTATGCCCTTTTACATTAATTTTGAAAGGCTGTGATTGTATAAAGATGATCCAACGGTTGTAATTAGTCAAATGCCCCAAATTCACTCTTAGCATAGTCAACCTGATTTTGCAACTATTATTGTAAGATTTATGTTTGCAATCATGTATCTAAATTGACACCTATTCGAAAAATGGGCAAAAAACTAGTAATATTAAATATTTAATTGGAATATCTTAATATTGAAAAAATATAACCAGCATATATACATATTCTAACTTCAATGTTTTTAAATATTTTTGTTGAAAGATTAAAAAACGTATACATATACATTCAATTTTTTACATGAGATAGACAAGGTTTTAACAATATATGTTGTCTAATTTTGCCCCTAACAATATTTGTTGTTTAGTTTTGTATTATGCAACGCACAAGTTCAAATACTAGTATTTATCTATTTATGGGTACAAAGGGTGTGGTCCTAATATGTATGCTTTAAGAAGGGAAATTTTGGAAAATTTTAATTTGTCATTTTTACTTTTTTTTATAAGAAAATATTAATGCTTATTCATTCAATAAATTACTAAAAGGTACTCTATGTTTTGCGGTATCTATTTTTAGGGGACCATATTATAGTAAATAATTTTTAGGTACATTGTGTTTTGTAGTACCTATTTTATGGTGAAAAATTATCTTTTATATTTATTACAAGATCCCCAATACTATGTAAAATTGCAAAAATATCCCTACCTTCATAAAAACTTGTCAATTTATATTTCCACCTACATTACTCTTTGTTTTAAAGAATTAGCATCTCCATATTTTTCATTTGGTATCAGAGCAAATAGTAATACAGAACATATAGTAATTCTTTAAAACAAATTATCAGAGCTTGTTAATAAAAAATATGGAGATGTTAATTCTTTAAAACAAATATTGAAAATTTATTTTTCAAGAAAATTATTTTTTGTTTAAGAAAAGAAATTGAACTCCCTTATTCAAAAGAAGAAAACCATCTTCAATGTTTCAATAATTACTAAAAGGTACCCTATGTTTTGCGGTATCTATTTTTAGGGGACTATATTATAGTAAATAATTTCTAGGTACCTTGTGTTTTGTAGTACCTATTTCATGGTGACAAATGATCTCTTACATTTATTACAAGATCCCCAAGACTATGTTAAATTGCAAAAATATCCCTACCTTCATAAAAACTTGTCAATTTATATTTCCACCTACATTACTCTTTGTTTTAAAGAATTAGCATCTCCATATTTTTCATTTGGTATCAGAGCAAATAGTAATGTAGAACATATAGTAATTCTTTAAAACAAATTATTAGAGTTTGTCAATGAAAAATATGGAGATGCTAATTCTTTAAAACAAATAGTAATGCAGGTGGAAATATAAATTAACAAGCTTTTATCAAGGTATGGATATTTTTGCAATTACACATAGTCTTGGGGATCTTGTAATAAAACAAAAAAATAATTTGTCACCAGAAAATAGGTACTACATAACATAGGGTACCTAGAAAATTATTTTCAATAATATGGATCGTAATATGTATGCTTTAAGAAGGGAAATTTTGGAAAGTTTTAATTTGTCATTTTTACTTTTTTTTGTAAGAAAATATTAATACTTGTTCGTTACTAGGTTATGTATTTAATTAATGACCGGTAAGTACCATTACATTGGTCTATGTATAGATATTTTTTTTTTAAAAAAAAGCCATGTTTTAATATATGGCAATTAATCATAATAACTTTTACAAAAACAAGAACAATTACTACAACATAATATTTTTAATTTCTAAATAAAAAGAATTGTTAGAGAAAAGTGAGTAGCAAGGTAACAGCGGAAGCGAATAATAGAATCGAAAACGAGATGACGGATATTACGACAAAATTTAGGAACGAAAAATAAGCGATAAAATCAAACACCAGAATTACGTGGGAAACCGAAGAACTCGGAGAAAACCACTGGACGGCGACAATGTAAAATAATCCACTATTAGAAAGGAGGAGTACAACCTGATCACTATCACAGGGTGTGATACGATCCACAAAGGAGATTACAATAACAATCTCTCAACACTCAACTCACAATTTCTCATGATACACTGGGGAAAATATTGGTGAGACCCCTTTCTCTCTCAATATTTTCTCTCTCTCTAGCTCTCTGTGTTTGCCGATGATTTTTGGTGGAAAAACATGCACCCTATTTATAGGGAGAACTCCCTATAACCTAACTTGACTCCCACTCCAAATAGATTTAGAATCTAATACAATTAGGAAACCTAACACAATAAGGAAACCTAAATAATATCCTAATACAATTAGGAAACAAATAATTGTGAGATCAAGAGATTTGGTGATTTTAGGACACTTTCCTAACAAACTCCACCTTGGATTAAATTCAACGAATCATCGATCTAGATAAACATCTTGACTGTCGCCATCAACACGCCCCTCCGCAGTGGCCGCAGGCTCTCACATGCTTAGAACACCAACTAAGTCCAAACAATGTTCGAACTTAGCTATAGATAGAGGCTTGGTTAACATGTCTGCAGGATTATCAGAAGTATGAACCTTCTTCACCACGATCTCTCCTGCAGCAACTGTATCTCTGATGAAGTGATACCTGACGCTTATATGCTTGGTCTTCGAATGATAAGTGTCATTCTTTGTCAGATGTATAACACTCTTACTGTCTGAATAAACCACAGCCTCGCCCTGTGGTACTCCAAGCTCCATGACCAATCCCCTCGACCAGATGGCTTCCTTCACTCCTTCCGTTGCAGCAATATATTCAGCCTCAGAGTAGACAAGGCTACTATAGTTCAAGTGAAGCTTTCCAAGATATTGCTCCTCACACGCGAACACATACCACGAAATTGGCGTCTCCTATCCAGATCTCCACCATAATCAAGATCAACATAACTCCGCAACATCGACGTTGCGGACTACCTCTATCATACAGATGCCCTTCTCCAAAGTACCCTTCACATAGCGAAGGATCCACTTCACTCCTTCCCAATGCTCCTTCCCCGGATTCTCGTATATCTACTCACCACACTAATCGCGTGGGACAGTCAGTCTAGTACACACCATAGCATACATCAAACTACCAATCGCACTAGCATAGAGAATATTAGACATCCTCCTTACCTCCAAATCAGATTTGGGCGATGTTCTCACTGCATAACTTGAAGTGTGCGGCTAAAGGAGTTGAAGCGCTACGCTTTCTCATGTTGAATCTGGCCCAACACCTTCTCCAGATATTTCTTCCGAGACAGAACAACTTCGCCTTTCTATCCCTTTGGATCTCCATACCCAAAATCTTCTTCGCTCCGAGGTCTTTCATCTCAAACTCCTGGTTGAGTTGAGATTTCAGCTTCTTTATTAGTGACATGTCACTGGAGGCAATCAACATGTCATCCACATACAATAATAAATAAATGAAAGACTTTTCTTCAAATTTCTGTAGTACACAATTATCATAGTGACTTCTTATGTACTTACCCTACCATAAAGGTATCAAACCTTTGTACCATTGCCTGGTGCTGTTTAAGTCCATACAAGGACTTCCTTAATCTGCATACCTGCCTCGCTACCAGAACGATGAAACCTCTCGTCGCCTCATATATATTTCCTCCTCCAACTCGCCATGGAGGAAAGCTGTCTTGACATCAAGTTGCTCCAACTCCAAATCAAATAGAGCAACAAAGGCAAGCAAGGTGCGGATCGACGTATGCCTCACGACTGGCGAGAATACTTCGTTGTAGTCGATTCCTTCTTTCTGGTTGTAACCCCTTACCACTAATCTGGCCTTCCACCTTGCACTTTCTACACCAGGGATACCTTCCTTTCTCTTGTACACCCACTTCGCAGTAAGAGCTCGTCGCCCTTTAGGCAACTCACATAGTTCCCATGTATGATTTTTCTGCAAACTCTCCATCTCCTCTTGCATAGCTCCTATCCAATTTGAGGCATTCGGACAAGAGATGGCCTCCTGATAGGTAGAAGGTTCAGCACCTTCAGGAGTCTCCTCTGCAACACTCAGCGCATAAGCAATCATAGCATCATCTTCTTCAGTATATCGCGCTGGTCTCCTGATCTTCCTCCTGGGACGATCCCTAGCAATGCATGGTTGTTCCTCCACCTGAGGAACATTCGTCTCAATCTCAGGCTCATCAACCTGAGTTGGTTCAGGAGCATCGATGGTTTGCTCGATTGCGAGTTCCAGCTCCACCTTGAGCCTGCTCCACCTCGAACATCATTCTTCCTGCATCCTTCTCCTGATTTCCTGTATCATCAGAAGTACCAGTAGATTCCATTCTAGATAACATAGCAATTTCATTAAAGGTTACATCTCTAGACTGAATAACTTTCATCAAATCAGGACACCACATTCTATATCCCTTAGACTCAGACCCGTAACCTAGAAACATGCATTTAACAACCCTGGGAGACAGCTTCCCATCATTCACATGGACATATACAGGACATCCAAAAAATTCTCAAATTAGAATAATTAACTGGATTACCTGTCCATACTTCCTCTGAAATCTGGTATTCGATAGAGGCATGAGGTGATCTGTTCAGCAGGTAGCAGGCAGTAGATATCACCTCTGCCCAGAACGATTTGTTCTTCCAAAGCCCTGCATTCGAGAGCATGCAGCGGGCTTTCTCCAAGAGTGTCCTGTTGATTCTCTCGGCTACCTCGTTTTGCTGAGGCTTACCCACCAAGGTTCGATGCCTCGCAATCGCAGACCAATTGAAATTCAGAATGAACAAACTCCAACCCATTGTCAGTCCTGAGTTTCTTGATTTTCCTGCCTGTTTGGTTCTCCACCAAAGCTTTGAACTTCTTGAAATATGAGAATGCCTCATTCTTGTGCCGCAGGAAATAAACCCAAGTCTTCCTCGAGAAGTCATCCACGAATGTCAACATGTAGCGCCACACCCAAATGATGGCACTCTAGCAGACCCCACAACTGAATGAATATAATCAAGGATCCTCGCTATTGTATGTTTAGCCCTTGAAAAGCTAACCTCTTCATTTCCGTAGACACGGTGATCGCAAACTCCAACTTGCCGATCTTTGCGCCTTCAAGGTATCCCTTCGCTCAACATTGACATTCTCTTCTCGCCATGTGGCCTAGTCTCATGTGCCACGCTTTGTGTCTTTGTCGGACTCATCAAGATTTAGGATCGCCGCAGATCCTGTCATGTAGACCCTGCAGGATGTATAGACTGCCCTTCCTGATTCCCTTCATAAGAACCATGGAACCCCTGCACACTTTCAAAACACCATCTTCTCCTTTGTACCTGCAGCCGTTAGCTTCAAGAGTACCCAAAGAAATTAAATTTCGAGTCATGTTAGGGATATGACGAACCTCCTTGAGAGTTCTAACGATGCCATCATGAGTCTTGATTTTGATGCTACCGATTCCTCGAACTGCAGGCCGTGTCGTTACCCATGACTACGACCCTGTCAACACTCATAAGACTCGAACCAGTCCTTATGAGGACACATATGATAGGTGCACCCCGTGTCAAGAACCCACTCATCTCTAGCTATCCTACTCGATGTGGTAGCCAAGGCATCATCCGTAACTACAAACCCATCACCATCTGACTCGGACTCTACGCAGTTTGAGGTACCGGGTTAGTGTGATTATCCTTACCCTCCCGCTCGGGTCTCTCTGCTTTGCCCAACATCTCTCTATATGCCCCATCTTACTACAAGAGTTACATTTCTTATTCTTGTGAGGATTCCTAGACTTTGAGCGGTGTTTAGACCTCCTCTAGACTGTTTCCCTTACGTTGATTTCTACCCTTACAACCATAGCATCACCACCCTGGTCATCACCATCGGTATCAAGTTTCTCCTTAGACAGTAAACTAGCCTTTACTTCACTAAGGTTAAGGTCACCACGATTCCCATACAACATGATTTCCTTAAATTGTTTATGTGATGCAGGTAGGGACAGAATTAAATGAAAAGCCTTATCCTCATCAGTGTGTTTTATATCCATTGATTCCAATTCAGTAATAATAGAATCAAATTCACTAACTTGTTTGCACGACTCTTCGACATGTACAGCTTTTCCAGTTTGGTCCAGAGCACCCGAGGTTTCTCGATATGCATCACCTCTCTCTGAATGTGCTCTGCCAAACATAGCTGAATCCTTGCTAGAGTCTTATCTTCAAGCTTCTTCCACTCCCTTGGAGTCAGATTCCCCTTGATATCCTCCTGGAGTTTTTGGAATTTATCATCGCTCATTGTCGCATCAGTCTTCGTGTCGGGATACTCAATTACATCCCATAACCCGTGCAGAATCAGGACCGCCTTCATCTGCAGTCTCCACATAGTAAAACTCCTCGTTCCATCAAATTTTGGAATATCGCACTTCATGATTGAAGCCATCTCCACCTTGCTCTGATACCACTTGTTAGAGAAAAGTGAGTAGCAAGGTAACAGCGGAAGCGAATAATAGAATCGAAAACGAGATGACGGATATTACGACAAAATTTAGGAACGAAAAATAAGCGATAAAATCAAACACCAGAATTACGTGGGAAACCGAAGAACTCGGAGAAAAACCCACGGATGGCAACAGCCAGAAAATAATCCACTATGAGAAAGGAGGAGTACAACCTGATCACTATCACAGGGTGTGATACGATCCACAAAGGAGATTACATTAACAATCTCTCAACTCTCAACTCACAATCTCTCAGGATACACTGGGGAAAATATTGGTGAGACCCCTTTCTCTCTCAATATTTTCTCTCTCTCTAGCTCTCTGTGTTTGCCGATGATTTTTGGTGGAAAAACATGCACCCTATTTATAGGGAGAACTCCCTATAACCTAACTTGACTCCCACTCCAAATAGATTTAGAATCTAATACAATTAGGAAACCTAACACAATAAGGAAACCTAAATAATATCCTAATACAATTAGGAAACAAATAATTGTGAGATCAAGAGATTTGGTGATTTTAGGACACTTTCCTAACAAGAATAAATATAACTGTAATTGTATTCTCCACTAATAAAATTATTTAAGTATATTCTAATAATCATATACACAGAGATTAAAAGGTAATTTTTTTGGGATATTAAAATTGATTTATTTATTTTCAACATAGCCTAAACATGTTTTCAACAGAATGTGTTATTTATTTGTCCTATGCAATACACGGGTCTGAAAACTAGTATGTTAAATATCTATTTATTAAAGTTTCTGATAATATCTAGTTTTTTTTAGAGGTTTTTCTAAAAACTTATTTGCTATTAGATTTTTTTACAATAAGGATAGCATCAAAGGATGCATCATGCATCTCCCTAAAAAAAAAAAGAGAACTAGTAAAATTTTTCTTGAAATTATCGTTAATTAAATTCCTAATAGAAAGCGTAGTGTTCGGTTTACCTCAAGGTTCTTATCGATAACAACCTTATTTACTTTTTCAGCAATTGTTTCCATTTGCTTTCGCCTTTTCCCTCGTTTTCCTTTACGTTCTCTTACATGCACTAATGAAATTATCTCTTTTGATTATTTTTGTTCAAAATATTCATTAAAATTATACACATTAATCATTTTATCTTTTCAAAATGGCTTCCATCAAGGATATTGGCAAGGCGTATAAAAGCCTTGTGACGAGATGGAATCATCATGATAAGCATACCTCAAAGAAACATAACAATCGAAATTGCAAGGTAAATCCATAAAAGTAATGATATTACCTACATAAATTGTAAATTTGAAATTTGAGTTGGAGATGTAGCTCCCTAGCAAGTAAGGGAGTATTACAATTTTCTTATTGAAAATGGTAAGAAATCTTACACTTGTCAAGAAAGAATACAATGTTTGGAGAATAGGGTTCAAATGAATTCGATCTTTCCAAGAAAATTGAAAACCACAATAGTGATTTAGCACTTACAGTTTGGGTTTAAGTTATCTATCATACCTTGGTGCTTTCAAGCCAATATGTAATTGTAAACCCATATGAATGAATTGTTCTATATGATGATGATAGGGTTCCAATGGCACAAAGCAAGAAGATAAATGGGATGATCCAACCACTCCAGCTGGTCAAAATGAGGATTCTCACCATTCGTCTCTTTGTTCAACATTGTCACGATCAACAAGCAGAAGAAGTCATACTCCAACGCCCTCATTAACCAGAAGTGTTAGCAGGTCGACCGGCTTGAGCACAAAGAGGGCCATATCCACCCCTCGGCCGTCTGAATTTTGTAAACCCAGATTAACCAGCCAAAGCTCAAATGTGAACATGCTAAGTATCGGTACTAATAGCACCCTATTTAGAAGTACTAGTCGTCGAAGTACTACTCCTATCATATTTTCACAATCAACTTCTACCATTCGAAGGAAACCACATCCAATCGAGAAAAAACTAGAATGCTCATTGGAGGAACTATGCTTTGGTGCTATCAAGGATGTCATCATTACTCGAGATATTATATCTGAAGTCGGGTATGTTTCCCTCCTCTCATTATTGGTATATGCTCTTAGATCTAAAAATACAATGAGTTGCACTCAACATGTGCCAAGCCAAGTAATCAAATGAAATTGTATAAACTAAAATATGTTATGATTCATAGAAAATATCTAAGATATATTCTTTAATATGAAAATAGTATGTATGCTAATGAAAATCTTGAACATAATGTTGAAATAAATATTTAATATATCAATGCATAATTTATAAGAGACCATACAATAATATATCAAGTGAAATACTGTTGCATATAATGGAATAATAATTTATATTTTGTACTATTTGACTCACTTGTATATTCGTAAGGTAAATACATGTGTTTATTTCTATGTATGTATTTAATATTATTTGAAACATATCATTATAAAATAAATATGTATTTTAATATCATATTTCATACCTAAATTGTGAAATATTAGTGGTCCGACTAATCCCTACTTCCGAACTCAAATAATTCACAATGTCTTAATTGTCATTATTTTTTGAGATTGTAAATATAATTGTTTAAAAGACATTAAAAGTCATATTATAGGTTATTGTAATTACTATGAGATTAATTTTTTTTTTTTACATTTTTCATCAAAATTTGAATGACATATTAGAAACACAAAAGACTTAAAAATATTACTTTCAATTTTGTACTAATAAAAATTCTTAATCATTATTATATTGTACTTTATCAAAATTAAAAAGACAAAGAAAATAATTTTTTTAATCTTTTTTTTATCAAAGCTTCAAAGTATTCCAAAGAATTTTGCACGACCAAGAAAATTCTTTATCATAATTATATTTTAAAAACAAATAGTCCAAAATCCTGTACAGGCGAAGTCTAGGGGGTTGATGTAGTACTCTTACCACTAAATTTTGCTAACTAAAGAGATTGGTTTTAATTAACCCAATATTTTGGAAATCTGATATCTACCTACTACATTGAAAAGAAGCAAAAGAACATCAGTGAGACATTCTACTTTATGTCACGGGGTGACTTTAATTTGTACAACACCTGTGCGAAGCTAGCAAACTTTGATCCGATTTTATTTTAGAAATTTGCTAGTAGGCCTTTTACAATCTTAACTTAAACTATGGGAGACTAAGGGTCCGTTTGGACCTAAGAAAATAAGGTGTAAAAAAAATCTCAGCGAAAAAAATTAGGAGGAAATTTTTTTGGAGTAAAGTAAGTTTCTTTCTATTGTTTGGTTTAAGTAAATTTTGAAGGAAAAAAAATAGATTTTCCATGCAATTTTCTTTTCCTTGTTTGGTTTGAGGAAAAATGCATGAAAAAATAAAATTTGCATGGAAACTTGTAAATGTCAAAGTTTCATTTTTTAGATCGTATGATCTGATTTGAGAGAGAGAGAGAGACGAGCGGTAGAGAGAGAGAGGATTGAGAGAGGTGCGAGAGATGAAGAAGAGAAATATTGGCTTTTAAATCCAAAATTTTTCTCTCAATTTTCGCTTCATTTTTGAAGGGAAAATTTTTTGTTCTTTGTTTTCCAAAATTTTCCATCTAATTTTCCAACTATTTTTTTCCATTCATTTTTCTTCAATCCAAACAAAGGAAAAATTCTTATTTTCCAAATTAATTTTTTTCCATGTTGTTTTCCTAGGTCCAAACGGACCCTAAAAAAGCTCTAAAGACAAAGTAGAGAGACAAGGGTGTTTGAGAGAATGCTTTGAGTATTTGCTTCCAAATGATGGATATTTATACACTTCCTCCTCAAGAGGGTATTTATACACTTCCTCCTCAATGTACGACGAAGATTGATTTGATCCAATTGTCCATATTGTGTTTCTAGATCCTTCTATCTAAGTATATGAGAATCTATACAAGTGTAGAGTACTCCAGAATATTCTAGTTTATTAATGAGTACTCTAGACAAATCAAGAGAACTCTAGGGAATGCTAGAGAAGCCTAGAGAATTCTAGACATATCATGAAAAATTTGGAGTATTCCTGATGTTTCTAGAACATTCCGGGATATTCTAGATGGTTCTGGAAAATTCTGTGACATTCTCCCTACCTAATCCGGCGACATTCTCATTGCCTTGAATTTCCATAGGTTTTTGATATATAGTCTCCCAACTTTCTTCTCTATTTGGAAGTCCCTTCCATTTGATAAGTAAGTCCCTGCTCGGAGGTAGACCTGGTTGGCGCACCATTCAGTTGGCAAGAATCGTCTCTGCTTGCTTGTCATGTTGGACCTTGATACCAATTGGTGCCCATTGAGATATGCCTCTACTCAGATCCTCTTTGTCTCTATGGTATGGTTTCAGGTTACTTTGAAAATAGGATGATACTAAATCCTGGGAGGCAAATCCACCTTATAAGCCTGTGCTGCCACCTTTTTGATAATGGGAAATGACCCTTCATACCTTTGAAGTAGGCCCCGATGCTGCCATCTAACCTCGCCTGGTTGTAGAGCTTAACAAGCACAAGGTCACCAACTTGAAATTCCCTCGGGTGCCTCTTCTTATCGACCCATTTTTTCATCCTCTCGGAAGCCTTTCCCAAATACGCTCGTGCGACCTCTAGTTGGTCATTCCAATTCTTGGCAAACTGAAATGCTGGTGGACTTAGAGATTTGGCTACATGAAGGAGTTTTGCTCAATCCCTTTGGATGACACTCACAAAATGCCAAAGGTACAACTCCAAAAGTGCATTCACCCTCTTGGGTTGTCAATCACTTTGAGGATGAGAGATGGTGGAGAAGTTAAGTTCGGAACCCATGAGCTTGACCAACTTTGTCCAAAAACGCTTCGTAATGTGAGTGTCTTGATCACTGAAGATCGAGCGAGGCAAGCCCCAATACTTGACAACATGCTTGAAGAAAAGTTGGGTGACTTGCTCAACGCTGCATTCCTTGGGGGGAGGAATAAAGGTGGCATACTTTGAATATCTGTCCACCACCACAAGGATCCAATTATATCCTTGACTCATTGGTAACCCTACAATGAAGTCCATGGAAATGCTTTCCCATGGTGTCTTAGGAATGGCAAGTGGATGGAGGAGTATTGTTGGTAGTCCTTGCTTAATCTTGTCTTGTTGGCATACAAGATAAGCTTTGACATAGGCCTTAACATGATTCTTTAACTGAGGCCAATAGTAGGAATCGTCTACCCATGCTAGTGTGCGATGCGTACATCGTTGCCCGACCCACTTGTAGTCGTGACATTCCTTCAAGACTTCTTTCTAAGGCCACCAAGTGAAGGAACGTAGACATACTTGTCCTTAGTGAGAATCAACCCATCGTTAACCTAAAATCTCCTTGTCTTGGCATCCTTGATTAGGTTAGAGATGATCTTCGTGAAGGAATCATGCGCCAATCCTTCTTGATTTGATCACATAGGTTGCTTTGAGGTTGGCTAATGTCAGCAAGCTCTCCTCTACGACTTAGACAATTAGCTACCATGTTAGCCCAACCTGACTTATACTCCATTGTATAATCAAACTCCGCTAAGAAGTCTTGCCATCAAGCTTACTTAGGAGTAAGCTTCTTTTGGGTTTGGAAGTAGCTCGTTACAACATTGTCCGTCCAGATAACAAACCTACTCTTGAGAAAATAGTGCGTCCAAGTTCGAAGCCAATGCACAACTGCGGTAATCTCCTTCTCTTGTACCGTATATCGCCTATCGGTGTCATTGAGCTTTCAACTCTGGTAAGCAATGTGATAGCCATCGTGCATCAATACTCCACTAATGACAAAGTCAGAAGCACCGTTATGTAGCTCGAATGGCTTGCTATGATCGAGAAGTACTGGAACAGGTTCTTCTGTGACAACCTTCTTTTAAATTTCAAAGGGTTGTTGGCATTCTTTTCTCCAAGCCCATCCTCTTCCCTTCTTGAACAAGTCGGTGAGAGAAGCGGTGATAGTTGAATATCCCTCGATGAACTGCCGGTAATAGTTCACCAAGCCAAGGAATGATCTTAGCTCAGTTACCTTGGTTGGTGCCACCCAATCAAGGATCACTTTGATCTTCCCATGATCTATCCGTACCTTGCCTTTTCCTATAATATAGCCCATGTATGGTATTTCTTCTCGGGAAAAAGAGCACTTCTCCTTCTTCACATAAAGCTCATTCACCCAAAGTGTCTTGAACAACTACATGATCTTCCATAGTCTTGCTATATATGACAATGTCATCCAGATAAACCACCACAAAGTGATCAATGAATGGAGTAAGTACCTTGTTCATGAGGGTGCAAAATGTGGATGGGCCATTTGTGAGCCCAAACGACATGACTAAGAACTCATAGGATCCATAGTGGTCACGCATACCGTCTTCGCGTAGTCTCCTTCAGCTATGCGAACTTGGTAGTACCACTCTTTAAATCAAGTTTGGTGAAATACCTTGCCCCTCCAAGTTGATCGAATACATCATCAATATAGGGAATAGGGGACTTATTCTTGATGGTTACCTTGTTTAGCGCTCTATAATCGATGCATATCCGAAGTGACCCATCATACTTCTTTTGGAACAAGACCAACACACCATAAGGAGACATACAACGGTGGATGTATTCGACATCCGACAATTCCTTGAGTAGTATCCTTAGCTCCTCCAACTCTTGTGGTTTATTCGGTAGACAGTAGGGAGCAAATGCGGGTGGTTTTACCCTGGCTCCAACTTGATCTCTTGATCTACTTCCCTACTTGTGGGAAGTTCCTTGGGAAACTCTACGAGCATGATGTCCTTGAACTCTTCAAGTACCTCTTGAACAACCTCAGGCACTCGAGCTCCTTTTTTGTCACCGTCTTCCATCTTAAGAGTGGCTAAGTAGTATGCTCCTTCTTCTTCACTTCCTTCGAGAGTTGAAAAGCGGATAACATCCTTCCCTCATCAATGTTTGTCCTTACCGGGATGACACACTGTTTTTTTCCTCCATGATGCACATAATTTTGGCCAATGGGATGGGGAAGGCCTTCGCCTTAACAAAGAAACCAATTCCCAAGTAGAATTCTTGTCATCTAAGGGGGTGACAATGATATCCGGCTTACCTTCCCATTGCCTTATGCGAATGGGAGTGTCCTTGGCAACTCCATAGATCAGGAGTTTTTCTACATTTGCTCCCATGACAAATTCCTTGGTTTTTGAGTAGGGGAGGCCCACCTCACCGACAAGTTCCTTGGCCATATAGACCGTGTCCGCATCTTTTTCCAACAACGCTTGGATAGGCTTACCGTTGATGTATGTTTCTACGTACAAGCGGTCATGGAATCCTTCCTTGACCTTAGCTTTGACATTGCTAAGGAATTTTAAAGAAGATATCCTCTTTTCCACTTCTTTCTTTTCTTTTTCCCTTATGAGGGGGGCAATCTTTCCCCTCTTAAGACATTCGGCAACCCGATATGGCCCATTGCATAAGAAGCATGAATACCTCCTTAGAGCGTCAGAATTTTTGCTTTTTGCCTTTATCCTTGTCATGGCTTTTGAAAGGTCGATCCTTTTTGGGAGACTTGTCTCGATCTCCCCTCGCCTTTTCCATTGTTATTTGGCTTCTTACTTGGTCCATTAGAGAACTCTCACCTATGTTCGGGCCAGCTGTCGGCAACGGCAATTGTTGAATCCTTCAATGGTTACTTGGTCCTTTGGAGAACTCTCCCTCACATTCACTCGCTTTAGCTTCATGTTAGCCAATGGTTGCAATCCTTCAAGGAACATAAACAACTTATCCTTGGCACTCATGTTGATCTCCAACATGAGTTCTTGGAACTCCTTAATGTAATCTTGAATACGACCGTCCTTATGTTGGTGGTGTCGAAGCCTAGTTCGAGCTTGGAATTCGACATCCTCTAGATAGAATTGCCTCTTAAGCTCCCTCTTAAAATGATCCCAAATAGTGATGGGATCAGATGTTCTGATGGCAGCATCCTCGCACCCGCGTTGCCCCCATATTAAGGCTAAATCTTTAAAGTAGTAGGAAGCGGTGTTTACCTTCTTCTTGTTGTCCAATATTTCATTGGACTCAAAGTATGCCTCCACATTCCAAATGAAGTCATCAATCTCTCGTGCATTCATTGGCCCCTTATCGAAATGAGGAGGAGGAGTGTTATCCTTCTTGGAGAAGGAAATCTCTCGAGCGCCTCCACCATTTACCAGCACAGTCATGCAAGTCTTGAATTGCAAATTGAGTTCTTCCACCTTGTTGGTAAGAGACTGTTGTCTTACAATCCACCAGCTAGCTCCTATGGGCTTTATTGGAATCCTTCAACTCCTTTTTGAGAACATCATCCCCATAAACAAGCTCCGCCTTAAGATAATCAAAGGCGCTTTGCATATCATCTTGGAATTCCTTCATCTCATCTTTAGAAGTGAATTCCTCAGTGTCTTCGGCATGTCCCATCAAGACATCGACTTCCTTTACCAGGTGGGACACAATGTCCTCCACCTCAGCCAACCTTTCATCAAGAGTGGCAAGTTTCGGGTTCTCCATGCTCTCCTCATTCCCCTTGCCCTTCTTGAAGCTTTACTCAACCATACTCGACATAATTCTCCCACACACGAACTTCCTCAAAACCGAGACTCTGAAACAAAATGTCACGGGGTGACTTTAATTTGTACAACACCCGTGTGGCGCTAGCAAACTTTATTCCGATTTTATCTTTGAAATTTGCTAGTAAATCTTTCACAAGCTTAACTTAGACTATGAGAGACTAAGAAAGCTTGAAGACAAATTATAGAGGCAAAAGTGTGTTTGGGAGAATGCTTTGAGTATTGCTTCTAAATGATGGGTAGTTAAAATGAGACCTAGAAGGGTATTTATTAGGGGTGAGCGGGACCGGGATCCCGGTATTTTTCGGAGGCCCCGGTCCCGGTCCCGGCTGTGACCCGAAGCAAAGTATTGCTCCCGGTCCCGGTCCCGGTCCCGTTTGTGACCGGGAGCAAAGATTTGTTCCCACTCCCGGTCCCACCGGGACCGGGAAATCAACCGGGAATTTTTGTTCTCGGTTTTCAAAAAACATTTCACCCATTATTTGATTTATTTCCATTAAAAACCAACAGTACATCAATTATACAAGTTTCTTGTAATTTCACAAATGTGGGCGCCGATTTGTTTACGTAGCCACTTTTCTTAAATTATTAAAATTACGCAATATCTAATACACAACGTTTTTTCAGAAAAAAATACGCTAAATTCGAAATAATAATAAATAAAATAAATATAAAGAGCAAACACAAATTAAATTAAACAAGTTTATCAACCATCATGAAGTCACTTGACTTGTTTAATATATATATATATATAAATATAAATATATATATATATATATATATATATATATATATATATATATATATATATATATATATATATATATATATATATATATATATATATATATATATATATATATATATATATATATATATATATATATATATATATATATAAACCGGGAATTGGGACCGGGACCGGGAAATGAAGTTAAGTCCCACTCCCGGTTCTGTTATTGACCGGGGCTTCAGTTTTATTCCCACTCCCGGTCCCGCTCCCACCGGGACCGGGATTTTGGGATCGGAACTTGACCGGGACGGGATCGGGATTTCCGGAATTTTTGCTCACCCCTAGTACTATTTATACACTTACACCTCCTCAATGGATGGGGGAGACTTATTTGATCCAACAATCCATATTGTGTCTCTAAATCTTTCTATACTCTAGAATATTCTGGTAGATTCATGAGTACTATAGAGAAATCAAGGGAACTCTAGGGAATTTTAGAAAATTCTAGAGAATTCTAGGCATCTCATGAAAAATTCAGAGTATTTCATATGTTTCTAGAACATTCCTAAACATTCCAGATGGTTCCGGAAAATTCTATGACATTTAGTCCATCACAATTTACAATTTAAAAAATTAATCTTTTTCAACAATCATAATTATGTTGTATTTCATTAAGATAAAAAAATAAACAAAATAGAGATTACCTCCATCATTTTTGAATTCCTGTAATTAATGATCACCATTGTTACACAAAAAATATTTTGGTAACAATTTTTAAAGTTGAACTATCATGAGACTAACTCATACTACAAAGGGTTTCATATGGGTTTATTCGGATGAAACCCTTTGTAGTATGAGTTAGTATTATGGTAAACCTGAATAAACCCGTATCCGAAAATCGGCCGAACCGAATTTAATCCGACCTGAGACACACCAGAATCGAATTTTACCCGACTCGAGACACATGCGAACCAAATTTTACCTGACTCGAGACACCTCTGAACCAACGTACACCCGAACCGAGTACAAACTCATGAATAAGAATTGTTATTTATTTGACTTTCAACTAATGTAGTAGTTAATATTATTTTTGAGTGTTTTCCATACAATACAGTACAAAGGACAAACTCATGAATTAGAATCATGCACCATAAATTATTTCATTATGCAATAAATATTTACTCAAAATTAGAAATTGTCATTTTAGTAATAAATAAATTTTAACAGAATACGAAAATTACTCGACCCGAAAGCAATATGACCTGAATATAAACACAACATTGGATGCATCCGAAAACAAGCAACCGAATCAACCCAATCCGAATTTGGTCTGATCCGACTCAACCCGACTCGTGAAACGTTTTCAACCAACTCTAACCCGAAGATGACGATTCGGTTAAACCTGAGCCGGACCCGATCCGTCCTGGACAACATCTATCTGGAGTTAAACCGAATCCAAACCCTGTCCGACCCAAACCCGATCCGGAGTATGGTGATATAAGCAAATCCGAACCCGAAATCATCCGATTCGAAACCTAACATTGTTAGGGTAAATCCATAGACAATGGGGTTATTGTCGAATTTGAACATATTAAAAGAACTACATTGGTCTCCATCTAAAAACATGTTACCAGATACACGGTCAGAGGCGGTTATGGATGGTCTAAAACCAAATTGGCGTGCTAAGTATGTGACATAACCATCTATGGCTATCTCTTTGGTGGATGAGGTAACAAGTCGTGAAAGGTGCGATGGAAACATGGCGGCTGGGTCAGCAAGGTTATCGGCATCAAGCATAGCATGCAACATGTAGCAATAAACCTTGGTAGCCTTGTTTGAACTACTAGGTCTCCCAAAAATGTCGCATGAGAGGATGCGGTGTGCATACCTCAAAGCGGGGTTCCTAATGAGGGAAGAAGTGGAGTTGCTAGGGTCCCAGTCATCGACACTAGCTATCCTACGAAAGAAACCCTTCCCATCCTAGTTCACAGGAATAAGGTGTGGGTCTCTACATGTGCGCTGGGGTAGGCCAAAAGCACGGGCAAATTCAGAAACAATCATCTGCCTACCATACCAAGAAGTTGAAAATGAATGAGCCTATCCCTCCTTTGGAGGTTCACCTCAAGAGTACTTAGCCATTCTAAGGTAATCCCTCTAAAAGTCGGCTCACCAAGCCTAGCAATATGGGTCATTTGGCCATATCCTAAAACCACAAAACATCATCAAGCATACCACAGTTCCTCAAGAAGTTCTCATGCAGATATTTTGTAGGTATCAAAACTCTTTTCGAAAGAGAATCATACCTCGCTTTGATATCCCCTTCAAAATTGAAGGGGTTAGAGCTCCTTGAATCCTGGGATGGGGTAGCTTTTTGTTTTCGCTTCTCCGCAACTGTGGCTTTGCGTTTCCGGCTTCCCCTTCCATGGAAAAGCTTGCATTTTTCGTTCTTACCATCTAAAAGGAATCAACAATTAGTAAAACCACCAATATAACATCTAAGCATCAAAGAAGCATGAACACAATGTAAATTAACAAGACTAATACCCCCATGCTTATTTGATGCCAATAATGGAGATTAAAACAATTCTAACCTTCAAAACTCACCAAAAATAGAGAACAACACCACTAGATAATCATCATCCAAAATCAAACCTAAATTTCTCAAAATTTTCATCACATTACTCCCAAAACTCACCCATCATAACAAATTCTCAATCTTGAAACTAAAAAGAGTAACATTCATCAATCTACGTCATGCCTTAATTCAAGAATCAAATCAAAACAAACTCAAACAAGAAACTTGAATCATGAACATGGATATGGTATAAATTCAACAAATTAGTCAAGAAATTCAAGAATTTAATCGATATTATACCACAATCACTAGAAAATATCAAAGAACATGAAAAAGAGTTGAGAAATTTATACCTTCTTGAAGTTGTGAAGAGAGAGAAATAAACAAACTTGAAGGTGGGGATTGAGAGTGCAAGTGAGAGGAAGAAGAAAGGAGGAAGAAGATGGTGGTGTGTGGTGTGTGCGTCAACGAGCAATCAACAAGAGAGGGAGGAGAGTTTGAGGGAAGGGGATGACAGCGCTTCTCATTGAGGGTGAGGGGAAGAAGAAGTGAAAAGTTAGGTTTTAATTTCAAAGGAGAGGGGGGGCTGACTAAAATAAGAAGGCGAGCAAAATATTTCGTGAAAACCCGAAACGCCAGTGATTTACGAGCGCTAGCGTGTGCTTAAAAACACTTACGATTTTCTGGAGAAGAAGGCGCTACATGGCTATGGGCGCGTTTTTGCACCTGAGAATGAAAAATCGATTTTTCAGACCTTTTTGCTTTGTTTCATTCCTTTTTCTCGTTTTCTTCTTCTTTTTCAATACTTTGGCATGCCATAAATCCCTACAAAGATCTTCCAATTCAAAAATCAATAGGTTAGAAATAATAACTTTAATAATAACCAAAAATTCATCTAAATTTCTTCTTTCTCTCTGCACCCTAAAAAGAAAAATCAGTAAATTAACAAGATAAAAATTACTTAAGAAATAAAAATAGTAAGAAATAACTGAAATAAAAAAAGTGGGGAGGAATAAATAATAGAGAGTTGAAGTACCTCCCTCGAGGTGCTTTGTTTAACGTCGTTAGCTCGATGTTATGGACCCCTAATTATCGGGGTCCTTGATCCGTTTTGGAACCGGATCTCCATTATCTTGAATTCTATTCGGAGCTTTCCTTGGAATGTTCTTTCTTGCTTGTACCTCATATTCTATCATTGACTTTCCTAGCTCGATGACCATTGTCCCTTTCTTCATGTTCATCTTGCAATTTACGGTCGAAAGAAAGGATCTCCCTAGGATAATCTGTGGTGCAAGATCTTCTCCTGTGTCTAGGACCATGAAGTCTACCAGGACAAAGTATTCTCCTATCCTAAGGGGTACATCATGTAAGACTGCCAGGGGTTTCCTAGAGGTCTTATCTGCTAAACAAAGAGTCACGATAGTAACCTTTAACTCCATATGATAATATTTCCTTAGGTAGGACTTCGAAAGTATATTTACACCATACCCCGTGCCACATAAGGCATAATCTATTTTTCTACCATCCAACTGAACTGGGATCTTGAAACTCCCCGGGTCTTCCTTTTTAAACACCATCGAGGGTGTTATGGTTCCCTCAATTTGGTCAGGTCCGACATCCACCTAGCTTGGTTACCCTAGGCAATACGGATTTTTCAGGTATCTCGTATTCAGAGTTCTGTTCCTCACAGTCTATGGCATTGCATTGCCCTCCTGGATTAGGGACAGGCTGAGATGGTAAAGTAGTAGAGGGAGTTGCTGAGTTAGCTATTTGATTCTCTAGAATTTTATTGTGTGTGGCTAAGGCCTCTACTTTTTGCATTAAATCTTTTATCACACCTTCTTGTTTCTGTTGTCCTGCTATAAGACTTTCCATCAAGGTTTCTAAGTTTGACTTTTAAGGGTGACCTTGTGGTGGCGGTCTTTGAAATCCTAGGGGTATGTACTTTTGTTGTCCTTGTCCTTGAAGAGGACCAGTAAGGTTGTTGTTATTGTAAGAAAAGTTTGGGTGATTCCTAAGTCCAAGATGATAGGTGTTGGAATTCATATCATAGTTTTGCCTTTGGTTGCCAACATAGTTGGCTTGTTGGACCTATTCACTACTAATTCCACCTGAGGGAAAAGTCAAAGTTTCATGCTCGATCGACTGACAAGAATTACATGTCGGAGGGTTTGGAAGCGGGTTCTAACGGTCTATCTTCTGTGTCAAAGTATCAAGTTTAGAAGATAATAAAGAAATAACATCAACGTTAAGTTCACCTCCCGCTCTATGGCGGGGTTCGGACCACTGGTATGAATTATTTGCTAGATGCTCGATTAAATTCGTAATTTGGGGCACAGTCTTATCCATTAGATCACCTCTAGCTGCTGAGAGGATGCTTCCTCTTGTCGACTCGTTTTCTCCGTTCAAGAACGATTGGACTGGAACCCCCAAGGTTCGAATCCATGGTGAGGACATTGTCGAAGAATGTCCTTAAATCTTTCTCAAGCATCATATAATGTCAAAATTTGATTCCTCAAACTAGTGAGTTTGCTTGGAGGAAAATATTTCACCAAGAATGTGCCAGCGAGTTCGTCGAATGTCGTGATTGAATTGGGAGGGAGTGAATCGAGCCACTCCCAAGCCTTGCCTTTTAAAGAGAATGGGAAGAGCCACAATTTAATTGCGTCTTCCGAAACATTGTTGGCTTTAAATTTATCACAGGCTTGATGGAAGAGGCGCACATGGTGATTCGAATCTTCGTTTGACATCCCATGAAAAGGTGTCTTGGATAACAAGTTAGTTGATTAAAGATTGTCAAAGCTCGAAATCTTTCACTACAACCATAGGTACAACAATGACAGGTTGAGGATTGGCGACATTGGGAGTCAGATATTGTCCAAACGTCCGTAGTTATCCACCCATCTCTTCCTCCTTGCGTTGTTCTTGCTCCTCTTCTTCCGTTTCTTAATATTCTTGTTGTTCTTTTCCAGTCTCTCCCTCTTTCTTCTCTCTCGCAAAGTACGTTCGATTTCCGGGTCGCACTCGAAAGAAAAGTCTTTTTGCATAAACCTGAAAAAGACAGAAACAAAAATACCAAACATAATCAAAAGTGATAATATAGAAAAATAAAGAAAAACAAATAACCTAGTCAACCAGAGTGCGTTCGTTTAATGGCAGATGGGGAAACAAATCCCCGGCGACGACACCAAAAACTTGACAGACCTTAAACGTATTAGGTCCATGTATCGCAAGTGTACGGGTCTCTGTAGTAATAAATTATCGTTCTCTCTCAGGGATTTGCGTTCAACTACGCACTAAACTAGTTCACTACAAAGGATGCTAGGTCGATCAATGAGTTATGGGAAACGAATTTAGAAAACTAGACTAAGGAAGCAGGAATTTTTAAGGTTCTAACAGGTATTTAAAAGCGTTCAAGGAGTCCACTCTAGTCAATCAATCAACTAATCAACAATCCCGATGTAAAGTAATAAAAAGATTCGGAGTCTATAATCTTTCTAGGGCCTTTCACAGCAATCTTTCGATTCGAAGTGAGTTACAGTGATTAAACTAAACATTCTATTTTCATGGCTATTTAATCTAATCAAAGATAGGAACTGATTATAATCGACCCTAAGCAAGAAACAATTACTTCTAACTGTTTTCTAACTGTTAACCTATTCAATCTTCGTCTTTACGATTCAAAATTCAAACTTTTGTCATGTTATTAAGAATCTAATACCAAGTAAAAGGCGGTTAGCCAGATTTTACTATGACAGATAAATTACGAAGACTAAACGAATAAAAGGAATAACTTCACATCGAGACTGTATTCATAATCAATCAAAAGACATTGAGTTTATCCCCCAAACAAAGGACATTAGTTACTCTTGCTCAGTTGTAATTTTTGTGGTTTTTAGGTAAGGGTTGTCGGTCCACGAGGATGGGTGTTTAGAGTTGAATAGGGGAATCGGTTTGTGTTTGGGTTTTCTCAATTGCGGAAAGCGGTAAATTATGTAAAGGAAAGCAATCAAACTAACCTAGACATGGATTCAAGAAAGCAATAAAAGCATGAAATCAAATAAAGCAATTAAAAGTAATGAAAGAGAAACTAGAGTTGACAATGAAATTGGGGAAAAGAAATTATACCTTCGATGAAGAATCTTCAATAAATCTTCAATCTAACTTAGATTTCCACGAACAAACAAGAAATCGTGAATTGGAATACCAAGGATCCCAAATTCTCACTAGAGATAGAATTGGTATCCCTTGACCCTCCTCTCACTAAAAGTGGATTGGGTGTTACTCGCACTAGAAAGCTTGGAAAACAAGTCAACAATGACAATCAAGAGAGAGAGAGAGAGAGAGAGAGAGAGAGAGAGAGAGAGATAGAGAGAGAGACAGAGAGAGAGAGAGAGAGAGAAAGCTTGTAAAACTTCAATGGAAACTTGCTTGAATTGAGAAAGCTTGAAGAAAGTTTGAATACAAATGCTAGAATCAAAGAAAGCTTGAAGAACAAGTGAAAGCTTGAAGAAAGATTAAAGAAAGCAATTAAAGGAAAGCAATTAAATCTACTTTAATCCTACTCCTAATCTACTAAAACTACCTGATAATAGTGTTGAATACATGTGGGTATTTATAAAAGGAAAGAAATTACAAGCCAAACCCTAAAATTATCACAGCAGCACGCGCGAATTACCTCTGCAGATTTCAGAGTGACTTGGGCGAGTCACTCACTGACTCGGGCGAGTCACTCACTGACTCGGGCGAGTCACTCACTGACTCGGGCGAGTTGGCATTCTGGCAACCGTCATCCGTCGCTCGTGCAGCAGTTGTTGCGGCAAGATTTCTTCATTCAGCAAAGCTTCGCGAGCGAGTCATTCTTGGTCGCGGGCGTGACCACCGTCTGCCCCGCTTCATCCTTTGCTCGTTCAGCAGCGAGTCATTCTTGGTCGCGAGCGGTACCTGTCGCGGGCGAGTCATAAGCAAACTTGGGCGTGATCATGCACTGCTCGGCTATCTCCTCCCCTTGTCTTGGCGATGTGTTGGCGCCCAGAACATAGTCACGGGCGAGTCACTTTCTGACTCTGGTGTGACCATATTTTGTCCGGCACTTTCCTCTGTTTTGCTTTTGTTCTCGACTCGGGTCTTGGGTTGGCTCGGGAAATCGCTCGGGATTCCCTAAAAAGCCTCAATTAAGCCAAAATTCCTTCTAATTCTTTATTTTCCTACAAAACACCAAATCATCATATCTAATATATATACAAGGGGCTAAAGTAAGCGAAAGTACCCTATAAAAGAGATAAAATCCGGCTCAGAACGAGACTGAAAAACACTCCTACACAAGGGTTTGCTCGCTCCGAGCAAACTAAAAACAAAGATAAAAATAGAGAAAAAGAAACTAGAACCCTAACTCACTTTCGCAGGAATCACGGATGCATTTAGCACATGCATCAAGCCCTTTAAACCCCTTAGCAGCCGAAGTGGATGAGGAAGGTCTCGTGAGGGTTTCTAGAAGCTTTACCCCCAAAAGCCAAAGAAAAGGAGAGAGGGAAAGTGAAAAACAAAACAAGGAAACGAAACAGAAAAGAGAAAATAACTTGCTTGAAGGAATCATGCTAACGCAATCAAGAAAACGATACTAATCAACCAAAAGGAACCGTTGTGAGCACCACGAAAACGCCTAACTCAAGCAATTGCCAATCTTAGAGATTTTCGATTCCCGACATCTCATGCAAAGCTAAATCCCATGTGCATAAGTGCATAGTGGGTTCCGGATGATTCCGATCGGTTCACAAGAAAAACTCATATCCGAGCTCGAATCAAAGCATTGTGAGGGCTGTAGGAAACGCAAGGTGAGACTTTCATTAACGATTCACTGATAAGCGTTGGCTTGAGAAAGCTCAACGAGTTTGGCGTTAGCTTTTTTGGGAGTCGAACGGCTCATAACGGGGTTTTTCCTACCAACACGGTCTTTTCCATACGCCTCATCGTTACGAAAACGAAGTGCTTAAGGGGTAATAGAGCCGCACCGTTAATACCGGTCCCGTGTAGGTAGACTAACTCACTACGTGTTAGATTTAATTAATTTAATTTTCTTTCACTTTTTCAACAAGCTCGGATGTGGCCAACTAGCGTCTCACAGTTTCAACCAGAACGTGAAATAAAACAAAGATCTCGCTAGGCACTCAATGAAGGGAGTCTAGATAAATGAGTCATGACAACGCCCAAACTAGGGTCGAAAGTGCTCAAACCGGTTTCTTTCAAGAAGGTTAAGAAAGTCATCCCAACATTGACAACATTATCCAAGAAACAAAGCAAAAACAAAACGAAAACTTTAAAAGTTTTTCACTCCCTTTTTTCTCCTTTTTGCACACAAAATTTTTCAAATTTTTAGACACAAACTATGAAAAACAAAAATAAAAGACTCAAAACTAGGTGATCTACCCATGACAAATGGAGATATCACTCCCCACTCCCACACAAAACTTCACAGTGTCCCCATTGTGAGAAGAAGGGTGTCGCAAATAAGGTAGAAAACCTAAAAACACACAAACAAACACATAACAAACAAAACAGTGGCGACCCGAGCCCACACAGCTCCAACAACAAAATATACCCAACATTCACACTCAAGGGGTTCGCCACCCAAAAAGAAAACCAAGCATGCAACATGGATCATCAATATATTTACATAAATAGAGGGCGGAAAGAGGTTACCTCAAGATCTTCAACTAAATATAACTCGATCCGCAATCCAATGAACATAACACCATAGGTAAGAAATAAACAAGAAAAGCATACTATGTGTGATGGTTCACATGCAAGATCAAAAGGAAAAACAAACTATACAAGACATTAGGGACTAAAGAACTAAGAAGACAAACTAAAATATTTACAAAACGACTCTCACTGTTTTTTTTTTCTTAAACTCAAAAACCGGAATGAATACTACCCTCCCACTCCCACACAAAGAGGTTCCCATATCCTCAAAGGAAGTAGAAGTAGGTAAGCAAGCACCTCAAAAGGAAAGAAAAAGAAAACACATCGAAAGAAAATAAAAGAAGAAAAGGAAGACCAACTCACTAACTGTACAAGAAGGGTGAGGAAGGATATTACCTAGAAAGGCGTCTTATCAAGAAATTCACTCCTTCCCACCTCAAGATATCGGGCACCATATCAGAACCAGTCAACACGTGGAGTAACAAATCATGCATTCTCTCATGCATTTCAGAATGGTGTAAGTACGAGCACACTCTCAATAGCACATCAACAAACATTAGTGCTCTTAACAGTTTATCAAATGCCTTAGAAAAGTCATAGAAACGATGGGATGCAGGAATACACAAGACTTTCCAAGGCACGATGAATTGAGTCATGACAAACAGAGGCGGAGCTAGATCATTTTGATAGGGTGGGCCATAATATGACTATTTTTTTATTTAAGAATTTCATTTAAGATTTTTTAAAAAAATAAAAGGTAAAATATTAACAGCTCGATGAGACGTCAGAACAAATAAATTGCTCTTACTAATAATATTATGAGAGTAGTTGATATAATTAACATCATTTTTAGGCAAACATTTATTCATTAGATTGCTTTGTAACGAAAATGTGGGAAAATAGATTTTTTATATTTAAGAATGTCATTTGATATTTAAAAAATTAGAAAGTAAAATATTAACTTCTCAAATGAGACTTGAAAACAAATAAATTCCTTTTACTAATAATATTATGAGAGTAGTTGGTATAATTAACATCATTTTTAGGAAAATATTTATTCATTAAATTGCTTTGTAATAAAAAATGTGGGAAAATAGAAATTAAATTTTTAAAAATAATCAAAATCTAAAAAAGAAGATACAATAATCAATATTTATAAAAGAATAGTAAACATATATATGATATAAAAGTAGGATTACTATAAAAATGGAAATAATGAAAATAATTTGTTAAAAAATATATAAGCCAAAAAAAATAAAATACAAAAAGACACTTTGACAGAAGAGAGGGGCATGGTTCACTGTAAAAAAAAAAAAAAAAAAGTGTGCCTAGAGAATTGAACACACGATAGAATGGTAGAGAGAGAACAAGAACCATTTGATAGCCATCCATACCACTCGGCCACACCAAACTAATTGAAGATCTTTGCAGCGTTTGATACTTATCAAAAATCATGGACTGGGCCATGGCCCTCCCCAACACCCCCTTATATCCGCCCATGATGACAAATGAATCCTCCCAATGACTCGGAAATGGAAATTGGGTATGCAATTCAACGGGAGGAAACAATACAAAACACTCCTGAACATGCTCATGCAACACTTTGGTTGTAAACAACAATTCAAACTCAATATCCATACAATTTTCATCAAACACAGATTCCAAATCACAACTTTCATACAATTCATCAAAATCATCAATGGGTGATAAGGAAAACATAGGGTTAGACCACATCATAACACTCCCAACATCACAAACAGGCACATCTTCATCTTCATCAATTTCAGACTTATCAGAAGAACTATCAATATCAGAAGGCAAAGGTGCATCATTCAAATCAACATCGAAAGTGAAAGTGGAAGGCTCAGGGTCATAACTCATCATGAATGACTCATAAAGCATATCATCATCAAAAGCATCATCGTCACAAACCAAATTCAAACAATCATGATCATTCCCCAAAGAATTAAGCTCATCGTCACAAGAGTCCACATCAATGGATGCACATGAAAGGGTAGCTAATGCCTCACTAATGCAATGATTCTCAATGAAAGTGAATAATTCAATATCTAGCACAAATTCAATCACAAAAGAATCAATTTCATTCTCAACAAGATCATCACAAACATCATGGCATTCAACAAACTCAACTTTTTCTTCACACAAAAGTATGGACAATGGTTCATCATCTAACATGTTTTCATCATGTTCTTCATCATCACTCACAGATTCATCATGTTCCTCATGCTCACTAGGTGCAGCTAGAGCTAAGGAATCGCTAAGCAGTCCAAGGCATGGTCTGTTATAGTAGTCATCCTCCACATCATAATCATTTAAGGAAGAATTAACACGCATTTCAGGACACAAAGATGATGAATGATCTACTTCAACATTTGAATCAACCATTTGTGAAGAAAAAGCTTCTACCCAAGTTTGAAGCATGTGTTCAAATTTATCCGAGTACTCATTCACATGCACACGCACCTCATCTTGTAAACCATCTATTCCAGCACAAATTTTATCTAGTTAAACGTCCACACAAGATTCGGAAGCATGATATGGAGATTCACAATGCACGCACAAAGGATGAGACTCAACCATAGCATTCTGGGAAAGATCATAACAGTTTTCCACATAACCCCACCATAAAATTGATCATCAACATACATGGGGTATTCACATGATTGTTTAGGTTCGGTCCTAGAGGGCGATGCATAAGGAGGTTGGAAGCTAGGACTAACACTTTGTTGCTCAAATTCATAGGAATCCCTAGACAACCATTCAAGTAACTCCCATGCTTTTTCTTCACCTAAAGCAGAAAACCCGTAATAATCTAAAAGGTTTCGGGTCTCAAAATTCACACCCTCATTAACAATTCCCTACATATCCAATGTATCATAAAAGATACCATATAATTCACATTGAGCACGGTAATCATGTAATCTAGCAAAATACCTCCAAAATATTTCATGCTCGAATTGGGGGAATTGGGGACTATCCATAATCTCTTTTTTTTTCTCTTTTTTCTATTTTCAATTTTTTTTCTCTTTTTTTTCGATATTCTTTTTTTTTTCACTACATTTTTCTTGAAGTATCTAGAAAGCGATAAACTATTTACACACAAACCAATAACCTAATCTACCAAAAAACGCCATCCCTGGCAACGACGCCATTGTTCGGTTGTAAATTTTGCGATTATTAGGTAAGGGTTGTCGGTCCACGAGGATGGGTGTTTAGGCTTGAATAGGGGAATTGGTTTGTGTTTCAGTTTCCTCAATTGCGGAAACCGATAAATTATGTAAAGGAAAGCAATAAAACTAACCTAGACATGGATTCAAGAAAGCAATAAAACCATGAAATCAAATAAAGCAATGTAAGAGAAACTAGAGTTGACAATGAAATTGGGGCAAAGAAATTATACCTTTGATAAAGAATCTTCAATAAATCTTCATTCTAACTTGGATTTCCCCGAACAAACAAGAAATCGTGAATTGGATTACCAAGGATCCCCAAATTCTCACGAGAAGTAGAATTGGTAACCCTTGACCCTCCTCCTAACTAAAAGTGGCTTAGGTGTTACTAGCACTAGAAAGCTTGGAAAACAAGTCAACAATGGCAATCAAGAGAGAGAGAGAGAGAGAGAGAGATAGAGAGAGAGAGAGGAAGAGAGAGAAAGCTTGTAAAACTTCAACGGAAACTTGCTTGAATTGAGAAAGCTTGAAGAAAGTTTGAATACAAATGCTAGAATTAAAGAAAGCTTGAAGAACAAGTGAAAGCTTGAAGAAAGATTAAAGAAAGCAATTAAAGGAAAGCAATTAAATCTACTCTAATCCTACTCCTAATATATTAAAACTACCTGTTAATAGTGTTGAATACATATGGGTATTTATAGAAGGAAAGAAATTACAAGCCAAACCCTAAAATTATCACAGCAGCACGCGCGAATAATCTCCACATATTTCAGAGTGACTCGGGCGAGTCGCTCACTGACTCGGGCAAGTCACTCACTGACTCGGGCGAGTTGGCATTCAGGCCACCGTCATCCGTCGCTCGTGCAACAGTTGTTGCGGCAAGATTTCTTCATTCAGCAAAGCTTCACGAGCGAGTCATTCTTGGTCGCGGGCGTGACCACCGTCCGCCCAGCTTCATCCTTTGCTCGTTCAGCAACGGTCTTGATCGTGAAGCATTTGATCGCGGGCGTGACCGGTAACTGTCGCTGGCGAGTCAGAAGCAAACTTGGGCGTGATCGTGCATTGCTCGGCTGTCTCCTCCCCTTGTTTTGGCGATGTGTTGGCGCCTAGAACATAGTCACAGGCGAGTCACTTTCTCACTCGGGTATGAAACTTCTGTCCGGCACTGTCCTCTACTTTGCTTCGGTTCTCGACTCGGGTCTCGGGTTGGCTCGGGAAATCGCTCGGGATTCCCTAAAAAGCCTCAATTAAGCCAAAATTCCTTCTAATTCTGTATTTTCCTACAAAACACCAAATCATCATATCTAATATATATACAAGGGGCTAAAATAAGCAAAAGTACCCTATAAAAGAGATAAAATTCGGCTCGAAACAAGACCGAACTACTCATAATGCTAGAAATAAACAACAGACAAACTGAATGTAAATTGGAAGAATGGAGAAAATAGAAATAATCGAGTGTTTGAAGTGGCGGAATCGATCTATCCGTGTCACCCGAATCGATCTGCTTCGTATCCTTCAATCACTTACAAAAATCTAAACTACGAAACTTTAATGTAAAGAAACTATCTAAGAAACCACCCTAAAAACTCTCTAAAATATTCGCTCAAACGTCGATGTTCTAAACGGCTGGCGGAGAAATTCTTTTATAACGCTCAATTAGGGCATTAGGCGCTGGTAGGGCTACCTTAGGCGCTGGCAGTGTCTAGCCAAAATACCAACGTCTTCGCATCCGCACGCTGGCAGCGCTTGGAAAACACTGGTAGCGTCCGGAATTTCTTCAGCATCCGTTTTCCCTGCTAGAGGCGTTGGCAGCATCCCTATGGGCGCTGGCAGTGTCTCCATTATCCGTCCAAAATCTTGGGCCGGACCTTGCCTGTTTGGGCCATTCTTCCTTCATTCTTCTCCTCTTTCAACTTTCTTTCTAATTTCTTCATATTTTCTCCCTTGTTCGATCAATTCTCCTTGGTTTCAGTGTTTTTCTGATATTCCCTACAAAATTCACCAATCTCGCAACCAAGTGAAGAAATCACAGAAATTGGTATAAAAATATGGAATTCCGAGTATAAAAAGCATGAAATATATGTGTTTGGAGCCCTTAAAATACTATATAAAAATCATTTCTCAGATCCTTAATATAGTCATAGCCCAATCTGATGTAATAATGTTTACGCTTTGCTTATAAAATCTAAAATAATGGAAGGAGAATATCTCAATCTTTGAGTAGTCTTCTCCAGTAGCAACATGAATTTTGCTTCAGTTCGCATGCCAAGTTTTCCACATATCCCAACCATAAAATTGATCATCAACATACATGGGCTATTCACATGATTGTTTAGGTTCGGTCCTAGAGGGCGATGCATAAGGAGGTTGGAAGCTAGGACTAACACTTTGTTGCTCAAATTCATAGGAATCCCTAGAGAACCATTCAAGTAACTCCCATGCTTTTTCTTCACCTAAAGCAGAAAACCCGTAATAATCTAAAAGGTTTCGGGTCTCAAAATTCACACCGTCATTAACAATTCCCAACATATCCAAAATATCATAAAAGATACCATATAATTCACATTGAGCACAGTAATCATGTAATCTAGCAAAATATCGCCAAAATATTTCATGCTCGAATTGGGGGAATTGGGGACTATCCATAATCTCTTTTTTTTCGATATTCATTTTTTTTCACTACATTTTTCTTGAAGTATCTAGAAAGCGATAAACTATTTACACACAAACCGATAACCTAATCTACCAAATAACGCCATCCCCGGCAACGACGCCATTATTCAGTTGTAATTTTTGTGATTTTTAGGTAAGGTTTGTCGGTCGACGAGGATGGGTGTTTACGCTTGAATAGGGGAATTGGTTTGTGTTTCGGTTTTCTCAATTGCGGAAACCGATAAATTATGTAAAGGAAAGCAATAAAACTAACCTAGACATGGATTCAAGAAAGCAATAAAACCATGAAATCAAATAAAGCAATGTAAGAGAAACTAGAGTTGACAATGAAATTGGGGCAAAGAAATTATACCTTTGATAAAGAATCTTCAATAAATCTTCATTCTAACTTGGATTTCCCCGAACAAACAAGAAATCGTGAATTGGATTACCAAGGATCTCCAAATTCTGACTAGAAGTAGAATTGGTAACCCTTGACCCTCGGCCTCACTAAAAGTGGATTAGGTGTTACTAGCACTAGAAAGCTTGGAAAACAAGTCAACAATGGCAATCAAGAGAGAGAGAGAGAGAGAGAGAGAGAGAGATATAGAGAGAGAGGAAGAGAGAGAAAGCTTGTAAAACTTCAACGGAAACTTGCTTGAATTGAGAAAGGTTGAAGAAAGTTTGAATACAAATGCTAGAATCAAAGAAAGCTTCAAGAACAAGTGAAAGCTTGAAGAAAGATTAAAGAAAGCAATTAAAGGAAAGCAATTAAATCTACTCTAATCCTACTCCTAATATATTAAAACTATCTGTTAATAGGGTTGAATACATGTGGGTATTTATAGTAGGAATGAAATTACAAGCCAAACCCTAAAATTATCACAGCAGCACGCGCGAATAATCTCCACATATTTCAGAGTGACTCGGGCGAGTCACTCACTGACTCGGGCGAGTTGGCATTCTGGCCACCGTCATTCCTCGCTCGTGCAACAGTTGTTGCGGCAAGATTTCTTCATTCAGCAAAGCTGCGCGAGCGAGTCATTCTTGGTCGCGAGCGTGACCACCGTCCATCCAGCTTCATCCTTTGCTCGTTCAGCAAGGGTCATGATCGTGAAGCGTTTGATCACGGGCGCGACCGGTATCTGTCGCGGGCGAGTCAGAAGCAAACTTGGGCGTGATCGTGCATTGCTCGGCTGTCTCCTCCCCTTGTTTTGGCGATGTGTTGGCGCCTAGAACATAGTCACGGGCGAGTCGCTTTCTCACTCGGGTATGAATCTTCTGTCCGGCACTCTCCTCTGCTTTGCTTCGGTTCTCGACTCGGGTCTCGGGTTGGCTCGGGAAATCGCTCGGGATTCCCTAAAAAGCCTCAGTTAAGCCCAAATTCCTTCTAATTCTTTATTTTCCTACCAAACACCAAATCATCATATCTAATATATATACAAGGGGCTAAAATAAGCAAAAGTACCCTATAAAAGAGATAAAATTCGGCTCGAAACAAGACCGAACTACTCATAATGCTAGAAATAAACAACAGACAAACTGAATGTAAATTGGAAAACATGGAGAAAATAGAAATAACCGAGTATTTGAAGTGGCGGAATCGATCTATCCGTGTCACCCGAATCGATCTGCTTCGTATCCTTCAATCACTTACAAAAATCTAAACTACTAAACTTTAATGTAAAGAAACTATCTAAGAAACCACCCTAAAAACTCTCTAAAATATTCGCTCAAACTTCGATGTTCTAAACGGCTGGCGGAGAAATTCTTTTATAACGCTCAATTAGGGCATTAGGCGCCGCGGTGGCTTCCCTAGCGCCGCGTTGTCTAGCCAAAATACCAACGTCTACGCATCCGCACGCTGGCAGCGCTTGGAAAAACACTGGTAGCGTCCGGAATTTCTTCAGCATCCGTTTTCCCTGCTAGAGGCGTTGGCAACATACCTATGGGCGCTGGCAGTGTCTCCATTATCCGTCCAAAATCTTGGGCCGGACCTTGCCTGTTTGGGCCATTCTTCCTTCATTCTTCTTCTCTTTCAACTTTCTTTCTAATTTCTTCATATTTTCTCCCTTGTTCCATCAATTCTCCATGGTTTCAGTGTTTTTCTGATATTCCCTACAAAATTTACCAATCTCGCAACCAAGTGAAGAAATCACAGAAATTGGTATAAAAATATGGAATTCCGAGTATAAAAAGCATGAACTATATGTGTTTTGAGCCTTTAAAATACAATATAAAAATCATTTCTCAGATCCTTAATATAGTCATAGCCCAATCTGATGCAATAATATTTACGCTTTGCTTGCAAAATCTAAAATAATGGAAGGAGAATGTCTCAAACTTTGAGTAGTCTTCTCCAGTAGCAACATGAATTTTGCTTCAGTTCGCATGCCAAGTTTTCCACATAACCCCACCATAAAATTGATCATCAACATACATGGGCTATTCACATGATTGTTTAGGTTCGGTCCCAGAGGGCGATGCATAAGGAGGTTGGAAGCTAGGACTAACACTTTGTTGCTCAAATTCATTGGAATCCCTAGACAACCATTCAAGTAACTCCCATGCCTTTTCTTCACCTAAAGCAGAAAACCCGTAATAATCTAAAAGGTTTCGGGTCTCAAAATTCACACCGTCATTAACAATTCCCAACATATCCAAAATATCATAAATGATACCATATAATTCACATTGAGCACGGTAATCATGTAATCTAGCAAAACATCGCCAAAATATTTCATGCTCGAATTGGGGGAATTAGGGACTATCCATAATCTCTTTTTTTTTATTTTTTCTAATTTCAATTTTTTTATCTCTTTTTTTCGATATTCATTTTTTTTCACTACATTTTTCTTGAAGTATCTAGAAAGCGATAAACTATTTACACACAAACCGATAACCTAATCTACCAAATAACGCCATTCCTGGCAACGGCGCCATTGTTCAATTGTAATTTTTGTGATTTTTAGGTGACGGTTGTCGGTCCACGAGGATGGGTGTTTAGGCTTGAATAGGGGAATTGGTTTGTGTTTCGGTTTTCTCAATTGCGAAAACCGATAAATTATGTAAAGGAAAGCAATAAAACTAACCTAGACATGGATTCAAAAAAGCAATAAAAGCATAACATCAAATAAATCAATGTAAGAGAAACTAGAGTTGACAATGAAATTGGGGCAAAGAAATTATACATTTGATGAACAATCTTCAATAAATCTTCATTCTAACTTGGATTTCCTCGAACAAACAAGAAATCGTGAATTGGATTACCAAGGATCCCCAAATTCTCACTATAAGTAGAATTGGTAACCCTTGACCCTCCTCCTTACTAAAAGTGGATTAGGTGTTACTAGCCTTAGAAAGCTTGGAAAACAAGTCAACAATGGCAATCAAGAGAGAGAGATAGAGAGAGAGCGAGAGAGCGAGAGAGAGGGAGAAAGAGATAGAGAGAGAGAGGAAGAGAGAGAAAGCTTGTAAAACTTCAATAGAAACTTGCTTGAATTGAGAAAGCTCAAAGAAAGTTTGAATACAAATGCTAGAAACAAAGAAAGCTTGAAGAATACGTGAAAGCTTGAAGAAAGATTAAAGAAAGCAATTAAAGGAAAGCAATTAAATCTACACTAATCCTACACCTAATATATTAAAACTACCTAATAATAGTGTTGAATACATGTGGGTATTTATAGAAGGAATGAAATTACAAGCCAAACCCTAAAATTATCACAGCAGCACGCGCGAATAATCTCCACAGATTTCAGAGTGACTCGGGCGAGTCACTCACCGACTCCGGCGAGTCACTCACTGACACGAGCGATTTGGCATTCTGGCCACCGTCATTCCTCGCTCGTGCAACAGTTGTTGCGGCAAGATTTCTTCATTCAGCAAAGCTTCGCGAGCGAGTCATTCTTGGTCGCGGGCGTGACTACCGTCCGCCCAGCTTCACCCTTTGCTCGTTCAGCAACGGTCGTGATCGTGAAGCATTTGATCGTGTCTCAAAATTCACACCGTCATTAACAATTTCCAACATATCCAATGTATCATAAAAGATACCATATAATTCACATTGAGCACGGCAATCATGTAATCTAGAAAAATACCTCCAAAATATTTCATGCTCGAATTGGGGGAATTGGGGACTATCCATAATCTTTTTTTTTTTCTTTTTTCTAATTTCGATTTTTTTTTCTTTTTTTTTTTTGATATTCATTTTTTTCACTACATTTTTCTTAAAGTATCTAGAAAGCGATAAACTATTTACACACAAACCGATAACCTAATCTACCAAATAACGCCATCCCCGGCAACGACGCCATTGTTCGGTTGTAATTTTTGTGATTTTTAGGTAAGGATTGTCGGTCCACGAGGATGGGTGTTTAGGCTTGAATAGGGGAATTGGTTTGTGTTTCTGTTTTCTCAATAGCGGAAATCGATAAATTATGTAGAGGAAAGCAATAAAACTAACCTAAACATGAACTCAAGAAAGCAATAAAAGCATGAAATCAAATAAAGCAATTAAAAGCAATGAAAGAGAAACTAGAGTTGACAATGAAATTGGGGCAAAGAAATTATACCTTTGATGAACAATCTTCAATAAACTTCATTCTAATTTGGATTTCCCCGAACAAACAAGAAATCGTGAATTGGATTACTAAGGATCCCCAAATTCTCACTAGAAGTAGAATTGGTAACCCTTGACCCTCCTCCTTACTAAAAGTGGATTAGGTGTTACTAGCCTTAGAAAGCTTGGAAAACAAGTCAACAATGGCAATCAAGACAGAGAGATAGAGAGAGAGCGAGAGAGAGAGAGAAAGAGAGAGAGAGAGAGATGGAGGAAGAGAGAGAGAGAGAGAGAGGAAGAGAGAGAAAGCTTGTAAAACTTCAATGGAAACTTGCTTGAATTGAGAAAGCTTAAAGAAAAGAGAGAGATAGAAAGAGAGCGAGAGAGAGAGAGAGAGAGAAAGAGAGAGAGAGAGAAAGTTTGTAAAACTTCAATAGAAACTTGCTTGAATTGAGAAAGCTTAAAGAAAGTTTGAATACAAATGCTAGAAACAAAGAAAGCTTGAAGAATACGTGAAAGCTTGAAGAAAGATTAAAGGAAAGCAATTAAATCTACTCTAATCCTACTCCTAATATATTAAAACTACCTGTTAATAGTGTTGAATACATGTGGGTATTTATAGAAGGAAAGAAATTACAAGCCAAACCCTAAAATTATCACAGCAGCACGCGCGAATAATCTCTACAGATTTCAGAGTGACTCGGGCGAGTCACTCACCGACTCCGGCGAGTCACTCACTAACACGGGCGATTTGGCATTCTGGCCACCGTCATTCCTCGCTCGTGCAACAGTTGTTGCGGCAAGATTTCTTCATTCAGCAAAGCTTCGCGAGCGAGTCATTCTTGGTCGCGGGCGTGACCATCGTCCGCCTAGCTTCATCCTTTGCTCGTTCAGCAACGGTCGTGATCGTGAAGCATTTGATCGCGGGCGCGACCGGTAACTGTCGCGGGCGAGTCAGAAGCAAACTCGGGCGTGATCGTGCATTGCTCGGCTGTCTCCTCCCCTTGTTTTGGCGATGTGTTGGCGCCTAGAACATAGTCACGGGCGAGTCGCCTTCTCACTCGGGTATGAATCTTCTGTCCGGCACTTTCCTCTGCTTTGCTTCGGTTCTCGACTCGGGTCTCGGGTTGGCTCGGGAAATCCCTCGGGATTCCCTAAAAAGCCTTAGTTAAGCCCAAATTCCTTCTAATTCTTTATTTTCCTACAAAACACCAAATCATCATATCTAATATATATACAAGGGGCTAAAATAAGCAAAAGTACCCTATAAAAGAGATAAAATTCGGCTCGAAACAAGACCGAACTACTCATAATGCTAGAAATAAACAACAGACAAACTGCATGTAAATTGGAAAACATGGAGAAAATAGAAATAACCGAGTGTTTGAAGTGGCGGAATCGATCTATCCGTGTCACCCGAATCGATCTGCGTCGTATCTTTCCATCACTTACAATAATCTAAACTACTAAACTTTAATGTAAAGAAACTATCTAAGAAACCACCCTAAAAAATCTCTAAAATATTCGCTCAAACTTCGATGTTCTAAACGGCTCGCGGAGAAATTCTTTTATAACGCTCAATTAGGGCATTAGACGCTGGCAGGGCTTCCTTAGGCGCTGGCAGTGTCTAGCCAAAATACCAACGTCTTCGCATCCGCACGCTGGCAGCGCTTGGAAAACACTGGTAGCGTCTAGAATTTCTTCAGCATCCGTTTTCCCTGCCAGAGGCATTGGCAGCATCCCTTTGGGCGCTGGCAGTGTCTCCATTATCCGTCCAAATTCTTGGGCCGGACCTTGCCTGTTTGGGCCATTCTTCCTTCATTCTTCTCCTCTTTCAACTTTCTTTCTAATTTCTTCATATTTTCTCCCTTGTTCCATCAATTCTTCATGGTTTCAGTGTTTTTCTGATATTCCCTACAAAATTCACCAATCTCGCAACCAAGTGAAGAAATCATAGAAATTGGTATAAAAATATGGAATTCCAAGTATAAAAAGCATGAAATACATGTGTTTTGAGCCCTTAAAAATACTATATAAAAATCACTTCTCAGATCCTTAATATAGTCATAGCCCAATCTGATGCAATAATGTTTACGCTTTGCTTGCAAAATCTAAAATAATAGAAGGAGAATATCTCAAACTTTGAGTAGTCTTCTCCAGTAGCAACATGAATTTTGCTTCAATTCGCATGCCAAGTTTTCCACATGACCCCACCATAAAATTGATCATCAACATACATGGACTATTCACATGATTGTTTAGGTTCGGTCCCAGAGGGCGATGCATAAGAAGGTTGGAAGCTAGGACTAACACTTTGTTGCTCAAAGTCATAGGAATCCCTAGAGAACCATTCAAGTAACTCCCATGCTTTTTCTTCACCTAAAGCAGAAAACCCGTAATAATCTATAAGGATTCGGGTCTCAAAATTCACACCGTCATTAACAATTTCCAACATATCCAATGTATCATAAAAGATACCATATAATTCACATTGAGCATGGCAATCATGTAATCTAGAAAAATACCTCCAAAATATTTCATGCTCGAATTGGGGGAATTGGGGACTATCCATAATCTTTTTTTTTTCTTTTTTCTAATTTCGATTTTTTTTTTCTTTTTTTTTTTTTGATATTCATTTTTTTCACTACATTTTTCTTAAAGTATCTAGAAAGCGATAAACTATTTACACACAAACCGATAACCTAATCTACCAAATAACGCCATCCCCGGCAACGACGCCATTGTTCGGTTGTAATTTTTGTGATTTTTAGGTAAGGATTGTCGGTCCACGAGGATGGGTGTTTAGGCTTGAATAGGGGAATTGGTTTGTGTTTCTGTTTTCTCAAAAGCGGAAATCGATAAATTATGTAGAGGAAAGCAATAAAATTAACCTAAACATGAACTCAAGAAAGCAATAAAAGCATGAAATCAAATAAAGCAATTAAAAGCAATGAAAGAGAAACTAGAGTTGACAATGAAATTGGGGCAAAGAAATTATACCTTTGATGAACAATCTTCAATAAACTTCATTCTAACTTGGATTTCCCCGAACAAACAAGAAATCGTGAATTATATTACTAAGGATCCCCAAATTCTCACTAGAAGTAGAATTGGTAACCCTTGACCCTCCTCCTTACTAAAAGTGGATTAGGTGTTACTAGCCTTAGAAAGCTTGGAAAACAAGTCAACAATGGCAATCAAGACAGAGAGATAGAGAGAGAGCGAGAGAGAGAGAGAAAGAGAGAGAGAGAGAGAGAGATGGAGGAAGAGAGAGAGAGAGAGAGAGAGAGGAAGAGAGAGAAAGCTTGTAAAACTTCAATGGAAACTTGCTTGAATTGAGAAAGCTTAAAGAAAAGAGAGAGATAGAAAGAGAGCGAGAGAGAGAGAGAGAGAGAAAGAGAGAGAGAGAGAGAGGAAGAGAGAGAAAGTTTGTAAAACTTCAATAGAAACTTGCTTGAATTGAGAAAGCTTAAAGAAAGTTTGAATACAAATGCTAGAAACAAAGAAAGCTTGAAGAATACGTGAAAGCTTGAAGAAAGATTAAAGGAAAGCAATTAAATCTACTCTAATCCTACTCCTAATATATTAAAACTACCTGTTAATAGTGTTGAATACATGTGGGTATTTATAGAAGGAAAGAAATTACAAGCCAAACCCTAAAATTATCACAGCAGCACGCGCGAATAATCTCTACAGATTTCAGAGTGACTCGGGCGAGTCACTCACCGACTCCGGCGAGTCACTCACTAACACGGGCGATTTGGCATTCTGGCCACCGTCATTCCTCGCTCGTGCAACAGTTGTTGCGGCAAGATTTCTTTATTCAGCAAAGCTTCGCGAGCGAGTCATTCTTGGTCACGGGCGTGACCACCGTCCGCCCAGCTTCATCCTTTGCTCGTTCAGCAACGGTCGTGATCGTGAAGCATTTGATCGCGGGCGCGACCGGTATCTGTCGCGGGCGAGTCAGAAGCAAACTCGGGCGTGATCGTGCATTGCTCGGCTGTCTCCTCCCCTTGTTTTGGCGATGTGTTGGCGCCTAGAACATAGTCACGGGCGAGTCGCTTTCTCACTCGGGTATGAATCTTCTGTCCGGCACTTTCCTCTGCTTTGCTTCGGTTATCGACTCGGGTCTCGGGTTGGCTCGGGAAATCGCTCGGGATTCCCTAAAAAGCCTCAGTTAAGCCCAAATTCCTTCTAATTCTTTATTTTCCTACAAAACACCAAATCATCATATCTAATATATATACAAGGGGCTAAAATAAGCAAAAGTACCCTATGAAAGAGATAAAATTCGGCTCGAAACAAGACCGAACTACTCATAATGCTAAAAATAAACAATAGACAAACTGCATGTAAATTGGAAAACATGGAGAAAATAGAAATAACCGAGTGTTTGAAGTGGCGGAATCGATCTATCCGTGTCACCCGAATCGATCTGCTTCGTATCTTTCCATCACTTACAATAATCTAAACTACTAAACTTTAATGTAAAGAAACTATCTAAGAAACCACCCTAAAAAATCTCTAAAATATTCGCTCAAACTTCGATGTTCTAAACGGCTGGCGGAGAAATTCTTTTATAACGCTCAATTAGGGCATTAGGCGCTGGCAGGGCTTCCTTAGGCGCTGGCAGTGTCTAGCCAAAATACCAACGTCTTCGCATCCGCACGCTAGCAGCGCTTGGAAAACACTGGTAGCGTCTAGAATTTCTTCAGCATCCGTTTTCCCTGCCAGAGGCATTGGCAGCATCCCTTTGGGCGCTGGCAGTGTCTCCATTATCCGTCCAAAATCTTTGGCCAGACCTTGCCTGTTTGGGCCATTCTTCCTTCATTCTTCTTCTCTTTCAACTTTCTCTCTAATTTCTTCATATTTTCTCCCTTGTTCCATCAATTCTCCATGGTTTCAGTGTTTTTCTGATATTCCCTACAAAATGCACAAATCTCGCAACCAAGTGAAGAAATCACAGAAATTGGTATAAAAATATGGAATTCCGAGTATAAAAAGCATGAAATACATGTGTTTTGAGCCTTAAAATACTATATAAAAATCACTTCTCAGATCCTTAATATAGTCATAGCCCAATCTGATGCAATAATGTTTACGCTTTGCTTGCAAAATCTAAAATAATGGAAGGAGAATATCTCAAACTTTGAGTAGTCTTCTCCAGTAGTAACTGGAATTTTGCTTCAGTTCGCATGCCAAGTTTTCCAATAAACCCACCATAAGATTGATCATCAACATACACGGGGTATTCACATGATTGTTTAGGTTCGGTCCCAGAGGGCGATGCATAAGGAGGTTGGAAGCTAGGACTAACACTTTGTTGCTCAAATTCATAGGAATCCCTCGAGAACCATTCAAGTAACTCCCATGCTTTTTCTTCACCTAAAGCAGAAAACCCGTAATAATCGAAACGATTTCGGGTCTCAAAATTCACACCCTCATTAACAATTCCCAACATATCCAATGTATCATAAAAGATACCATATAATTCACATTGAGCACGGCAATCATGTAATCTAGCAAAATACCTCCAAAATATTTCATGCTCGAATTGGGGGAATTGGGGACTATCCATAATCTCTCTTTTTTTTTCATTTTTCTATTTTTAATTTTTTTTCTCTTTTTTTTCGATATTTATTTATTTTCACTAAATTTTTCTTGAAGCATCTAGAAAGCGATAAACTATTTACACACAAACCGATAACCTAATCTACCAAATAACGCCATCGCCGGCAACGGCGCCATTGTTCGGTTGTAATTTTTGTGATTTTTAGGTAAGGATTGTCGGTCCACAAGGATGGGTGTTTAGGCTTGAATAGGGGAATTGGATTGTGTTTCGGTTTTCTCAATTGCGGAAACCGATAAATTATGTAAAGGAAAGCAACAAAACTAACCTAGATATGGAATCAAGAAAGCAATAAAAGCATGAAATCAAATAAAGCAATTAAAAGCAATGAAGGAGAAACTAGAGTTGACAATGAAATTGGGGCAAAGAAATTATACCTTTGATGAACAATCTTCATTAAATCTTCAATCTAACTTGGATTTCCCCGAACAAACAAGAAATCATGAATTGGATTACCAACGATCCTTAAATTCTCATTAGAAGTAGAGTTGGTAACCCTTGACCCTCCTCCTCACTAAAAGTGGATTAGGTGTTACTAGCACTAGAAAGCTTGGAAAACAAGTCAACAATGGCAATCAAGAGAGAGAGAGAGAGAGAGAGAGAGAGAGAGAGAGAGAGAGAGAGAGAGAGAGGAAGAGAGAGAAAGCTTGTAAAACTTCAACGGAAACTTGCTTGAATTGAGAAAGCTTGAAGAAAGTTTGAATACAAATGCTAGAATCAAAGAAAGCTTGAAGAACAAGTGAAAACTTGATGAATGATTAAAGAAAGCAATTAAACGAAAGCAATTAAATCTACTCTAATCCTACTTCTAATAAATTAAAACTAACTGATAATTGTGTTGAATACATGTGGGTATTTATAGAAGGAAAGAAATTACAAGCCAAACCCTAAAATTATCACAGCAGCACGCACGAATTATCTCCGCAGATTTCAGAGTGACTAGGGCGAGTCACTCACTGACTCGGGCGAGTTGGCATTCTGGGAACCATCATCCGTCGCTCGTGCAACAGCTGTTGCGACAAGATTTCTTCATTCAACAAAGCTTCGCGAGCGAGTCATTATTGGTCGCGGGCGTGACCAACGTCCGCCCCGCTTCATCCTTTGCTCGTTCAGCAACGTTCATGATCGTGAAGCATTTGATCGCGGGCGCGACCGGTATTTGTCGCGGGTGAGTCATACGCAATCTCGGGCATGATCGTGCACTGCTCGGCTGTCTCCTCCCCTTGTCTCGACGATGTGTTGGCGCCTAGAACATAGTCACGGGCGAGTCGCTTTCTGACTCGGGTGTGATTCTTCTGTCCGACACTTTCCTCTCCTTTGCTTCGGTTCTCGACTCGGGTCTCGGGTTGGCTCGGGAAATCGCTCGGGATTCCCTAAAAAGCCTCGATTAAGCCCAAATTCCTTCTAATTCTTTATTTTCCTACAAAACACCAAATCATCATATCTAATATATATACAAGGGGCTAAAATAAGCAAAGGTACCCTATCAAAGAGATAAAATTTGGCTCGAAACAAGACCGAACAACTCATAATGCTAGCTATAAACAACAGACAAACTGAATGTAAATTGGAAACCATGGAGAAAATAGAAATAACCGAGTGTTTGAAGTGGCGGAATCGATCTCTTCGTGTCACCCGAATCGATCTACTTCGTATCCTTCAATTACTTACGATAATCTAAACTACTAAACTTTAATGTAAAGAAACTATCTAAGAAACCACCCTAAAAACTCTCTAAAATATTCGATCAAACTTCGATGTTCTAAACGGCTGGCGGAGAAATTCTTTTATAACGCTCGATTAGGGCATTAGGCGCTGGCAGGGCTTCCTTGGGCGCTGGCAGTGTGTAGCCAAAATACCAACGTCTTCGCATCCGCACGCTGGCAGTGCTTGGAAAAACACTGGTAGCGTCCAAAATTTCTTCAGCATCCGTTTTCCCTGCCAGAGGCGTTGGTAGTATCCCTATGGGCGCTGGCAGTGTCTCCATTATCCGTCCAAAATCTTTGGCCGGACCTTGCCTGTTTGGGCCATTCTTCCTTCATTCTTCTTCTCTTTCAACTTTCTCTCTAATTTCTTCATATTTTCTCCCTTGTTCTATCAATTCTCCATGGTTTCAGTGTTTTTCTGATATTCCCTACAAAATGCACAAATCTCGCAACCAAGTGAAGAAATCACAGAAATTGGTATAAAAATATGGAATTCCGAGTATAAAAAGCATGAAATACATGTGTTTTGAGCCCTTAAAATACTATATAAAAATCACTTCTCAGATCCTTAATATAGTCATAGCCCAATCTGATGCAATAATGTTTACGCTTTGCTTGCAAAATCTAAAATAATGGAAGGAGAATATCTCAAACTTTTACACGGGGTATTCACATGATTGTTTAGGTTCGGTCCCAGAGGGCGATGCATAAGGAGGTTGGAAGCTAGGACTAACACTTTGTTGCTCAAATTCATAGGAATCCCTAGACAACCATTCAAGTAACTCCCATGCTTTTTCTTCACCTAAAGCAGAAAACCCGTAATAATCGAAACGATTTCGGGTCTCAAAATTCACACCCTCATTAACAATTCCCAACATATCCAATGTATCATAAAAGATACCATATAATTCACATTGAGCACGATAATCATGTAATCTAGCAAAATGCCTCCAAAATATTTCATGCTCGAATTGGGGGAATTGGGGACTATCCATAATCTCTCTTTTTTTTTCTTTTTTCTATTTTCAATTTTTTTTCTCTTTTTTTTCGATATTTATTTTTTTTCACTACATTTTTCTTGAAGTATCTAGAAAGCGATAAACTATTTACATACAAATCAATAACCTAATCTACCAAATAACGCCATCGCCGGCAACAGCGCCATTGTTCGGTTGTAATTTTTGTGATTTTTAGGTAAGGGTTGTCGGTCCACGAGGATGGGTGTTTAGGCTTGAATAGGGGAATTGGTTTGTGTTTCTGTTTTCTCAATTGCGGAAACCGATAAATTATGTAAAGGAAAGCAATAAAACTAACCTAGACATGGATTCAAGAAAGCAATAAAAGCATGAAATCAAATAAAGCAATTAAAAGCAATGAAGGAGAAACTAGAGTTGACAATGAAATTGGGGCAAAAAAATTATACATTTGATGAACAATCTTCAATAAATCTTCAATCTAACTTAGATTTCCCCGAACAAACAAGAAATCATGAATTGGATTACCAAGGATCCCTAAATTCTCACTAGAAGTAGAATTGGTAACCCTTGACCCTCCTCCTCACTAAAAGTGGATTAGGTGTTACTAGCACTAGAAAGCTTGGAAAACAAGTCAACAATGGCAATCAAGAGAGAGAGAGAGAGAGAGAGAGAGAGAGAGAGAGAGAGAGAGAGAGAGAGAGGAAGAGAGAGAAAGCTTGTAAAACGTCAATGGAAACTTGCTTGAATGGAGAAAGCTTGAAGAAAGTTTGAATACAATTGCTAGAATCAAAGAAAGCTTGAAGAACAAGTGAAAGCTTGAAGAAAGATTAAAGAAAGCAATTAAATTTACTCTAATCCTACTCCTAATATATTAAAACTACCTGATAATAGTGTTGAATACAGGTGAGTATTTATAGAAGGAAAGAAATTACAAGCCAAACCCTAAAATTAACACAGCAGCACGCGCGAATTATCTCTGCAGATTTCAGAGTCACTCACTGACTCCGGCGAGTCAATCACTCACTCGGGCGAGTTGGCATTCTGGCCACCGTCATCCGTCGCTCGTGCAACAGTTGTTGCGGGAAGATTTCTTCAATCAGCAAAGCTTCGCGAGCGAGTCATTCTTGGTCGCGGGCGTGACCACCGTCCGCCCAGCTTCATCCTTTGCTCGTTCAGCAACGGTCGTGATCGTGAAGCATTTGATCGCGGGCGCGACCGGTATCTGTCGCGGGCGAGTCAGAAGCAAACTTGGGCGTGATCGTGCATTGCTCGGCTGTCTCCTCCCCTTGTTTTGGCGATGTGTTGGCGCCTAGAACAAAGTCATGGGCGAGTCGCTTTCTCACTCGGGTATGAATCTTCTGTCCGGCACTTTCCTCTGCTTTGCTTCGGTTCTCGACTCGGGTCTCGGGTTGGCTCGGGAAATCGCTCGGGATTCCCTAAAAAGCCTCAGTTAAGCCCAAATTCCTTCTAATTCTTTATTTTCTTACAAAACACCAAATCATCATATCTAATATATATACAAGGGGCTAAAATAAGCAAAAGTACCCTATAAAAGAGATAAAATTCGGCTCGAAACAAGACAGAACAACTCATAATGCTAGAAGTAAACAACAGACAAACTGAATGTAAATTGGAAAACATGGAGAAAATAGAAATAACCGAGTGTTTGAAGTGGCGGAATCGATCTCTTCGTGTCACCCGAATCGATCTGCTTCGTATCCTTCAATCACTTACAATAATCTAAACTTCTAAAATTTAATGAAAAGAAACTATCTAAGAAACCACCCTAAAAACTCTTTAAAATATTCGATCAAACTTCGATGTTCTAAACGGCTGGCGGAGAAATTCTTTTATAACGCTCGATTAGGGCATTAGGCGCTGGCAGGGCTTCCTTGGGCGCTGGCAGTGTCTAGCCAAAATACCAACGTCTTCGCATCCGCACGCTGGCAGCGCTTGGAAAACATTGATATCGTCCGGAATTTCTTCAGCATCCGTTTTCCCTGCCAGAGGCGTTGGCAGCATCCCTTTGGGCGCTGGCAGTGTCTCCATTATCCGTCCAAAATCTTGGGCCGGACCTTGGCTGTTTGGGCCATTATTCCTTCATTCTTCTTCTCTTTCAACTTTCTTTCTAATTTCTTTATATTTTCTCCCTTATTCCATCAATTCTCCATGGTTTCAGTGTTTTTCTGATATTCCCTACAAAATGCACCAATCTCGCAACCAAGTGAAGAAATCACAGAAATTGGTATAAAAATATGGAATTCCGAGTATAAAAATCATGAAATACATGTGTATTGAGCCCTTAAAATACTATATAAAAATCACTTCTCAGATGCTTAATATAGTCATAGCCCAATCTGATGCAATAATGTTTACGCTTTGCTTGCAAAATCTGAAATAATGGAAGGAGAATATCTCAAACTTTGAGTAGTCTTCTCCAGTAGCAACTGGAATTTTGCTGCAGTTCACATGCCAAAACTGTTGTCCTCTTCAAATAAATGTTGTGAATCCATGTCACCCACAACAAATTTTTTAAGACATACCAGCTGCCAAATGAGTTTTCCTAATGCAGCTAAATTCCATGCAAGTGCATCACTTATATTCTAACCCCCTTTCTTTCCTATATAGGCAATAGGTAGTATAGGAGATTGGGAGGGCTTTGGAGTCTAAACCCCATAAGAAACTTTGACATAGCTTAACAATGGCATGTATGACACACTTTGGCAACACAAAAAGTTCCGCCCATTAAGTGTGTAAAGACATGAGAATGCTATTCATAAGCTCATTCCTTCCTGGGTATGTCAACTTCCTCACATCCCATCCTTTCAATCTGTTAGTCATCTTGTCCAACAACACTGCAGAATCATGTCTATTAAGCCTAAAAGGCTTAATTGGAACTCCAAGATAATGAAAAGGGAGGTTCTCCACTTTAACACTCACCTCTTCCCAAATCCCTTTCTTAATATCATCTGACACATTGGAGAAAATAACATCAGATTTATTTTTATTAGGAAGGATGCTAATTTTGATGTATGACTAGATTACACATCAAAGTGGGGGGACGTGAACAAGCCTAGGGTATAGGGTAGTTTACGAAAAGGCTAGGGTTTGCTAATGGAAAAGCTTGAATAAAGGTGGATAATTTTGGATAGTTCAAGAGAATCAAACTTGATACAAAGACACCACAAGTTGAATCCCTAGGGCTTTTTGTTCTTCAACCTAGTTACAGAAATACGTTCTAGGTTTAGGAACAAGCTCTACCTAACCACTTGAGTAGCCAATTCAAGATACAATAGTAGAAAGGAAAGAGAACACTCTCACATAAGCAAAGCTCCGTTTTTATATCATCATAATCGAAAAGTGTGTGTCTAGACTGATTACAAACCTCCCTATTTATACTAGACTAAGTCCTAATCCTATTAGGACATTATACTTGACGCCTAAGCAACCAAATCCACCTAGGAATTGGTTTTCCTAATCCTAACGGGATTAATTATAATAGTATGAATCCTTCTAGGACTTGCCTTTCCTAATCCGATTTGGATTAGTTACAAAATTAGCCAACCACAACAAGGATTCCTAAGCATAGCGTCCAAGCAACACTCTAGATGACTTCTAAACTCTTCTAGAACCTTCTAGACTATTATCGACTCTTCTAACTTGATGCCTAAGTTATTAGATATTACTTGGTATCACAAACAACTAATAATAATAAAATTACAATAATAAACTTGCTACTAAAGATTAAAACACCAAAAATGTGAACTTCAACTTGAAATGGTCAAAACTGTGAAATTCAACTTGGAAATGTCAAAACTGTGAAATTTATCGTGGAAATGTCAAAACTGTGAAATTCATCTTGGACTTGTACTTGGGCCTCCTTGGACGTGAACTTGGGCCTCTTTAGCTAGTTTGGATGTCCTTTATGAAGATAGAGCACGCCACATGAGTTGGCTTTGGACCTCCACAATAGTTATCTCTTCTAAGGCCCTGTCTACTTCCTTGTACACAAGTTGGGCCTCCTTAGTTGGGCTTGGCGTGGATGGTCCTCCATCATTCTCCATGAATCTTGGGTCTCCAAAGGTGAGCCCAAGGCTATGTGAATCTTTATCTCCTTCCATGAACCTAGGGTCCCCAAAGGTGAGAACCAGGCTAGGAAGATCTCCATCATTCTCCCCTTATTGTAAAGAGTTTGTCCTCAAACTCGGTTGAAAGAATTGGATCTTCTTATTGGGTGAGCAGGGCTGATCTCTTTCATTCTTCCCTGTTTGCAAAGAGTTTGCCCTCAAACTTAGTTGGATGAAGTGACTCTTTACGGGCATAGAGGTGATTTCCTTCTGGTTGAGCGTGAAGGTATAAGTATTTGTTTGCCCATCATGAGGTATGGTTTGATCAAACATCCATGGCCTGTCATGTAAGACGTTGCAAGCATCTATAGGTACAATTTCACAGCAGATTGAATCATGATACATGTTACCTATAGGGGATTACACCAAACTTCTTCTGGTCTCATGAATGCCGTCGTTTTGATGAACAATGGCCTCTCTTGGATCTTCTTGTTGTTCTTCTAACTCCACAAGATTTTCCTCATCATCATACTCATTAAAGATCAGAGGGAGATTAAAATCAACCTCTGGCTCATCTTTTAAACATTGAACTTCAAAAGGCGCAATAGGGACATTGCTAACTTCTGCAGCATCATCAACTTCTAGAGGGAGATTAAGATTAATCTCTGGTTCCTCTTGAACTTGATGTTCCTCCTCATGAACCAAGGGTGGTTCACGTGACTTCATGGAATAGTTATACCAAGCCATCTCAAATTGTAGCACCGCGAGTTCAAGGAGTTTAAACTCTCATCTCAATCTCATCTTTCTCCTTTTCTCCTTCCAAATCCATTCACTCTCTTGAGATGAAGGTTTGCTGGACCACATGCTTAAGGTTCTTTTGTGGGGGGGGGGGGGGGAAGGTTTGTATTTGGGGCGTTTAGGTTGCACTGGGGTGAAAACCTAAGTTCTGATACCAATTTCGATGTATAACTGGATCAAAGACTAGGGTTTGATCAATTACACATCAAAGTGGGGGGACGTGAACAAGCCTAGGGTATAGGATAGTTCACGAAAAGGCTAGGGTTTGCTAATGGAAAAGCTCAATAAAGATGGATAATTTGGGATAGTTCAAGAGAATCAAACTTGATATAGAGACACCACAAGTTGAATCCCTAGGGCTTCTTCTTCTTGAACCTATTACAGAAACACCTTCTAGGTTTAGGAACAAGCTCTGCCTAACCATTTGAATAGCCAATTCAAAATACAATAGTAGAAATGAAAGAGAAGACTCTCACATGAGCAAAGTTCCCTTTTTATATCATAATAATCAAAAAGTGTGTGTCTAGACTGATTACAAACCTTCCATATTTATACTAGACTAATTCCTAATCCTACTAGTTATAATATTATGAATCCTTTTAGGACTTGGCTTTCCTAATCCAAATTGGATTAATTATAAAATTAGCCAACCACAACTAGGATTTCTAAGCTTGGCGTCCAAGCAACATTCTAGACGACTTCTAGACTCTTCTAGAACCTTCTAAACTATTCTTGACTCTTCTAACTTTATGCCTAAGTTATTAGATATTACTTGGCATCACACACAACTAATAATAATAAAATTACAATAATAAACTTGCTACTAAAGATGAAAACACCAAAAATGTGAATTTCAACTTGAAATGGCCAAAACTGTGAAATTTGCCTTGGAAATGTCAAAACTGTGAAATTCATCTTGGACTTGTACTTGGGCCTCCTTGGACGTGAACTTGGGTCTCTTTAGCTAGTCTGGACGTCCTCTTGGAAGATAGAGCACACCACATGAGTTGGCCTTTGGGCCTCCATAATAGTTCTCTCTTCTAAGGCCCTCTCTACATCCTTGTACACAATTTGGGCCTCCTTAGTTGGGCTTGGCGTGCATGGTCCTCCATCATTCTCCATGAGTTTTTGGTCTCCAAAGGTGAGCCCAAGGCTATGTGAATCTCCATCTCCTTCCATGAACCTAAGGTCCCCAAAGGTGAGACCCAGGTTGGATAGATCTCCATCACTGCCACCAAAGAGAATTGTTGAGAGCATTGTACAGAATCTTCACACTCACCAGATTTCCATGGAAAAACATCAGTAAGTTATCCATGAAACAAAGATGAGTGAGTTTTAGCGGAGAACATAATTGATGAAATTGGAAATCAGAGGAAGAGACATGATGCTTGATCATTTTTTCCAAGTAATCCATAACTAAAACAAAAAGAATTGGTGACATTGGATCACCTTGACACAACTCTCTCCCACTTCTGAAGAACCCAGATAATGTTCCATTGAACTCCACCGAGAAGCTTGCCAACGAAACACATGTCATAATGCGATCTATAAAAGACTAAGGGAAATGTAGAGAAAGCAGTAGATTCCTCAGAAATCCCCAACCTACTGTATCGTAAGCCTTTTGTATGTCCTCTTTCAACAAGCAACTCGACTTTGCACTCTTTCTTTTGTAAAACAGCACCAAATCCTCAGGTATCATAATATTATGAAGAATAGAGCGACCTTCTACAAAAGCTGCTTGGAACAAATCCACCAAAGCACCTAAGACCTCTTGTATTCTGTTGCATATGATTTTTGTGATCACTTTGTAGATGATATTACAACATGGATAGGTCGAAGATGATACACCTCCATAGGATTGTTCACCTTTGGAATCATAGCAAGAAGGGTTGAGTTTACCTCACCAAGAAGCTTTCCAGTGTTGAAGAAATTCTTGACTGCTTGGATCAGATCTGCACCCACTATATTCCAAGTGGACTTAAAAAAACAAGCGTTGTACCGATCCGGACCCGGACTCTTTGTACCATCCATAGCAAAAATGATTTCCTTGATTTCTTTATCCGAAATAAGACTTAGAAGTTGGCTTGCATCTAGATGTTTGCCTTTTGTTATAGTAGTAAAATCGACTTTACCCAAACATGGTTTCTTAGCAAAGAAATTCTTAAAGTGATCAGCTCAAAAATTATCAATGTCCTCTTCATCCTGCAAAATATCACCCTCATTATTCTTCAATGACAATACACGATTTTGATATTGTCGTACCTTCAACATAGAATAGAAGAACGCATAATTCTAATCTCCCTGTTTCAACCAATTCGCTTTTGACTTTTGTGTCTTCAGTTGCATAGCAGAACTCAGAGAAGCCTGATATTTCAATTTTGCATTCTCTACATTCATCCTCAATTCTGAATTCCCATGATCAATCATAAAAGATTCTTGGAAATTAGACATTGATTCATAATCCTGCTGAGATTGCTTACAAATGTCCCCATAAGATGATTAATGTAACTTTGATAATGGGCCCTTCAGAAGTTTCAGTTTAGAGACCAAAGAAAACATTGGGGAACCACTGACCTTCGTCTTCCAAATCTCAGATACTAAAGCAAAAAGTTCAGAATAATCCACCCACATATTACAAAACATAAATATTCTTTTGTACACTTTAACCTTGTCACTAAAGGATATAACAAGGGGTAAATGGTCTAAAATACCTTGAGGCAGTCCAGAGAGATATATTGCTTCAAAGACGACTAGGCCATATGCATTGATTTATACACAATCAATACAAGAAAAAAATTACCAAGTGTACCTCAATCCCGAATCCTTCACTTCACATATCTGATAGCCATTAGAAATTGACGGAAGTTAATAAGTTCCTCAACTGTAACCAAATTACCTCCAATTCTGTCATCAAACTCTAACACATGATAGAAATCTCCTATTATTAACCGAGGATCACAACAAACACAACTATATTCGTTAATTCTTCCAAAAGTAAACTCCTGACACTCAAATCATTATCACCACAAACAAATGAGATCAAAAAAGACTGTTGACGCACCATTATCTAAAAGTGAATGAATTGAGCATGAACCACCAAAGGTTGAACACTAATACCTCCAGGCCAAAGAACCCAAATTCTACTACGCATCAATTGAGTAGCAATGTGAATCAGGTTCCACCCTTGACAGAAAGTATCCCGAATTTATCACACATATCAAATGCAACATTTATCTCCATCAAACCAATGACATCGAAATTATTCATAGACAGGAAATGTTTCAAACCTTCATTTTTTCTCGGGCCATTAAGCCCCCTTACAATCCACGAGAGTAACTTATCCATGATCATTGCCCGAGTCAGTGCAGGGATTAACACTACACTTAACCAAACCGAATTCTAGGATGGGAGATATGGTGATAGGCCAAGACTCCACAACAACAATAGGAGTATTCGGCCTTGTAATCCCTTTTTTAGGCACTACTGTACTTGAGTTGGCATTCACAGTATCAGACTTGGAACCAATGACCCCTTCACTTTGATTCTCTGTCTGACCTTCCTTGCTTTGGCTTCTTCTTTCTACATGCGTCTGCACGATGGCCATAATATTTTTATTCTGTACACCTTCGTAGCCTCCATTCATATTCAACTTTCTGAGTATAAAGAAACCTCTCTTCATCAATCAATGGAACAGTGTCAGGAAAAAGATGTCCAATGTCCATTTTAATTAGAATACAAGCAAACCTCATCATAGATGTATCCTTGGTAACCGCATCAGCCAAAAAAGGCTCTCCCAATAAGCTTCCTATCTTGCTCAGCCTATCCCTACTACAAAATTTCCAATTCAGTATAGGAAAACGAATCCAAATAGGAACAGTGAATTCCTTTTCAGGAGTAACCGATTCACCTAAACCCCAAGCTTTCATCAATAACGGTTTCTTGTCAAAATAAATAACATGTCTGCCTAGAACCCTATCCCTAGCTTCTACAGAGGAAAATCGAAAAATGAAAGTCCCCTCTCGACGCCAAACAATCTTGTCCAGACCCTCCTTTCCTAACATTCTCTTCACAAATAATTTTACTTTAGATTCAATGTTATCATATGAAAATTTCTGAGTTAAGACACCGTCTACATTCAAAGGAGGAATGGATGATAAAGGCAAGGTGTTGACACCTAAATCATCTGGAGAATCCTCATTCGGCTGAGAAATGTCTACAGAACCTGCATCAGGTGACTGAAAATCTGGATTATCTACTCCCATTGTGATAAGGTACATACAAATTATTACAAATATAGAAATAACAACATCAAACAAAAGTATGACATGATAAGGTGTTGAAATGAAAAATTCCTATAAGTCGAGTAACAATGAACATTGAAAGAATAATGCTAAATCGTGTTTTATTTCTTACACATGTTGTTTGAGTTTATCATTTATCTAGTGATATAATTACATGAAACAAATTATATATATTAAATATTGTGTGAAGGACACTTGCACATTTTGACGAATTCTTTTGCCCGACTTGTATGTGAAATATTTGTTCCTCCCAGTCTTGAGAATATGAAATGATAAGCTTAAATGGATTTATTTTTCATTATCAATCTATCATTCCCATAATACTCCATCTGCTTCTAATTATAGGTATGGTGGAATATTACGAAAATTCTAGTTAATAAAAATATTAACCAAAATATAGTAATTAATGTTGCATTGTAAATTTGTAACTGTAAAGTGACCGCCTAATAAAGATATTGGAAATTAAAAGGTTAGTCAAAGTAATAGATATTAAGGAAATTAAGGAGGACAAAAGTATATGATGAATTATTACATAAACAGGTTGTAGACAACCTTTAGATAGAGACGTAGAGAACATACCTAATGTTTAGACATGTGTTATGCACCGTGAAATGGCATGCATATACAACTAAAGTTCTATATGATTTCAATTTTAAACTTCACCACATCTCGACTTGGAAAATAAATTTTTGTGGCCTCAATAACAAAAAGGCTATTTATAACATCATTGATTTCCAAAGCACAACAAAAATATACATCATAAATACCCAGAGTACATGAACACCAAATGCTTCTGCTCATAGTCTAAGTTCTTTTACATTTTACCTCTAAGTTTAAGCAAATAATTAAAGCCTAAGTAAAATGCACTACATATATGCATGAAATTGCTAATTAATGAAATTGTTGCCCGTGACTGAATATATATGGCGTATCCCTATGCCCTAGGTGGACTCTTAATCAAACGAATTGTCTACATAATCAAAGAGAAAAAAAAATCAAAAAGTTCAATATGAAGAAAAAAAAAAACAAAAGGCTCAATTCAAAACCAAGCTTTAAAGAACCCATTGAATTGAAGACAAAAATAATGAAAATAAAGTTTTACTCACATTAATGGTATTCTCATACTCTTCATACAAACATGTAGCGACAAAATGAACTAATTAGTCTATTTGAGCCAGCCAACTAAATTGATTCAAACCAAGAAACATTGAAATTAGCTTTATTAGTCTAAAACTCAAGCTCGTCTTAACATATGCGTTCAACCTGGCTCAAACTTGGCTCAAGTCCATCTTAAGCCAAACTTGGACTAAGCCATCAACAATCACCTAAGCCTGCTGTTAATGATGCAGTGTGTGTAGCCAAACTCTCTCTCCCTTTTCGTTTCCTCCCGCCTTGAACAAACAGACAAAAACCGAAGCATCTAACAACCTAGAAAGCTAACAATGATAAAAGAAAAATAACCACAATTGGTTAATTTTCCCGTGGATCAAAATTGTAAAACCAAGAAGAGGTAAACATATGAAATGAATATAAGACCCCCTTGTTTATATCGGCAATGAACACAAATTACACATTTAGAGTACACTACTCAAACTCTCCATGAAACCTTACCTTCATAGAACACTATAATTGAATTCACTTATATGAGTATATTTGCATAATGATATAAAATTAATTGGACACTAATATAAGATTAATTGCATAAATAATTTCTAACCACTGCATATTATAAGAGACCTAACCAGAAGAATGTGTGAAACATTATCGTGTTGGAAAACAAAGGGTTCAATCAAGGTTGCGGGAAGGACACCAATGTGAGTCGTGGGCAAAGATTACGGCTCAACCTTGGTGCTAATATATTATGTCGATCGCTCCCCAAGGTTAACTCAGACAACCGTACATGTTGCAGTGCAATGGGTTTGTATGCCCGATTTTGTCGTTCTCTCTCAAGGAGTTGGGGCTTCTAATCCTAACAGCCTATTTCGTCACATACTAGGTTTAAGGTTCATCATCATTCAAGAGAGGTTGGTTAAGAAAATAAGAAAACCAATCAAAATCACACGAAGGAAGAAAAGGGTTTCGGGGATTTTAGGCAATCAAAGGATTCATGGTTATGTGAGTTTTGTGGTTAGGACCTAGATGGAAACTCCGTTAGAAAAGGCCAATCGAACTCCCTTTTTCGAGGGTAGTCCGGATTAACTACCTCAAAGTCCACCATGGACTCGAAGGGTTAGAATAACGGAGTTCCCTAGCTAACCTCTTTCCCACGTTCATGTGCGAGTGCTAGCTATCCCGTCCTTATCCGTCCATTAACAAGTGATTAGTGAATTAGAGAGTTTTCGATCCCTAATTCACCCCACTTGAAAGAAGGAATAAGGCGAGAATTACGTTTCTTTTACTAATCACTCACTAAAACACTAACCCCTATAACTAATCATCCAATAGAACCTTAATCACCCCTTTAACGCGAAAGAACCCTAGCCACCAATCATATTAGGCAGCAAAAACAAACTAATAAAAACCCTAAACCCTAAAGACATTACCCTTGACTCAAGGCCAAACCCTAATAAACCGTAAAACAAACCCTAAACAAAAAGCCTAATAAAAACACTCAACCTGACCAAAGACTATCTCAGAACCCTAACAAAACCTTAACTAACAGAACTGACCCTAGCAAACCCAAACCCTAATTGGACACTAACAGATCCAAATGAACCCTAATAAAACCGTAGCAACACATTCTGACCCTGCTTACAAAAACTTGACCAAAACCCTTCCTAATACTCAATTGACAAAGGCAAAGAGAAAGAAGAAAAGAGAAGAAGAACTAAGACCTAACTCTACTACCTTTACCGAATAAGGGGACGAAAGAAAGGAAAAGAGAGAGACGGACAGATTCAGAAGATAAAGAGAGAAAGGGAAACTAATTCATCCATCAAGATCAGAATTAAACATCAAAACACAATTAAAACAGGCCAACAAGAGTAAACAATCACACCGATGCAAAACCAAAAATCAAACAAAGTACCGAGAAAAATCAAACCAACACCAAATTACCACACTAACATCAAGATCAAACTAAATCAAACACCATCAATCACACATGAGGCAGAGAAGAGCATGAAAATGAGACAAAGAAGAGAAGAAAGGAGAAGGAGAATACCTGCTGGTCTTGACCGAAACATGTGAGAAAGAAAACAGAGGAAACGATTAAAACAAGGCATATCAAAACAAAACATCAAATAAACTGAGATCGAAGCCAATTACAGAATCCATTGTCATTCATCACAAGGAAGCTAAACTAAGAACAATCCTTCACAAATTCAAAACCAACCAAGATACTACCATCAAACATTCCCAGATTCGAAACCCAATACATTCAAGAACTAATCATCAAGATCCCATATTCAAATAGAGAATAAACATCAATAAATATAACCTAATCCTAACTCTAAGATGGAGCCTTTGGGGCATCACATTCTCCTCAACCAACCATGAAGCTTCCAATCGGCTCTTCTCTCCCTTTTATAGTCGAACTCCAAACTTCCCTTTCAATCTCGACCCTTCGATCCTTCTCAATCTGAACGACCAAGACGAATTTTGACGGTTATAGATGAGGATCATGGTGTATGCGCGTTGCTCTTCTTCAACTAAATCTGCAACAAACAATGGGAGGAACTAAGTGGGAGATGGAGATATATCACGAGATAATGGGAAAGACAAGAGAAGAAGAAAAGATGAGATGAAATGAGATGAAGAGAAGAGAGAAGAAGAGAGAAGGAGTTCGAGTTGGTTATGGATGTGGGTGCTTCGGTGGTGTGCTGCGCAAATGAGAAGGAGAAATAGAGAGGAAGTGAGGGTGAAAGGGACTGGGAAAAGAAAGAAGGATGAGGGGGGACTAATTAGATTAGGGTTTTGGAAATGGGTTATATTCGGCGAAGAGATGGGGGAAAACGGGAAGGGTAAATGGGTTAGGGTCACGGGTTAGCTGGGTTGAGGGTTTGGGGCTGTAGAGAATGTTGGCCGAATAAGGGAGGAATTGGAGGGGAATTTGGGTTTGTTTTAGGGTAGATTTAGGATTAGAACTAGGTTTTTATTTTATTTCTAATTTATTACTTTTTTACTTCATTTTAGTGACAAAAACAACTAAAATAATAAAAATACATAAAATCTAATAAAATTGCATAAATGAGTAAAAATATTATAAAAAGTGTAATTTAATTATTAAATACAAGCCAAAAGTCAGATAATAGAGGGGGAAAATCATGCAAAATACGGATTAAACACCCCCCTCACTCATGGCCAAGCGTTTGGAGTCTGCAAATCTGTTTGCCTAAAATGAAAAGAGAGGACATGAGAAAAGAGATTTTTCTGTGTCGGTGTTTCATAACAGTTAAAACAAATATAACATTAATAGGGAAAAACTATCTGTTGAGGAAGAAGAAACTAAACGGACAAGTGGTATTATCGAGGGCAAAAATCAATGAGCAAATAAATGAAAGGCGAAATACCCGAAAGAATTATTGAAAGAAATCCATTAAGTCAAAACCGAATGGTTAGTTACGAAAACAAATCCGAAAGATTTTCCCAAAAAAAATCAACCCAAAAAGATAAGAAAAAGCCCACAACACAAGTCACGCCCAGCTCGGACCGCCCAGACGGACGACGGCGACGACAATGCGCACATATGTGGAGTACCAAACCATACCCTCCTCCATATAACCCATTGCCAAGTCAATACAACACAAGGAAGAAAAATGAGATATATAAACCAACTCTAGTTCTTGAAATCAACTTCGCGTATTGAGATGGTCGCTATTGTTATTGGTAGGGTTATTTTCAGATCCATATGGTCTAGTTCTTGTAAGAGTCCGGACCGTATGTCTCGGTTGTGTATCTTGGAGACCTTCCTGCTAAGAGCACCAGCGACAACGTTGGCCTTTCCGGGGTGGTATTGAATGTCAAAGTCATATAATCCTTGATCAATTCCAGTGCCACCTCCACTGTTAGAGGTTTAATTCCTTCTGGGTGAAAGGCTATTTGAGGCTTTTATTGTCCGTATATACCCGATTTGGTCCCTCGTACAGGTAGTGTTGCCAAATTTTCAATGCAAAAACAACTATTACTTGCTCAAGGTTGTGTATGGTGTAGTTTTGCTCATATGGATTTAACTGTCGGGAGGCATATGTGATGAGTTTTCTGTCATACGTAAGGACACACCTTAACCCGTGGTACAAGGCGTCACTATAAACGCCTTACCTCTTCGTTGGATTTGGTAAATCCAGAACCAGTGCAATGGTTAGCTTCTATTTTAGAGTCTCGAAAGCTTCCTGGCACGCCTATATCCATTTGAATTATTAGCTTGCTTTAAGTAGTTGAGTTAAAAGCTTGGTTATTTTGGCGAAGTTTTCCACTAACCACCGATAGTAGCTATCTAAACCTTGGAAGGTTTGACCTAATTTACAATCTTTTGTGGCCGCCACTCTAAAACAACTTGTATCTTTTGGGATCTACACTTGTTCCTTGCTTGTTGATAACGTGCCATAGAAAGGATACCTTACTCAACTAAAACTCACACTTGGAGAATTTGGCATAGAGGTGGTCTTAGTTGAGAGTCTATCGTACCTCCCTCAGGTGAGTTTCGTGTCCCTGGGACTCTTTGGAGTAGACTAGGATGTGATCAATGAACGCTACTATGAACCGATCGAGGAACTTACTGAACACCTGATCTATCAAGTCCATGAAGGCAGCCAGGGCATTCTTTAGCCCAAAGAACTTACCAGGAACTCATAACGGTCATAACGGGTGCAGAAGGCAGTCTTGTTGGCATATGATGCCTTGATACAGAGTTGATGATATCCCGATCTCAAATTAATCTTCGAGAATACGCTAATCGACGAGGTCGTCAATGCAGGGGAGTGGATATCTATTCTTGGCTGTTACCTCATTAAGTTTGCGATAGTCAATGCAAATCCGCAAGCTCCCATCCTTCTTTTTAATAAAAAAACTGGAGCTCCTTAGGGAGATATAATGGTTCTAATGTATCCTTTGCTTAGCATTTGTTCTAGTTGCAACTTTAGCTCGCTCAACTCTGTGGCCGACATCCGAAATGGAGCGTTGGATATAGGCGCGGCCCCAAGTACTAGGTCAATTTGGAATTCGACTTCCAAGGGAGGTACTAATTCATTTCTTAAGCTTTGTAATTCAATTAAGTTGGAGAAGTTCCTAACTTTAGTCTAGTTTATGGTCATTTTTTAGATTACCTCAACCTTGCATTAATAATTACAGATTTCAACAAAACCAAATTGTGGTCATCACTGTTCACATGCAATAATCCAGTTTTTACGGTCCATAACAAAAAATCCATAACTAATTCACTTCTTAAGCATTGGGAATATTTTTTGAGTTCCTCAAACTTGCATGCGTTAATACAAATATTAACAAAATCAAATTGTGATCATCATTGTTCACATGCAGTAATCCAATTTTAAAGGTCCATAATAAAAAAATCCATAACAAATTCATTTTAAAGTTGTTGATTCAAGTTGGACAAGTTCCTAAATGTTGACTAGTGGATGGACGACCAAATGTAACATCCCTCTTCCCTAATAAGAGGAATTACATTGCCAGGGCCTCAAATAAAGCCCGTAAGGCTAACTTAACAGGAAAGACATAATTCCCTTCGTTGTTTTTTTTTTTCTTTTTTTAACTGGGAAAAATTCGGCAGAGCTTCCCCTGTAATATGGACTAACCCAAAAGGTAATACCAAGAACTCATAATGCCCATATCGAGTCCTAAAAGATGTTTTTGGTACGTCTTCCTTCTTGATTTTAAGCTGATGGTAACCCGACCTCAAATCAATTTTGGAAAATACCGTGGATCCTATCAATTGTTCAAGTCATCTATTCCGGGTAGGGGGTATTTGTTCTTAATGGTCACTTATTCAACTTGCGATAGTCAATACATAACCTCAAGCTTCCATCCTTAACAAAAAGCACTGGACCTCCCCAAGGTGAGACACTAGGTTTTATGAGGCCTTTATCTAACGATTCTTGTAACTGGACCTTCATCTCAACCAATTCTGCAGGTGCCATTCGATAAGGGGTTTTAGATATTGGGGTAGTCCCTAGTATGAGATCGATCGAAAATTCGACTTCTTGATCTAGAGGTAGACCAGGTACTTCTTGGAATACTCTGGGATATTCATTCACTACTAGAATGCTTCCTATACCAAGTTCTATAGGTTTACTAGTTTGCACTGCACATAAATAACCTTCACATCCTCGCCTCACCCATTTGAAGGCTTTCATCGCAGACACAATTGGTATTGGTTTAATTTTTAGAGTACCTCAAACTTGCATGCATTAATACAAATTTTAACAAAACCGAATTGTTATACAACCAAAACACACATGCAAGCAGGTTCCACTTAGTAACCTATAACTTTCATTAAATTCAAGTTTTTGCCAAACAAATTTTGTACTAATTTTTGTTAAATTTGATGCTTCAAATTTTGTTCACGCAACATTTGAAGAAGAGGTTTGAAAAGGTTAGAAAAATTGTGCCTTAGCTGGGGTGGGGTGGTTACTCGTGTATGTGTAGCGATTTTACATATAATGTTTTGCTTTGGATTTTTGCTTGGTTATATCGTACTTCTTGTAGTTGCTCTTTGGACAGGAAATTCATCCTCCCAAAGTCTAGATACAGATGGAAATGAGCCCCGATTTCACCCCTTTTAGAAGTCCCTTAAGGTCCCTTAACTAGCTTAAAGTGTTCTCCTTTCTTCTTCCTTCACCTGGTGTTCATTTTTTCTCAACATGTGTGTTGTTTAGAGAGGTTGTAGCTGACAGGAATGATGAATAATGGTTTTAGTGTGAGAAAGAGAGGAAGAATTGGTGGGTTAGGGAGAGGGGGAGATGGAGTGGATTTGTGATCTTATAATAACTTGTGGCTTTTTTATGGTGGTGTAGTGTATGAGGGAGAATGTAAGGCATATTTGCTGCATGCTTCAAGTCCCTAGGACCTTCATTTCACTTCCTCATACATGGGAATTGTTTAGGAATAATTGCCATGCAAGGGACTAGTCTCGTCAATCCTTTACGTTGGATGCTAAAGTGGATTTTTATTATATCATAATGCATGTAATGGGTTTGATCGTTGGTTGATTTACCCATAATTAAGGACCGAAAAGTTTTGGGGTTTAATGTGAAATTCTTATGTTTGTCGGATGTTATGTCAATCAAGTTTGGTGTTAAGTGTCGATATCGGCCAAGTTTTAGGTTCGATGGCTCGAACCCCTTTAATTCCCCCTAAAGGTTTTGACCACTATTCCTGTAATTGATAGGTTCTCCGCAAGTGTACAGGTGCAGTATAGTATCAAGGTCGTCTCTCAGAGACTTGTGTCAACTACGTACTAAACTAGTTCACTACAAAGGATGCTAGGTCGTCCAAAGTGTTTGTGAATAAGAGATTTAATAAAGAAAAAAAAAGAAAAGATATAATCTTTAAGAATTCTAACAGGTAATTTAGGGAGTTTAGGGGAGCCCACTCTAGTTAATTGATTGATTAGGAGGTGATTTCAATGTAAGGTAATATTGATAGTGTCGGGGTCTATAATCTTTATAGCACCTATCACAACAATCTTTCGATCCAAAGTGAGTTACAGTGATTAAACTAAACACCTATTCTCATGGCTATTTAATTCAATCAAAGATGGGAACTTATTATAACACGACTCTAAGCATGAGCACATTATTTCTAACTGTTTTCTATGCCTATTCAATCTTCGTTTATCCAATTCAAAATAACAATCTTTTAGCATGATATTAAGAATCTAAACCAAGTAAAAGATGGCCAATGAATTACTATGACATACGAAACACGAACAGTAAACAACCGTATTAAAACCTAAAACCGAAATCACACACCATAAATCAATCAAGAGACATCAAATTTATCCCCTAAACGAGAAATTTAGCTATTTATAATAATAAAACTAACAAAATAGTAACGAAATCTAAATTGCGAAACATAATGAAAATAGAAAATAAAAAGAACATCTGAGTCGTCGAATTCGATCTCTTCGTGTCACTCAATTCGATCTCCTTCTCCTCCTCTTCTGTTCCTAATCTACTAGAACGACTCCACAAAGGAAGGAAACTACAATGAAAACCGAAGAACTAAAGTCTGATGTGAAAATACTCAATTGAGTTGTCCCCGTAGAAACGACGATGCGTTACTTTTATAGGCGGTGGCAGAGACGCGGCCAGTAGGTAAGTACACGCTGCCAGCGTCTCTAACTTTCACTTTATGGCGACAGTTTCTGCACAAGGCACCGCCAGTGGTGGGTGCTGCGCGGCTGCTAGTTCGAGGCTAGGTGCTGCTAGTGGTGTGCAAACCGCTACTAGCGACTCTCTTTCACCATGGAAGCTACTGGTGCCGCTGCTAGCTGGTGGAGCTCTTCTCTCGGTTGCTTGTTTCGCAAACGACGCTGCTGGCTGTTGTTAGCCACTAGCAGCGGCTGGTGGAGTGGCTAAATGTTGTGGGCAGCGGCTGCTCTCTTGAAGATGGGCTGCTTGCGGGTCCTTGCTGTTGCCGCTGCTAGCGTCCACACGTGCCGAGCGTTTTTCCCCTCTTCTTTTGAGTGCTATTCTTGCTCTTTTTCTCATCTTCTCCTTTCTTATCCCTTTTCTTCATTATTTCACTTGCTTTGAATGGGATTCTATTAAATTCTGCAAAAATATCTCAATCTCTTATCCAAGTGAAGAAAATCATGGAAATTGATATGAAAATACTAGATTAAGTTACAAAATTAGCTAAAGCATACAAGTTAAAGACCTAATAAAAACTACAAAATACACACTTATCGATAATACAGTTAGTTAGGTATTACATTTTGGTCTTCCCATCCCACAGTTTCAACAATCCTTTCCTTGATACTTAGCCAAGGAAAGGGATGGTTTTGTAGACACCGAAAATGTGTCAGGCAGATTTTAGCTTAACCCGGGATCGAGATGTTGAAGCTCGAGCAGATTTACATTTTGGGCTAAAACGGAAGGACGGCGCGGATTTCTGTTTTGGGCCTAAAAGAAGAGGGTTGGCGCGGATTTTGGAATTTGGGCCAAAATGGTTGGGCTGGCGCGGATTTACGGTTTTTTGGGCCAAAATAATTGGGGTCTGCGCGGATTTAGCCTTTGGGCCAAAATCGGTGGGTCGGCGCGGATTTGTGTAATTTTTGGGCCAAGATGTGCATCTCACGCGGATCCGGACCTTGAACCATACCCGACCCATATTGCAAATCGGACCCGGATTCGGGCATAACCTGCGATCCGCGGATTTGCTCCCGGGTTGACCCATCGATCGGGCGCGATTTGGTCAAAAAGAAATCGCAGCGATTTACCAAACCAATCTGGGCGCTGCATGAGAGTGGCGCGGATTTGATAGTAACCGGCCAACCGTCGCCAACCGTCGCCAACCGCTGCTAATTTCTGGAGTTTATTTAAGGATCTGCGCGGATCCGGATGGGGGGGTTGGCAATTTTTGATCTTGGGGTTGGCAATTTTTTGATCTTGGGGTTGGCATTTTTTTGGTATTCGGGGAAGGGATTTTTCTGAGCAAACACAGACTCAACCTAGGCGAAGTTTAAGGAAATCCGCGCGGATTTCCTTGTCGGGTCCTTCTCAGCCACCTCGGGTTCCGACGCACACCCAGCCTGAATTTGCTTCCGGCGACCCATTTTCCACCAAATCTGCGCGGATTCTCGGTATAATCCGCTTCACTTCATTCGTTTAATTTAGTTTTTTTTTGTTGTTGGTTTAAGAGAAAGTTGTAACAATGTAGCTAATACGCCCCGCCCGCTGTAATTTTAGTTTTTTTTTCTTTTTTATTTTTTATGTGCTGAACTCTTTTTTTTTCTTTTCGTTAATTGCATGATGTTTCTTTCAATTCGGTGACAACTTCGTTTTTTTTCTTTTTCTTTTCTTTCAAAAATGTAACCCGACTTAGTAAAGGCCGTTTCGGCGGGCGGTGCAAGGGCATCCCCCTACACCGACTTCTTTACCCCCGGACCCGAGTTCTGGTTCGAGACCGGAGTCATTATTTTCTTGTTTTGTTAATTTTTTCAAAGTTAACTGGCAACTCCTCCATTTTTACGGTATCCGCATTAAACTGACTTTCACTTTTTTCTTTTCGATGCATATTGGTTACCGGTGCCGTTTGAACACCCGGATGGAAGCCACCATGGTACTACTGGAGCTTGGATCCGCGCGGATCTTCACCCAGTAGGCCAATGGAGGTTCCCGTCTGTGGTTCAAATGGGCCGGAGCGGAAAATAATAAATTTTGGCCTAGATAGACCTAGAATCCGCGCGGATTCTATGATTTGTTTTGGCCCATTTTTTTTTTCTCGAAAATCTTTATGCGTTTCAAAGATCAAGAATGGTTGCGTTGAATCGGATTACCGTAATACGAAAATTCTTTTTTTTTAAAATTTCCTTAAAATCGCCCCTTAAGAAAAATAAGCAACCCTACGTCGAATCGACCTTCCGTGGGGGACCGTGCCCTCCGAGGGCCGCGGGCCCTACAGTGGCGACTCCACTGGGGACTTATAAGAGGGTAAAAACTTGAAGAGTCGGGTTTAGTTTTTTTTTAAAAAAAAACTTGTCACGTTTTTTTACTTTAAGCATCATTTGCATCTCACGGGCCTTCCCCTTCGTCGGGCATACAAGGTACCGTTTAGGAAATCCTTACTTACCATTTTGGGAAAGACATTAACCATTCAACTCAGGTGGGTCCATTTAGACTTTCACCGAGCCGGTGGTTGTTTTTCCCCTTCGTGCCATACTCCTTAATCCACTTGATTAAAAGGAGCAACCCGGGGGTATTAACCTTCCATGCACCCCATGGAGGCCAAATGCTCGGGACACGAGTTAGGAGGCGTTAGTAAATCGACCTTTAAACCTCAAACGTAGAGCTTTGGTTAGGATGGAACTACATTTGCATGCTACGTGTTCTTCCCCATCCTCAAACCCGAGACCATGCAGTAGTGCTTAGAGAAATTCAAAAATAAAGTCTTCTTGGGTCTTTTGTTTTTGTGTCGGACCCCAATTTAGGCCCTAAGAGGCTGAGCCCGTAAATCCGCGGATTTACGTTGAGCTCATCACGCGTGCCTAAATTGAGGGAAATCAGTGTCTGGGTCTAGAATTTGGCCCACATAGACATGCACTGTGAATCCGCGATTCCGTTGGTCACGGTCATATGTGGTCCAAATTCTTCCAGTTTTTTTTGTTTCTTTTTTATGCTTCACCGAATTTATGCCCGGTAGCGGGTTTGAGCCCAGAAATCCGCGCGGATTTCTGTTGACTTTAGTCGCTAGCAGGCTTAAATCGAGTGGTCTATGTGTGGTTTTTTTTTTCTCTTTTCTTTTCTTCGTCTTTTGTTTTTTTGTGTGTTACCTTGATTTAGGTTTGGCAGTGATCTTGAGCCCAACAAATCCGCGTAGACCTCACTGGGTTTATACCCAGAAGATCCGCGCGGATTCATGAGGCTCGGTGCCTACTGGACCCAAATTTAGGTTGTTCGGGGTTCTGTTTGAGTTTTTTTTCTTTCTTTTCCTTTCTTCTTGCCTTTTTGCATAAGGTTTTTGTGTTTTGGGTCAGAAATACATTTGGGCTGTCTAAAGTCGTTGGGCCTCATGAGATCCACGCGGATTTTGTGAGCGGGCTCACCCTTTGGGTAGTCCAAATGAGTTTCTAGTTCGTTTAGTCCGCTAGATTAATATGTTTAACCCTTATGAGAGGCCTGAGTTCTTTCTGGATTCGGTCCGATAAGGTTTAAACATGTTATTTCGCGCCTGAGTCAGCATTCTGCATAAGAGTTTTATTTGGGCTTCGCATATAGTCTCGAGCCTTAGTTCGATTATTCGGAGTTCAAATAGAATTCTTCATCCATTGCATGTTGTGTCTTTAGGAGGGTGTTGAGCTGAGTCTTTGAATTCCTCCACCTTTTCAGGACAGGATAGGTTGGTTTCGGGTTTATCAACGGGACGAAACCGGGCGTTTGGAAACCTTCGATATTCATTACGACAGTAACGAAGACCGAGTATCATCTGAGGTGACCAATCCAGAGGCGACTGACGAAGGGACATCTGAGGGAGTAGTTGAGAGTTTAGTGATTGATCCATCTGAAACCATGTCAAACCCAAATGATGACGGCAGCGGAGGTCAACCACACAGTGATGCAGGAGGAAGCGTCCACCACCACCACCAACATCGACTTGGAGCAATTAACCAATGTGATTCTAAACATGCAAGTTTCGATGAACGCTCAGCTAGAGGCACAGAACCAGAGAATCGACGCTGTTATCCATGCCATGGAGGAAGCAAAGAACTCAAATGTGAAGAATCCTCCCATGGGGGAGGTCGATCAATCTGGCAGGGAGAAGGATGGATCAGTCCACGGGGTCTCAAATTCGAGACTAGATCGCATCGAGCAGATGTTGAAGGAATCTACTTTGTTCAACAACCAATTTATGGACGATGTCGGTTTTACACTGGTGCCTCGGGGAAGGCTTCCCCCTAAGTTCAACATGCCAGACATTAAGTTCCACGGTGTTGAGAGCCCTCATCAGCATGTGAGGAACTTTCTAGGGGCAATGACGTTAAAAGGGGTAGAGGAAGACATCTATCACATTATTTTTCCTTGGACTTTGGGACCTGATGTTATGAAGTGGTACAACACTCTCAGTCCAGCCAAGACTACACAATGGAGTTTGCTTTGCAAGGAGTTCTTACATCAGTACTCCTACAATGTAGACATGCCAGTCACTTTAAGGGACATGGAATTAGTGAAGCAAGAGGAGAAAGAATCTTTCTCTGACTACTTTGCTCGGTGGAGATCAAAGGCAGCTCAAATGGTGGACCGACCATCTGAAGAGCACCAAGTAGACATGCTTATTAGAAGTCTACAACCATCATACAACGCTCACTTGAGGTTTCAACCCCTTAAAGATTTTGCTACATTAAGACTGGCTGGGACTAAAATAGAAAGTGAGTTTGCTAAAGGAGTTACAACTGGGGGCTGGAAGAACACTTATACTAACAGAAAGTCGGCTGGCCCATCTGCATCCAACAACAAGGGGAACGAGGTGAATGCCCTACAACGCTACACCGAATACACCCCTATAGACACTGCGTACACTCAAGCTTTAGAGCGTCTCTTAAGCAAGGGAATGATTACTCTTCCCGACTTAAGGCCAGAACCAAAAGAGAAGCCACGGAATTGGGACGCCGGCAAGTTCTGCAAGTACCATAGGGCTCGAGGGCACGATACCGAACAGTGCTTTACTTTGAAGAACAGGATGGAAGAGATGTTTAGGTCCAAACAACTACCCTTACCAAGGCAAAGACAAAACCTAGCAACACAAACAATCCACTAGGTTCACTGCATATACACGCCGTGTTTGAGGAATGCGAATGGGATCCCTCGGATTTCATTACCGATGCAAAGAAGTCAACATACATCATGCATTACTTCACGGAGGGCCATGAGGTCAACGGTTTATGGGCTAGTGACGAGGAAGATGTCTATGGTGAGCCTCATGCTGAGAGGGCCACGGACAACTTTTGGGATTCTGATGGAGACGAGGACTTTTGGGGAACAGCAAAGTCTGGAGAGGCCAAAACTCCGGATGTTACTTTCCTAACAAGATCAGGACGCCATAATCATCAAGGAGGTCCTTCCCAAGTTCAATCTCAAGACAAGGGGAAGGAGAAGGTAGGAGAGGTAGTGATCCCCGTTCCGGAGGAGGATTCGATGTTAAAGCAGTTGAAGAGATTGAAGATGGATGTTACGGTATGGCAATTGTTGGCAGCTTCACAAAAGCACAGGCAAGCCCTGATCGAGGCTTTGAGCAAGTTGGAAGTATCACCCGAAACTACGCCCGAAGAAATAGTATCTTTTGTCACATCTGGCAGGAATACCATAACTTTTGGTGATGAGGATTTGCCTAAGGAAGGTCTTGCACACAACAAGGCCTTATACTTGACCGTGGGTTGTGCCAGTAAGGTGATACCCTTAGTATTGGTGGACAACGGATCTGCGGTGAACATCTGTCCATGGAGGACGGCACAGAAGCTGGGGATTCAATCCCACCAGCTCACCCAGCAGGCCATTCAACTTATGGCCTACGACAACACTCCTAGACGAATTTTGGGTTCAATTCTGTTACCGATTACTATGGATGCAATTTCTAACAATGTTGAGTTTCCAGTGTTGGATATTCTGACATCATTTAACCTTTTGTTAGGACGCCCTTGGTTGCACGCACAACAAGCGGTGTCATCTACCCTACATCAGAAGGTGAAGATGATGGTTAAGGGGCAGGTGGTAACAGTCAAAGGAGAGGAGTTAGCAGCTGTAATTACTTCAAAGAAACCTTTGATCGAGGTAGAACATAACTCCAAGGACGAGGAGTTCCACCATTTCGATATCGTAGCTACCTTGGAGAAGGAAGAAGCACCTTTGGACTTCGATCCTTATTCCAACAGGAAGGTGAACGCAATTTTGAAGCGACATGGATACTTTCCTGGGTTACCTTTGGGAAGAAGAGCTCAAGGGCCTACATCTTTTCCCTTGACTCAAGGAGGGAGCTACCACTTTGGTTTAGGCTACATTCCAACAGAGGAAGAGAGGAGATTAGCTAAGAAGGTTAGGAGAATTAAGAGAGGTGAGCCAATACCGCTTTATAGCATAAAGCCGTATCCACTCACGCTTAATGGCCAGTTCATGAGGGAAGGAGATCATTTCCCTTACTTTGGTTTTCCGGAGCCCTACTATTTGAAGAGCAAGGGCATCTTAGTTCCAGGTTTAGAGATCTTCAACGACTGCATGCTACTCAAAGAGGAATTGTTCACACCGGCAAGGGAGAACAGGACCCCACTAGAATGGACTCATCTAGCAGGGAGTAACATCTTTGGAATGTTGTTCGGTCAAGAAGCACAGCGAGAGGAGAAACTTGTGGAGGCGCTTTCCTTGGCCCTATCAAGCATGGATTTCGATCCTACTAAGCTCATCGCTACATGGGGTCAGGAAACCAAGCAAGTCACCTGGGTGTCGGCCAAAGGATACAAGGAGTTTGTGTTAGCTTTAGGAGAATCAGTGCTCGGGTCAGAGTATAGTGTCAATCCTGTTGTTGTTCCCTTTTCTGAGTCTGTCTTAGAGTCAGGCTTTAAGCTTAATCAGTCTGTTGCATCTACTTCTAGGGGGTCTGTTGAGTCACCTGTTGATGTTCTTGTTTCTGAATTCAATGAAATGAACTTGTTTGCTTATGACTCTTCTTATCCCTCGTCCCTGAACTGCTTTGCCTCTAATGAAAATAATCAAGATGCTGTAAACGAATCAGAAATTCCTAAAGATCTTTTAAAATCCGTAGAGAAACATGAGAATCGGATTTCCGTAATTGAAGAAACTATAGAAGTAAACCTAGGTACACCTGAAGAGCCTAAATTAACCAAAATTGGGAAATTTTTAACCATCAGAGAGCAAGAGCACTTTACTCTTCTCTTACGAGAATTTGTAGATGTCTTTGCCTGGTCATATCAAGATATGCCAGGTATAGACCGAGAAATAGCTGAACACAGAATTCCGCTTTACCCTGACGCTAAACCGGTTAAACAGAAGCTTAGGCGTATGAAACCGGAGTGGGCGTTGAAGATTAAGGAGGAAGTCGAGAAGCAGTTGAAGGTAGGCTTCATTAGGGTGTCAGAATATCCACACTGGATAGCTAATGTAGTCCCGGTTCCGAAGAAAGATGGGAGAGTTCGGATGTGTGTAGATTTTAGAGATTTAAACAAGGCAAGTCCGAAGGATGACTTTCCTTTACCTCATATCGATGTTTTGGTAGACAACACCTGTAGACATGCCCTTCTTTCATTCATGGATGGGTATTCAGGTTATAACCAGGTTAAAATGGCTGAAGAGGATATGGAGAAGACGACGTTCATCACACATTGGGGTACATTCTGTTATGTAGTGATGCCATTCGGGTTGAAAAATGCAGGGGCGACTTATCAGAGGACAGCCACCACATTATTGCATGATATGATGCATAAAGAGGCAGAGGTTTACGTAGATGACATGATCATCAAGTCCGTTAACCGTGACACACACTTAAATAGCCTTAGAAGATTCTTCCATAGGCTGCGGAAATACGGAATGAGGTTAAACCTCGTATGTGCTTTTGGAGTGACGTCAGGCAGGTTATTGGGTTTTGTAGTGAGCTCTAGGGGAATCGAGGTTGATCCAGCAAAGATCAAGGCGATACAGGAAATGCCACCGCCTAAGACAGAGAAGGAGATAAGGGGTTTCCTCGGACGATTGCAGTACATAAGCCGGTTCATTTCGAAATTAACCATGATTTGTGACCCTATATTTAAGAAGTTGAGGAAAGGGGTCAAATCTGAGTGGGATGAAAAATGTCAAGCAGCTTTTGACAAAATTAAAGAGTACTTGGCTAATCCGCCTGTTTTAGTTCCACCAGTACCTGAAAAGCCTTTATTGTTGTACCTAACAATCACTGAGTCAGCAATGGGGGCTATGCTAGCTCAAAGATACGATGGCGAAGAGCGAGCAATTTACTACTTAAGCAAGAAATTCTTGGAATATGAGACCCGGTACTCCAACATTGAAAGATTGTCCCTTGCTTTAGTTTGGGCAACGAGGAAATTACGTCACTACATGCTTGCGCATACCGTGCATGTGACCGCATTCATGAATCCTCTCAAATACTTGATGGAGCAGCCACTGGTCAATAGTAGAGTAGCTCGATGGATGGTTATGTTATCGGAGTTCGACTTACAATTTGTTCCACAAAAAGCCATAAAAGGAAGAGCAGTCGCAGATTTTTTGGCAGATTTACCTGTTGAGGAGGCTAGTGAAGAAAAGTTAGATTTTCCCGATGAAGAAGTATTTCAAACACAGAAAGAAACATGGGAAATGTATTTTGATGGAGCTTCCAATCAAAGTGAATTCGGTGTAGGAATCATATTGATTTCTCCCGAAGGAGCACATACTCCTATTTCCGTGAAGTTAGATTTTGAGGCGACAAATAATGTAGCTGAATATGAGGCATGTATCATTGGCATGCAGGCTACTGTGGAAATGGACATAAAGTGCATAAGGATATTCGGTGATTCGAGCCTTATAATAAACCAGGTTTGCAATAAGTGGAAGGTGAAGAACGAAGCTTTGGCACCCTACCAGGCTTACGTAAGGGATTTAGCAGAACACTTTGATCAAGTAGTGTTCACTTATTTACCTCGGGAGCATAATGAGTTAGCTGATGCATTAGCAAAGCTGTCATCCTTGCTAAATATCCCGAGAGGAGTCGTGTCTATGCCGATATGCATAGAGAGAAGAAGTCAACCGGCTTATGTTTATTCCTTGGAAGTTTGTGAGATAGACTCGACTTGTTGGTATTATGATATATACCAATACCTCACCAAAGGGGTTTACCCTGAGGATTCTACCACAAGATCACAAAGAGCAATCAGACTCTTAGCGTCGCAAAGATTGTTTGATTCAGATCGGTTGTACAAAAAGACGATACGGGTATCAATTTGCTTTGTTTAGAACAGAGTGAAGCTCAGAACTTGATGAAGGAAGTTCATGGGGGAGAATGTGGCCCGCATATGAATGGACGGATGTTGTCCAAGAAGGTTCAAAGGATGGGGTATTACTGGTCGACTATGGAAGCTGACTGTCACGACTATGTAAAACGGTGCTACAAGTGTCAAATCTATGCGAACTTGCAACACCAACCCCCGTCATTTTTGACCACGTTAACCTCGCCATGGCCATTTTCAGTTTGGGGCATTGGCATCATAGGGAAGGTGACTCCTAAAGGAATGGGAGGACATGAGTATGTGCTTGTAGCCATTGACTACTTCACAAAATGGGTGGAAGCGGCATCCTATGCAAAATTGACTTCTAAGCACGTAGCCAAATTCATACTTAGAAACATAATATGCCGTTATGGGGTTCCACACGAATTGATAAGTGATAATGGGGTTCACTTCAAGAAAGAGACGACGGAATTGTTAGCAAAATACAAGATCCAACATCATAGATCTTCGGTATATCGACCTCAGACTAATGGAGCGGTTGAGGCAGCTAACAAAAATCTCACTAGGATAGTAGAGAAAATGGCTTCTTCTTATAAGGATTGGCCTGATAAACTACCTTTTGCCTTATGGGGTTATCGAACTTCTATTCGTACATCCACCGGAGCAACTCCTTACTCCTTGGTATACGGAATGGAAGCGGTATTGCCAGTAGAGGTAGCGATACCGTCATTACGGATTATAGCAGAGAGTCAGATTCCGGAAGCGGAATGGGCTAAGGCTAGGTATGAAGAGCTAGTCAACATCGATGAAAGGAGACTCAGAGCCATGCACAATGTCCAGATATACCAGAATCGTGTGTCCAGGGCATTTAACAGGAAGGTCAGACCTAAAGACCTTGGAGAGGGTGACATGGTTCTGAAGGAGATACGGGCACCTATTCAGGACCCAAGAGGAAAGTTTAGGCCCAATTGGATGGGACCTTACATCATAAAGGAAATTCTTCCCGGAGGGGCGGTAAGATTAGTAGATCTGGAAGGGGAAGAATGCGTTCAGCTGACAAAATTAGATCAACTTAAGAAGTTTTATGCGTAAAGGGTAAAAGTGGACATAGCAACTGGTAATTAAAACCAGCAACTATCCTTGTAAGAATCAGCTACTGGCCCATTTGTCCAGCAACTGATTTACTTTTCTCAAACTACGATGGCCTGATTCCGCACATTATGGATACGTAGGAAGCTTTTCTGAAAAGTCCGGCCTCACCAATTAAAATTTCCCTAATTTTGACATTCTGTTTTAAAAGCAACATTGAACTCTCGCGGGTTCAATGGCACTTGAAATAAACATAAGGCCCGAGTTTTCAAAAATCCAAGTTCCAGGAGATCTTCGCGGATTTCCAGATATCAAAATTGGACTTCTTGATTTTAGGTTTTCCCGCTTCATTTCAATATTGGGCTTTGAACCCTCATAGGATCCGCGCGGATTTTCTTGTTTAGGGCCTAAGATACTCGACTTCCATTTTGGATCAATTTTGGGCCAAGATCGCGCGGATTCTTTATTAGGCTTAGTGAGGAAGTCTACGCAGATTTATGTTTTGACCCAACATACTCAGTTCGAGAGCAAACCGGGAAAATCCGCGCGGATTTATATTTTTCGGGCCTATCTGTCTTTTTTTTTAATTCTCGTGAATCTGTATATACCCGAAATACTCAGTCGATATTTTTCCGAGCAATTTTGGGACAAATTTGCGCGGATTTTGCCCTTCCTGAGTTTAATTTTGTTTCTTTTCTTAATTCAATTCTCGTAGATTCTCTTTTGTAAATGCAAAAATCTTCACAGATTTTACATTGTTTCGATTGGGAATGAAATTTTCTATGTGCAGAAATTCGTACGAATTTTACATATATAATAGAAAATTTTGGGAAGTTTCGCGAAATACGATTTTTATTATTTCCGATAAATTTAAAGTCTAAAGGAAAGAGCATGCAAATTTATAATTTGCTACTCAAACGTTCATCAGTATCTAAAAAAAAAAAGAAGAAAACAGAAACAAAACACACTAAAAAAGAAAAATACAAATCTAAAGACAAGCAACATCAGTCTTTTAGTCCTGTTTAAGCTTCTTCTCAGCTTCAGGAGCCATACTAGATCTTGACCCTTCACCCTGTGAGGATGTTCTTCTGGGCCTCTTTTTGATGTTAGAGTCACTGAGGGCTTTCTCTTTACCTTTCCCAGTGTCTTCTGGAATCTGTCGAGGTAGAGTGTTGTCAGGTCTAGGTTCCCTGATTGTCACAGGTTTCTCCCTAGGATGTGTTGTAGCAGTTGGGGGGCGAGTCCTGGTTGATAGTGGGTCTATCCCTTTTCCTTCCTGATCTTTCAGCTGTTTCCTCACAGTAGGGTCTCTCTCGATTATCCATTGGCGATATGCCATAGATACATATGTGTTTCCTCCTGTTGTAGGGACAGTAAGAGTAGGCCTATTCATCCAGTAGTCTTGCCAAGATCGGACCTTGGAGGCGTCATTAGTGATGACTCTAGGACTAGGTGGGATGCAGTCTAGTGAGGGGATCCATTGCTTCCTTCTGATTTGACGCTTGGCCCTTTCAGGGAAATAATAGGTTGTGTGTGTTAAGCCCACAAGTCTCACGAATGGGCATCGATGGTCGACGGTGACTACTTCTCTTATTCTCCACCAGGTAATGTGCCACTTGACGATCATTTCTTCGACGAACCATTTCAGCCACTTGTCCGTCGAACGTTCCTTGTGTTTGCGGGCACGTTGGCAAAATTGGGTCATTCGGAAGGTAACTTCATTCTTTGGGGGCGCCAAGAAGCGAGTATGCTCCATCAACCATATCTGCAAGGAAGAAGAGAATTAAATTCCATAGAAAATCAGGTTCACGCGGATTTTCGAAGACGGAAGTCTGCGCGGATTTGTGAACAGTAAAGTGGGGTAGGGGCGAAATCCGCGCGGATTTCGGAGAATTGTAAAAATTTTTTTTTACCTAAAGCAGCAGGGGGCTTCCTGAAAATTCGCCTTCAGGTTCGTTACAAAGCCGATCCAGGCACAGGATAGTCTCAGCTACTATCATCGGTGCTAGATTTTGGTCGTCGCGGAGGCTTTCGCTAATGTTGATCAAAGAAGCAGGACCGCTGTTTGTGCCGCCATGGTAGAAACAAAAGCCGCCTAGTAAGCATAGGGTTAGGGCCCTAACTTTTCTCTCAACGTGTTCGCTTCTTTTGAACATGGAAATTAAGGGCAGAAAGTTCACTCTTTCACCCTCTAAGATGTTCTCTAAGCCATTTCTTTCTAAGCCTAGGAGAGAAGTGTACCTAGGTGAGGTATTTTTGGAGGAAGTTGGGATGACTGGTGTGGAGGTAAACTTAAAACCTAGTATTGCGCCGAATTCTTCGGGGAGAGGGCACAATTCTTTTTCCCCAAACCTAAATAAATGGAGTTCAGGGTCCCGTAATCTGAGAGGCGGCTCTAAGGAAATCCCACATTAGCCTTACTTGCCTGAGGCTAATTAGGGTGTGTAGGTTGTATCGTTTCAGCTCTTCTTTCTCGGCAAAGGAAAGAGAAAGAATCCATTGGTCGAGTTCTTTCTGGAAAGACATGTTTGGAAGGGAAGAAGAGATTGCGGGGATTTCTATAAAAGTTGGAACGCACAAGAACTCAGGAAGGAAAGTGTGAAATTTTGGGAAGAACTTGCGCAGATTTTATAGTGCAGAAGTTAGGAGTACGATGGAATTCCACGAGAGCTTGGCACTACCAGTTTTGATAGGAATCAGAGACTTAGTTGGGAGTTGCGATCCGGTACAAAGTCTGCGCGGATTTCTTATGAATCCGGGGTTTGAACGTGTCATCAAGTTAGCGCGGATTTGGCCCTGATTTTAGACCCAAAGAAGAAGGTGCGGATCTCTAGGTCATAGTAGAATTGCGCGGATCTGGCGATTCGCGCCGCAGTAATGGGCCGCATAAGCGGGATGGCGCGGATTTGGGCCAATTCCCGCGGTTGGGCGGATGTAGGCCCAAATGCTGGGGGCTGCGCGGATTTTTTGGATTTTTGGGGATCATATTGAATCTGTGGTTTTGATAATAGCATTTGTATGTTTCCCGGCTTTGTTCGGAAGTTGTTTTGGGGTGTTGTAAAAAAGCTTGTTTGTCTTTGATAATTTATGGAATTCTCTTATTGACCACAGCTCCGCTCTTGTTTCTTTCTTTTTATGATTGCATTGCATTGCATATGGTTTTGGTTTTCAATTTTAAAATAGACAAAATTAGATAAATAATTAAGAGTGTCCACACATAAGCACTGCATTGCATTCATGTTAATCATTAATAGGGTAAATTGAAAATTCACAGAGTCAATCCTCTAAGCATTATACATGGTCTCTCCCTCAATCATCTTCTTCATCGGATACCAAATCTATGTAGGCGGGGCCCGATGGGCCGTAGTGTCCACCGGGTTGAGGTGTAGGGTTCTGCCCGGTGAGGAAACTCCATCCACCGGCCTCCCAAGAAGAAGAAGCTTGATCTTGCTGATATCCTCCAGGAGTGAACTCATTTTGAGAAGAGCTAGGAGCATCATATGTATGAACTCGTCCAGATTCGTCCACGTGGAAGGAGCCCGGATAATGTCCTTGCAAAACAGGGGCTTGCAAGACCGGGGTTAAGCTCCAGTTATCGCCATATTCTTGTTTGACTGGTTCTTCTTTACCTAGAAAATATGAAGAAGCAGAGTCGAAGAAACCAGTGTTGCTTGAGGAATGCATGCTAGGAGTAGGGATTTCGGGTTGAGCTTCCTTGAAATCTACCGGTGCTTGATGGAAATCACCTGACCATCTCCGTTGGGGGTAGTCAGAGTACCCTTGGGACAAGGACATACTGCCGAACATCTGATCCAACATAGAAGTATCAGAGGCCTGTGAAGCAGCATGACTCTCGCTTATATACCTCCCATAGGCACGTGTTCGGGATGACCCTCGAGCGCCGGCAAAACTCATAGTACTGGAAGACCCGATAGAGTGATCGGTATCATCTTCGGGAATGAGGGGAATGTTGGGAACGTAGCCATGAGACTGAATTCCATAGGTGGTCGTCCCGCTGCTAATACCGGAGGGTCCTGCGCCGCTACCTGAAGGGCCTGCGCCTGGTGTCATATGAAAACCTCCTCCTCCCAAGTCAATGTCATGGTCGCTTTCCTCTTCTTCCTCATCACCATCATGTGCATGGAAAGCAAGGGGTATAGCTCCGCCACCGCCTATGTTCTGGCCATTGTTGTCATCATCATCGTCATCGTCATTGTCGTCATCATCGGCATCGTGACCTCCTTGGCCCCTACCATGGTGGTGGTAATGACCTCCTCCTCGTGGTTGTCCCCTACCACGACCTCCACCACGCCGAGGCCCAAAACCCATTCGGCGCCGATATCGTCTCTGCATGTCTTGAATCTCATCACAGAGGCCGTATATAAGGGCAATGGCCTCCATGGTTTGTTCCCGACTCCACTGCAAGCAATTTTCTTTTATAAGGATAAATACTTGGACATAGGGTTTAGTCATTACTTTGAAACTAAGGGTCTTACCCCAGGGCTGTTCGAGGACAAAGGGAGCTCGGGGCAGTTTCTACGGCGACGTCTGAAACCAAGTGGGTTAGGGATCATTGGTGTTCGGTGCAGCTCGCAAATTAACCGGAGTTAGTTACAACATAAGGGCGAAAGTCGCAAGGAGTTCTTACAGTACTCACCATGCGTCCCATGAGGCGTGGTCGAATGGACGCGGCATAGTTGGCCCCCATGATCAGCAAATTTCCAATGGGAATCCCCATGAGATTGAGTTCAAGTTCATCGAAAGTCAAGGAGCGGGGGTAGAACATCTTGGCCGGTGGATTGACTGGTACCAGCGGAGGCCATACATGCATGCATTGGTGGGTGACCCTTTCCCCGCAGTACCAGATGAAAGTGAAAGGACCTTCAAATAAGATCCTTCTGCAGTTGATGTCTCAGAATGTATCGAGGTCCGGAAGCTGATCTTCCGTAACCTCGTAAGCCGCCCAAGGGTCCAAAGCGCACTAAACATGCGTTAGTGGTGAGCTTGATGGTTTTAAAAGTCTGGTTGGAAGAAAAGGAAAGGTCATACCTGTCCTGGATTATTCAGTATGCCTCGGAAGAGCTCCAGGTGCTCTACCCGACGTTTTCTAACCAGCAAATCGTCGCGCCCCCAGCGAAGAGCGATTGGAAAGACATCACCAGCATTAGATTGGGGAGACAGGCCCTCGAAGTATTCGTAGAACCATATCTGCAAAGAGTAGGAGTTAGTTTTCAAACTACAAGCAGGTAGGTAGATGGCAAAAGAAAAGGAGATACCTCTATGACTTTCCACAAGCCAGACAGATAGGTGTTGTTCTGCTCGAGTTTTGATTTAGGGACCCGCACACCCGAACGGAGTCCCCGGAAGAGACAGGTATAAGCTGCCGCACCCCAAGCTAAGTTGGAGAGATTATCTAGGTCTGCCAAATTACCTAGATAGTGGAAGAATACACGACTACCACGGTCAGCAAAAATGGTAGTACACAGAAAAATGGCAAGTATCACTCGCCGTCTTTGTGCATCCGTGTACATTTCGTCCCAGAAGTTGCCCTTCAGGACCTCATCGAAAAGCACGGAGTATCGGAAACTCCGTGTGTCTTGTATGGTGCCCATGATTGGGCCGAACAGGGCTATTTGTTGGGCTTTGTCATGGCCCAAGTCATTGGAGTATTGTAGGGGCACCCCGCCGAAAGATAACCCCGTAATCATGGCAAAGTCAAGAGGGGTAATAGTCATTTCATACTCTGGGAAGTGGAACGTGTTGGTTGTATCCCAAAAACGTTCACTTAATGCACGCACTACGCAATGGCCAGTAGGCTCGCGCATGGCATGAAGAGCATTGAGAAAATGGCTAAAACCAGCTTCCCTGATGGTATCTTTTGCTGGAAAACCCAATTGTTCTAGCTCGTCCAGCAGTCTCATCACCTTACCGATTGCCCCACAAGCCTGGATATTATCGGCCTGCAAGGTAAAATTGTACATGAGATTTCTGAGTGGAATTCAAAAAGTCATAGTTAGTGAAGAAAGTGACATACCGTGACTTGGGTGACGAAGTGAGAAATATGTACATCACGACAATAAAGGAGATCCTGGCCATCCCATGGATGAGGGCCGGCCCAGTCTCGGCTCATGTTGCCCTTTTGGGCTAAGTCAGCGGCCCATGCTTCCTTCTTGGATGATATTTAGTGGGTTTTGTTGTTGGCATGGTGGAATACTACAAGAAAGACTCAACGCAAGTACAAGATTATTCAATACTCGAGCAAAGTCAAACATTAGAGAAATGCAAGTTTCTACGCGGAGTTGAACAATCGGACCGAAGCAGTTTTGGGCCTATTTGGCTGGATTGGCGCGGATTTCGGGCCGAAGGATTTTTGGGCCAATTTTGGTTGGGCTCACGCGGATTTTACATCAGCTTTGGGCCAAAACAATTTTGGGCCCATTTCACGGGACTTGCGCGGATTTTAGGTCAGTTTGGGCCAAGGCAGTTGGCCGTGGGTCTGCGCGGATTTATGCAGGTCAATTTTTGGGCCCATTTCCGGTCAGGCTGGCGCGGATTTACTAGGTTTTCGGGGAAATTTTCTGGGCCTCATTTTGATGGATTTGCGCGGATTTGGGGCTAGGTCGGTCCAAGTTTGATTACATTCGTATGATATGCCAACAGGTCCAGAACCTAATTAAATTTAAGTTCAAGACCCCATAATAAGTGCATGGGTTTGAATAAATCAACACAAGATTTCTTCACCCTACACCTATACAAGCTAATTCATGCAAACTCAACAAAATGCAAGAAATTAAGTGAATTTCTACATATACACCTAATGGATACTTGAATGAACTTGAAGCGTGTGAAAACATACCTATTTTGATGGGAATGGCGCGGATCTAAACCGGGTAGGACGCTCAAGCAAAGTAACAAGAGTTGCGCGGATCTGTGTGGGATATGAACAAATTTTCAGCTCAAGTGTTTACAGTATAAAGGAAATGGCCCAAAAGTGACCCAAAACAGTAAGAATGGCGCGGATCTACTGGGAACTTGCGCGGATTTTTTCTAAGTTCTGAAGAAATGTCGAGCTTTTAACAGTTGCAAGCTCCAGAAAATGCAAAGGAAGTGTTAAGTTCTGAAGAAATTTGCGCGGATTTCTTCACTTACTCAGAATTTGGAAATTCGAACAAAATGGCTCAAAAGTTTCTGGAGTTGCGCGAATTTCAGCTGGGTGGAGTCGGAATTTACCTGAGAATGGCGCGGATTTCAGCTGGGGAGTGTGGGCCTGGTTGGTGTCGCGCGGATTTTGCCTGAAGGTGGTGTCTCCGGGCTGTTAAGCTTTGCGCAGCTGCGGTTATTAATGGAGAATGAAGATGGGTATGAGTTGTGAAGTTATTAATGGAGATGACAAGGCAAGAGTGGATAGAGAGTGAGTGGGCGAGGAAGAGTGTGAGAGGCTTTAATGTCTTGGGGATAAGACAAGTGGCCAAAGGGAGTTATCTCAACTTTCCTTTATTTTACTTTTATTTTTACCAATCAAATACTTACAGATTTATCCTTTTCAGGAAAAGAACATAACAAGCCTGGACAATATCCAGCAGTCAAGCTAGCTATAAATCAAATTCCGGATGTCTTCCAAGCTACCCTTGGAAGTTGAAGCCTGGACAACATCCAACAATTAATCAGCATCGGACTACCTCCGGTCAAAAGTCCAAGCTACCCTTGGATCGTTTAAGCCTGGATAATTTCCAGCAAGTCAAGTCAACAAGATCGGACTACCTCCAGTTGGCTACGAGAGTTTTTCAGGTATACTTTGACTTTCGTCTTATTCAGACTCAGTCAAAGTGGGGGCTATCTGTAGACACCGAAAATGTGTCAGGCAGATTTTAGCTTAACCCGGGATCGAGATGTTGAAGCTCGAGCAGATTTACATTTTGGGCTAAAACGGAAGGACGGCGCGGATTTCTGTTTTGGGCCTAAAAGAAGAGGGTTGGCGCGGATTTTGGAATTTGGGCCAAAATGGTTGGGCTGGCGCGGATTTACGGTTTTTTGGGCCAAAATAATTGGGGTCTGCGCGGATTTAGCCTTTGGGCCAAAATCGGTGGGTCGGCGCGGATTTGTGCAATTTTTGGGCCAAGATGTGCATCTCACGCGGATCCGGACCTTGAACCATACCCGACCCATATTGCAAATCGGACCCGGATTCGGGCATAACCCACAGATCCGCGGATTTGTCGGGTTGACCCATCGATCGGGCGCGATTTGGTCAAAAGAAATCTGCAGCGCTAATAAACCAATCCGGCGATTGCATGAGAGTGGCGCGGATTTGATGGTAACCGGCCAACCGTCGCCAACCGTCGCCAACCGCCGCTAATTTCTGGAGTTTATTTAAGGATCCGCGCGGATCCGGATGGGGGGGTTGGCAATTTTTGATCTTGGGGTTGGCAATTTTTTGATCTTGGGGTTGGCATTTTTTTGGTATTCGGGGAAGGGATTTTTCTGAGCAAACACAGACTCAACCTAGGCGAAGTTTAAGGAAATCCGCGCGGATTTCCTTGTCGGGTCCTTCTCAGCCACCTCGGGTTCCGACGCACACCCAGCCTGAATTTGCTTCCGGCGACCCATTTTCCACCAAATCTGCGCGGATTCTCGGTATAATCCGCTTCACTTCATTCGTTTAATTTAGTTTTTTTTTTGTTGTTGGTTTAAGAGAAAGTTGTAACAATGTAGCTAATACGCCCCGCCCGCTGTAATTTTAGTTTTTTTTCTTTTTTATTTTTTATGTGCTGAACTCTTTTTTTTTCTTTTCGTTAATTGCATGATGTTTCTTTCAATTCGGTGACAACTTCATTTTTTTTCTTTTTCTTTTCTTTCAAAAATGTAACCCGACTTAGTAAAGGCCGTTTCGGCGGGCGGTGCAAGGGCATCCCCCTACACCGACTTCTTTACCCCCGGACCCGAGTTCTGGTTCGAGACCGGAGTCATTATTTTCTTGTTTTGTTAATTTTTTCAAAATTAACTGGCGACTCCTCCATTTTTACGGTATCCGCATTAAACTGACTTTCACTTTTTTCTTTTCGATGCATATTGGTTACCGGTGCCGTTTGAACACCCGGATGGAAGCCACCATGGTACTACTGGAGCTTGGATCCGCGCGGATCTTCACCCAGTAGGCCAATGGAGGTTCCCGTCTGTGGTTCAAATGGGCCGGAGCGGAAAATAATAAATTTTGGCCTAGATAGACCTAGAATCCGCGCGGATTCTATGATTTGTTTTGGCCCATTTTTTTTTTCTCGAAAATCTTTATGCGTTTCAAAGATCAAGAATGGTTGCGTTGAATCGGATTACCGTAATACGAAAATTCTTTTTTTTTAAAATTTCCTTAAAATCGCCCCTTAAGAAAAATAAGCAACCCTACGTCGAATCGACCTTCCGTGGGGGACCGTGCCCTCCGAGGGCCGCGGGCCCTACAGGTTGTTACTTTCCTCTCCCACTTAAAACTATTTTTGGTGCGAAACTAGCTTTTAGCTAGAAATAACTTTTGGTACTTAGCTTTCATTTCCTTCTCGAGCTCCCAGATCTATAATTGTGTTCCATGAGCATCCCATAGAACTCCTACTAGAGGTATGAATTTATTTTAGAGCTGCTTCGTTTCGAGCGTTTAAATCTTTTTCTATTACTCTAGTCAGGTTAAACCTTCCGGATGTATGGTCACCCATTCATTGGGAATTACATGGGAAGGATCAAACAAGTATTTCCATAGTTGAGACTTGTGGAACCTGCCATAGATTCCTTGAAGCTCTGGTGGTAGACCAAACTTGTACGTAACCTTGCCGATTCTACTCAAAGTTTTGAATGGTCCTACTTACTTGGGGCTCAACTTCCCCCTATACCCATACATTAAAATGCCCTTGGTCGGGGATACTTTGAGGAAACTTTATCACCTTCTTGGAATTCTATCGGCCTTCTTCACTTATTGGTGTAGGCTGCCTGTCTCGCTTGCGCTTTTCGTAGATTTTCTTGTACCATCTAGATTTGTTCTATTAGTTCTTGTACCGTTTCAGGGCCTATTGCCCGCACTTCTTCCAGGTCTCTCCAATCAAGAGGGATCCTACACTTCCTACTATATAGATGCTTGAAGGTTATTGTTGTAGTAGAATTCAGCGAGGGGAATGTACTTCTCCTATCCTTCTCAAAAATCTAGCACGCACACCCTTAGCATGTCCTCTAACACCTGATTTGCTCACTCTGTTTGCCCATCTGACTATGGGTGGTATACGTTACTATTGCTTCGCTGCGTTTCTAGTGACGCATGTAATCTTTGCCAAAATCTTGACATAAACAGTACGTCCCGGTAGGAGACTATGTCTCGTGGTGCTCCGTGCAATCGCACGATCTCTTTAATGTATAGATTTTCCAGTTGGGTGGCTACCCATGTTTCTTGTATTGAAAGAAAATGGGCAGTCTTGGTCAATATGTCTATTATCATCCATACTATTTTTTTTTTTATTTTTTTTTTATGGGTAGGAGGCAGTCCCAACATGAAGTCCGTAGAGACACTTTCCTATTTCCATGCCAGTGTTTCCAAAGGTTGTAGTTCAGCTTGGGGTCTCTAATGCTCAATTTTTATTTTTGTACTTGTTAGGCACTTTTGCACGAATATCGCTACATCCACTTTCATGCCTTCCCACCAACAGTCCTTTTTTAGATCTTGATACATTTCGGTGTTACGCAGGTGTATGGCGTATTTGGAGTTATTCCCTTCCTCATTATCTCTTCCTTAAAATTTCCATCTCAAGGAACACTCACCCGTCCTTTGAACTGTGGAATTCTATCGTCCCCCATCTGGAACCCTTCGTGTGGATCCTCCCGCTGTTCTCGAAGTTTTTGTTCTTTTCTTTGGCTTCTTACAGCCTAGCCTTAAAATCAACTTCGTATATTGAGATGGTCTCTATTGTTCCTTGCGGGGTTATTTTGAGATCCATACGGTCTAGTTCTTGTAAGTGTCTTTCTCTCATGTATCTTGGAGACCTTCCCACTAAGAGCATCGATGACCACGTTTGCCTTTTTGGGGTGGTATTGAATGTCCAGTCGTAATCCTTAATCAATTTTAGCCACCTGCGCCGTAGCACGGTTAATTTCTTTTGGTTGAAGAGGTATTTGACGCTTTCATAGTCCATAAATATCCAACTTAATCCCATGTACAGGTTGTGTCGTAAAATTTTCAATGCAAAAACAACTGTTGATAGCTCGAGGTCGTTTGTGAGGTAATTATGCTCATATGGATTTAACAGTCGGGAGGCATAGGCGATGACATTTCTGTCTTGAATAAGGACACACCCTAACCCTTGGTGTGAGGCCTCACTATAAACGTCATATCCTTTTGTTAGATCTAGTAGAGTCAGGATCGGTGTAGTGGTTAGTTTCTGTTTTAGAGTGTCGAAAAATTCCTGACACGTCTATGTCCTTTTTAATGGTCGACTTGTTTTAACCAGCAGAGTTAAAGGCTAGGATATTTTAGCAATGTTTTCCATGAACCACCAATAGTAGCCGATTACACCTAGGAAGCTTCGGACCTCTATTGCATTCTTCGGTGGTCACCACTCTAAAATCTCTTGTATCATTTGGGGATCTACGCTTGTCCCTTACTTGTTGACGACGTACCCTAGAATGGACACCTCACTCAACTAAAACCTACACTTGGAGAATTTTTCATAGATTTGGTTATCCTTGAGGGTGTGTAATACCTCCCTCAGGTAAGTTTCATGTTCCTAGGGGTTGTTAGAGTAGACCAGGATGTCATCGATGCACACTACTACCAACCAATCGAGGCACTTACGAAGCACCTGGTTCATCAGGTCCATGAAGGTTGTCATGTCATTCGTTAGCCCAAAACGCTTAACCGGGAACTCATAATGGTCATAACGGGTGTGGAAGGTAACCTTATGGGTATCCGTTGCCTTGACATGAAGTTGATGATATCCCGATCTTAAATCAATCTTCAAGAATATGTTGGCTCACTTAAGATGATCGAAGAGGTCGTAAATGCGAGGGAGTGGATATCTATTCTTGATTGTTACCTTATTGAGTTTGCAAAAGTCATTGCAAATCTACAAGCTCCAATCCTTCTTTTTAACGAACAACACTGAAGCTCCCCATGTAGATCACTGCTTCGAACGTATCCATTGCTTAGCAGCTCTTCTAGTTGCGACTTACCTCACTTAATTCTGTGGACGACATTCTATATAGAGCCTTGGATATAGGCGTGGCCCTAGGTACTGGGTCGATTAGGAACTGGACTTCCTAAGAAGGAAATAATTTATTTCTTAAGCTTTGGAGTTGATTCAAGTTTGAGAAGTTCATAACGTAGTCTAGTTTGTGGTCATATTTTTAGATTAGCTCAAACTTGCATGTTTTAATACAGATTTTAACGAAACCAAACTGTGGTCATCTTTGTTCACAAATAATCCAACTTGAAAGGTCCATAATTAAAAATCCATAAATAACTCATTTCTTAAGCTTTGGAGTTTATTTAAGTTGGAAAAGTTCCTAAATTTAGTCTATCATATGCTATGTTTTAAGATTACCTCAAACTTGCAAGCATTAATGCAGATTTTAACAAAACCAAAATGTGGTCATCACTGTTCACATACAGTAATCCAGTTTTAAAGGTCCATAATAAAAAATCCATAACGAATTGATTTCTTAAGCTATGAAGTGATTCAAGTTGGTAATGTTCTTGAATTTCGTCTAGTTTATGGCCAAATTTTTAGATCCTCAAATGTGCATGTATACATACATATTTTAACAAAACCAAATTGTGGTCATCACTATTCACATTTAGTAATCCAGTTTTAAAGGTCCCTAATAAAAAAAAAATTGGGTGTTTGGATACTAATATACTGAACTTTTGGGGTGTTGGACAATAATACACTGAACTTTAACATTGGAAAATAATACAATATACTTTGGGGGGTGTTGAACGTTAATGCACCCAGAACAATTCTGGCAGTGGCTGACTCGTTGACAATCCTACTTAGCTGGTGGAGGAGATGAATTGACCCAAAAATATTTAAATTTATGACATGTCAGCTAATCCCCACATGGGCAAAGGGAATGAACTTTCAAAAGAGTAAAAAAAAACAAAAAAAAAAACATAAAATCTATCACATTTGCTTAAACGTGTTTTTGTTGAGATATTGTTTTCGTTGAGATATTGTTGTTGTAGTTGTATAAAATCACCTTTGCTTGTGTAGGTTAGCTGACATGTCATAAATTATGATATTATTTAGCCAATTTATCTTCCCGGCCGCCCCATAAGATCGCCACCAAGTTAGCCACCATCAAAATCGTTCCGGGTGCATTATTATCCAACACCCCTTAAAGTTCAATGCATTATTGTCCAATGTCAAAGTTTTGTGCATTGTCTTCGAATGCCCCAAAAGTTCAGTATATTATCATCCAAAAATCCTAAAAAATTCGAGTTAAATCATTGATGTCCCACATAGCTTTCAATTTTTGTCAGTTTTGCCACACAACTTATAAATTTGTTAAATATGTCACTTAACTTTGAAAACTTGTCAAAAATGCAACCCAACTATTAAATTTGTCAAATATGCCAGATAGCTTTGAAAATTTGTCAAAAAAGCCACCTAGCTTTGAAAATTTGTCAAAAATGCATCCAAATGAGATTTTGACTTAACAAGTAAATTATTTTTTTATTTTTTTTATTTTATATTTATTTTAAACTTTAGAATATTGAAAAATAGAAGAAAAAGAACCTAATATATTATTATAAGTTTATTTTATGGTGTTCAAGAGGATTAAGATGAATTATGAGATGAGGTGGGTAGATTAGTTGAATTTAGATGAATATATTAGGGCCTTTTTTCTTTTATTTTTGAAGAGGCCCAGGTTCCTCTCTTGTCCCTTGTCACCTTCTCCGAGAGACCCTCCTCGACTACATCGAGACTCGAAATTGAATTTTCGGATCAACCCGAAAACCTGAGGATTGTCTCGGCCATCCTTTGGATGGGCTCCGAGGCCCTCTAAGGGGCTCCCGCGTTGACCGACCCTGTAGGCCTCGGAACCATGTCGGGCTGTCCCGAGATGGCAAAGTAATTGGTATCAGGGTTCGGATGTAGTCCGGGTCAATAACATGCAAGGTATGGACCATGGAAGAAGGGTCGAGGCACCAACCATTCTCAATGGGGAAATCAACGTCGTCGCCTCTACTACACGTCCGAAGTTGAACAGAGGAAAGGGACAAAGCAACGTGGAACCCGTGATAAGATGGTGTTGCACTCGCAACGGCTCCGTAGGATTTCGTTCAAGGTTGAGTCGCAAGTGAAGTCGCGCTCCCTACCATTCTGTTGTGCCCGTGAAGCCTACGAGCCCAGATTGGTTTCGCCCGCGACTTTTTCGGCCTAAATCAATTATGTTTAAGGGCCTAATTACCTTGTGTAAATACATTTTTCTTTATTTTCAGTTGTAGACTTTGATGCTTAAGCAAATGAAAGATAGGGTTTCCCTAATATTCTCCTCAATTCTTGTTTTTACTTTATCCATTGTTAATGGTGGTATTAGCAAGTTATTTATTTATTGATTAGTGGTGGATTATCCTTTATCTAATCATGGTGGAGTCCTAGGCCTTTGGTGGTGGAATTTCCTTTGTCCAAGGTCATATTCATGTGTTCTTGGTGTGGAAGCTTTGTGTAGTTGATTACTTTTGGTTTCCTTTCACTATTGGTGATCCATTGTCAAGAATATTGTTATTATTCAAGCAAGGATTGAAGAAATTGCATCTGCCATCAATTCCATTGTCATGGGTAAGCAAGGGATTTCTTCATTGTCATCATTCTAAAGCTACTCAACTCAACCTCTCGTAATCCACCACGCCCAATACGCTCCATTTGGTATCAGAGCCAAGGTTAGGGTTAGCTTGAGTTTTGATTTTCATTTGCAAGTTAAGGGTTTCCTATTGTTGTTCTTGTTGCAATATTGGTTACCCCATCCCCTGTGCCCTCCAAGTGTCTTGGAGAAGATTATATTGTGATTGTGCTTGTTGATTTTGTTGCCTATTGGAGCTTGTGGTGAAATTGGCGATATTTCTATGGATAAGGTTTGATTGTTGTTGTTGGATGCTAGCCACAAAAGAACCCGAGCCCTCAAACACTAGCTAACTACAAAAAACCCCAAACTCCACAAAAATCTCCCAAACACAATCTGTCCTCACCCTCCTTCGATATGGATGAACAAATTAGTTCCAATCGAGAGGAATCAAGCCACCGCAGTAGTCCTCCCTCTAGAGCTATGGAGACCCGACTCTCCATCATTGAGCGCACCCTTAAAACTCTTGTGGCTTAGATGAACAACCTCGCCCAAGAGTGCCAAGGTCATCCCCGTGACGAGCGTCAGAGACCCAATCAAAGTCATATCCGTCATCGTCCCACTTTGAGTTGAGTGACGACGATAAAGACTCCCTTTGAAGACATCCACGCCGAAACATGGTTGAGAGGCCCCCTCATGATGAGTTCCATGTGGTCAAGATCGACATCCCGGAGTTCAATGGCTCAAATGATCCCGATGACTAGCTTGATTGGGTACAATCCATGGAAAGGATTTATGAGACCAAGGAGTATAATGATGAAAAGCATTCAAGATCGCTAGCTTAAAAATCATCAAAGTCGCATCTCTTTGGTTTGAGAACGTCAAAGCGCAAAGGGCTAGCGAGGGCCGAGCAAAGATCACTTCATGGGCAAGGCTTAAGCAATTGATGAATTGTGATTCTTGCCTAACACTTACAAACAAGACATCATGCGGAAGTTATATACCCTCACCCAAGGCAAGAGGAGTGTGAGTGACTACATCCAAGAGTTCAAGTAACTCCTCATTAAGAATGATCTTCAAGAACCCTAGGAGTAAACCCTGATGAGGTTCTTGAATGGGATGGACCCCGCCATCGCCAAGAAGATCGAAATCCAACCATAGCACTCCATGGATGAGTTGTGTAGTCTATCTCTCAAGGTCAAGAGGCGAAGAAAGGAAAAGGTCACATCCAATCCTTTGAGACCTTCCAACCTTCTATCCGTACCACTCCTTATTCGGCCACCAAGAAGCCTAATGAGACTCCTATGTTCACACCAACCCCCAGAACCGATAAGGGAAAGGGAACTGCTATGCCTTCTCCTGCGGACCTTCTTCGGTTGATGGAAGGCAAGAAATGTTTCAAATGCCAAATGTATGGCCATTTTCAAGCGGATTGCCCGAACCGACGAACTTTGTCCCTTCAAGTGGTCCAAGATATTGATGATGAGCTTCAAATGGTAAAAGAAGAGTCGGAAGTGGAAGTGGAGGAAGAGGTTGATAGTGAAGTTGGGGATGTACCTTCCGTGCTGCCCGTTTATGGACGTGCATTTGTTCTGAGCAGGGTTTTGCATGTTCAAGAGTCCCCTCTCAATAAGGCACAACGCGAAACTATTTTCTAATCATGTTGCTTCGTGGGAGGAAAGGTGTGCAACATCATGGTTAGTGAGGGAAGTTGCACCAATGTCGCATCGACTTACATGGTTGAAAAGCTTGGATTGCCTTTGTTACCTCATCCTAAGCCTTATTCACTCAAGTGGCTCATTGATCATGAAGGCATTAAGGTAACAAAACAAGTCCTTGTGAATTTATCATTTGGGCCTAACTATGATGATTCTATTGTTTGTTATGTTGTTCCGATTAGTGTTTGCCACATCCTTTTAGGTCGTCCTTGGCAATTCGATAAGCAAATTGTGCATAATAGTATGAAGAAAACCTACTCTTTTACCCATAGGGGCAAGAGGGTTAAGCTATTGCTTTTAGCTCCACATGAAATATTACCTCCAAAACTCAGGGCGGGAAGTAAGGAGCCTAAATACATGAGTGAAACACGGGTTGAGAGAGCCCTAAGCAAGGGGAAGGTCGTCTTTGCCTTACTCCTCTTAGAGGCAAAAAAAAGTGAGGAAGAGAAACCCATGCACCCTCTTGTAGCTCCCCTCATTGTCATGTTTGACGATGTTTTTCCTAAAGATCTACCAACGGGTCTTCCACCCCGAGAGGCATCGAACACCAAATTGATATTATACCCGGAGCTCCTCTACCCAACAAAGCGGCCTATCATTACAATCCCTAATAAACCAAAAAACTTCAACGACAAGTGGATGAGCTTATTTTGACGGGTTATGTGCGGGAGAGTATGAGTGGCTCTCTTGGTTCCGAAGATGGAACTTACCAGATGTGCGTCGACAGTCGAGCTATCAACAATATCACCACCAAGTATAGGTGTCCCACACCGAGGCTTGACGAGTTGCATGGGCCCCGTATATTTTCCAAGATCGACCTCTGGAGTGGGTATCATCAGATTCGTATGCGGGAATGTGGTGAATGGGAGACGACCTTCAAAACTGATTGGTGGTGTACTTCGAGGGGGATTGTATGCGTGGCTTGTCATCTCCTTTGGCCTCTCCAACGCCTCTAGCACCTTCATGCGACTCATAAATGAGGTTTTGAGGCCCTTCATCGACAAGTTCGTGGTGGTGTACTTTGATGACATCTTTATCTACTCAAAGAGTGAAACCGAGCAACTTTCACACTTGGAGTCCGTCTTCAAGGTTCTTCGGCAGTAGAAGTTATTTGGAAAACTTGAGAAGTGTTAGTTCTGCACACCTCAAGTCACTTTTCTTGGATATATTGTGTCCGACCGAGGCATCTCGATAGATCCCTCGAAGGTGGAAGCTATTCTTTCTTGGCCTATTCCCTCCACCCTCACAGAGGTGAGAAGCTTCGACGACCTAGCCTCCTTTTATCATCGGTTCATCAAAGGTTTTAGCAAATAATTAAAAGACAACTCACTTTTAATTTCAAACAATGCTACTTTTAACAAATAATTAACTCTTTCGTCTTATAACTCTTTTACTAGTGGTTTTCTAGTGGAAACATGAAGGAATCAGCTCTAAACTACCCATTTCCATATTTGAGGCGAAAATCATTTTGGGGCAAAACAATCAGTTTTCTTTACCTGGTTTCGTTTATTTTCGTTCTCGCTCTATACAACAGCTTTGAAGTTCATTCCACTTTGTTACGCCCCGAAAATTTAATTCTAAACTTAACGGTCAAAGTCGAACGTTGACTAACATTAACAGCGGAAGACTCATCATTTTTTTTCTTTTTACTCATTTTATTTATCATGGCATCGCCGTATTCCCGAAGGAATACAAGGCAAGAAAGAGACTAATAAAACAAACTACGAACTTCAAATTAATCAAACGAAAAGAACTTCGAAATTCTAGAACAGCATAGACTCAACATTAACTAACATCGATTCTAAACCTCAACTAAACTTTATTCTCAAAACGGCTAACTCCGACGTCCTCACTTCTATTGCCCGTCCCCATCACATAATTGATCTTCACCTGAAAACAAAATATTTACAAACATGAGGGGGGGAAACCTCAATAATGTCTCATTCAATACCAAAACATTATACAATTCATTTCAACACATTTTAAGGGAAGGGGAAACAAGTAAAACATTTCAAAACTATCTTTTACCAGTCAACCTTACCTGTTTCCATATTTTAAAGCGGGCGGGGCTTCCGTATTGCCCCTCAGAGTCCAAAGACTCGCAAAACATGATTCGGAGTCCCAAGGACTAGCATAAACAACATAATTCGACTGATCAGCGCATAACTCGTTTCTTTTCTTTTCTTTTATTTTCTTTCTTTTCTTTCTTTCGGAGTCCCACGGACTCGCATAAACATCATTCGACTGATCAGCGCATAACTCGTTTCTTTTCTTTTCTTTTCTTTTCTTTTCTTTCTTTTCTTTCTTTCGGAGTCCCACGGACTCGCATAAACAACATCATTCGACTGATCAGCACATAACTCGTTTCTTTTCTTTTCTTTTCTTTTCTTTTCTTTTCTTTCTTTTCTTTCTTTCGGAGTCCCACAGACTCGCATAAATATTCCTATTCGACTGATTAGCGCCTAACTCACATCCCCAATACTAGGCATCACCTGGTCTCTTGACAGTCTCCCTCGCAGGTAACCACCTGGTCATGGGGAGTACTACCCGAACCCGCATTATACTCATAACCATTATTTAATCAGGTTTATATCTCAGTTCATTCCAGTATCAACCAACAATTCCAAATCCAACATTTCCAAACCAAAATTCCAACCCAACACATTTTCAATACAAAAACCAAAGGACTGTCCATACTTTATGAATCAAGAACATAACCGTCTTAAACAAAATAGACAGTCAAGTTTTAGATAAAGTCCCCTTCGGGATGCAAGTTCCGAAATCAATATAGAAATCAATAAAACCAGTGAAGAGCATCCAAAGAGGATTAGGGCATAGACATTACCTGTAGAAAATTATGTCACTCAGAAAGACGCACACGGAGTTACTGGGTCTCTTCCTCGCTCAAACCTAATAATCGAAGTATTTCTAACATCAAAACTCGCTCAATCACGATCACTAATACGCTTATATTCTACCCTTCTTACTTAACAACAAAACTTACTAATCATGTACCAAGCATGCCTTATAGGACAAGGGACATACATGAAATAATTCACACCTAAATTATATCAATCACTTCACAATATTCATGTAGTACCTAAATTCTAAAGGTGACTTGCATGGCACTATTCATATAATTTACCAAATTGCCATCATTCATGCAATAACTATACTAGTCCTCTATAACATGCTTACTAACTAGAGAACTTATTCTTTGAGGGTTTCTAACATATTTCTAGGTCTTCCACAAAAACATATCAACATGAACACCCCTAAAATAGATCAATCCCACCCAAAACATGTAAAACCAAGATATGGATTACACCTAAAATCTACATAAGGACTTGCAAGGATCCATATATATACAAAATAATACTTCACACTTAATATACTAATCTTAGAAAAGACATAAGAATTTTCAATACAACTGAATAATCTAGTAATTTGGAAGAGAAATTTAAGATAACTTACTAGCAAAAAGATTTTTAAAGACCCTAAATAATAAGGTTTTGTTTGTAATTTAAGAAACTTAGTATAATCATGAAATATTTTCCACAAAAAGGCCTAGTAACATCATAGAGACATCATATAATATGAAAACTTACATTAATACTATACTTAATAATTTGAGGAACCAAAACACTTACTAAAAAGAGGATTTCTACATTGTATTAAAATCTAGTAATATAGAGAATACTTTTACACTAATATAAACTTATAAATAGGAAAAACCTTTATAACATGAACTCTAATTTCTAAAACATAGGAGTAATTTACACATCAAAGATTATAAAATAACAACATGGGTACTATATATTAACACAAATATTTTACATATAACTTGGAACCCTTATACAAACATATTAACCCAACCCTACCACCAACACCTAAACATTCATCATGCATACTATATTACTACCAACTCAACATTTAGAAGTATCATTTTATGCACCAAAAATACAATACAAACCACACCCAAACTAATAACATTATAGAGATTGAAAAGGAGGTTTAGAGTATACAAACAAGGGGTCCAAGCTACGACGCACGGAGAGGTCGGCGGCTGGGTGGTCGGAGGTCATGGCGGCGGAGTCCTGGTGGTCGTAGCAGGTCCGGTCGTCGGTGTCGGGCGGCGGAGCAGACGACAGCAGCAGCAGCTTCAACTCGGAGTAAAACCGAGATCGACTTCGTCCTCGCTCGAATCGGGAAAGGTTGAATCGCCTCGTTGAGCTGGGGAAGGTCGCGGAGACGGGCGGTCCTTCGGATGTGCGGCGGTCGTCGGAAATGGCGGCGTCGTCGATCAGGGTTCACAGTTAGGGCAAAATAAAAAGGGGGTCCAGGGTGATGTTTGAGGTGTTTCTGGGCGGCGATAATGGCCGGAAAAGGTAGGGCGACGGTCGGAGGATGACGGGATGGTGGTTGGCGGCGAGATTCTGGTGGAAGGAGGGTGGTTGGAGGTAGTGTAAGGTGGTGGGTGGTGCGTCGGGTGTACGGCTCGAGGAAGCATAGAAAAGAATAAGGGACTAAGAAGAAGGAAGAAGAAGAAATGGAGGAGAAGAAGCAATGGAGGAAGATGGAGATGAGGGAGGAAGGGCTTGATGGATGATGAGCAACAAAAATATGAGGGTGATGCCCCTTTTTGTTTCGAGCAGTAGCAACAATTCTAGTACTATTATAGTACTCATCCAATAGGAGGGAAGAGAGATGAAAAGAATGAGGGGAGGGGGACGCGTGTCAAATGGGGGTAGGGTAGTCAGGGTGTATACCCAGATAATGGGTATTGCAACAATTTGGAAGAAAACGGCTACTGACTTGTACAGAAAGAAATTTGGAATTCTGATGAAATTTACCTGGTGATGTCATTTATGTGACATCATCAACACCCACAAATTAAAGGGAAACAAAATCTAAAATTAATAATATACTCATGAAAAGTAATAAAAGCAGATAAAATTTCTCATAACTGATAAAAATAATCTCTACCCGTAACCCAAAAATTACCTAACTGATATTTTTAAAACTCTAAAAATTACTTCGAACTCACTCGCAGTCCTAAAAGCTCCGCATAATAACAACTCATATAAATAAACAGAAAATAACGCACGTCAGGAATTTTAACGGTGTGAATAATAGCTATTTTTTCGGGGTTTTACATCATTACCCCCTTAAAAGAAGTTTCGTCCTCGAAACTTTAACTTAGGCCTAACGAGTTGAATAACTAACTAACTAACGGTGTAACTAACCAAAAACTTGGGGTTTTACATCATTAACCCTTAAAAGAAGTTTCGTCCCCGAAACTCGAACAGAGGTCACCATCAAACAACGCTTACTTCTACTCTAGCAGAAATCTCTCGTACAATGACCAAACATGAAACTAGTAGATGCACCCCCCAAAAGATGAGCAAGCATCCTGACACGATAAAGGTTCACACGCTAAATCGAGGAGCAATTTGTTGTTTCCAATCCATGGTAACATATGATAATTTTCCAAAAGCGGCTTACAATCATTCTCACCTTGAGCATCCTTAATTAGAGCCAACTTATAATCAAGCCTAAACCCAGCATTACCTTAACTATCTTCGTCATCGACCTTCTAAACTGTATAATACTTTCATTAGAAAAACCCACCACAGATGACTAACCACGAACACCCAAGATATTATAAGCTCCACGTATCTCCAACTAATATCAATTTCCTTCTTCTAGGTGCAAGATCACATAAAAAATACTGGTACTTTCTCAATAGTGTCCATATGTCGGCCCAAGATAACAACTCATAGCGGTAATTCCGAAATCAATTCATACAATTCCTCAAGATATGTCAAATTGTTCAGTATTCCTTTAACTTAATTGTAAGGCTCCTTCATTCCCATCATCAATGTCACAATTATACCAACATTGCAAGATTATTTGAGAACCGCACACATTCAAGTCACATGACCTCTTTAAGAAACCTTGTTAACCATATAAGAAAGAGGAGTCCTCGCAGATAGTTCCACACATCGAAATACTAACTTGATGTCTCCACATTCTAATAAGCCTCAAACTTTTCTCCTATAAAATGACCAAAGCTAAGCTCGATTATCTAGATTAAGAGGGAACTCCTACTGTTGGAGAACGATACATAAGACACAAGGGAAGATTAAAGTGATAATGGAGACAACTAATCAAGGACTTGAGTATTTGGAACTACACGACCTTGTAGCCTAAACGGAAGGAAAACACTCACTGGTTGTTAAGATGGCGCTAAGGGATAGATACAAATCCGAAAAGGCTCACTTATAATTACCCAAGATATGATCAACACTACAGTTAATTTTGTAAGCCACTCTTTAACTCCAAGACACTTAATCCTGCCAAAAGACTTTTTACTTAACTTGCAAATTCCCAACAAACTAACACTTACATATTATTACCCTCTCAACGCATCGAAAAGGAGTTTCGTCCTCGAAACTCGAATATCGGTACACAATAATTTTTAACACCCCAAACAGGAAGCAAGCTTAACCTGCTATTTCCTTAAGAATATTAATTTAACTTCAATGGTCCCTCAAAATCTGACTATACCCAACTGCAACCTTAAGAGTTTTCATGTACTTACCTCATTAAAACATTCTTAATCACTAAACCTATCCTAGAACCACTGATTGTGATAAAGATCAACCTGTCGCATGCTTCAAGCACAAAAGTATAAAGACCAAGGTTAGATGACGACCTTCTTTGATACATCTAATCATTTAGTTCTCTTAACGGTACTCGGTGTAATTTACATATAAATACCTAAAACATGATCAAACACTTTGCATAGCTCATCGAATATATACATGCTAGGCACCTACTATCCATCTGATATCATTTTTCCCCCAATAGTTCTAGATAACAAGAGTTACCAGTAACAGAGTTGATTAATCGCAGGAAAGAAATTTCAATAATAAACATATGATATTTAAACGAACTCAATTAAATGATACTCCACAACTTAATCAGGTACAAACCCACGGATTGCTCAACCCCACACAGGTTTTCTCAATAACATTCATACAGTCCAATTCAAATGATACTCAGACAGAACTTAGTCAGCAGAGATTCAAACAAAGTTGTGCGCATCAACCTCTTGCAGATTTCCTCATGGGTTATACCCACTTCACATATGATCGACTTACTTCATTCGCACGTTCATAATTAAAAGACATATCATCAAAACTGGACAATCAAGTACACAAACTCACAGGTATAAATATATCAGTATGCAAGTTACTACAGATGAAACTTAGAATCGTAAACTACATCATAATACTAACATCAATAACTTAAGAGGAGAAGAGATTATATCAAATAGTTACAGATCAAATTGATCCCATCCCTGAGTGACCGATACTACAAGAAATAATCATTTTGCATTCTTAACTATCTAATCATTTTATTTTTCCACACACTATTCGCATTCTTGGCTTCGAAGACCTTCGTGCTATAGCTTGGAATCCCTATAAGTGTCATATCTCAATATCATGTTTAGCTCAGCCTCACCGCAAAAATATTCACCTAACCTTAACACTTTCAAACCAGAATTTAATTCAATCCCTACTTAAATCTCCAAATCACCATTCAAAAGTCAAATTACACATACGATCCTTGACAAAATCTCCATCTCAGCTCGTCATCTCTTAACAAGTTTCTTTTTCCTTAAAAGTGACCCTTTAAACCCGAGATCTTGATCAACAAGCGTAACCCCATGTTACTCTAAGCTCCTCCTTATAACCTCGATACCCAAAAGAAAGATCGATGCAATTCAACTTTTCTGGAAGTCTCTAAAAATCAAACCTAACTTATTATCGCCTACATGATCATCACCTCCAATACCCACTTTAAAACCAATCTCTGACCTTGTTGTTTCTTTAAAGATATTACTTTAACTCGAAACCTCGAGAGAACTGCACATAACCCCCATTATTACCTCAAGATCATTTACGTAACATAGATACAAAAAGGAGCCAACTCTGAACTCAACTTTACCCTATATTATATATATATTTTTTTTCCAATCACACTCTTTTAGTCCCCAGTTCAATGCTAACTTCCCAATTTAACCTCAAAAAAACATGTCGTGGCAAACAATTACACTCATTCACTCCTTACTCAAAGATAATAATAATTAGAGCCAACCATGCTGAGTCACCTCCTTATGTTTTCTCATCATTCTTTATTCTCAGCTAACCCTAATCACCATAGTTCAAACTATAATGCCTAAAAGCCCCAATCCCCAATCTTCCATTAAACCATTAACATAGAGATAAAAAAAATACCTAATAGCTTCAACAAAACATACTAACATCAATGTCATGATATTATACTCACCACCATAGCATTAGTTTCGTGCAAAACATATTTCAGTACTGGTAAAATAAATCAAGTCACATATGAAGCATGCATACGTTATATAACATGAGGAATCAATCAAATAGATGCACCCGGCCCACCTACACTCACACTCCGAACGTAGCTTCCTAAGCTCTAACTAAGAACCTAATAGACACTTAGGAGCTACCAGGTCGTAACCCAGAGCTCTGATACCATTCTGTAACGCCCCGAAAATTTAATTCTAAACTTAACGGTCAAAGTCGAACGTTGACTAACATTAACAGCGGAAGACTCATCATTTTTTTTCTTTTTACTCATTTTATTTACTTGGGCGTTACTGCCGTATCCCCGAAGGAATACAAGGCAAGAAAGAGACTAATAAAACAAACTACGAACTTCAAATTAATCAAACGAAAAGAACTTCGAAATTCTAGAACAGCATAGACTCAACATTAACTAACATCGATTCTAAACATCAACTAAACTTTATTCTCAAAACGGCTAACTCCGACGTCCTCACTTCTATTGCCCGTCCCCATCACATAATTGATCTTCACCTGAAAACAAAATATTTACAAACATGAGGGGGGAAACCTCAATAATGTCTGCCCCTAACAGTCAAAACATTATACAATTCATTTCAACACATTTTAAGGGAAGGGGAAACAAGTCAAACATTTCAAAACTATCTTTTACCAGTCAACCTTACCTGTTTCCATATTTTAAAGCGGGCGGGGCTTCCGTATTGCCCCTCGGACTCCAAAGACTCGCGAAACATGGTTCGGAGTCCCAAGGACTCGCATAAACAACATCATTCGACTGATCAGCGCATAACTCGTTTCTTTTCTTTTATTTTCTTTTCTTTCTTTTCTTTCTTTCGGAGTCCCACGGACTCGCATAAACAACATCATTCGACTGATTAGTGCATAACTCGTTTCTTTTCTTTTCTTTTCTTTTCTTTCTTTTCTTTCTTTCGAAGTCCCACGGACTCGCATAAACAACATCATTCGACTGATCAGCGCATAACTCGTTTCTTTTCTTTTCTTTTCTTTTCTTTTCTTTTCTTTTCTTTTCTTTTCTTTTCTTTCTTTCGGAGTCCCACGGACTCGCATAAATATTCCTATTCGACTGATTAGCGCCTAACTCACATCCCCAGTACCAGGCATCACCTGGTCTCTTGTGATCTCCGCAGTAACCACTGGTCTTGGGAATCTTGCCGAACCCGCATTATACTCATAACCATTATTTAATCAGGTTTATATCTCAGTTCATTCCAGTATCAACCAACAATTCCAAATCCAACATTTCCAAACCAAAATTCCAACCCAACACATTTTCAATACAAAAACCAAAGGACTGTCCATACTTTATGAATCAAGAACATAACCGTCTTAAACAAAATAGACAGTCAAGTTTCAGATAAAGTCCCCTTCGGGATGCAAGTTCCGAAATCAATATAGAAATCAATAAAACCAGTGAAGAGCATCCAAAGAGGATTAGGGCATAGACATTACCTGTAGAAAATTATGTCACTCAGAAAGACGCACACGGAGTTACTGGGTCTCTTCCTCGCTCAAACCTAATAATCGAAGTATTTCTAAAATCAAAACTCGCTCAATCACGATCACTAATACGCTTATATTCTACCCTTCCTACTTAACAACAAAACTTACTAATCATGTACCAAGCATGCCTTATAGGACAAGGGACATATATGAAATAATTCACACCTAAATTATATCAATCACTTCACAATATTCATGTAGTACCTAAATTCTAAAGGTGACTTGCATGGCACTATTCATATAATTTACCAAATTGCCATCATTCATGCAATAACTATACTAGTCCTCTATAACATGCTTACTAACTAGAGAACTTATTCTTTGAGGGTTTCTAACATATTTCTAGGTCTTCCACAAAAACATATCAACATGAACACCCCTAAAATAGATCAATCCCACCCAAAACATGTAAAACCAAGATATGGATTACACCTAAAATCTACATAAGGACTTGCAAGGATCCATATATATACAAAATAATACTTCACACTTAATATACTAATCATAGAAAAGACATAAGAATTTTCAACACAACTGAATAATCTAGTAATTTGGAAGAGAAATTTAAGATAACTTACTAGCAAAAAGATTTCTAAAGACCCTAAATAATAAGGTTTTGTTTGTAATTTAAGAAACTTAGTATAATCATGAAATATTTTCCACAAAAAGGCCTAGTAACATCATAGAGACATCATATAATATGAAAACTTACATTAATACTATACTTAATAATTTGAGGAACCAAAACACTTACTAAAAAGAGGATTTCTACATTGTATTAAAATCTAGTAATATAGAGAATACTTTTACACTAATATAAACTTATAAATAGGAAAAACCTTTATAACATGAACTCTAATTTCTAAAACATAGGAGTAATTTACACATCAAAGATTATAAAATAACAACATGGGTACTATATATTAACACAAATATTTTACATATAACTTGGAACCCTTATACAAACATATTAACCCAACCCTACCACCAACACCTAAACATTCATCATGCATACTATATTACTACCAACTCAACATTTAGAAGTATCATTTTATGCACCAAAAATACAATACAAACCACACCCAAACTAATAACATTATAGAGAGAGACAAGGAGGTTTAGAGTATACAAACAAGGGGTCCAAGCTACGACGCACGGAGAGGTCGGCGGCTGGGTGGTCGGAGGTCATGGCGGCGGGGTCCTGGTGGTCGTAGCAGGTCCGATCGTCGGTGTCGGGCGGCGGAGCAGACGACAGCAGGATGGGCTTCAACTCGGAGTAAAACCGAGGTCGACTTCGTCCTTGTCGGAACTGGGGAAAGGTCGAACTGCCTCGTTGGAGCTGGGGGAAGGTCGCCGAAGATGGGGCGGTCCTACGGAGGTGCGGCGGTCGTCGGAAATGGCGGCGTCGACGATCAGGGTTCACAGTTAGGGCAAAATAAAAAGGGGGTCCAGGGTGATGTTTGAGGTGTTTCTGGGCGGCGATAATGGCCGGAAAAGGTAGGGCGACGGTCGGAGGACGACGGGATGGTGGTTGACGGCGAGATTCTGGTGGAAGGAGGGTGGTTGGAGGTGGTGTAAGGTGGTGGGTGGTGCGTCGGGTGTACGGCTCGGGGAAGCATAGAAAAGAAGAAGGGACTAAGAAGAAGGAAGAAGAAGAAATGGAGGAGAAGAAGCAATGGAGGAAGATGGAGATGAGGGAGGAAGGGCTTGATGGATGATGAGCAACAAAAATATGAGGGTGATGCCCCTTTTTGTTTCGAGCAACAGCAACAATTCTAGTACTATTATAGTACTCATCCAATAGGAGGGAAGAGAGATGAAAAGAATGAGGGGAGGGGGACGCGTGTCAAATGGGGGTAGGGTAGTCAGGGTGTATACCCAGATAATGGGTATTGCAACAATTTGGAAGAAAACGGCTACTGACTTGTACAGAAAGAAATTTGGAATTCTGATGAAATTTACCTGGTGATGTCATTTATGTGACATCATCAACACCCACAAATTAAAGGGAAACAAAATCTAAAATTAATAATATACTCATGAAAAGTAATAAAAGCAGATAAAATTTCTCATAACTGATAAAAATAATCTCTACCCGTAACCCAAAAATTACCTAACTGATATTTTTAAAACTCTAAAAATTACTTCGAACTCACTCGCAGTCCTAAAAGCTCCGCATAATAACAACTCATATAAATAAATAGAAAATAACGCACTTCAGGAATTTTAACGGTGTGAATAATAGCTATTTTTTCGGGGTTTTACACACTTGGAAAAGTTTCGTTTATGATTCTAGTTTAACCCCATATTTTTATTTCATTTTTAAGAATTACCAATTTGTACGGTTTTTACAAAAATAGAACCTATGCCAGAATAGACGCCGAATCTGGAAGGGGTCTCGTTTTTGCTCTATAACTCACTCCCCTTATATTGTTTTTACAAAACAAATTTTTCAATGCGTTTCTATACATCTAAAAATACAACTTTCATGTTAAATGATTTTCCATAATATGATTTTATAATTAGGATATTTAAGATACGAAAAACTAAAAAACTCTGTTGTTTAAAGCAAGAAGAACTTCTTTTTGAACCTACATGGTGGCTGGTTGTTATGAGGTTTCTAAGGGATATTTTTATATCATTTTTAACACTACTTTAACACCTAGATTAACTGCGAAGAAACCGAATTAAAGAAGAAATTTCCATTTTAAGGTGATATTAAGCCCTTTTTCGGTTCTCGGAAGAACTTATACTTCTTTATATTTTAAGCCAATATCAAAGCTGAAACTTTATGTGGTACCATACCTTGAAAAAGACTAGAGAAGTGTGGATAAGAATCCTTGTGAACTTGAGACAAAAACCTCCTTTTTATCTTCCTCTTTTATTCTTTAATGAGATTCTTTCTTGGTATGAAGAATAATGAAGTTAGTGATGGATGTTTGGACTAATTTGGAAATAAAAAAAGAGTAATATAATAGTGAGGATGAGGGTGCTGCCGGATGGAGAGAGAAGAGAGTGGATTTGGATAGATTTTGAGTGTGAAACTAGACAAAACATAGGGTGGATTGTGTAGGGAGCTAGAGGGTAAGGCAATCATAGTCTAGGGATTTTGTAATTTGTATTTTTATGGAGAAACTAAAAGATGGCCGCATGCTTATGGGAAGAAGAGAGGGGTTTTGGGTTTAATTTTTGCCTCTAATAGCTAATTTGTATCGCCTAAAATAACCCTTATAAACCCCTATTATCTATATTAATTCTATTTAACTCTTCTTATGAATCTTGAGCTGATTTTTTTTTTTGTCTAAGTTGGGGCTCCATAGGTGGTGTCACATAAGGGTTTTATTGGACAAATTTTACTTTATTTAAAGTTCACAATTTCTTTTATTGGTAATAATACCCAAGTAACACCCTACATGGAAAAGGCAAGATTCCTTTCATATACGATGCAAACCTAGCCTTTACCTTGCTATAGCGCAGTTCTTTGAATCAAACATTGAATGAAATCGATTCTTTTTTAGATATCAAAATCGAAATCGGATAGGATAGACAGATAGATCTATGCGACCGACACTACACTACGTAGGTACCTGTGCAGGTAAGCACAGGCTAATACGAGCCGACCAGAAGAAGCAAAGCTTAGATTACCAGATCCTGGACACAATCTTCCTAAAAATCTTATTTTCATATTTTTATGCGCTTATAAATTGTGATGATTAGAGGCATGCTTATCTTTGCACATTTGATGTGTTATGAAATTTAATTACCTCTAAGATGTCACCCTACATTACGTTCTTTTTTTTGTGCCGAATATTTTTATACTAATGCCCGAAATCGGCTTCTTTGAAATACATAAAAACTATAATAAATCACATATAAATTACTTCATGATTCGTAAATATTAATAATTATATTTGAAATAATAAAATTATTAAGAGGGTGTTACAGTGACGCCTGGAGTTTTCCGAATTTTGCCTTCCTCACGGGCGTGCCATTAGAGGGTCACGGCCGTGAGGGGTCTTCTGGTTCCAAGCGTCCTCTACATGTTATGGTCGTGACAATGAGTGTCACAGCCGTGAGGCCTGATGATTCGGGAGCAGTTCTGTATCCCTCACGGGCGTGACAAGTGGATGTCACAGTTGTGAGGATGTTTCTATCTGCACTTCTCCTCCGAGTCACGATCGTGTGGAGTGTTGTCACGGTCGTGAGTTAACTTCTTCACGATCCTAGAATTTGGGGTTTCACGCCCGTGAGAAATGGTTTCACGGCCCTGACACCCATTCTACCTCAAGCCTCCTTTTCTTCATTTTGGGTGCCAAGGTTCAATGGGGGTCATAGCCGCGAGGTCATGTGTCACAGCCGTGACACCCCTGGTGAGACCATGTTTTCTTAGTTCTCCCCGAGATTAAGGCTTAGGTTCTCTTCTTCTCGGGCTGATTCTTCTTTGGATTTACATTACGCTCCCGACCTTTCTTCGAATAAGTCCAGTTTTGGCCTTGTTTTGCGCACTTTTCCTCCACAAGCACATGACTGATCAAGAAACATACAAAGGAAAGAAAATAACATAAAAAAACATTATATTTACACACGGGATCGAGGGAAATGCCAAGGGAAAGGACACATTTAGCTCAAAATTGAGCCTAAACACCCCCCACACATAGCCTTTTGCTCATCCCGAACTAAATAAAACAAAAACTGAACAAAACAAGAAAGACACCTAACTAACTTTGACAGGAATCGCGGATGCATTTAGTGTATGTATCAAGCCTTTAAACCCCTCGGTAGCCCGGGTGGACGAGGTTGGTCTCGTGAGGGTTTATAAAAGCTACAGCCTCAAAAGCCTAAAGAAAAAGTAAAAGAAGAGGTAAAAGGAAAGTGAAAATCAAAACTTTAAAAAAAGGAGAAATTATGATTGCGGTTACATAAAAGCTACTCAGACAACATCGTTAATCAACCAAACACAGTTAGTATGAACATGCCAAGACACTAGACTTGGTGTATGGATGGGAATGGGGCGAGGAATCCCCGAACCCGATGGAGTCCCGCCCCGCTCTAGGGAAAAATCCCCACCCCAATTGGGGATGGGGACGAGGACGATTTTTCAAAATCCGCTGGGATGGTAACAAAAACTTTTCCATTTTCCCTGCTAGGGAAAATTCCCCGGCCCCATCCACAAATCCCCGTCCTCGAAAATTTTAAAATCACCAAATAACCTTTGTTCTTATTCAATATATATATTAATAGCAAGGATAAAGTAGTAATTTTTGAATTTTAAGTTAGAACCCTATCCTAAACTCGCTTCCCTCCTCCTGCATAATTCTATATATTTTTTCGAATAACATTTGTTGATGTATTGTTGTATTTTTTCTTCGAATAACACTTGTTGATGTATTATTGTTTGATTTTGATGTATTATTGCTTGAGCAAGTTAAATACGTTATATTTTCAACAAGTTAAAAATTGGGTCCGACTAAAAATTGTTTACATTTTGGATAGCTTTAAAAAATCCCCATTGGATCCCCATTGGAGATTGGGAATCCGCGGGGATGGGGATGGAAGAATCATTCCTTGAAGCAGGGATGGAGACGTGATGTATAATGGGATCAAAACTAGGGTTTGATCAATTACACATGAAGGGAGTGACGTGCAACCAATCTAAGCATAGGGTGCTTCACGTGAATTAGGGTTAAGGTAGGGAGGATCACGTGAATATGGGGGATATTTGTGGAGTTTGGAAGGCTTGTGAGAGAGTATGGATTATGGTCCAAGAAAGGATGAATCTTTGTGCAGTTGGGAGAGAGATGGATGAATTGTATGAGGGAGATTTGGGGAGTAACGTGAAGTCTTTTGTGAGGGAGAGAAGAATATGGATGAGAGATTTGGGAGAGATGGACATTTGTAGAGATTTGAGAGAGAGGGAGTAGTTGACGTGAGAGAGATTTGAGAGATGGAGGGATTGACGTTGAAGGGGAGAGAGTGAGAGCTTTTGAGAGTATTGAATAGCCTTAGGGTTTATCTAACTAAAAGATAGAAAGATAAAAGTAACCGAGATAGTTCAAGGGATCAAACTTGATACAAAAACACCACAAGATGAAACCCTAGGGCTACTTGACCTTCTACCTAGTTGCAGAAACACCTTCTAGGTTTAGGGATCAAGCTCTTCCTCACCACTTGGTTGCCAAACCAAGATACAATAGAAGAGATCAACGAGGTTCTCACGAAACACTCAAGGGGTAAGCTAAAAGCTTGGATATATTCATAATTCAAAGTTGGATGCCTTTGAGAGGCTACAAGCCTAGCTATTTATACTAACAAAGTCCTAAGTCTCCTAGGACTCTCAAGATTGTCGTGCAAGCCAAGGACTCCTACTATTACTACTACTAGACGCCATCTATGCTATCTCCTCCTTTGATTAGGACTCATTATCCTAATGGGAGTTAGTTACAAAAGAGAGTAATCCTTTTAGGACTTGGCTTTTCTAATCCAAGATGGATTAGTTACAACCTTATCTCGGATTATGAAACTTGGCGCCTAATCTATCACACCAAATGTCACACACACACACCACACACCTTCTAGATCATTCTAGAACATTCCAGACTATCCTAGATTAATCTAGACTCATAAGACTTGGTGTCCAAGTTTATATATATTACTTGGTACCTCGCACAACTGGAAATGTAAATAAACCCTAGAAATATAAAGAAATACATCAAAAGGCCAAAACCGTGAAATTCAAACTGAAATGGTCCCAAATGTGAAATTCATCTTGAAATGGTCAGAAATGTGAAATTCACTTTGGGCTTGAACTTGGGCCTTTGACGTGTGACTTGGAGTCTCTTAGGATGTTTGAACATCCTCTTGCCATAGGGAGCACATAATATGAATGGGCCTATGGGCCTTTATGCTCAATCATTCCTCTATAGCCCGTTCCACCTCCTTGTAGATGAGTTGGGCTTCCTTAGTTGTTGGACTTGGCGTGAAAGACCTTGATGGATTTTCATCATTCTCTATGAATCTTGAGTCTCCAAAGGCGAGCCCATGGCTATGTGAGCCTCCATTTCCTTCCATGAACCTGGGGTCCCCAAAAGTGAGACCTAGGCTAGACAGATGTATTTCAGGCGTGGGCCAAAATACATCAGGACGGGGATGGGGACGAGCTTTGGGAGCGGGGATGGGGTTAGGTATATACTCCCCCATCCCCGATCCGCCCCTTTGCCATCCCTACTCAGGTGAGACTAATCTGTCAGATTTTCCGTTTCAACCTTGCCTAACGAGTTCCTTGTGCTTGGTGCGAGTGTCTCTAGTATATTCTCGGTCAAAAAAAGGCAAAGGTGGTCAAGTCTTGGCTATGCACACATCCATATTTAACCTAGCTTATTAATAACTCGACATACGTCACTCTAAATCTAATTGGTGTCGCCCTTGGCTTGGTGAGGGTCGCAAGTTACATCGGAGGGGGCTTCACACTTTATTCACTTATTTACTCTTGGATGCTTGTCACATTCTGCTTGGAAGACCATGGTTATTTGACAGGAGCGTGACGCATGATGGAAGAGCCAATAGTTACACTTTTAGGCTCTACAACAAAAAGATAACCCTAGCTCCACTAAAAGTCTCCAAACCGTCCCACCTCAAGAGAGCGATCCAAATTCCATCACTTCTATGATCAGTGAACATCCTGAGTTTAGTGAGCATCAGGAGATCATTCCTTCAGACCTAAACACAAAACCTAGCCACAAAGAGCCAACTCGCAAAAATCCTACCCACGAAAACCCTAGGCACAAGAATCCCACAAACATCGACCCTCTTGTCACCTCTCAGTTGGAACCACCCTCTCATGTGTTCCAAGAAGAGATACCACCAGGATTGCCCCCAGCGTGATATTCATCACGAGATTGATCATGTTCCTAGATCTGTTGTGCATAACAAGTCTACATATCAAATGAACCCTAGTGACACTTAAGAGATTCAGAAGCAAATCAATGATCTTCAAACAAAGGGTATGATCAGGAAGACCCTCAGCCCATGCGCCATTACTAACCTTATGGTTACAAAGAAAGTTGGAGACCAACGTCTGTGCATTAATAAGAGTCCTATCAAGCACATGTTTCCTATAATTGAAGATCTAATGGACGAGTTAGATGGTACCTAAGTCGTTTCAAAGACTGGTCCAAGATGTGGGTACCTTGATCCAGTTCGAATTCAAGAAGGGGACACTGCTGTCAAAACTAAAGGAGGTCTCTACGAATGGTTAGTCAAGCTTTTTGGTCTAACTAATGCTCTCTCAATTTTTATGAGATGGATAAATCAGGTTTTGAAGCCCCTTATTGGCAAGTGTGTTGTCTACTTTGGTGACATACTTGAGCATAACAAGAGTGAGAAAGATCATAATTTTCACCACCCGATTGTTTTGGAGATCTTAGCTCACGAAAAGTTATACGGGAATCTGCCCAACTGCCACCTCGTCATCAACGACATAGTCTCCCTTGGCTATGCACTTTCGACTGAAGTGATCAAGGTTGATGAAGAAAAATTCAAAGTTATCAAGGAGGGCCTACTCCAACTGTTATTCATAATGTTCGAATCTTCCACGACTTGGCCTCTTTATATAGGATACTTGTGAAGAATTTCAGTACTATTTTATTTCCTACAACCAAGTTATTGAAGTCCAAGAGGTTCTCATGGACTCACTCAATACAGCAAGTTTTCGACACTATCAAGGAACGACTTTGCACCACACCTGTCCTAGCCCTACCAAGTTTTGATAAGTAGTTTAAGGTTGACTGTGATGCTTCTGGAGTTGGTATTGGAGTTTTTCTATCTCAAGAAGGTCGTCCCTTAGCTGTTGGAACTTCACCTATCCTCAGTCCCACTTTCGGGGATCCTAGATTCATAGAAGATAATGGAGACCGGCCCCGCCCAATCAATAAGAAGATCCCTTTTCTCCAATCAAGTTTGAGGACAAACATTTTCCAACAAGGGGGGAATGATGTATTTCAACTCACGCCTGAAGTAACCCTGCCTAGACTAGGTCTCACTTTTGGGGACCCTAGGTTCATGGAAGGAAATGGAGATTCACAAAGCCTTGGGCTCGCCTTTGGAGACCCAAGATTCATGAAAGAAGATGGAAATCCATCATCATTCCTCACGCCAAGCCCAATAAGAAAGGAGGCCCAATTAAACTACAAGGAGGTAGGTTGGGCCAAAGGAGAAGAATTCATTGTGGAGGCCCAAAGGCCAATCCATATCACATGCTCCTTGTTCCAAGAGGACATCCAAACGTCCTAAGGAGGTTCAAGTCCATGTCCACGGCTCAAGTACAAAGCCAAGTTGAACTTCACAGTTTTGACCACGTCAAGATGAATTTCACATTTCTGACCATTTCAAGAAGTTCACAGTTTTGGCCTTTTGATGTATAACTTCACATTTTTAGTGTTTTCTTTACATTTTGTAAGTTTTTAGGAGTATTTATATTATTTCTAGTTGGACATTAAGTTATAGGAGTGTAGAATAGTCTAGAATGATCTAGAATGTTCTAGAAGGTGTGATAAACATGTGGTGTGATAGATTTGGCGCCAAGTTATTTATTCCTAGATAAGGATGACTTATTTTGTAACTAATCCATCTTGGATTAGGAAAGCAAATTCCTAGTAGGGTTAATATTGTTATAACCAACTCCCCTTAGGATAAGGAGTCCTAATCTAAGGAGGATAAGGTTGTTATAGGCGTCTAGGAGTAGTAGTAGTGTGGCTTGCACGTCAAGCATAGAGTCCTAATATGTGTAGGACTTTGTTAGTATAAATAGGTAGGCTTGTAATTAGTCAAAGGCATCCAACCTTGAATTATGAATATATCCAAGCTTTTAGCTTACCCCTTGAGTGTTTCATGAGAACCTCGTTGATCTCTTCTATTATTGTATCTTGGTTTGGCAACCAAGTGGTGAGGAAGAGCTTGATCCCTAAACCTAGAAGGTGTTTTTGTAACTAGGTCATTAAAGGTCAAGTAGTCCTAGGGTTTCATCTTGTGGTGTTTCTGTATCAAGTTTGATTCCTTGATCTATCCCAGTTACTTTTTTTCTTAGTTAGGTAAATCCTAAGGCTATTCAAATCTATCTCAAAACCCTCTACCTCACGTCAATCTCTCTCCCTCATAAAATTCCCTCCCAAACGTTCACTCTCTCTCTCTCTCTCTCTCTCTCTCTCACACACACACACAAAATCTCCTCAAACATCTCTGTCTCTCAAATCTCCCTCTCTCTCTTGACCTCATGTTAAATACTGATACAATCGTCCATCCCTCTCTCTTACTCACAAAAGATCCAACCTTTCTCAAAACCCTAATCCATACTCTCTCACAAATCATCCAAACTCCACAAAATCTTCCCTTTTCACGTCAACTATCCCTACCCTAACCCTAATTCACGTGAAGCATCCCATATTCAGATTGGTTGTACGTCACTCCCTTGATTTGTAGTTGATCAAGCCTTACTCTTGATCCCATTATACATCAAGCAGGGTATTTAGGACAAGCATTAAATAAATGACCCCCAGCTTGACATACAATACACTGAGGAGGAACCTCGCTATTGGGGCATTGAGAAAATTCACAAAAATTTTCCATATACTCCACACCACTAGATTGACCATTCAGATTTTGGGGGTACTCATGATATGGTATGGGTAAAGTCTCTCAGGGTGGTGCATAATACAAAAGTTGGAAACTAGGAATAACATTTTGTTGACTCATAAGAATCTCTAGACAACCACTCAATTAATTACCATGCAACATCTTCTCCTAAATTATAAAACCCATAATATTCTATGAGATTTCGGGTTTCATAATTCACACCCTCATTCACAATTCCCAAAATATCTAATGTATCATATGGGATACCATATGATTCACATTGAGCATGATAATCTTATAATCTAATATGGAATTTTGAATCCTTCATCTTGAACTTTATCTTAAACTTTCTCCCGAACAACCAAGAAAGGTGATTTAAATTACTAAGAATCCCCAAATCCTCACTTGGAAGGAGAATTTGTGAACCCTTAATCCTCCTCTTCACTAAAAAGATTGGATGTTTTGTTGACTAGTACTAATAGGATTTGAATGAAAACAATAAAAGAAGAGAGAGAATAAGAACTTGGGATATTTCTTCCTTGAATTAATTGGAAGAGTAGATTACAACTTGATGATGGAAGAAAACTTGAGAAACTTGTAATAAACTAAAGCTTAATGATAAAAACTAAGTATCTATGGCTAATTCTAAGATAAAAGATATATCTCCTCTCTAACGGAGTATATTAGTGTTTTTATAGGACAATTAGGAAAGGAATACGACTCCCCAAAACCCTATAGTAGCCGCACAACTAATTTCTTTTTTTCCGCGTCAGTAAGCCCATTATGGGCGCTACGCTTGGCTGTCGCGGGCGCTACGCTTGCAAGGGTGACTTTTCTCTGATTTTTGCCAAGCGGTGTCACAGGTGTTACGCCATTGGTCGCGGGCATTACCCTCAAAGGTAACAACCGTGTCCTCATTCGGCAATTTCATAATTTTTTCTCCAGATGAACTCGTTGCGGGCGCCATCTCCCTTGTAACGGGCGTGACACCCTCGACTAAAGTCTGGTCAGCTTTGTCAACGAGGGTAGCGGCTGTTACCCTCCAGGCGGCGGACGCTACCTTCTGTGTTTTTACTGAATTTTTCCTTTTTGCCCTCATTTTTCTTCTAACTCTTGATTATTCTACAAAAACACAAAATCATCATAACTAAAACATAATCAAGGGACTAAAACAAGTAAAACATCTTATAATGATATCAATTTGGCTCGAAACGAGACCGAATAACTTCCTTCAGCACAATGAGCATAACTGTGCTTAATATGGTGGAAGGAGGACATAAAATTCTGATATATTATTGCTCAAGGAAGATTAAGGGGATTGGTTTTTCTAAGAGCTAATGAGGAGCTTGAATGCTCTGGCATTACAAAATTGGATTTGTGTTCGTGGAAATTTGTTGAAGAAACGATTGAACATGCAGTCTGCCTTGTTTATGCACTGAATGAGCTAGACAGATGATTAGGGTTACGGGACGAGCTCAGACATTTAAAGAAAATTACAAGGGAACCAATCATATTGCTTGGGGACTTCAATGAAGTCCTTAAACCATGTGAAAGACTAGGAGGTTCAGTTATAACTTAAGGCATGCGAACCTTTGTAGATTTTGCACGTGGTTTAAGGACTTCATTGAAAACCAAGGGTTCAGAATGTAAATACCCCTAAAATTCGGGGTCCAAAATTGAATGGTAGGGGGACAAGGAATTACACAAAAAGCAAAATCTTACCAAACATAACACTCCATGACTGGTTGACAACATCGAGGCATATAGAGCCAGATCTCAGAGTTTTAAGGATCAGTTTTTACACAATAAGCACGAAGGCTCAAAATTGCCCACAACTAAATGCCTTCCAAACTGCTCGAGAGATAGAGTAAACTCACAGTTCATCGTCGTTTGGGGGGAATATTTTGTTAACAAAACCAATGGAAGAAGACTTGTATGGATCAGCATCTAGTAGCTCAACATGGATTTTCCACACTCCACCTTCATAAAGACCTATAGTAGCCCAAGTAAGGCAGTGATGATGTGTTGATACAAGATATATGACACGACTCAGGAGTGGGGATATATAGAGGAGAAGAGAAATAAAATTAATTCCATACATTACCAGGACTAATTTTGTCATCAAGTATGCATCAATCCAATGTACGATAGTATCCAACATCCAATGTCCAACATTTATCAAATCCCATGTATTGTTTGATCCTCTCTCTCTGTCTCTCTCTGTCTCTCTCTCTAATATCAACAAACCTAGACAAAATTGGGGATAAAATATCATAAAATGTAAACCAATGAGCTTTAGATTCACCAAAGTTTCATTACCTATATTCTAGCAGTTGAATAGAATAAATTACAGGACTTGAAAAAAGTCAGATATTGCATATATGCAAACCAAATATATATGAAATTTTATCACCATAACAAAATTTAATTAGGAAAACAAGCAAATAATTTGATAATGAAGCATATGAAAGAGTTGTCTTTTGAGGCTTTTCTCCAAACAATAAATCAACTGCAGCAGATTGGGAGAAGAAAAGATCAGATAGATGGTACCTGAGTAGTGTAACTTTTTAGATTGGTTTTCGGATAGTGCCATAGTGGATCCGATGGTACGTTGGATTGAAATCAACGAACACCTACAACGAATCGAATGAATACGCAAAATATCAATCGAACTCGCACTAGACAATGTCTAATTAGAAGTGAATCTAAATAACGTACAATGAACCCTAGAATCTAAATAACGTCTGAGCATCAATCAAATTGAAACAAAATTAGGTGATGTATTACCGGATCAAGAAAGATTCTTATTTCCGATGATACATGAAACACGTGTAACCAAACAGGGAAGTTGGGGTGGTTCACGAGATTAGGGTGGAAAAGAGAGGAATAGTTCTCGTGAAAGGGATTCTTTGTGGAAGCTATTTTGCCGTGAGGGCTTTTCTGGTTTCAAGATTCAAGAAAGGTTGAATCTTAAACGGGAAAGAGGGAGAGATTGATGATTCTTGGATGGTGATTTAATGAGGGTTGACGTGAGGTAGGAGGAGAGAGGGAGAGTGATTGATGTTGGAAGGGGAGAAAGGGAGAGGGTAATAGTTTGTTAGAGGAGAGAGAGGGAGTTTGTTGGGAGGTTGTTATGGAGAGAGAAAAGAGAGGAGGTGGATGTTTGTGAGATGAAAGAAAAGGGGAGGGGGACGTTTGTGAGGGGTAAAGGAGGAGTGTAGGTTTGTTGTGTCTTAACTATATTGATAGAAAGACAACAATTTAATTACCTTAACGATATTGATAGAAAGGTAAAAACGGATAGAACTAGGTTTCTAACTTGAATACAAAGATAGACAACCTAGGGCTAACTTGATCTAGACCGCAACCTAGGATCAAGCTCTTCCTAACCATCTGGGTGCCATGCCAAGATACAATAGAAGAAAAGGGGTGAGGGTTTATCCAAACACTCGAGAGAAAGCTAAAAGCTTAATTGATTTCATAATTCAAAGTTGTGCGTTTGCCTTGAGAGGCTACAATCCTATTTATACTAGGAGGGTCCTTAAGGGACTAGAACTCCTACTTGGCGTGCAAGCCAACTAATCTAACCTAATGGGACTCTAACTTGGCGTGCAATCTAAGTTAAGCTCCCTATTCTAGACGCCATCTAATACTACTCTCCCTTGGATTAGAATCCTTATCCTAAGGCGAGTTTGTTACAACAAACCTTATCCTAGTTGTTATTGGCTTCTTAATCCAATTTGGATTAGTTACAAAATAGCCAACTCTATCTAGGAATCAAAAAATGACACCTGATCTATCTAATATCACACGTGATATTATCCTATGATGATCAAGTTTATAATTCACTTGTCATCTTACATTATTCTAAAAATAAAAACACACCAAAATTATTAAAAGCTATAATTAATAAATTACATCTAAAAATCAAGATTATTGAATTGAACTTGATGTTCTTCACTTGGACGTGGACCCTTGGGCTTGGCATGTGGCTTGGCCCGACTCTAGGATGTTTGGACATCCTCTTGAAATAAGTTGTACACCATATGAGTAGGCCTTTGGACTTTCACGTTGTACCCTTCTTCTATGGCCTATTCCACTTCTTTGTAAATAAGTTGAATCTCTTGGTTTGAAGTGGACTGATTTCCATCATTCCCCCCTTGTTAAGAAGAGTTTATCCTCAAACTAGGGACGTCTTCGTTTTCATCGTAGTAGGGTTTTAAATCAGCAACGTTGAAAGTAGCACTTCCTCCATAGTCTTCATTCAGTATTAGCTTGTATGCATTATTTCCAACTCTTTCTAGAACTTCAAAAGGACCATCAGCTCTAGGAACTAACTTTCATTTTCTTTTGGAGGGGAACCTCTCCTTCTTCAAATGAACCCATACTAGATCTCCTGGTTGAAATATAACTCTTTTCCTTTTCTTGTTAGCTAAGTCTAAGACAAATTGAGTGTACTTAGCTATTTTCTCTTTAACTTCCTCATGGAGCTTCTGTATTTCTTGGGCTCGTTTTTGGGCTTCATGGCTGAATCTTATGGAACAGTTGATTGTCGTGAGGTCCATAGGTGTAGTAGGGTTCCTTCCATAAACAACTTGGAAGGGTGAACGACCCGCTGCCTTGCTTGAAGCCCTGTTGAATGCAAATTCAGCATGTGGGAGAAGAGTATCCAACCCTTTCTTGTTCTTGTTCACCAAGGACCTTAACAATGAGCCAAGGGTCCGATTGGTGACCTCAGTTTGACCGTCAGTCTGTGGGTGACAGGCGGTGCTGAATTTGAGCTTGGTTCCCATCTTCTTCGAAAGAGTAACCCAAAAGTGGCTAAGGAACTTTACATCTCGATCTGAGACCATAGTCCTAAGTATTCCATGGAGCCGAACAACTTCTTGGAAATATAATTCTGCAACTCTAACTACATCATAGGTGGTGTGACATGGAATAAAGTGAGCCATCTTCGAAAACCGATCAACAACCACCATGATTGAATCCTTCCAACATTGAGTCCTAGGAAGTCCCATAATGAAATCAAGATTAATATCTTCCCAAGGACCTTCAGGGATTGGTAAGGGCGTATATAACCCTTGGGGAAGCACGTGACTCTTCGACAAGTTGCAAGTAGAACACCTTTTAACCATATGCTCGACATCCTTGACCTTGTGTGGCCAAAAATAGTTTTGTTTCAACATTAGATAAGTCTTCTCAATACCGAAGTGCCCTGCTAGACTTCCTCCATGAACTTCTAAGATAAGAAGTTCTCTAAGACTGCTTCTAGGAATACATAGCTGATTCCCATGAAATAAAAAACCATGCTCCACGTGATACTGGTCGTTGGGGCGCTTCTTGCAGTCTCCATAGATCTCCTTGAATTCTTCATCTTCTTCATAGAGATCCTTGATGTGTTCAAGCCCTATCACACGTGAATCAAGGACTTGAAGGAGCAAATAACGGCGAGAAAGAGCGTCTGCTCCCTTATTCAGGTGGTTGGCTTTGTGCTGAATGACGAAGTGATAAGCTTGAATAAATTCAACCTACTTAGCATGACGCGGGTTTAATTTATGTTGGCCCTGAATATATTTCAATACCTCGTGGCCAATGTTCTAGGGCACGAATAATAGCATAGAACTCTTTGTCGTACGTGTTCTACTTCTTCTGGGAATCACTGAGTTTCTCGTTGTAGTAGGCCAAGGGACGGCCCTCCTGTGATAACACTGCTCCAATTCCAACTCCAGAAGCATCGCACACCACTTCAAACTTTTTGTCAAAGCTTGATAGGGCAAGAACAGGGGCGGTGCAGAGTTGAATTTTGATAGAATGGAACGCCTGTTGTACTGATGGCGTCCAATTGAACTCCTTGCTCATCAGTAATTCGATCATGGGCGCCATAATTGAACTGAAGTTCTTCACGAACCTTCTGTAGAAGGAAGCTGGGCCTTGAAAACTCCTGATGTCGTGAATACTAGCTGGTGTAGGCCACTCTTTGATTGCTTTGATTTTCTCTTCATCAACCTGTATCCATCAGCCGAGAGTACATAGCCAAGAAAGACTAATTTGCTAGTGAAGAAGTGGCACTTGGTGAGATTCCCATAGAGCTTCTCGTGATCTAGCAGATCAAGTACTGATGTGAGGTGTTGAATATGTTCCTCCTCACTCATGCTGTATACAAGTATATCGTCGAAGTAGACAACAACACACTTGTCGATAAGTGGCTTCAGAACCTGATTCATTAGTCTCATAAAAGTAGAAGGAGCATTAGTTAGTCCAAAAGGCATGACTAACCATTCATAGAGACCTCCTTTAGTTTTGAATGCAGTTTTCCACTCGTCTCCGACTTGAATTCGAATCTGATAGTACCCGCTTCTGAGATCAATCTTCGAAAATACTTGGGCACCATAGAGTTCGTCCAGTAGATCTTCAAGTCTAGGAATAGGAAACCTGTACTTGATTATGATCTTGTTTATGGCCCTGCAGTCGATACACATTCGTTCACTTCCATCCTTCTTTGGGACCAATAACGCTGGAACGGCACATGGACTGAGAATTTCCCGGATCATACCCTTTGCTAGAAGATCATCAACTTGCCTTTGAATCTCCTGTATGTCGCTAGGGTTCATTCGGTATGTAGGTTTGTTTGGTAAGACTGATCCCGGGATTAGATCAATCTTATGCTGAATATCTCGTTCAGGTGGTAAACCTGGAGGCATCTCTTCAGGGAACACATGAGAGTATTGTTCCAAAAGAGGGGTGACAAGGGGGTGGGTGTCCTGCAGCTGTTCGTGAACAGGGGCATCGTTTGCAGGCTTTTTGTGGCTGGGATCTGTGTTTAGATCTAAGAGAATGATCTCTTTATGTTCACTAAACTCATGATGTTCAGCGGACATAGAAGGGATAGGGTTTAGATCAATCTCTTTAGGTTGGGACGGTTGGATTACTTTAAGTGGAGCTAGGGTGATTTTTTTGTGGTTGAACCTGAAGGTGTAGGTGTTGGCTCTTCCATCATGCATCACGCTCCTGTCAAATAACCACGGTCTTCCCAATAGAATATAACTAGCATCCATAGGCAATACATCACACCAAATAGTATCTTGATAGTTCTTGCCAAAGGAAAAGCTTACCAAGCACCGTTGATTAACTTGCAATCCTTCACCCTGATTGAGCCATTGGATGGTGTAGGGCTTGGGATGTGGACTGGTTTCTAGTTGAAGTTTGTCCACCATAGTTGTTGAAGCCACGTTGGTGCAGCTTCCTCCATCAACGATCAAAGAACAGACTTTCTCTTTGATGGTACAGCGAGACTGAAATATAACCTCTCGTTGCTGTTGATCTTCAAGAACAATCGAACTGCTGAGGATCCTCCTCATAAAGAGCAATTCGTGTGCCATGGTAGGGGCTTGGAACGTCCAGAGTGATGTTGGGTAAGGAAGGGATAATGTGTTTCGGCTGTTTGTGGAGTTTAGGGTTGCAGGTTTGTACTAAAGGTTTGAAGGTTATGTGTTTGGTACTGCAGATTAAGCTTGTGGACTTGCAGGTTAAGCTTTGGACTTGCAGGTTAAGCTTTTGGATTTGAAGGTTACGTGTTTGGTTTACACTCAACACTAACCTAGAGCTCTACTACCACTTTTGATGTATTACCGGATCAAGAAAGGTTCTTAATTCCGATGATACATGAAACACGTGTAACCAAACAGGGAAGTGGGGGTGGTTCACGAGATTAGGGTGGAAAAAAGAGTAGTTCACATGAAAGGGATTCTTTGTGGAAGCAATTTTTCCGTGAGGGCTTTTGTGGTTTCAAGATTCAAGAAAGGTTGAATCTTGAACGGGAAAGAGGGAGAGATTGATGAATCTTGGATGGTAGTTAGATGAGGGTTGACGTGAGGTAGGAGGAGAGAGGGAGAGTGATTGACGTTGGAATGGGGAGAAGAGAGAGGGTAGTAGTTTGTTGGAGGAGAGAAAGGGAGTTTATATGGAGGTTGTTATGGAGAGAGAAAAAAGAGGAGGTGGACGTTTGTGAGATCAAAGAGAAGGGGAGGGGGACATTTGTGAGGGGTAAAGGAGGAGGGTAGGTTTGTTGTGTCTTAACTATATTGATAGAAAGACAATAATGTAATTACCTTAACTATATTGGTAGAAAGGTAAAAACAGATAGAACTAGGTTTCTAACTTGAATCCACAAGATAGACAACCTAGGGGTAACTTGATCTAGACCGCAACCTAGGATCAAGCTCTTCCTAACCACTTGGGTGCCATGCCAAGATACAATAGAAGGAAAGGGGTGAGGGTTTATCCAAACACTCGAGAGAAAGCTAAAAGCTTAATTGATTTCATAATTCAAAGTTGTGTGTTTGCCTTGAGAGGCTACAATCCTATTTGTACGAGGAGGGTCCTTAAGGGACTAGAACTCCTACTTGGCGTGCATCCAACTAGTCTAACCTAATGGGACTCTAACTTGGCGTGCAATCCAAGTTAAGCTCCCTATTCTAGACGCCATCTAATACTACTCTCCTTTGGATTAGTATCCTTATCCTAGGGTGAGTTTGTTACAACAAATCTTATCCTAGTTGTTATTAGCTTCCTAATCCAATTTGGATTATTTACAAAATAGCAAACTCTATCTAGGAATCAAAAAATGACGCCTAATCTATCTAATATCACACGTGATATTATCCTATGATGATCAAGTTTATAATTCACTTGTCATCTTACATTATTCTAAAAATAAAAACACACCAAAATTATTAAAAGCTGTAATCAATAAATTACATCCAAAAATCAAGATTATAGAATTGAACTTGATGTTCTTGACTTGGACGTGGACCCTTGGGCTTGGCGTGTGGCTTGGCCCGACTCTAGGATGTTTGGACATCCTCTTGAAATAAGCTACACACCATATGAGTAGGCCTTTGGACTTTCACATTGTACCCTTCTTCTATGCCCTATTCCACTTCTTTGTAAATAAGTTGAATCTCTTGGTTTGAAGTGGACTGATTTCCATCATTAGGGTTAGGTTTACCTCAAACTTTGTTGTGAATGGACTTGAATTGCAAGTGACGGGTGGTTGACAAGGACAACGAGCTCGAAATCAACCAAACTTAGATGGAAAAATTACACTTACCTGTTGAATAATCAAAATTGGTAAATGGATTGGCGAAGAATAAACTTCAAAAACCTAAAAATTGATCGAACGATCCCAAATATGAGTATAAGGGGTTGTGAATAAATTGAAAAAAAAAAGAAAGTAGTACCTGAGAGTTAATCGAATGAACAATGAGGAGTTAATCCGCCATCTTTTTCCGGCGATTCTCCGCCTCTCACTGGGCATCCTCCGACGACAGCCTGTAAAACGACTACGACAGCTCGATCTTGGTCGCTGCCCGCTCCGACACCATGAAAATCACCTGCGTCTGCTGGTCAATCTCGCCGCCTTCTCATTTAGTGCGAATTGATCTGTGGTGCTCCGACACCGGTGTTGTCGGTCCATGATGTTGCTCATGGGGAGAAGGGTGGAGACTGAGGAGGGTGGGTAATGAAGTAGGGTTTCATTGGAGGGAGATGAAAATAAGATGAAAATAAGGGAGGAAGGGAGGAAGATCTTATATTAGTTTAAATTTTGGGAAAAGTTTTCCAAGGATTTCATTGGAGGGAAATGAAAATAGGATTTGGCAAGCATCCATTCAATTCAATTATGTTTGATCCAACGATGATAATAATAATAATAATAATAATAATAATAATAATATACCCTGACGTTTGATCCAACGATATCTTATTTGCCCGGAATATACATTGACTTGATTTAAAAGTTAAATTGAATATAGATATTATGTTATTAGTAATGTGTGATGGTGGATGAGTGATGTTAATTAAGAAGCTTCTAGGAAGTTTTCCCAGGCATCTTGTGAGCGAGGATGAAACACGCTGGAAAGACTCGTGGTGATTTGTGAGTCCAATGATCCTCAAGCGATTATCGCAATGTTTGCGACCGGGAGAAGGGCGTTACAATTCCCCTTCCCCTCCTCCCCAACTTTTACTCACAATGTCCTCATTATGAGCGAAAAAGTCTCAAAAAGGATCAAAAACAAATAAAAAGGAACAAGTAAAAATACAAAGAGTTGTGACCTGAGCTCACAAGGCTCCAACATCCAAAAATCCAGCATGTACACACAATGGGGCGCACCATCGAAAGAGAAAAACAAGCAAGTAAGAATAAATTATACAAGTAAAATATGCTTAAATATTTTCAAAAAGGAAAGAATGGTGGAACGAGGTTACCAAATGGTCGCCAATAAAAGAAAGAGATATGAATAGGTGAACCTCGACCACAACAGGAACATCAACCACTCGTTATTCAAGACGCGGGCCATCAACTTCTGAGCAAGTAAAAGCCCGTAGTAGAAGACCATATAGCCTCGACTGCATTCTCCTAATCATGTGCGTAACAGAATACACGAAACGATAAGTCAAAATAAGTAAGTGCTCTCTTCATCATATTGAATGCCTTGTAAAAATCACTAGAATGATGGAAGTGAATGATTAGGTTTTTTCTAAGCGAGTCCTCTAGGTAAGCATGATATGGGTCAAGGAGGTTATCTTACCCTCTAAGGGGACCTAGAGACTCAAGGCTTGTGCAGTTGAGTGAGGGAGATGTGATTAGTGGATGCAATGGGATTACATGATTGGATGAGGTGGATACATCATCAACATAATCGATGGACATAGAAGAGTTCTCAACTTCCTCCTCAATCTCATAAAAAACATGCCCCTACCCGAAATCATCATCTAACTCATCAATATTATCTAATGTGTGCAAGAAAGAGTAGGATTACACCCCATGACAACACTCTTAACACCACATGAATTAGCACCATCATCAACAATCATAAACTCAGCAGGTATATCTACAGACAAAGAAGGGGATGAGATTACTAACGATAAAGATGCATCATCTTGAACATCGGAGAGGAAAGTGTAGCATTCAGGTTCATAATCCATGGAAAGCAAGTCAGAATCGCACACATATGCTTCATGAGAACTAATTTCTATATCATGAGATGGTGGCACACAAGTCAAAGATGGAGCAAAAGAGTCATCATCGTCATTTTCCCAATCATACAAAAGAGGATTAACATGGATATTAGGGGAAAAGGGGGAAGAAGACTCTATTCTATTCAAAGTGTATTCCTCAGAAGAGGATGATCCTAACTCATGGCCACTTTCAAGTAAAGAAGGTTGCATTCGACAAACTAAATAAATTATCGCATGAAGCCCTTTTTCCATCTTTTTAATTTTTGGATTAAGCTCTTCATTTTCTTGTTGCACATAATTCACATAATTTTCAACAAAGGTCGGGTAAGAAACTGAAGTAGAAGAAAAGGTAGCATGAGTAGAAAATTCAGATTGAGCACATGGGGAGGGGACATTCATAGGAATTAAAGGAGGAGAGGAAGGAGTACTCACATATGAATCTTCATACATCAGCTCCCTTGGTTGATCCAAAAATGGAGATTGAGTATACAAATCAACAAAAGGGGATGGGGGACAAATATTCACACAAGGACTTTCATAGTGAGATCTATCATGATGAGCACATAGATTATCAAAATAATAACACGAACCATGACAACTCTCGATAAAACTACGAGTACCCTCAGTCAGGCAGTTAAGTAAATCCCAAGCCTCATAATCATTCTCAACATGGAAACCATAATAATTTAGCAGATTATAGGTTTTAGAATTCACACCCTCATTAATAACACATTAGACTTCCCAATTAGAAAAATTATAGCCATGGGGAGTCCAATAAGCAAGGTAATCATTCAATATCCCTATAATCACAAAACATCTCTTGCTCATCTTGAGCTAACTCAAAACATGCCATTTCTTTTCTAAATTCTTTTTGTTCAGATTTTAAATTTTTAAATTGTTTTTTTAGATTTTTAGAACCTATAGGGAATGATAAAGATAAACTCAAAGGTTGGAAGGCGCAACTCCCCGACAACGGTGTCATTTTTTTGTTCAATCGCAGTATAGGGCGGAACTATTGTCCTATCCATAGGGAGTTGGGGCTTCCAAACATAAGAATCTAACATGCTCTCACCTCGGGCTTGGTGTTCAAGGTTTTTTGATGATCGATAGAAACATGGACTAAAAGACAAAAGGAAAGACATAATAAAAAGGGAAAAGAGCTTAGGGATATTACCGGGCCTCTTCACGAGATAAACATATCAGTGAAGAGGTTTACGGGCGACTCATACGCAAGCTATTCAACACGAAAAATAGGAGAATTGACTAGCATCAAATCCCTTTCGCCAAAGTTAAGATTCGATGCTAACTCTCTAGATTCCACCAGTATTCCCTTGGGATGGCTTCTAGATAGCATGATGACATAATTCTCCTAATCAGACACTAATCACACAGCAATATAAATCAATGTCCAATTAATCAATTCATGCCCCTCCAATTCGATATTGAGAGATATTCTATAACCTCCTGGCACCAAGAGTATCGACATCTAATAAAAAGATGTATTGGAAAGACGCGCTAAAAAATCTACCAAATCATATCATCCAAAACCGCCCCACCTAACCTAAGTATTGACTTCATAGTTTTAGAAATGGTCGACATTCAGTTAGCAAGTGTTGGATTGCATAGACAAGCTAACATCAATTTCCCTTTTTCGAGTGGTAAATTGATGCATACTTCCCAAAGCCCGTCATCACTCTCGCATATGACGGACCTTGATGGTATTCGAATGCCATCCTGACTAATCGGATCCAAAATCCCTCTCTCAGGTGGATTAGGAACTAATTACTCTGCCCTAGATTTCCAACTCAATGTTTGGGGAAGGATTCATAACCTCCCGGCACCAAAATTCTCCAACATTGAGTGGACATCTAGGGAGGAACACTTAATTACCTTATTAATCACCCTAATCTTATTAATCTACGCCTAATTCCCTGTACCTAATTTGCATAACACTAATCTGAGTTTACATTATATACTTGGGGGAGTTCCCTATACCTAATTAAATCCTAACAAGCAAGTAGACTAATTAAAAGCTGAAATAAAGAGGGAAGAAGAAGAACTTACTAAAATTTGGTACTAATTGAGTACTTCAAATATAGAACAATAATGAAAGATTCAATTTCAAAACTAAACCTAATTCAATTGCATAGAATAAAACCTAATTAAATCCTAACTAAAACTCTAACCTAAAAGCTAAAACCTAAAACTAAAGACTAAACCCTTATAATGAAATCTTTTTTTTTTTTTCAGGAAAAACTTAGAGTTTACAGTAAATACATGGGGAAAAGAGGGTGTTTTGCCCTAACAATAAGTCGGCTGACAAGGTCATCACGAGCATGACATGGGATGTCACGGCCGTGACGCCTGGATATTTCCGAAGAACTTTGCTTGCTTCGCCTCCTCACGGATGTGGCACCAGAGGGTCACATCCATGAGGGGTCTTCTGGTTCAATGCGTTTTCTGCATGGCACGGTCGTGACAATGAGTGTCACAACCGTGAGGCCTAATGATGCTAGAGCAGCTTCATATCCCTCACGGGCGTGACGAGTGGATGTCACGGTCGTGAGGCTGCTTCTCTCTGCACTTCTCCTCAGAGTTAAAGCCATGAGGAGTAGAGTCACGACCGTGAGGAGTGCTGTCACAGTCGTCAGTTTACTTCTTCAAGTACCCATAATTTGGGGTGTCATGGTCGTGACTCCCGTTCTACCTCGAGCCTCATTTTCCTCATTTTGGCTACCAAGGTTCAATGAGGGTCACGGTCGTAATACCCCTGCTGAGACCTTGCTTTCTTGTTCTCCACGGGATCAAGGCTCGAGTTCTCTTTGTCTTGGGCTGGGTCTTTTTGGGATTTGCATTAGGGTCCCGACCCTTCTTCGGATAAGCCCACTTTTGGCCTCGCTTTGCGCACTTTTCCTTCACAAGCTCATAATTGATCCAAAATCCTACAAAGGAAAGAAAATAACATAAAAACACTAATATTCACACACGGGATCGAGGAAAATACCAAGGGAAAAGAACATATTTATGCTCAAAACAGAGCCTAAATAGACATTTTCCATCTATGTCATCATTATTGTAAAACCCATTAGATTAGAAATTCTCTTGAGATAGAGGTCTGATCTTACCTTAATTAAAAAAAAAAAAAGCACACTTTTTGGAGCAACAAATTCTTGAATACACTGATACAGATGCAACAACAGTAAGAAATTAAGCCCAAAGGAATACGGTACACGTACCTGGAACAAGAGAATATGTCTTTGACTGCTTTGTACAGTAAATTTGCAAATTCGTCTGACGGTACAAAATTTTTCTACTATCGAAATTACAATACACAATCTCCTGTCAAAGTCAATTATGACATTAATATTCGGTATGAGTGTATGCGACTCTCTTTAGACCTGTCAATTCAGTCGGGCGGGCGGGTTTCGGGTTGGTCGTATATCGGGTTCGGGTAAATACAGTGCGACATATTCCAATTTTAGGTCAACCCAACGTGTTATCATTTTCGACCTTTTTTCATTTTTTCTTTTTAAAAAAGGGGCTTCAAATACTACTTTTTGTACAATATACATAATAAAATATTATTATCTTCTAGTAATGATAAATTATTGTAACTATTTTAACTTAAATTAGAGAAATAAGAAATAAATAAGTTATGGTTACGGCTTTATAGTTAAAAATTCCAATGAAAAGTCAAAATTTTAATTAAGTTGAACTTAAAAAGTTAATTTTTCGGGACAAACGGGCGGGTCGGATTTGTCCTGCTAATTTTTGGGTTCGGTGTATTTCATGTTTAATTGAAAAAATTGTGTTTAAAACCCAGAGATTTCGATCGGGTTCAGGTGGGGTCAGAAATTGTTAGATCTAACTCTCACTATGTATATATAGACATATTTTTTTTGTCCCCTTATTGTTTGACATTTCGAAAAGAAATAAAGAAATCAATCCAACACCAAGTTTTAGTAAGAAATATATCACAATGATAAAATTCCCTTAATTATTGTTGAGTAATTGATTCCAAAGCCATTTATTAAAGATAATAGTATTAATCGGAAACGTAAAGCGACAAATAAATATGGACAAAATAAGTTAGTTAACTACACATATAATAAGAGACCGAAAATAATATGAGTTTTGGGGTTAGATAATTTTTAAGTGTTTTCCCTTATCTTTAAAACTATGTTACCATATATTAAAATGAAATCAAATGATATGATTGAATTCTATATCTATAATATCACATATGTATTTATCGCCTTCTTCCTCCACGGTACCCAAACAGCCATCGCCGCCCCTGCTATGTCTTCCGGTGAAAAATAGAAAACAAAACTTGGTCCTGCTATGTAGAAGACCAAAGAAGTGAATGATGGAGGGATATCTATTGATGTAGGTCATCTTGTTCAAATGGTGCCCCAGACAGAGTCTCAAGAATTTGCAAAGAGGGAGAGTACTTACGCCTCTCTGTTCAAAAGTGATAATTGTTTCACGCTAAACTATATTGAGGCTCTTAGTCATCAATGGGTCACAATGTGCTAATATATATATATATATATATATATATATATATATATATATATTATTTTTTTTTTTTGAGGCTCTGGTCATCAATGATTCTCAATGTGCTAAAATAAAAACAAAGGATATCTTGGAGTTGCTAGAATATTGGAAAACAACATTAATATGTTATGTTATAGGGGCGAATCCCCCATATGAGGTCATGAATGGCTTCGCAAACGAAAATGGAAACACCTTGACATTGATACGATCTCGTTAGTTAAGAAATGTATCTTCTTGGTTCATTTCAAGAGCATGGAAGGGAGAGATAGAGATTTAGGTGAAAGATTTCAGTTTTTCGATAAGAGGCCTTTCATAGTAAAGCCATGGAATTAAGAGTTGCTGCACCAAAAAAAATGGAATTAAGAGTTGAGTATGAATATTGTGGACACTGTTACATTGCCTATCTAGGTGAATTTCCTTGATCTACGTTTCAAGTATTGGAGTGTGGATGGGCAACGCAAAATTTCTAGTATGGTAGGTGTCCCAACAAAAACGGATAGGATGCCGAGGGAGAGAACAATGCTCGATTATGCGAAGATGTTATTGACATCTCGATTAAGGAACCCTTCCCAAATCATATTGATTTCTTGGACGACAAAGCCAATTATGTGCGTCAACAAGTGACATATGACTGGAAACCAGTCAAATGTGAACATTATGGTGTGTACGAGCATCTTGACGAGGATTGTAAGTAGAAGATTCAGAGTACACAATGTAACAAGCTGGGGCTTACTGAATCAAATTGCAGATCAAAGAAAAGATACAGCTACTGCCATGCCTCGGGTCATGAAGAGAAAGAATGTAGAAGGAAAAAGGACTGCAAGAAACAGTGGATAAGGAAGAATAATAAAGGGGAGGATGAGAAGCAAGAGTCGAGTAGTCCAAGGGTGGATGACCAAGGGTTCATAAAGCCGAAGAAATCCCTCATACATAAATCCAACTCCTCGTCAGCCACTGCCCCACCTCGAACATATTTGAGCTACTGGATAAGGAGTAAGAGGAAACAGATTTAGTGGAGCAATTGGAGTACACCTATAGCCCCAGACATAATGAATATAGTAGGATGGAATATTCGGGGTCTTAATGGCCCGGAAAAGCAGGTTGGATTTACGAATCTTCTTACATCACCAGAGCGTGGGTTTGGTGGGTTTATATGAAACAAAGATTCACCCACGGAATCTTCATCATCTCACAACTCGTGTTTTCAATCAGTGGAGATGGGTAACAAACTCTAAAGGTGAAAAGAAAATTAAAATTCTGGTGGCTTGGAAGCCAACTAGCTACCAAGTTGAAGTCCTGAAGATCTCATCTCCATTCATTCATACCAAAGTACTCAACTCTCACAATCATCCATATTCTATGTTACTTTGGTCTATGGGAGTAACCTAGAAAATGAAAGAGAAGGTCTTTGGACGGGGCTGCGGCAGATTGTAGGAAGCATGACAAAGTCGGGGGAGTAAACATGGAAGCCTTTACTACACGATCATTCCGAGATTTTTTATATGACTGTGCTCTTCACGAACCAAATTTTACGGGTAAAATGTGTGTGTGTGTGTATATATATATATATATATATATATAGGCTAAAGGAGAGAGCCTTCCATTTCAAAATAATCAGTTACAAATTACTCTAGGCATACCTAGAGGATCAAACACCTTTCAACGAGAGTAAAACTAAATTAGAAAATGTAATTACCCTCTAATTTTGCTTTACAATCTCTTAGAATCATATTTGCTAAAAAAATAGCACTATGTTCCATATCCTCATGAACTCAAAAATTCCTCTCATACCAAATGTAATAAACGCAGCACATCACATAGAAGTATTCCTTTTGCTTGACCTTCTTGCTTTTACCCCCTTTTTCAATTGCATCAGATTTATATCAGCCTTCAAGAATACAATCTGAATAACCTCCTTGCTAAAATCACATCCAAAGAAAATGTGACTATGGGAATCCACCTCATGTTTACCTCAGCAAGAGCATTCCCAGTCACAAAATCCTGAAAGTCGATCAAATCAGCTGCTAGAACGGAATCACCACCAATTCGTTCATCCTCATGAAGGATGCTATTAAAATCTCCTCCTACAATCCAAGGAATTGTGGCATTAATCGCAATGCTATCCAGTTCTTTCCATAAAGATTTCCTAGCATTATCATCAGAGTCACCATAAACCACAGTAACTAAAAGCTCATCATTCCCTTGAGAAATCAAGCAATGAATAAATTGTTCATGAGTCAAAAGAACCTGAACATTAATGGAAGAACCTTTCCAAAGCACCCAAATTCTACTACGTCCTTATTGAGAAGTATTAAAAACTACAGACCAATGTTGGCTAAAGTTGTCTCTTATTCCACTGCATTTCTTCATCTTTACTTTAGTTTCAACTAAGCCCAAAAACACACAATTATTTGCCTGAGCCACAGACATTAGTGCAGCTTGTTTATTTGTGTGATTAAACCCACGGATATTCCAAAAGAGCAAATTATCCATAACCAACAGCTGGAGAAATAACTTGTTTCCTCATAGACGCAGAACTTGAAGCTGAAAACCTTGGAAATTGTGGTCCTCCAGTATGCATATGAAGAGCATCATTTGAAGGTAAGCTTGCCAAAATCAGATTCTCTTCTGGCTGATCATCTTGTCCCTTTCCTTGATCAGCAGTTGCCCTAGATTGTACACCTGTTCCATTGCTTGGTTTCACTCTCCATTCCTTTCGAACCACAAGATGTCTGCAATTTTGTACAGTATGCCCATACATATCACATTTTGAGCAGAAGAGAGGTTTCCATTCAAACTCCACTAGCTGTTCAAGCAAAGAATCGTTCTCATTCACAAAATGTATAGATGATGGAAAGTTGGCTTCCAAATCCATCTCAACAAGCACCCGAGCAAAATTTAGTGAAACTTTTTCTGAGGTAGCAAAATCAGCTTCTATTGGTTTCCCCAATAAACTTGCTAATTTACTCAATCCATCTATACTCCAATATTTCCAATCCAAAACTGGAAAACCCACCCATATAGGAATGGATTTCATTGTTTGTTTCTCAATAGAATCACCCAATTCCCACTCCTTCAATATCATTGGCTTTCGATCAAAGTAAACCACCTTCTGCTCAAGAATTGCATCTCTCTCAGCCAAAGATTTGAAACGAAATAGAAACACTCCAGACGCATGTCGATACACTCGATCCAACCCCTTAGCACTCCATATCTTCCGAATAAAACTTTCAACAGCAGGAAGAGGAGGATTCGCACCTTGTTGATAAACTCAGGATCATGTCTGATCAAGCTTATGATCATAGATTGAATCAGATCATCAGGAAGCAAAAGAGCAATTAACCAAAAAGGAATGAATTGAATCAAGGAGATAAGAGAGAGAAAGAGCGAGCAAGAACAGAGAACTATGCTCTGTATACTATATTCTGATGATCACCCAAAGCAAGCAACAACCAATTATTTATACAAAAGAGTCGGACACAGCTCAACACAAGACAGGCTGGCATTAGCTGGCATTAGCACTAACAAACTTCAAAATATCTGTAACTAATTGTCTTAACACTCCCCCTCAAGTTGAGAGTTGAAAAAGATTGACAACTCCCAACTTGGTCATGAGATGATGGTACTGAGCAGTAGTGACAACTTTGGTAAAGAAGTCAGCTACTTCATCTTTGGAGGAGACATACAAGGGCTTGATGTGTTTGGCTTCAATCTTATCACGTACATAGTGACAATCAACCTCTATTTGCTTTGTGCGTTCATGGAAAACGGGATTAGCAGCGATGTGAAGAGCCACTTGGTTATCACAAAATAAAGGAACTGGTTCCAGCTTGGTTACCTGGAGACCATTGAGCAGGCTGAGTAACCAGGTAATTTCACAAGTAGCGACAGCCATGGCACGATATTCAGCTTCACACGATGAACGAGCTGTGACGGCTTGTTTTTTGGTTTTCCAAGAAATGGGTGACTGACCAAGTAGAATACAATAGCCAGAGGTAGATTTACGAGCCATAGCATATCTAGCCCAGTCAGAGTCGCAATAAGCAATGAGCTTAGGCTGAGAAGATTTAAAGAAACAGATTCCTTCCGGAGAAGCTTTGATATAACGTACCACTTGTAATGCAGCCTGCCAGTGCAAATCTGTTGGCTTTTGCATAAATTGGCTCAAAAGTATGACACTAAAGTTAATATCTGGGCGAGTGATGGAGAGGTACAGCAACTTGCCAATCAATCGCCTATAACGATTAGGATCTTCAAGAGGAGCACCCATATCAAGGCCAATCTTAATGTTGGGATCAAGAGGAAGACGAAGTGGTTTACAATCTGCCATCTGCAACTCATGCAACAAATCGAGAACATACTTTCGTTGGCAAAGAACAAGACCTTGAGGTGTGTGAGCGACTTCAAGCCCCAAAAAATAACGGACTGGCCCTAAGTCCTTCATATGGAATTTTGAGCTCAAGAACTGTTTAAGATGAGCAATATCCTCGTCATTATCACCAACCACCAACATATCATCAACATACACAAGCACTGCACAGTACCGACCGGCGGTGCTCTTGAAAAAAAGAGAATAATCAGCCTTTGATTGCTGGAAACCAAACTCCAACAGGACAGTGGAAAGCTTTGAAAACCACTATCGAGGTGCTTGTTTAAGCCCATAAAGTGACTTGAGCAGCTTGCAAACCTTCTGAGATTTGCTCCCCCTGTCGGCAGCCGCTGAGTAATCGTTCATCGGATGAATGCGACTACCTGTGTGAGAGTATCCCAAAGGTAAGGTCATATATACCTCCTCATGTAAATCTCCATGTAAGAAGGCGTTAGTAACATCCATTTGAGAGATGTGCCAACCCCGCATAGCAGCCACCGCAAGCACTGTTCGTACAGTAGTCATTTTTGCCACGGGATCAAAGGTTTCCTGATAATCAATACCATATTTTTGTCGATTCCCCAGCACGACCAATCGAGCCTTATGTCGTTCCACAGTACCATCAGAATGGTACTTTGTCTTGAAAATCCATTTGCTGCCAATTGTCTTTCTCCCAGGGGGCAAGTCAGTAATAACCCATGTACCATTGTCTTCGAGAGCTTGAAGTTCTAGGTTCATCGCATCACACCATTGTTGATGTTTAGCGGCCTCTGTGAAACATATGGGATCCTCTGCTGAATCAACAGCAGCAACAAAGGCTTGAAGAGTGGGATCAAGATGAGTGTATTGAATGTAATTGGCCATGGGGTAGGGTGTTGCATAGGAGACAAAATCCTTCAACCATCCTGGTGGTTGTTTGGTTCTGTGGGACTGTCTAGTTGGTGGGATAGGTTGTTGTATGGATTGGGATGGAGGATTAGGGTAAGTTTGAGGTTGAGGAGATTGAGGATGAGGAGATTGAGGGTGAGGTGAATCATTTCTGGGAGGAAGCTGAGTTGGTGATGAATTGGTTGATGTGTCAACAAGAAGTTCAGTGAGATAAGAGGAATCCCAGGTGGGTGAATCATTCGTGATAAGAGGCAAAGGTTGCATATAGTTGGATATACTTTCTTGTTGAAACGGGAACACAGTTTCAACAAAAGTAACATCTCGTGAAACAAATTGTTGCTTGTTAAGCATATTAAGCAACTTATACCCCTTTTGGGTGTCAGCATAACCCAAGAAAACACACGGAACACCTCGAGCGTCAAATTTATCATAAGACCTGATTGGATTTTGAGCAAAGGCCAGGCAACCAAATACTCTAAGATGTGTATAAGAGGGGGCATGTCCAAAAAGCAGCTCATAAGGAGTCATATTATGAAGGACAGGTGTAGGCAACCTGTTTATAATGTGCGTAGCAGTAAGTACACAATCACCCCAGTATTTCAGAGGTAACCCTCCCTGAAAACGCAACGCTCTACTGATTTCAAGCAAGTGGCGATGCTTGCGTTCCACAAGGCCATTTTGTTGTGGTCTATTGACACATGTAGTTTGATGAGCAATCCCATGTTGAATAAAAAAACGCTTGCATGAATCAGAATCAAATTCTAGAGCGTTGTCAGAACGAATGATCTTGATGCATTTATTCTAGAGCGTTGTCAAAACATAAGCCATCACTGTAGGTTTCCAAAAATCAATCTCAGATTGTAGATCTTCTTTCGCTAAAACTTGAGTAGTAACCACATCCTTAACTAGAGGTTCAACAAACTTCAGAGTCATACCTCTTTTAATCACAATCTCAAGTTCATTAGGTTTTGGCTGCACAGGAGTAGCTTTCTCATGAAGAATCTCTTCCCAGGATCTAATCTCTGATAAAATTGCATTTGCTTCCACTTGTGGTTCAATTACCTCCTTTGAAGAATCAGAACTTTGTTCAGCCGCTTGTATTCCATCCAAAGGAGGAGCTGCAAATTTCTGAATACCAGATTCCGGAGTTTCAAATTGCAGTGATCGAATCGAGTTGCCTGTAACATCCTTATCGATTAATTTTGCATTGTTTGAATGAATTCGGGCAACAACCCTAGCCTGCTGCTTCTTCTTCTTCCCCATTCCTAGAGAAAGAAGCTCTAGTTTAGAAAGACAAAAAGCATATTATATATATATATTCTGCTTCTTCTTCTTCTTATGTCAATTCAAACTTTCTGGGCACAGATTTTTGTCATTCCAGAAAATGTGATATCTTCTATTAATCGGCTTTGCAGAGTTTTTCTCTGGGGAGGTAATGATTCTAAATCCCCTCCTATTGCTTGTTGCTTATATAAAAAGGAGGGTGGTATCAATATAAGAGATGCTCATAGTTGGAATAGAGCGGCCCTTGGTAGTCTGCTTTGGCAGATTATAATGAACAAAGAGGCTCTTTGGGTGAAATGGGTGAAGCGTCTTTATCTTAGAAGACAATCAATTTGGTCTTGTGAAATCAAGCAAAACGTGAGTTGGTATTGGAGAAGGTTGTGGGGTATAAAAGAAGCCTTGAAGCCTCTGTTTCTTAGGTGCTGTTCAAATAATCGTCCTTATAGAATTAGGGATGGTTACAATCGTTTAAAGGAGCATGTTGAAGAGGTAAATTGGCATGATTTGGTTCGGCACAAAAAGAATGTTCCTAAATTCTCTATTGTTCAATGGCTCTCTATGCATAAGCGTCTATCTACTCTTGATAGAGTAAAGAAGTGTGGGTATTCTATTGCAAATAGATGCTTTCTTTACAAGAACCAAGAAGAATCAAATGACCACTTATTTTTTCAATGTTCGTTTACATTGAAGCTTTGTGATGAAGTGTACCATCTCGTTGGGTTGCATCAACCTTTACTGCTAAATGGTCAGTTTCATCTGCTTGGACTCCAGAAGAAGATCAGAGATCGCCATTCTTTGATTCTGTCTACTGTGATATATCACATTTGGCTTGAGCGCAACATGAGGATTCACCAGGATATGGAAAGGGATTATAAGAGTTTGGCTTTTGTGATTCATCATGATGTTCAATTTAGGTTCTATTGAATCTTTGTTTTGAATTCTTTTGGGTGCTGTCTTAGTGTTTCATTGGGGTTGATTGTTTTACTGCAGTCCCCTTGCTATTGTAAACATTCATTTGTTTTGTTAATGGAAGCTACTCACTGTTTTTCCCAAATTCTATTAGATAGATATATATATATATATATCTAATAGAATTTCCATTAACAAAACGAGTACAAGATACTCGGGCATACCCGAGGGGCTAACAATTAGATCAGACCCAAGATCAGAACATGCATTAATTCATTCGAATACAATCAAAACAAATTCAAGACCCAACCAAACACTAATAAAGTCTCAAAGTAATGTCTGATTTTATGAACAAACAAATAGTAGATCCATCAACTCTTTGTTTTGATGGGCTCTTCTAATTCCTTCTGCCCAAATATGATAGATGATAGAAGCAACTGTCTTCTTTTTCTTGTTGCCAACACATTCTGCACCAACCCAGTAGTAAAAAAATCCAAGTGACCCAATTTGGAAAAGCACCAAACTGATCAGACCAAGTCTGATTGTAAACCAAACGAGAATACTCACAGTCAAAGAAAACATGTTGGTTTGATTCAATCTCCTTATAGCATAAGTAGCATCTATTAGCTAATTGATGCCCAAATCTTTGTAATCTATCAAGAGTTGGCAATCTTCCTTATACAACAAGCCAAGAAATGAAAGCACAATTCGGTATTCTTGGACTGTACCATATCAATTTGTGCCATGATACTTTAGGATTATGATCTTTAAGGAAATCATATCCCAGTTTCACTTTGTATTGTTTACCCTCCGAAACCAATTTTTTGAATAGATGAAGTAATTCATCCCTAGCTTGTAGAAGTCTCCTCCAATACCAACTGGAGTTTTGCCTGTCTTCGCAGTCAAAGATAGAATCTCTTCGAAGGTAGATATGATGAACTCATTTCACCCATGAGGAATCCTTATGACAAATCAATTGCCACAAGATATTCCCCAAAGTTGTAGTATTCCACGCAAATGCATCTCGTATATTCAGCCCACCTTCACTTTTGTATAAGCAACATGTGCTCCATGAAACAGAAGGACTTCTCTTCTCATTACCCCAAAGGAAAACATGACAAAGTTTCACAATTTACTCAATCTTACTCTTTGGGATTATGAATATCTGAGCCCAATATGTTGGAATTGACATAAGAGTGTTATTAATCAGTTCAACCCGACCTGCATATGTTAGTTTCCTCACAGCCCACCCACTGATTCTCTTCGTCATCTTCTAAAGGAGAATGGCACAATCATGTCTATTTAATATGAAAGGTTTGATTGTAACCCCCAAATATTTGAAGGGGAGAGATATCATATTTTTCAATCTCTAAAATATTCAATCTCTCCTCATTAGGGACGTTTGCAAACAGAATATCATATTTTTCCTTGTTTGGGGTAAGCCTAGAAACAGAAGTGAAATGATCAAGAGCATCATTTAAGATAGAAACACTTTGCACATTACCATAGCAGAACATAAGCAAGTCATCTACGAAACAAAGATGCGTAATCTTAAGAGTCTCACAGAATTGATGGTACCTGAAACTGTGCACTTGTGTATCTCTCTTGATGGTTCAATCAAGATAATCCATAATCAACACAAATAATAGTGGAGACATTGAATCTCCTTGTCTCAATCAACGACCACTCCTGAACGATCCATATGAGGCACCATTGAAACCCACCGAAAAGCTTGCAGAAGAAACACAAGTCATTAATCTATCCACAAATGACTAAGGGAAGTTCAAGGCAAGCAGTAAATTCCTTGAAAAAACCCCAATCAACTCTGTCATATGCTTTTTGTATGTCCACTTTCAGCATGCAACTCGGCTTGGCTCCTATTCTATTATGAAGTCTCACTAGATCCTCCGCAATCAGTATATTATGTAGAATGGAACGACCCTCCACAAACATAGCCTGAGATAAATCAACAAGATCCACCAAAACCTCCCGTAGATGATTACAAATCAATTTTGTAATTGTCTTATATATGACATTACAACACGTAATAGGCCTCAAGTCACCAACCCCAACTGGATTAGAAATTTTAGGGATCATGGTGAGTAAAGTAGCATTTATCTCACCTAGTAATTTTCCAGATTCAAAAAAATCCCTTATTGCTCTTGTTACGTCCGAGCCAACAATATCCCAAGTAGCCTTGAAGAAAGTGGAATTATAACCATCTAGACCCGAGCTCTTAGAACCATCCATGTCAAAAATAATTGACATGATTTTAGCCTCTGATATAGGACGTAACAGCTTGCTATGACTATCCAAATCTAGTCTTTTGCCCCTTGAGATAACATCAAAATTAACCTTACTAATGCAACGTTTTTTATCGAAAAATCCTTCGAAATGATCAGCAATGAAACTACCAATCTCCCCTGGGTCTTGCAAAAGAATACCATCACTGTTATTCAAGGAAGTAATTCTGTTTTGATATTGTTTGGACTTCAGCATTGAGTAAAAGAATGCAGAATTTGAGTCACCTTTTTTGATCCAATCTGCTTTTGTCTTCTACTTCAATAATTTCATCGCAGCACTCAAAGACTTCTGATATTTGATCTTTGCAGAATCATCCAATTCCAACAGACTCAAATCAGAGGGATTTTGCATGTATAAATCCTAAGTAGAAGTTACAACCTCGTAATCCATCTGAGGTTGCTTGTATATGTCACCAAAATGTGATCTATGAGGAGAAGATAATGGACCTCGTAGATTCCTCAATTTTGTAGCCAGGAAAAACATGGAAGAACTATCAATGTGTCTATTCCAAACTCCATCAACCAATTGCTTAAAATCAGGATCATCAATCCACATATTACAGACCATGAAACGCCTTCTCTGCTTCATGGTAGTTGTATCTAGATGAATAACAAGGGGAGAATGATCTGAGATCCCATGTGGGAGGCCTCATAATATAATGACTCATAAATGGTTAAGCCTTTAACATTAGACAGGACTCGGTCAATACAAGAGAAAATTTTCTGTTATGCCAAGTAAGCCTCAAACCTGAGCGTTTTACTTCATTTATATGGTAATCATTAAGAAATTGGAGGAAATCAACAATCTCCTCAGTTGTAACATTATTTCCTCCGATTTTGTCTTCAAAATCCACAATATGGTTTAAATCTCCTGCTATTAGCCAAGGTTCAGAACAAGATTCCGCTATATTGGAAAGCCCCTCCCAAAGATGTTTCCGATCCCCTATGTCATTATCACCATATACAAAAGTTATCAAAAGAGAAGAAGTAGGTAGCTGCACCTTACAGTGGATATATTGTAGATGAACAACTAGAGGTAAAATAGAAACACCATTTCTCAATAGAACCCAGATCCTGCTACGAGAAGTAGTAGTAGCATTGTGTAAAAAATTCCATCTATAACAAATAGAGTTCTTCACCTTTTCACACATATGTAGAGAAACCTTAGTCTCCATAAGGCCTACCAAATCAAATTTCTTCCTATGTAAGAAGTGTTTGATACCTTCTTGATTTTTAGGGCCGTTCAGACCCCTTACGTTCCATGAGATAATACTATCCATTATCATTCGAGCAAGAAGTGCAAGGAACAACTTCTCCCTACTTTACACCTGATTCAGGGATAAGAGTAAGAGTTATAGGCCAAGACCCAACTATCAGATTAGTAGCTATAGGGGTATCAGGCCTAGAGTTCCTTCTTTTAGGCACTTCAACATTCGAACCAACAGAAGATAATACCGTACTTTGGGAAACGCCAGAAACAGACCCAGACACATTTTCATTCTGTCTCCAATTCTGCGTTTTGTTCATCTTCCTGCATGACTCCATTCTATGCCCAAACATATTGCATTCCGAGCATTTTATTGGTTTCCACTCAAACTCAACTTTCTGTGTACAAAGGAAACCTTCCTCATCAATTAAAGGGATAGATTCTGGAAAAAGGATTATCAATCTCTATCTTAATCAAAATATGAGCAAAACGCATTATAGACTTTCCCTGTGTATAAGGATATGCTAATAAGGGTTCACCCAAAATACTTCCCAACTTGCTCAGACCCTCTCGACTCCAGAATTTCCAATCGAGATTAGGCAGCCTAACGCATACTGGTACAAAGAAATGTTTGTCCAGCAGAACAGAGTCACCCAGAGCCCTGGCCTTTATCAACATCGGTTTCTTATCAAAATAAACAACATGCCTTGATAAAACCTTATTTCTTGCCGCAATCAAAGTAAAGCGGAAAATGAAAGTACCTTCAGGCTTCCAAATGACCTTATCCAAGCCTTCATCACCCCACGCTCTTTTTGCAAGCATCTCCATGACCAAAAGAGGAGGCCGAGCACCGAGAACAAAACCAATTAGAAAAGATTCCCAAAATTTTTATCTCAAATTCAATTTCATCATACGATAACTGGTGAGTCAGAATGACATCAACTTCTAATGGAGGTATGAAGGATAAATGCATCAAATCATTCTCTGCATCTGACTCTGAAAGTTCAGAACCACACCCTTCAGATCCTTCAATCTGGTTGCCATTATTATCATCTTCCAAGCGAGTATCCTTTTCGGAGTGCTTTGACACTTCTGAACCCTTCTCCCCTCCCGACGAACTCGGAGAATCAATAAGATCCACATTCTGAGGAGATGAATCATAATAGTATCAGAACAATCCTCTAATAGAGCTGAATTCGAGATCAAAACCTCCGGAGATTGAAAATCTTTTGAAGATTTCGATTTCTTGGCCGATTTTGCGGCTTTCTTCTTCCGCGATCGCCCCATCGTGCTGTACTCTAGGGCATTTTCTTTTATATATGTATATATATATATATATATATATATATATATATATATATATGTATATATATATGTATATATATATTTATATATATATTTATATATATATTTATATATATATATATATATATATATATATATATATATATATATATATCTATATATTTTTTGTTGGAAAATTAGTAAGACTTTCCATTAACAAGATCAAATACATGATACTCGGGCATACCCGAAGGGTCAAACATTCGATCAGACCCAAGATCAAAACCCTACCAAGATCAATTGAATACTAACAAAAAGAATCAAAACAAGACTTCAAACAAGTCTCAAATTGATATCAGATTTTATAAACAAAATCAATGTATTAGGAACCAAAATTGTATTGTTATGTAACCTTCTGTTTATCTCCGCCCATATGTGGTATATGATTGCAGTCAGCACCAAACTTTTCTTTTTCCCTTTGAATCCTGCAGCTTGCCAATTCAAAGAGGACCAATTCTCCCAGTGAGGGGAGGTACTGAAAAAGGAGTTCCAAACCTCATTACCAATGTTCTTCAAGAACTCACAGTCAAAAAATAAATGAGTGTTTGACTCAGCATCCTTTTCACATAATAAGCATTTGTTTGCAAAGCAAACGCCAAACCTTTGTAGCATGTCTTGGGTAAGTAGCCTTCAGTGAATAGCAGCTACCCAAGACACAAAAGCACATTTAGGAATTCTAGGAGAACTCCAAATCAGTTTACTCCATTTAACTTTTGGACCATGATTTTTGATGAAGTCATAACCCAGCTTGATACTATATTCCTTACCTTCTAAGATAATCTACTGAAAAAGAGGGATTAAAGTGTCTCTAACCTTCAAAAGTCTTCTCTAGTACCAGCTTGAGTTTTGCTTTTAAACACAATCCAAAATGGAGCCTTGACGAATATATATATGATGAATCCATATTACCTAGAGAGTTTCCTTATGACAATACAATTGCCACAGTAGCTTACCCAAGGCTGCTATGTTCCAAACGTGGGCATCACGGATGTTAAGACCCCCCTCATTCTTGTAAAAACAACAAGTCTCCCAAGCTATTGGAGGAGCTCTTGTATTTGAAGCCCATAAGAAGTTACGACATAGCTTGATAACAGAATTAATAACATTCTTTGGCAGAATAAAAATTTGGGCCCAATACGAATGTAATAACATCAGAATGCTATTCACCAGCTCAATTATACCAGCAAATGTGAGTTTCTTCACAGCCCAACCAAACATCCGTTTAGACATCTTCTCAATTAATAAAGCAAATCATGCCTGTGAAGCCGGGAAGATTTTATCGGGACTCCCTAATATTTAAACGGAAGAGTCCCCTCCTTGAAGCTAACTTCTTGCAAAATATTCTGCTTCTCCTACTGAGTGATATTAGCACAGATAACCTCTGATTTCTCCTTGTTAGGTCTCAAACCTGATGCTTCAGAAAAGTGAGTCACAGCAGAATTAAGAATTTTTACACTCTGCGAATCTCCATGACAGAACATAAGTAAATCTTCAGCGAAGCATAATTAAGTAAGGTTTAACGGCCCACAACACCGGTGATATCTAAACTCGGATGACTGTATTACATTATTGATGGATATTTTCAAATAATCCATTACCAAAACAAAAAGTAATGGAGAAATTGGATCCCCTTGACGAAGACCTCTTCACTTTTGAAGAATCCATAAGAAGCTCCATTAAATCCCACTGAGAAACTTGTTGAAGAAATACAAGTCATTATGCGATCAACAAAAACACATGGAAGATTTAAAGCTAGAAGCAGATTCCTTAGAAATTCCCAATCCACTTTGTCATATGCTTTCTGAATATCTACTTTTAGAAGACAGCTCGGTTTTGTCCCTTTCCTATTATAGAATCGAACCAAGTCTTCAGCTATGAGTATGTTGTGAATAATGGAACGATTCAATAAATGCTGACTGTGACATATCCACCAAATCACCCAGAACATATTGTAACCGATTACAAATAAGTTTAGTGATCAATTTGTATATCACATTACAATATGAAATTGGTCTCAGATCACTAACACCATCAGGTCTATTTACCTTAGGTATCATTGCGAGAAGAGTAGAATTGGACTTACCGAGAAGCTTTCCATTATGGAAGAAATCACAAATAGCTTTCATCACATCATTGCCAACAACATTCCAAGCAGCTTTGAAGAAAGCAGAATTAAATCCATCCGGGCCGGGACTTTGCGTCATCCATTGAGAAAATGTTCTGCTTGATTTCTGAACCAGTAACAGGTTGCAACAGTTGCTGATGAACAGAAACTGGAAGTCGATTCCCTTTTGAGATAACTTCAAAGCTAACCTTGCCTAAACAAGGCTTTTTAGCAAAGAAGTTTTCAAAATGATTTGCCAAAAACTTTCAAATGTCCTCTGCCTCCTACATAATGATGCCTTCATTATTCTTCAATGTAAAAATCTTGTTCTGATAATGTCTCCTTTTGAGCATTGCATAGAAAAAAGTTGTGTTCTGATCACCATTTTTAAGCCAATTACCTTTTGATCTTTGTTTCAATAACTTCATGGTTGAACCAAGAGAATCTTTATAAGTATTCTTTGCATCCTCAGCAGCAGACAATAAATTTTCATCCTCAGGACATTGAGTAAAAGCCTCTTGTGCATAAACCAATTTCTCATAATCACATTGAGATTTCTAGTAAATGTCACCAAAAGATGACTTATGAAGATTAGAAAGAGGATTTTTCAATAACTTCAATTTAGAGACTAAAATAAACATGGGTGATCCAGTAATCTTCTTCTTCCAAACATCTGAAACCAAAGGTATAAAAGCTTCAGCTTTAGTCCACATATTACCAAAAAAAAAAAAAAATCTTCTTTTGGGCATGGATCTACCAGAGTCCAAGCACACCATCAATGGGGAGTGACCAGAGATACCATGTGCAAGAACCTCATAAGATATATTCTCAAATTTTGCAAGGCCCTTAGAAATGACTAAAATACGATCAATACGGGAGAAGATCTTCTTATTGTGCCATATAAACCGGATACCTAAATTCTTTTCAACACACATCTGGTAGTCATCTAAGAATTGTCGGAAATCAAAAACCTCTTCTGCTGAAACTATATTTCCTCCAATTCTATCATCAAAATTCAGAACATGGTTAAAATCTCCCGCAATAATCCATGGATCACCTCAATTCACTGCAATATTAGCTAGACCATCCCATAACTCCTTTCTTTTCACCAAATCATTGTCACCATAGACAAAAGTTACCAGTAAGAAGTTTTATCCCATCTGAACCTTACAGTGTATGTATTGCTACTGAATAAACAAAGGCTCCACTGAGACATTACCACGCCATAAAATCCAAATTCTACTTCTAGTAGAAGTTGTAGCATTATGAACAAAATTCCACCCATAACAACAGGAATCCTTAATACCTTCACAAGCTTCAATAGTGACCTTGATTTCCATTAAACCCACCAAATCAACTTTATTCATAAACAAGAAGTGTTTGAGACCTTCCTATTTTTAGGGCTATTTAGACCCCTGATGTTCCAGGATAGAAACCTATCCATGATCAATTGATGAGGAAGTGGAAGGAACCTCACCAATCACAACATATATATATATATATATATATATATATATATATATATATATATATATATATATATATATATATATATATATATATATATATACATATTGGACAAATAGGTAAGATTTTCCATTAATAAAATCAAGTACATGATACTCGGGCATACCCGAGGGACAACACAATGAACTAGGTCTAAGGTCAAAACAAAGGAACAAAACAACGAAATCAAACACTTGACACAAGATGAAGCTCTAATAGAGCTTCAAGTTCACGCCATATTTTATGAATAAACAAACAATAGAAGGGGAACGTTAGGAATTCTTATGTAATCTTTTGTTACGTTCACCTCAAATGTGATAGATGATGGCAAAGAGCACCATCCTCTTCTTCTTATCTCCAAAGCCATCATTTGCCCAATCAATTATTGACCATTTCGTCCAATTGGGAGATATACCAAATAAAGATAACCACACTTCTTCACTAACCTGAATTAAAAAGTCACACTCAAAGAATAAGTGGGAGTTCGATACTAATTGATGTTGACACAAGTAGCATCTGTTGGTTAAGTGAACACCAAATCTCTGAATCCTGTCAAGAGTATTAGCCAACCATTTACAACGATTCATGCATTAATAGCACACTTTGTTATACGAGAATTACCCCAAATCATCTTGTGCCAATGTACTTTTTGTTTGTGCTCTTTGACAAAATCATAGCCCAGCTTGATCTTGCTAGCATTACCTTCGGCAATAAAATTCGGAAATAGAGGTAGTAGTATATCTCTAGCTTTTAACAGTCTACGCCAATACCAACTAGGGTTTTGTTTCACTTCACATTCCAATTGATGTGTTCTTTAGATATATATGATGTACCCATCATAGCCACGATGACTCCTTATTGCACGCCAGTTGCCAAATCATATTTCCAAGTGCAGCTGTAATCCAGGCATACACATCTCTTATATTCGGTCATCCCTTGCATTTAAACAGGCAGCCGATACTCCATGAATTAAGAAGTGATCTAGAATCATTACTCCAATGGAAACCTCGACATATTTTCTCTATTGTATTTATGACCTCCTTAGAAATAATGAATATTGGAGCCCAGTATGTATGTGACAGACCTAAACTAATAGGGGTGTTTGTGTACCGCAAGTGTACGGGTCTATGTAGTAATAAAAATACCGTTATCTCTCAGGGACTTATGTTCAACTACGCACTAAACTAGTTCACTACAAAGGATGCTAGGTCGATCAAAAGGTTGTTGTAACAGTTCAGATAATTAACTAGGAAAGCAGGAAATTAAATAATTTTAACCAAGTAATTAAAAGTGTTTAGGGGAGTCCACTCTAGTCAATCAATCAATTAATCAACGATCCCGGTGTAAAATAACAAGATAATTCGGAGTCTATAATCTTTCTAGGCCCTTTCACAGCAATCTTTCGATTCAAAGTGAGTTACGGTGATTAAACTAAACATTATTTCTAACTATTTAATATAATCAAAGATAAAGAACTGATTATAACCGACCCTAGGCAAGAATCATTATTTCTAAATATTTTCAAAACCTATTCGATCTACGTCTTTCCTATTCAAGACTCAAACTTTCGTCACGTTATCAAGAATCTAATACCCAGTAAAAGGCGGTTAGCTAGATTTTACTATGACAAACAATATACGAAGATCAAACAAATAAAAGGATAATAACACTGAAACTGTATTCAAAAATCAACCGAACGACATCGAGTTTATCCCCAAAACAAAGGGATTAGCTACTCATGATAATAACCAAGAAAACAATAGTAAAAACTGAATAACGAAGCATAAGAAAAATAGAAATTACACTAAACATCTGAGTCGTCGAATTTGATCTCTTCGTGTCACTTGATTCGATCTCCTTCTCCTCCTCTTTTCTTCCTAATCTACTAGAACAGCTCCACGATGGGAGGAAAATAAAGAGGAAACCCTATACTCAACGGCGAAAATAAAACTCTGAATATTCAATGATGTCTCAAAATGAACGGCAAAGAAGTCCTTTTATAATGCACGATTAGGGCACAAAACGCTGGCAGTGCTTTCAAAACGTTGGCAGCGTTTAGATCATAAAGAATGTCCTCCGTGCCCTGGCGCTGGCAGCGTTTTAAAAATGCTGGCAGTGCTTTGCAATTTCTTTGGCACCGAAGTCACTGGAGGAGGCATTGTCAGCGTTCTAAAAACGCTGGCAGCGTTTTGGTTCTCCGCCCAAAATTGGGTCGGACCTTGGAAGCCTTGGGTCGTTCCTTGTTCAATTCTTCTTCTCCTCAATTTCTCTTTTTCAATTTCTTCTCTTTTTCCTCATTTTTCTTGGATTTTTGGGGAATTTCAATAAAATCTGCGAAACAAACTAATTCCCGACCATGTGGAGAATATTACGGAATTTGATATAAAAAGACTAGAATATATTAAAAAATCGGCTAAAATAGACAAGTTAAATACCTAAAAATATCTATATAAAATTCACTTATCAAATCCCCCCATGCTTGACCCTTGCTTGTCCTCAAGCAAGTCTGACTTAAGAACAATAGGGAGAGAAGAAAGACTCAAAGTAAAAAGAAAAAGACTCAAGAAAGAAAAAGGAAAAAGAAGAAATAAGGGAAATATAAAAAGGGTTAGAGTTAGGGTTACAAATACAATTAAACACCTCCTCGGACTAACCAAATTAAAGACATCTGTAACACCCCCAGATTCATAATCATCAGATTACTACTAAACAACTCATAACTCAAGGATTAGCGCAACGGAAAACCTAATCCAGAGGCATTACCGTCGTCCCCGTAACAAGGACAAGGCTTTAGAAACCAACCAATACAGTACCATACAAAACCATATATAATAACTTAATTAATTTCATACTACACTTACAACTCCTTAACATTAAAAACAACAACCCAAAATAAAACACAACTTCAAGTATACATCCATTCACCAAAATATTTAAACCCGTCCTATTTTCCAAAAGGGACAGATTCACCATCCACATCCAAGCGGGAAGGCTCTTATTCTCGTTACCGAACGCCCACCTTAACTTGAATGAACACCTTAATTAAATCTTCGGACCTGGGAGCTTGTAGTCCTTGGGGAAGCACATCCTAAAACAAAATAAGAAAACTTCGCAAATGAGTTGGCTAAACTCAGCACACATACCCCTACAGTGTAAACTTTCCTAGTTAATTTTATTTCGCGCAACTTTTAAATCCTTTTGAAAATGGAAAACTCAAACAAGTCATAAAAGCTTCGAACAGCCAAGGAAAAAGACAAACAACGTTATCATCATCATCATCATAGACCTCAATATAGACCTCATTATAGACCTCATCATAGACACTAGTCAGGTCACATGAAAGATGCCCGTCGACATCGAACGTACCTCAGTGCAATTAGCACCATATAACAATAGACCTCATAATTAAAAGAACGAAAATCATAAACTTTCCAAAGAGTTAGACATCATGAAATCAATAACATACATCATCATCATCAAAATATGCTTGTTGAAGGGTAGGCAATATGCGTACTTTGAGGTTGAACTGACTAAGGAACTACTTGAACTTGAGCGGACATGAACGAATTGTAGCAACGACCCCTTGAAAAATATTTCAGATAAGAATAAAGAAACGACTTAAGTTGAGTTCTTAGGAGGGAAGAATTCCTCAAATAAATGAATACAATAAAACTCAACAAGTTTGAAGGCTTTCGGGGATTTTTGTGACATTCGGAAAGGCATAACTCTTTTTATAAGCCTCGAAAAACCTTGCCAGAGGACCCTTTGGAAATCGCAAATTAAGTCCTTCAACTTCCTAATTAAGAGTTCAAGCTAAAAGCAATGAATAAAGGGTGAGACTTAACAATATAGCAAAATTGTCTTGGGAAATAAACATAGCCATGAGCGGTGTTTCAGGAAACTATAACTCAAGCTCTAAGCATCGGTTGAGAGCAAATAAGTAGTCTATGGAAAGCTTGAATTACATGCTACAACTCTCATGTTGACCAAAACCTCATATAAGTGCTAGAAGAGGTCCTAAAAGTGTCAGAACCAGCCCTGAACACCACTAGTTGCTGGACAGAATAGATTTACATAGCCGTATAAAATGGACCATAACTTCCTCTCTCGAAGTCCAATGAATGTACAAGACCCCATTTCGGAAAGCTTGAAAAACATACAACAACTTTTGTTTTAATCACAAATTGAATTGAGCATGAGAAATGGTCGGATTTTGGCCCAGAAAACAGGGTAGTCATAAAACGTTTTTGGGTAATTTTAGATTATTGCCTTCTGCTCGGGAACTCATAACTCTCACTGCCGATATCGTATAGCTACGCAATTTACCTTTCCGAAAAGCTCAAAGAGTCCTCTAAATCTTTCATGTTGAACAATTCACCAAAAACTCTAAACAGATAAAAAATATGAATTTCCAGACTGCCTCCAGAATTCGTATTAAGATATGAGGTCTCACGGGTTTGGGCATAACTTTTGCTATACTTAACGAAATTCTACGATTCAAAATCCGGGGTTTAGGTAACATCTTAGGCTACCTATTCATGTCATAAAATAGGCTAAATTCACACTTCACACTCCCTAGAATTTTCATAATCCAATCATGTTGCAAAACTACTCAAAGAATTGCTTGCATGCATGTTTAAACTCCATAATCCACTTTAATCACTTCCTAAAACATACTCTCCAACCATAAATGTAAATTTCCAGAATTGATAACATAAAAGAAACCTTCATTTGAGCCCACATTGAAGGCATGAAAAGCAAAACATCCCATAATTGTTCCCTATTCATAATCCATCATGCATGCACATCAAAAGTTATGAAACTCCCCAAATTGATAATTCAACCCTAATCTACCCACATGCAACTAACTTAAACCAAGAATTCAACTTTTCACAGTGAAATAAACCACCAAAACATCATGCATGTACAAATCTCAACAATCAAACATCAACCATACTCCCTTCTTTTATGAGGCATTTCATTGAATACTTTATGTGCATCATAATACACTAAAAATCCATCTCTAATTCACCACGTTAATAGCTAAAACTCATTACAGACAACTCTAAGATTACTTTCAGATTTGGAACAACAATTAAATCATCATAAAAATGACATCCACACTACACTTCACCTTCCTCAAGTACATCCCAACCTCCATACTTAAATTCCACCATTTCTTACTTGATTCACATCAATCCCAACATAATTTACTCTCTAATATTTAACATAAACCCCCAATATTAAAACTTGCACTCTTATTACTCCCTAAAACAAGTAATTATACTAAGAAAGGATTCAACAATCTTTATCAACAACCTCTCAACTAATGAAATTCAAAAGGTTAGGGTTTATAGTATACCTTGAAAAGAGGAGGAAAGGAAGACGAACAAGAGGGCTAGCACTACTGGGGTGGTTGCCGGTCGCCGCCCTTGGTGGTGCCACCGGTGTCCGGCGTCGGCAAGCAGTCGCCGGTCGTCGCAGTCAGACAGAGGGAGGCACAAGGCAGAGTTAGAGAGAGAAAGGGGAGCTAAGAGCATAACATCGTTCTGCTTAAAGAAATGGAAGTGAGTAAAAAAAGAACAAAATAACTTGCTAATGAGAGAAGGGAGAGTGAGCTTGTTTAAAAAAAAATAAGGCCTAAATAAAAACCCATCAATTTACCTCTCTTCCTTATAACCCAATACCATTAATCTGGGATTTTCGAATAAAAGTCTACAAGATTAAACTATGAGAAATTTTTACTAATAGAAATTTCATGAGTAATCAATCCTCCAATAATAATAAATTCGAAGGAAAAATTTCAGATAGAAGATCTGAATACTATGGTTTACTAGTAAGGATCGGTAATACTATTTGAGGAGTGACTATCGAAAAAAAATATTACACTGGAGGGACGATGGTCGTTGCACTGTTCAAGTCCTGCAAAACACACGTTTAGACGAAAAGAAAAGCGCGACTTTTATTTACTAACTTGATCATTTCACTTAATTAAACGATCTTAGGGTCTAATTAATACTAGGTTATTACAACATCAATCCATCAAGCAAACACCAAGATCAATCTGGAATAGAACAAAACCAGTGTAAAATAGAGAGAATGAAGATTTCAAAATCGAAGGAAGAGAACAAGTACTTCAGATGCGAAAAACCGCCAACGGTCTTAAGATAAATGCAAATATGCGCGGTTAGTTATGGACGTAGGCTAATCAAAAAGAGCAAACCTCACTTTAGGATAAAAATTGAACGCTTAAACACTCAAATTTAAAATATGTATGTTGATTTTTCTCATACTCAGACCAAAAGAAACAACCTACCATAGGCTTGGTAAGAATCTCGTTCTCCACTGCTAATATGCAAACACACAAGTGACAACCAATAGGACTTTTTAGGGTTGTAACGAGGCTTAGGTTAGGGAAAGGAGTGGTAAAATTTAGGTATGAGGAGCTAGGAGCCATGCTTGGATTGATTTTCAAATAAAAATCGCTCTCAACTCACCTTCTTGCTTAATGTAGGCAAGGAACTCATTTTTCTCCCTCTTTGATATTAAACACCTCATCTAACTTTACAACCAGGTCAAAACTTTCAAAACTTTCAATTATATCTCCCTTAATCACCCTTTTCTTTTTGGAACTCGTTTTATCCATTTTTTTTAATTCTATTTTTCTACTTCTCTTTTTTTTTTGGTGGGTGATCAAGGGAGAAGAAACACAAACATATGAACTTAACTTTGACCTCAATATATCAAAAGAACATCATAACCAATTAGCTAACTCATAATAATTGGGAAATATAATGTGTCCCAATTCAATAAAAATTAAAATCCACACCCCAACGTCTCACTCCATTTGTAGCAACACCGAACCAATTTTCGCTCCCGGAATAATGAACTCTTAACATCCAAGTAAGGCACAAGGTAGGAATTAATAAAGGACAAGGCTTGTATTGTCAGGATTTCATCACAAAAAGAAAGGTAATCAAAGGATAGGCAGGGCTAAAGAATGGTAATAATATTGTTAGGAAGGCTTTTTGGCTATGTAGGTTAATTAATAAAGAAAAGAATGTTTCAATCATATTGTCATACTGTGCAATGCAAAGATGCAATTTCAACCAAGATGCAAAGCAAGTTCTAGAGGTGCAACTAGTGGTGGAGTCACTCTTGAAATCAAGGAATTGATGAAAATGATCAATCCATACTTTTAGGCTATGTGGACTCACGAGATAGGGCTCAAGTAACTAAACCTAGCCCAAAGATTTGCGGCACACATATTTACACTTACTAAAATAGTCAAAGTAGTTAAACACAACTTTCATAACTTCACTCAAAATCGGAAGATTTGCAAATTTTTCTAGGTAAACCAAGATAAATTGAAAATCTAATTAGTTTACAAATCATCACCGAAGGTATTCCAGACAGGCTAATCCTTAACCTATATTTTTGGTCTTTTCTTATTTTCTGATTTTTTTTTTTTGGATTTTTCTAATTTTGGTGGATGCAAAACTAAGAAAAGAAGAACTAAAAAGAAAACAAAGAAAAGAAAAGAAAATCTAACATGATCTAACTAATGCAACCTAGGTGAATGCAGGTTTACCTAATCTAAACAAAACTAGAAAGAAAAACTCTAACAAAACACTCTAAAATAAAGAAAAAGAAATCAACTAAAACTCACAAAAGAAAATTTTGAAAGAAAACAAATTTGAAAGAAAAACACGAAAATAAAGCGAGAAGAAAAAAAAAACGAATAAACAAAGTATATACACCCCTCCCCCCCATTCTTAAACATAGCATTGTCCTCAATGCAAAGGACACAGGTAAAAGGGGAAAGGTTATTAACAAAGTATAACTAATTCATAACAAACTTATAACTAAACTAAAACTATCCATACTCCCCCATGCTTGCACATTACTTAATTAAACAAGCAAGAATCAAGATTTCAACTTTAATAATCAAGAATAGAGTATAACCAACTTCACATGTTTCCAAAACAGATACTCAATAAATCCAACTCTAAATCATGTGTGATAACAACAAAGGTACCAACTTTTCAAATTAAACAACCTAAATATACTAGCTAGTATCAAAAACTACTCAAGCAAGGTGCACCAAACTATGAGCATGAACATGGTGAATTGGAAAACATAGTCAAATATGAAATATGCGAAAATACACCACAAATACTAGCAGGTAATAATAAAGTTGAAGAATATGTAGATAAGAATCGTACCTTGAAGTTGCTTGAACATAGGTAGAGGTAGAAATTGCAAGTAAAAGAAATTCAAAAATTTTCAGATTGACAAATTATTTAGGTTGAAGTTCGGGAGAAAAATAGTTAATAAAGGGGTTGGGGAAGTAAAAGAAAATAAATAAAAGGATTAAAAGAAAAAGAAAGAAGTAAAATTAGGGATTTTAGAAATTTTTTTTTTACTGAGAAGAGAAAAGAATTAGGGCATAAAACAGACAGATCCCTAAGACGCTGCTCGCGGGGATGCAAACACTGCCAGCGTCGTTGGATTTCGTTGCTTCTTACTTCTCTGTGTGAGATGCGGCCAGCGTTTCTGAAACTGGGCCGACGTTTTTACTTCAGCAAAATTATTTTCTCCTTCGTCTCTTCATTCAAGAATTAAATCCGCCTGCACAAAATAATAGAAATCTAATTATTAAAGAGATAATAAAGCATAAAAAAAATCAAAGAGAAACTAAGAACTCGAAAATTAAAATAAATTCAATAAAAAGTTAAGATCCGGGTTTCCGCTCCGAATGTCGTCAAAGCCCTTAGTAGCTTGCCAAACTCTTCTCCATGTTGTCTGCAAGCTAGTAAATAAGAGAGCCACTGAAATCTTATAAAATAAAGCATTAGTAACGCTCTCAGTAATAAATCAAATTTGCTAGAAAAATCAAAAAATTCATAATACGTGGTCCACAAGAATTTTCTAGGAATGTCCTCTAGGTGTATCCAATAAGAATCAAGGGAGGGTTCATAACCTCTTAATTTACATAAAGACAACTCATCACTAATATTGTAATTTTCATCAATTAAAACACAAGAATTAACCTCATACCCTAAATTAACTTGAACATCAAAGGTATTTTCATCAAGTATGGGTTCCTCAAAGGTTTTTGGTAAAACCGAAGGCAATGAAATAGGAATAGAAGCATGAAATAAATCATTGGAATCAGAGAGCACAATATTATCAGTGTCCTTGTTTGACAAATTTAATTCACTATCAACCTTCTTGATTGGTTCCTCACTAATAATATCAACTGAATCATGATGAAAATCATCTTCATACCTAGTATCTAACCCAGAAGTCTCACTCACCTCAGACCCCGTCGACTGAGAAAAAGGTAAGGGAGTATCATGAAAATCAAGAACATCATGAGTAGTGTTTTCAGGTAAACTAGGATAAGAAGAAACATCTAGACTGACTTCTAAAGGAGAGGGGGACTTGCTATCATCACATATTCCATCATTAAAATTAGAACTAGGGTCATTGCCCTGCAACTAGTCCATCAAATCAAAAAATTGAGTAGCCCTAGGGCAAGTAGAATCATCATGTTTAGAAGAATGACATAAAGTACAAGTAATTGAATTGCGAGATTGCATATAGGAATTAGCATGAAAAGCACAAGGATCGGGGTACTCAGATAGACAATTAGAAATTTCAAATTTATAGGTGTCATCTGCAAGCAATTCAAGTAATTTCATAGCTTCATCAAAAGGTTTATCACGAAGACCCAAATAATTCAGAAGATTACGGGTTTCTACATTCACACATTCAAAAACAATATCAAGAATTTCAGTTTCTCATAACGTGATATGATCTGAAACAGGAGTAGCAATTAGTCTCTCAAAAAATCGCCAAAATAATTCATGTTCATCTTGAGGAAAACAAAGCATTACCATATTTTTTTAGATTTTTAAAAACTTTTAATTTTTATTTGATTTTAGGGTGTAAAGAAAAGCAATAAAAACCTTGTCAACCAAAGTGCGTTCGTCTAATGGCAGTTGGGGAAACAAGTCCCCGGCAACGGCGCCAAAAACTTGACAGACCTAAACTAATAAGGGTGTTTGTGTACCGCAAGTGTACGGGTCTATGTAGTAATAAAAATACCGTTATCTCTCAGGGACTTATGTTCAACTACGCACTAAACTAGTTCACTACAAAGGATGCTAGGTTGATCAAAAGGTTGTTGTAACAGTTCAGATAATTAACTAGGAAAGCAGGAAATTAAATAATTTTAACCAAGTAATTAAAAGTGTTTAGGGGAGTCCACTCTAGTCAATCAATCAATTAATCAACGATCCCGGTGTAAAGTAACAAGATAATTCGGAGTCTATAATCTTTCTAGGCCCTTTCACAGCAATCTTTCGATTCGAAGTGAGTTACGGTGATTAAACTAAACATTATTTCTAACCATTTAATATAATCAAAGATAAAGAACTGATTATAACCGACCCTAGGCAAGAATCATTATTTCTAAATATTTTCAAAACCTATTCGATCTACGTCTTTCCAATTCAAGACTCAAACTTTCGTCACGTTATCAAGAATCTAATACCCAGTAAAAGGCGGTTAGCCAGATTTTACTATGACAAACAATATACGAAGATCAAACGAATAAAAGGATAATAACACCGAAACTGTATTCAAAAATCAACCGAACGACATCGAGTTTATCCCCAAAACAAAGGGATTAGCTACTCATGATAATAACCAAGAAAACAATAGTAAAAACTTAATAACGAAGCATATGAAAAATAGAAATTAAACCGAACATCCGAGTCGTCGAATTCGATCTCTTCGTCTCACTCGATTCGATCTCCTTCTCCTCCTCTTTTGTTCCTAATCTACTAGAACGACTCCCCGAAAGGAGGAAAATACAGAGGAAACCCTATACTAAACGGCGGAAATTTAACTTCGAATAGTCAATGATGTCTCAAACTGAACGTCAAAGAAGTCCTTTTATAATGCACGATTAGGGCACAAAACGTTGGCAGTGCTTTCAAAATGCTGACAGTGCTTTCAAAACGCTGGCAGCGTGTAGTTCAAAAAGAATGTCCTCTGTGCCCTGGCGCTGGCAGCGTTTTAAAAACGTTGGCAGTGCTTTGCAATTTCTTCGGCGCCGAAGTCACTGGAGGAGGCGCTGGTAGCGTTTAAAAACGTTGGCAGCGTTTTGGTTCTCCGCCCAAAAATTAAGCTGGGCCTTGGAAGCTTTGGGTCGTTCCTTGTTCAATTCTTCTTCTCCTCAATTTCTCTTCTTCAATTTCTTCTCGTTTTCCTCATTTTTCTTGGATTTTAGGGGAATTTCAATAAAATCTGCAAAACAAACTAATTCCCGACCAAGTAAAGAATATTACGGAATTTGATATAAAAAGACTAGAATATATTAGAAAATTTGCTAAAATATACAAGTTAAATACCTAAAACTATCTATATAAAATTCACTTATCAGTATGCAAAGAAGTCAAAATACTATTGATGTGCTCCATTCTACCTGCAAAATAAGCTTCTTAACAGCCCAACCTTGAATCTGTTTGGTCATTTTCTCAATAAAGATCACACAATCATGCCTGTTTAAACGGAAATGTTTGATTGGTACACCTAAATATCTAAAGGGTAAAGTACCCTCTTTGAAGCCCAAAAGTACCCAAAATCTCACTTTTCTCAACAAGGTCGACATTAGAAAATATGATATCAGACTTTGATCTATTAGGATATAAACCAAAAGCAGCTGAAAACTGATCAAGAGCACCTGCTAAGATACTCACACTTTTGGTCTCCCCATAGCAGAACATAAGAAGGTCATCAGCAAAACACAAATGAGTGCTTTTAGGTTTAGAGCAAAACTGATGGTACTTGAAATCTAAATCTTTTACCGCATTACCAATTGATATGTCTAGATAATCCATCACCAATACGAACAGAAGAGGTAAAATGGGGTCCCCTTGATGTAGACCATGACCACTTCTAAAGAACCCATAGGAAGAACCATTAAACCCACTGAAAATCTTGCAAAAGATATACATGTCTTAATGAGCTCAACAAAGTTTCAGAGAAAATTTAGAGCCAAAAGGAGGTTTCTCAAGAAGTCCCAGTCGACAGTGTCGTAGGCTTCCTGAATATCCACCTTAAGTAGGCATCTTGGAGAGGCACCTTTTCTATTATAAAACCTTACCAAATCCTTTGCTATGAGAATGTTGTGTAGGATTGATCTTCCCCCTACAAAAGCTGCCTGAGACACGTCAATAAGGTCAGCAAGAACTTCATGAAGCTTCTTACAAATGGCCTTTGTAATAATCTTGTATAAAAGATTGCAACATGCTATAAATCTTAAATCACCTACACCCTTAGGACAACTTATTTTGGGATCATAGTAAAAGTAGTAGCGTTAACCTCCCCAAAAAGCTCTCCTAATGAGAAGAAGCTTTGGACAGCTAAAACCACATCTTTCCCCACTACAAACCAAGCCACTTAAAAAAAGGAAGCATTATAACCATCAGGACTTAGGCTCTTAGAACCATCCATGGCAAAAACAATAGCTTTTACCTCAAAATCAGTCACAAGACGAAGCAAATTGGTGTGAGTAGATGTGTCTAACCTCTTTCCTTGTAACATAATATCAAAACTAACTTTCCCTAAACAGTTATGCTTAGAAAAGAAAGATTTGGAATGAGATGCCAAAAAAGAACCAATTTCCTTGTCTTCTTGCATAACTTGTCACATTATTTTCCAAAGTAAGGATTCTGTTGTGGTAGCTCCTAGCCTTGATCATAAAATAAAAGAAAGTTAAATTATGTCCCCCTTTCTTCAACCAATCCACCTTGGTTTTTCTGTTTTGACATCTAAAGCAGCACTAACAGTGTTCTGTAAGAAATAACTGCTAATTCAGCTTTCACAAGAATAGAAGAGTCATTAGGATTCTGAATGAATAAATCCGGAGCCGAGATCTTCAGATCAAAATCCTGTTGAGCCCTTTGAAAAATATCCCCAAATACATTTCTATGTAATAATCATAATGGTCTCTTCAGAAGCATCAGTTTTGAAACCAACCTGAACATTGGTGAACCTTATACATTCTGCGTCCAAATACAATCAACCAAAGAAATGAAAAAGGGAGAATCAATCAACATATTGCAGAACATAAACCTCTTTTTAGGTTTTTGGATATGAAAGCACATATACACAATTAGAGGAGAATGATCCGATATTCCATAAGTCTGAGCTAAGTAAAAGATAGACTCAAAAGCACATAATCCTTCAGCATTGATCAAGGCTCTGTCAAGACAAGAGAAAATCTACTTATTATGCCAATATATTGATTACCAATTTTCTTCCAAAAAATTACTCGGAGGTACCCTAACTTTTGGTGAAATGTTTTTCAGGTACCCCAACTTTTCATAACTCATTTTGGGGTACCCTTACTTTTTGGGTTAGAATTTATTAGGTGTTTTTTCAGTCATCAATTTGGTTAAGTGACCGAAATACCCGTGTTCTTCCATTTTTTAAAAAATACCCTTAAAGAAGATGAATAAGGGTATTTCGGTTACTTAATAAAATTGATGGCCGGAAAAACACCAAATAATTACTAATCCAAAAAGTATGAGTACCTCAAAATGAGTTTTAAAAAGTTGGGGTATCGAAAAATAGTTTCCCCAAATATTGGGGTACCTCCGAGTAATTTTTTGATCTTCTTCACCTCATAGATTTGATTGTTAGACATAAATTGTCTAAAATCTACAATATGCTCAACAGAGATTTGTAGACCCCCAATTTCATCATCAAACTCAAGCACATGATTAAAATCACCTACGATGATCCATGGCTCACTACAAGAAGAAACAAAATTGGTAAGATCTTCCCTTAATGACTTCTTGTTAGCTAAGTCATTATCACCATAGACAAACGTGATCAAGACAACCAACTTGCCATTAGAAACTTTGCAATGGATAAACTGCTTTTGAATAGAAAGGGGTTGGACTGAAAGACCTCCCCTCCATAATACCCAAATCCTGCTTCTACAAGAGTTAGAAGCATTATGTAAAAGATTCCATCCAGGACAAATACTATCTCTTATACTCTCGCAAGTTTCAGGAACTACTTTAGTTTCCAACAATCCCACCAAATCAAACTTATTCATATGGAGAAAGTGCTTAACTTCCTTCTGCTTCCTAGGGCCATTCAGCCCTCTTACATTCCAAGAAAGGAATTTATCCATTGTCACACCTATGGCTGGTGCAAGGAACATCCTCCTCCTCAACTTGCCATTAGAAACTTTGCAATGGATAAACTGCTTCTGAATAGAAAGGGGTTGGACTGAAAGACCTCCCCTCCATAATACCCAAATCCTGCTTCTACAAGAGTTAGAAGCATTATGTAAAAGATTCCATCCAGGACAAATACTATCTCTTATACTCTCGCAATTTTCAGGAACTACTTTAGTTTCCAACAATCCCACTAAATCAAACTTATTCATATGGAGAAAGTGCTTAACTTCCTTCTGCTTCCTAGGGCCATTCAGCCCTCTTACATTCCAAGAAAGGAATTTATCCATTGTCACACCAATGGCTGGTGCAAGGAACATCCTCCTCCTCAATAAAACCGAATTCAGGTATGAGAGTAAGGGTGACTGGCCACGAACCAACAAGAATATCCGTATTGATCGATGTACCAGTCATGTTGTTCCCCCTTTTAGGCACCTCACTATGTGAACTAGGTGTTTGCTTGTCAAGAGAAGGACTACCAGAACTATCTTTCGATCCATACTGATTGATGTTTGAACTGGGTTGTTTCTGCCTCCATGTCTGGTTGGTTTTCTTCCTACACGAATCAGCCCAATGTCCAAACATTTTACAATTAGAGCAAATCACAGGACGCCATTCATACTATATCTTTTTGTGTATAGGAAACCATCTTCATCAATCAAAGGCACACTCTCAAGGAATTGATTTCCAATTTCCATTTTGACCAAAATCCTAGCATATCTCATCATAGATTTCTCAGTAGTATAAGTGTCGATTTGCAACGGGATGCCTAAAAGACATCCTATCTTGCTAAGAATGTCTTTACTCCATTATTTCCAATTCAAACCTGGGAGTTTGATCCAAATCAGAATTGAGAAATCTTTAGCAGGTAACGTAGAGTATCCCAACGACCATGGTTTCATTAATAAAGGCTTCCTATCAAAGTAGACTACATGACGAGCAAGGACTCTGTCTCTGGCTTCCATAGAAAAGAATCTAAAGATGAATGTTCCATCCTTACTCTAAACTACCATATCCAACCCTACATTGCCGCATATTCGCCTAACAAACATTTCCATTACTGATATCAGAGGTCAGACACCTAGAACAAAACCTAGAATGGAAGATTTCCAGATATTTACCTAAAAACAGATATCCTCAAAAGAAATTTGATGAATTAATATACCATCAACCTCTAAAGGAGGGATGAAATCAAGTTTTAAAGGTTCATTGTGAGATTTAGCATTACCAGATACCTCCGATTGAGATTGAGTTTCTTCGGATACTTCCGTTGATTGTATTTCACCCATAGTAATCTGTAAAGGCGATATCTCTTCAGAATCCCCCTTCTCCAAATCCATCAAAATATCATCAAAAACAGGATCAACATGATCCTCAAGAGAAGAAAAACTTGGAATCAAGACTTCTGGAGACTCATAATCATCTAATGTCTTAGATTTCCTACCCGATTTGGCAGCGCGTTTCCTACCCCACTTTCGCCCCATCAGGACAGTTCTTCAAGGAATTTTCTATATATATATATATATATATATATATATATATATATATATATATATTACTATTGGTAAACTATCCTTCTTGCTTACTTTCGTATATGGAGACAATGATTTGAAGGACAAAAAGCTGTTGTTGGAGGGATTAGCTAACATAGCTAACTCTTGCAATGATCCATGGTTAATTACGGGAGATTTTAACCATATACTAGAGTTTGATGACCGTATTGGAGGTAATATGGTTACGGCAGAGGAAATTGTTGACTTCCGTCAATTTCTGAATGATTATCAGATATGTGAAGTGAAGAGATCAGGTTTGAGGTATACGTGGCATAATAAGAAAATTTTTTCTTGTATTGTTCGTGTTTTAATTAATGCGGATGGTTTGAATGTCTTTGAAGCTATATCATATTCAGTACTACCTCAGGGTATTTTTGATCACTCTCCCTTGGTCATCACGTTGAATGATAAGATTGATTTGCACAAAAGATGTTTCATTTTCTGCAACATGTGGATAAACTCGCCTGATTTCCTTCCTTTGGTGTATGATGTCTGCAAATCGAGAATCACAGGTTCCTCTATGTTCTCTTTGGTCTCAAAATTGAAATGTTTAAAGGGTCCTTTATCTACATTACACAAAACAGCTTATGGTAACATTTATAGCACAGCTCAGGAGGATTATGAAGCTTTATCAGCTGTGCAGGTTGCATTTTTGAATGACCTTGAAAATGCAGAGTTGAGTCTGGATGTTGAGATTTCCAAAAAGAAATGCCAATCTTCCCTGGACTCGGCAATGCAGTTATCGAGACAGAAAACGAAGGCAAACTGGTTAAAAAAGGGAGACCAGAACTCGGCTTTTATCTATTCTATGATGAAAGTAAGACACTATCAAAATAGAGTGATGTCTTTGGAAAACAATGATGGTGTTTTGCTGCAGGAAACAGAGGATATTGGTAATTTCTTGGCTAAGCTTTTTGAGGAGTTCTTAGCCAAGAAGCCTTGCTTGGGTAAAGTTGATTTCACTACAATTATCAAGGGCAAGAGATTGAATGAAGATCAACAAACCAAGCTTCTGAGACCTTTTTAGATAATGAACTCAAAGAAATCATATTTGAGATGGATAATACGAAGAGCCCCGACCCGGATGGTTATAATGCTTGCTTTTGTAAGGCCGCTTGGAGTATAGTGGGAAACGATGTTATCAGGGCAATAAAAGATTTCTTTATTTCAGGGAAACTTCTTGGTGAGCTTAATTCCACTATTCTTGCTATGATTCCGAAGGTTACTAATCCGGAGAGAGTGGGTGACCTTCGCCCAATTTCTTGTTGCAATGATTACAAAGATTATGTGCAACAGAATGGAAGAAGTTTTGGGTGACTTAGTAGACCTTTAACAGGCTGCGTTTGTTGAAGGACGTTCTATTCTCCACAATATTATGATAGCGGAAGATTTGGTTAAATTTTATAATAGGAAGGGGGCAAAACCGAGTTGCTTGATGAAGGTAGATATCCAAAGGCATATGACACAGTTGACTGGGGTTTTTTGAGAAATTTACTCTTGCTCTTAATTTCCCTCGGTCCTTTGTTGAACATATTATGACATGTGTCTCATCGGCTAGCTTCTCAGTGGGCTTTAATGGAACTTCCTTTGGTTTTTTCAGAAGTGGGAGAGGATTGCGGCAAGGTGATCCGATATCCCCAATCCTTTTTGTTCTTGTCATGGATTACCTTGACAGAACAATCAAAAACCAGGTATCTACATCGGATTTTCAGTACTATCAATTTTGTGCTCTGCTAAAACTCACTCATTTATGTTTTGTGGACGATCTATTAAGGTTTTGCTATGGTAATCTGGAGAGTGTAAAGGTTCTGAACAATGCTATTCTCATTTTTTCTGTTGCAACTGGATTATATTCAAACACGAGCAAATCTGACATAATATGTGTGAATGTCTCTGAGGAAATCAAGAAGGAGATTCTGGAAGAAGTGGGTTTCAAGGAGGGGGAACTTCCTTTTCGATATCTTGGAGTCCCAATCAAGTCGTTTAGGCTGAATAGGCAAGACTGTGATGTTCTTTTGGACAAAATGACCAACAGATTGAAGGGTTGGGCTGTAAAGAAGTTAACTTACGCGGGGAGGGTGGAACTTGTGAATAGCATACTTATGTCCATACACTCTTACTGGGCTCAGGTTTTTGTGATACCTAAGAGTGTTATTGTTGGCATAGTTAAACTTTGCAGAAATTTTCTATGGGGTGAAGACCGAAAAGCTCCACGTATTTCTTAGGCTTCTTGCTGCCTTTACAGAAGAGAAGGTGGTCTAAATGTGAGGGATATTCATGCGTGGAATTCAGCTGCGCTAAGCAAGCTTATTTGGCATTTGATCTGTCATAAGGAAACTGTAGGTCAGATGGGTAAATCACATTTATCTGAAGAAAGATAACATCTTGAGATGCGAACTGAAGCAGAACTCATCTTGGTACTGGAGGAGATTGCTGAAAGTTCGTGATCTCTTACTCCCCCTGTTCAAGAAATTGATATCAAAGGGGAAGCAGTATGTCATTAAACTGGGTTATGATTTCGTTAAAAATCATGACTCTGATGTTGTCTGGCAGAAACTGATATGGAGCAATATTCGTGTTCCTAAATCTTCTTTCATATCTTGGATTGCAATTAGAAAAAGACTGTGCACTCAAGAGAGAGTGCAAAAATTTGGTGTTGCTCTGGCTAGCAGATGTCTGTTGTGTGAACAACAATGCGAGTCCAATGAGCATCTCTTTTTTTACTGTGTTTTTACGCAGGAAGTGGGCAACATAAGCTGGAATTTGTTCTTTGATCAGGCTTCGAACTGGTCAAAATGGAATTCTCAGTTTTGGAGACAAGTGGGTTTTGCAAGTAAGAAGAGAAGACTTGTTCTAACAGTTATCATATATCATGTGTGAAGTGAAAGGAATAGAAGACTTCACCAAAATTCAAAAAAAGAGGCCGAAACAATTGGGTTGTTCATTAAAACTGATGTAATTTTGAGGCTTTCTTAGGCCTGTGTTTTTGCTTCATTTGGTTTGCATATGGTTGTTTTGATTCCTGATTTTGAGCTTGGGTCGGTCTGAAACTTCATTTTGTTCAACCGATTAAAGTAAATGGAAATTTGTCTCAAAAAATGGTCAAGGAAGATTCTATTTCTGAGATTTTGTTTTGGGATACTGCTATTATTGGTTTTGTTTTAGGGGCAAACCCACCTATAGGGGTTATGGAGAGATTTGCTCATCGAATGTGGAAGGGTTTGGATCAGGTTTATTGGAAACCAGATGGAGTGTTTCTTTTCCGTTTTCATAAAATGGAAGACAAGCAGCGAATGCTTGCCAAACACATAGTTTATTTCGATAAAAAACCTTTGATCCTGAAGAACTGGGGATTGGGGTTACCTACTGAGAGATAAGCTGTCATTTATTCCAATCTGGGTAAAATTACCAAACTTGGATTTACATTACTGGAGTGCAGAGGGATTGAGTAAATTAAGAAGCTTATTGGGAATTCCTTTGGAGGCAGACCCATACACTGAAAAGAAATCCCTCCTAAATTTTGGAAGGATTCTAGTTGAGATGGATATTAAGGAGTTCCTTCCCTTACTCCATTTCATACACTGATGAGGAGGGTTTTATTTGCACACAAGCAGTGGAGTACTAATGGAAGCTAATTATTTGTGGGAAATGTGAGATGTTTGGTCACAAAACAGAGGATTGTCGTAAGGATATGCCAAAGAAGAAATCATCTCATTGGAAGCCAAAACCTAGACCTGACACACCAATCAATACTCCAAAGAATATTTCTATTGGGACTTGGCTTTCTCCTATCGTGGATGATGAAATTGGATGTGGCAGTGTTACTGTGAATATGCTAAATGGTTGATCTTCTCACAGTGACCATGGATAGTGTGATTTCATGGAATGTAAGGGGTCTGAATGACCCTAATAAGCAGGAAGGAGTTAGAACTTTCTTGTAGATGAATAATTGTCAGTTAATTGGTCTATTGGAGACTAAAGTAGCAACTGAAAAATGTTAGAAAATCAAACAAAACATCAAGCCAGGCTGGAGTTCTGCTCATAATACAACAGTTTCTGGGAAAAGTAGAATTTGGGTGCTTTGGGATTCTGCTAAGGTGAATCTGGTGATTTTGAGAATCCATAGTCAATACATTCATTGTTTAGTGGATTCTTCAAGAGGTCAAGTATATGTTACATTTGTCTATAGGGCAAATGATATTGGTTCAAGAAGTACACTTTGGGAGGATCTTGGCTCTCTTTTACCTGCTCATCATTGGATTATTATAGAAGATTTTAACCATGTTCTCTACTTTGACGATAGAATTGGGGGAAATGCTGTAACTGCGGAGGAAACTATGGATTTCAAGAATTTCCTAGATCTCTATGGTATTGTGGAGGTAAAATCAAAAGGGCTCAAGTATACTTGGCACAATAACAATATTTCATCAATTTTAAATGACTTGTGCATTGATAAATTTGAGGATCTGTTTTATGAAGTTTTACCGGAAAATGTGAGTGATCACTCTCCTCTTCTTATTCACATTGAGAATGAGTTGAAGAGACCTTACAGGTTCAGGTTTTGCAGCTGTTGGGTTCAGCATAAGGATTATAAGCCCATGGTTCAGTCTATTTGGCAGTCACAGGTGCAAGGATCTTTACAATATAAGGTGGTGACCAAACTGAAAATGCTTAAACCTCATCTAAAGCTTTTTCATAGAACCCATTTTGCTAAACTGGATTCTTGTGTGCTGGAGAAGTATAAGCAGTTGGATGAGATTCAAGCTAGGGCAAATCAGAACTGCGAGGATCAGACATTGAGAACACAAGCAGCTATGATGAAACAAGAGTATTTTGAGACTCTTATGAATGCAAGCTCTTTGTTAAAACAGAGAACAAAAGCAATTTGGTTGAAGTTTGCGGATCAAAATTCAGCCTTCTTTTACTCTCTTTTGAAGACTAGAAGGTACATGAATAAAATTGTTGCTTTGAAAAATCATTGTGTGTTTTGTCTCGATACATGGAGATGGGGAGCTTTTTGGTTTCTCATTATTCAGATTTTTTCAGTAAACACCAATGTGGTGGTAAGCCTAGAGCCTCTACACTATTCATGGGGAGCATTTTGAATCAAGAACAAGCTTCATCTTTGATTATTCCTTTCTCTAGGAGGAGATAAAAGCGGCTTTTTTCTCTATGGATGCTTCCAAGAGCCCGAGGCCTGATGGTTTCAACGCAATGTTTTTTAAAGCTTCATGGGATATTATTGGAAATGAGCTATCTGCTGCTGTGCTGTCTTTTTTTGACAGTAATCATCTATTGGGGGAATTAAATGCTACTTTGTTAGCTTTGATTCCTAAAGTTAACGATCCTTCTGTTGTATCGGAGTTGAGACCCATTTCTTGCTGCAATGTTCTATATAAGACCATCACAAAATTGATTTGTTCTAGGCTGAAACAGGTTCTGGACATATTAGTTGATCAAAATCAAACGGCCTTTGTAGCAAATAGTTCCATAAGGCATAACATCTTAATAGCAGAAGATCTGATTCGATTTTACAACAAAAAAGGGGTTAAACCTTCTTGTCTCTTAAAAATAGACATACAAAAGGCTTATGATACAGTAGATTGGGATTTCTTGGAGAATCTGCTATATCCTTATAGATTTCCTTTGAAGTTTGTTAGATGGATTATGATTTGTGTTAGAAATGCAAAATTCTCTATTGGAATAAATGGTGAATCATTTGATTATTTCAAGAGTGGTAGAGGTTTGAGGCAAGGAGACCCAATGTCCCCATTGCTTTTTGTTTTAGTAATGGAGTACTTGGGCAGAGCTATCAAGGAAGTTTCACAACAACCGGATTTTATTCATCATCAGTTTTACAAGAAGCTAGATTTGGCTCACCTTTGTTTTGCAGATGATCTATTATTATTTTGCAATGGTGATGAAGCCAGTATTAAGAGATTGATGGAGGCTCTTAACCATTTCTCAGATTGTAATTGCCTTCAAGCAAACCTAAGAAAATCTACTATTATTCTGGTTGGGGTTCCTGAAGCTCAAAAACAGTTGTTGATCAGCAGCACGGGTCTAAAAGAGGAGTCTCTTCCTTTCAAATATTTAGGAGTTCCTGTGAAGCCTACACGCTTGAATAGACATGATTGTCAGATTCTTGTGGACAAAATGAGTAGTAGATTGAAGGGTTGGACTGTAAGGAGGTTAACATATGCGGGAAGAGTAGAACTAATCAACAGTGTGTTGATGGCAATACATTCATATTGGGCACAGATCTTTATCCTTCCACAAGGGGTGATTGATACAATGGTGAAAATTTGTAGAAAGTTCCTATAGGGGGATTCAAAATCCTATCCAGTAGCTTGGGATACTTGCTATCGTCCAAAGAAATTTGGGGGTCTGAACATCTGGAATGTGGTTTTATGGAACAAGGCGGCAATTGGAAAACTGTCTTGGCAGATAGAAATCGATAAAGAGTCACTTTGGGTTAAATGGGTACACCATATATATTTGAAGAAAACCTCATTTCAGGAGTGTGAGGTCAAGCAAAACTGCAGCTGGTATTGGAGAAGGACTATAAAGGTACGGAATGATCTGAATCTGATTTCCCTTTCCATTATTTCTTCCAGCAGATATACTTTGTCAGATACATATATTGCACTGCTTGGTCCTCAAACTCCTGTTGAATGGGCTTCGGTAATATGGAACAAATTTCGTGTTCTGAAGTTCTCCTTTATATCTTGGTTGTGTCTTCAAGGAAGGTTGACGACTCTTGATCGATTACAAAAGATGGGTTTTATGCTTGCTAATAGATGTATCCTCTACTGCGAAAGGGAGGAATCTCATGAGCATTTATTTGAGACTTGCACATACAGTACGGAAGTATGGAATTTGGTCTTGAATAATTTGGATTGGCCTATGGTTTCACGGCAGGAAGTGAGATCTTCTAATCTTGGGGGAAATTGGTCAATGAGGAGAAAACATCAATTATTTTTTGTGTTTACTTCTTTCATATATTATATTTGGTTAGAAAGAAATTCGAGAATTTTTAAAGAAATTGTTCATACGGTGGAGGTTTTAGTTAATTTCATTGTGAATGATCAAATACTAGGCTGGATAGAGGTAGAGTTTGATATTTCTTTGGTCTATATTGGGCTTTTTGTTTTGTGCCCCTCTAGGTATGCGTAGAGTATACTTGTAAAAGCGTTTTGTTAATGGAATTATCTCTCCGATTTTTCCAATATATATATATATATATATATATATAGGAAAATTGGATTCTAATAATTCTTACTTTCACTAATTGGACAATGGTGGACCGTACTTTCACTTTGTATTCTGGTGGTCCTAAAAAAATAAAATTGGATTGTAGTGGGATATTTTCGAGAGAATCATAGATTTTGTGTTGCATTTGATTCAAAACTTAGTATAACACTTTACAATGATTTTTAATGAATTTACAGCGTTTCTCCCCAAAAAAATTCAATTTTTTACTATTTTTTACGATTTTTTCACTTTTATTATTTTTAAAAAATCATAATAATTATTCGGAGTCTCAAAAAAATAATTTAAAAAATGTTTTAGAAACTACAATTCATTAACTTTCTAGGGGCAGGAACGAAAAAACAAAAACAATATAGCGTAGGAATGAAAAAAAATAAGAAGAATGTGGAGGTGGATTTGGTACCACTACAATCCAATTTTTTTTTTTTTAGGATCACTAGAATACAAAGTGAAAGTACGGTCCACCATTGTCCAATTGGTGAAAGTAGGGATTATTAGAATCCAATTTTCCTATATATATATATATATATGTATATATATATATATATATATATATATATATATATATATATATATATGTATATATATATATATAAATAATATATATATATATATAATATATTATATATATATAGGGAAATTGGATGGCAATAATCCCTACTTTCAATTTGTATTCTGGTGGTCCAAAAAAAAATAAAATTGTATTTTAGTGGTACCAAATTCATCACCACATTTTTTTTATTTTTTTCATGTCTACCCCATATTGTTTTTGTTTTTTTCGTTCCTGCCCCCAGATAGGTAATAAAGTGTAGTTGCTAAAACATTTTTTAAATTATTTTTTTGAGATTCTAAGCAATTATTATGATTTTTTTCAAAAGAATAAAATTGAAAAAATCATAACAAATAGAAAAAAAATTCAAAAAAATTAGGAGAAGTGTTGTAAATTCATTAAAAATCGTGGTAAAGTGTTATACAAAGTTTTGAATCAAATGCAACACAAAATCTATGATATTCAGGGTATACTCTTAATTATGTCCCACTATAATACAATTTTAATTTTTTTTGGACCACCAGAATACAAATTTAAAGTAGGGATTATTGTCACCCAATTTACAAAAGTAGGAATGAAAAAAATAAGAAAAATGTGGAGGTGGATTTGGTACCACTACAATCCAATTTTTTTTTTGGGACCACCAGAATACAAAGTGAAAGTACGGACCACCATTGTCCAATTGGTGAAAGTAGGGATTATTAGAATCCAATTATCCTATATATATATATATTTGTGTGTATGTATGTCCACACGCATATGTACGTATGAGTTTGGCAGAATTACAAATATATCAATTTTGTTGCAACTTAATTTTCATACCTCCTTAATTTTGCTGCTAAACATATTTCTGCACAAATTACGGTTTTTATGACTTAAAAGAACCAAAAAGATCTGTACCAATTTGTTTTAGGTAAATTATATCCGAGCCTCTTACTAATTTAGGGACATAAATAATGTTTTGTAAATGTGTTTTGGATTACTATAAGGCTAATGTAAAACAAAAAGTATGATGAAAACCTAAAAATACAACAAAATAAAAAATTAATTATTTGGGGCCAACAGAAGTTTACTTAAAATGATTGGAAATGACATTTCAATCTATTTAAATCTTAAAACATCTTTGTGTTTGGTTGATAAAGTGTTTAGTAACGAAGTTGAGGGGTTATGAAAGTTATGTCGCAAATGATATAGGTAACTTTATAAGTATGTCAACTTATAGGATGCATATATGTAAAAAGAAAAACAAAATTGCTTTCAAGTGAACTTAGGTCATATGGTATCATGGAAAGCCTTCTAACTTGAAGGTGGCGGGATCGAGTCCTAGTACTTGGAATATTCCTTATTTGGCCTTCTGTAAGGCTTTCAACCAAGCTTTGGACCTGGGTTCCCCCCTCCCCTGATTATTAAGCGTTACTAGGGAAACCCTGAGATAAAGGCCTAGTGCGGTGGGTTAAATTTACCCGTGTAATATATATATATATATATATGTATGTATGTAAAGGTCATCTATCGTTACACTAATTTTGCAACAAAAACTTTTTTATTTAATAATAGTTTATACTAAATGTTAGGCTGAGTGGTTTCACTAATATGGTTTTCCTGTTTCAAATTATAATTTATTAGCATATCTTTCTTCAATTATGAGTGATGACAATGAAAGATACAGTAAGACAAGGGCCTCGTAAATTATTTTATAGCCAGTTTTTTGACTCATGTTAAAGAAGGATGTTTGGTATGTGTTACTTATATAATATACATGTACAGGATAATTGTTGAAGAAGAAGAGGTATTACAAATACATGTGAAACCTGGATGGAAGAAAGGCACAAAAATAACATTTGAAGGAAAAGGAGATGAGAAACCAGGTTTTATAGCAGCCGATATAGTTTTTATGATAGAAGAAAAACGACATCCTTTGTTTAAGAAAGCAGGAGAGCATGATCTAGAATTGGGAATTGAAGTCCCTTTATTGAAAGCTCTTGTTGGTTTCAAAGTATCAGTTCCATTGTTAGGAGGGGAAAATATGCTCTTAAAAATTGATGATGTCATTCATCCAGGTTATCAAAAATTCCTTCATGAACAGGGAATGCCTAAATCCCATGACGACATGCAAAGAGGACAACTACGACTAACCTTTATCATTAACTTTCCAAATCAATTGACTAACCAACAACGTGTCAAAATCCATAATATTTTAAAAATTAGTTTTTGATTTGGTTAGTTTTTTGTATATCAACAAAGCCGCCAGACATTTATCTTTTATATTAGCAGAATATTTGGTATCACTATGTTGTTCCATGAATGAAACCATTCTACTAGTTCCCCTATTCTCCAAGTCATCATGGGCATAATTTAGATCATTAATTGTGTTAGTAATTAAAGGACTAACCTTAGTAGCAGAAATATATGATCACTTGTTGTTGTTGTACCCACAAAGTTGAAGTCGTAACAATATTAATTGATCTCCGGTGGCTACTAGAGTCACCAGAAACCCGAATCTTGATGATGGTAGCCGTCTTAGGAGAATCAAATTAAATGTATTTGGGAGATTATGCTATAACTAAGTTGTATATCTAACTCATCCCCAATCACCCCTATAAGTAGTACTAATCTCACTTAATTAGAGGAAGTGATTATGGGGATTTATTGATATTGTAATTGTCATAATCAAACCCATTGATTATTGTGGTCGTTATATGTATGAGGTCAAACCTCATTAAAACAATACTCTCACTTGACCACATAAGGTTTAAGTACAACATCTCTTTCACTTAGACATTCCTACACTTCATACCGGAAATGAGGCGTGTGACCGAAAAATGACAAGTAACATTATATTAAGTCAGCATCTAACTAACATACACTACAAAAAAAATGGCTTTTGCCAACAGGGCTTATCTGTTGGTAAAAGTACAATATCTGTTGGTAAAAGGTTTTACCAACAGATAATTATCTGTCACTAGCCTGTTGGAAATAAACCTGATTGTAAACGTATTACCAATAGATATTGTGTTCTGTTGGTATTGCTAACTAATCCCAACAGTTTTGTTCTGTTGTTATTGGCAACTTTATACCAACATTTAATATCTGTCGGAGATACTTCACATTTACCAACAAATGTAAATGTCGGGGAAGATATTCCCCACAAATTGTATCTGTTAGTAATACATTTTCTCCCTAATTTGATAGCCAACAAATATATCTGTTGGCAATATTAAAACATAAATATTTGTTGAAAATAGCGAAAATAGGTATATGCAACTATAAATGTCATTACAATATACTGCACCTATTATACACAAGCAATTAATTATAGTTACGATATCAGCAAAACCTCAAATTATATTCATTGGATGTTGAGAATTGCAAAACACATAATGTCTAAATTGAAATTTCACTTAATTAAGTGAAAAGTACCAAACTGAAACCAAATAGTTCGTCAATCATATTTGCTAATATTCAATATTAATATTCTAAACAAACTATAAAGCCTAAATCTAATATTCCCGATCTACATTTTCTTCAACTGGATCTCGAATGTAACTTGACGATAAACCTCCACAAAATAAATTAGCAGCTCTCTTGTCACGGAATTGAGTTTTCTTCTACCCTTTTATCTGCATCATTTTCCCTTTTCCTTTCTCATTTTTATACCATAACAAACAAAATCAGTAGTAACAACAGCACAAGCAGTAGAAACAATAGTAGCACTAGTTGTCAGTAGAAGCACGACATAAGTCTATTACAAATATGCATAAATCAAGCAACAGCCTGGCAGTTTGGCACCAAGTCTTAGAATCCCCCAAGGCCCCAACAGATAATACCATCAAATTCAACTTGGATGCATCTTTGAGCAAACCAGGGTGGGTTAGTCTAGGACTAGTAGCAAGAAATAATCAGGGAGAGAACATCTTAAAAGAAAGAATCAAATTTCAGTTTGCCTGTTGGACACCACTGGTTGCTGAAGCAAAGGTCGGACGCCACTGGTTGCAAGAAACAGTCAAATTCAATTTGCCCTATTACAATTTGCAATGATAATCTTATAATTATTATTCTTAATCCACTATGACAATTTCAGTTTGTCTGGCCATCATGTCAATCAACAACTCCTAAGTCTTAATCCACCAAAGTCACTCTTAAAAGAAAGAATAACCTATCAATCTGCCCTGATTTTTAACAGGGACAGAAATCTTATATTCTTATGGGAAAGAAAGATTTGACTTTTACTACAACTATGAGTCTATGATGCTGATTTATTTTTACCTTTATTTTTTGAAAAACAAGCCTTTCTTTTTCATTGAAGTAATCTAGGATTTTTCATTTATAAAATCAGGAGAGAAAAAAAAAATACAAAACTCTATCATTGGATGGGCTCTTTCTAAGCACATAAACTTTCTAATAACTAAAGTCATACAATGATTCTTAACTGGCTATTAATTCTCCGGGAGATGATACAAGGGAAACATACAATAGCTGAGAAGCAAACAAGGCTTCTTTCCAATAGCTACTCTCAGGAAGCAAGCATAAAGTTGCTGAGTATAGGCAAAATTCATACTTAGTTTCACTAATGCTACCGTTCTAATGACAATGTGGCATCCACAACCTTGGTCTCAAGGATAACTATCAAAATTTGTAACCTTCAAAGCTTTATCAATGCAGAAATTGAGGATCATTTACTTTCTACTACACTATTCCTTAACTAATTTCCTCTATTTTCTCTACAGTTGAATCTCCACTGATTTCTCAACTAGTAATGTATGCCGCATGCCAATTTTGATAAACTAGTTAGAGAAATACAGAAAGACAAAAGCAATCAACGAAGAACAAGCACAAATTAAAACGCAAATACCTGGCCAAATATAGAGGAAACATCCACAAAATTACTGACACTCTCAGGCCTGCTGCACAGCACTGCAACACAGTAACCACAAAATCATTGATCAAAGAGTCATTTTCTAACGAACAGAATCTAATCAAGATCAAAATCAAGCTGAAGTCTGATGCTATCTGACTGATACGTCATCGCAGGCTTGCGCTTGTCGCTCCAAACTTGTTCTCTAGATCAGCCTCCCCAATGGCACTTAATGTTGCCTTCAACTGATTAGATAATAGAGAAGAAAATTTGCAAGATATTTATTTCAACAAGTGCACCATGGTATATTTATTGCAGCAAGTGAACGACATTGGAAACATACACTTTAATATCGCAAAATTGTGATCATCCTGTCAGTAATGGTCACACATGAATAGGCAGTGACTTTACATAGGTGGTTATCTGAACATAGGGCTAGGAGTTGGAGATTTGTAAATTGGTGAAATGGAAAACATACATATAAAGGGAATAGTAAGAGAAACAGTGACCATGCTGTCAGTAATAGTCACACTAATAGCAACTCCAATATCTAATTCATAATTATCTTTAAACTTTACACAATTCAAACAAACCCCAGTTCAATCACTCACAATGAAGACAAAAGAGCTATGTTTGTTTAATTATATTTGACCGTAAAGGTAAATACTGAATCTTTCACTAAAATACAACCCCGAAATCTAATCCTAGGTTTGGCACAAAGCTGCTCGCTTTCTCGCTTCCGAGAGGCGAAGGGAGCCTGACTTACGGGTTCCAAGCCTGGCGTGAAGCGAAGGGGGAAGCTCCACTTACGGTTTTGAAGCCGAGCCTTTCCAGCAATGGGGCTTAGGGATAAGCTTCTACGGTTGTTCGGCTACGTACTCTCCGTCCGCCGGGACCGACAAACGGGGAAAACTGCTATAGCTATCGACTCGGCAAAAAGGAGACTAGGGACCATGAGCCCGCTCTTTCATTATTTTTTAGAGAATGCTCTCTGCACCACACCAACAGCGAAAGAAAACAGATCAATGAACATCGGATTCTCGTCTGCCATGATTGGGGGACATTACAGTAGAGAGGGGCTTAAGCGCGCTCCTACTCCTTTTGTATCTGTGCGAGGGGGGTACTTTTTCCAACAAGGACTGTCATAGGAGCGTCAAGCCGCTCAAGTTAGAGGAGCGGTTTTCCACTCTTAACCGTTGCACACGAAAGAGAAAGCAGGATCAGTCACTTGGGCAAACCAACCTTCCCCTAAATATCAATGAGAACAGAAAAAGCTAATCCAAAAGTACAAAATCTGATTTCAGAAAAACATAGGAAAACTTACACTTTGATAGAGCAGGCGTCGCCAACCTTGGCCAAGTAGCCCTTTAATCTAAACAACGACGCTAAAATTAAAAGAAGGGACCATGCCAAAATAAAAACAATAGTTGGCATTAATCCATACTAGTGGGTAAATTAAAAGAAACCAAGATAACAACGCCCTATCCAAGCGAAAATTGAAAAGGGATACCTGCTTAATTCAATGCCTTGTAAGTTGTAAGTTGTAACTAGTTTATGGCCTTTGAAGGCTAATAGTGAGTAGGCTTGCTCATCAAAAGTCAATTTACCTGACCCTCGACCACCAGAAACTCTTCTCCAAACATGCCTTTGACAAGTTCCAAATGGGACACTTTCAAGTTAATAATCATACAAAAAATCTAACTGAGCCTTAATATAAGCAAGAAAGGGGGATCATACAAAAATCTAATGATTATGTTTCACTACTCTTGAACCAGAGAGCCAATATCTCAAAATTCAAAGAATTCAAAATCAACATTCAAGATCTAACAACATTTCTGACTCAATCAAAATTCACGAATCCATAGAGTTCAACATCATGCCAAACAAATCAGAGTCGGACTTTTAGATTACCATTCACTCTATGAATTCCAAGACTAACCTAATTGGCAGAAAATTACCAAATACTAGGTGCTAATACTATGTAAAAAACTAAATTTTAATTAAGAAATAATGGTAAACTAACCTGATAGACAGAGAATTGGGATGACAAATTGTCTAACTAACCAGGAGAATCAACAACTTACAAACACAAATCAAAGAACAAAAAACGAGTGATGAACAAATTCATAAATCTGTCTCGCCGAAATCCGCCACTTGCCCAGACAAGCGCATGTTATTGACGATAGACGAAGAACGCAGAAGCTTTGGGATTGAGACTAGAAGAAGAACGCTGATCTGATGCTCAAGCAGATGAGAGTGAATTAGGTCAATTGATAGTATTTAACAAATTAAGAGAACTCATGCCCTGGCCGCTAAAACTGAAGAGGTATTGCTTCCAAAATATGAGATTGTCCCTTAATTTAGCATTGATATCCCTTTTTGTCAAAAAAAAAATCACATTGACTTTCTCCCACGTCAAAGTTAAAAAAAAAAAAAATTGGGACTAATTGACCCATTGAGAAACCAAATATAAGACATAATATACCCATCCATTATATATGGTAGGTATATTATAAAATTGAATTTTAGAAAATTAATCTATAATCTAATTATTTTTGTTCATCCCTACTTTTATATTGTCATGGATCAATCTATTTTTCCTCTTCACACGTCCATATATATTATAATATAAGTGTAGAAGGAAGCATTATTTCTAGTATTTTAATGCCAACAATTTTTTATCTGTTGGTAGAAGCACTTCAATACCAACAAATATTTCAACTGTCGGTATTGTAAATATAATACCAACAGTTAAATTTGAATCTGTCGGTATAAAAATTCTTTTACCAACAGATAATATTAGTGTTGGTAAATTATTAATAATACCAACATATATTTAATCTGTTGGTAAATATGCACTTTTACCAACAGATAATATATTTGTCACTGGCAATCTGTTGGCAAAAGCCACTTTTTTGTAGTAATAACACTTTCAAAAATAGAACGAACAAACAACGATCCCCTGAATCATCCTCACTTCACCACAAGGCATATTATGTCGAGTAAATTACCTTTACCCTACCTGACATTTGTGGTAATAATTTTTACACACCCAACATTTGCGAAATAATTTTTACCTTACCTGACATTTAGTGAAAATAATTTTTAGTGGCTGAATCCAGTTACTTCTTATCGGAAATGTGAAAAATACCAAAATATCTCTATATGACTGTATGAATGTACCATGGTGCCCTAACATTGAGAAAGAAATTACATAAATGACCTTTTCATTTTTAGAATGGGGAGGGGTTGGGTTTTCGAAAAAATAAAGTAGAGAAAAAGTTGATGTTTAAATGTCATATGAATTAATATTATAGGTAAAAATGTCAATTTATATTTAATTGAAAGTTATATGAATTTATATCAAGGGTAAAAAAGTCAATTCATATTTATCTTTTTAATGTTCGCCGGAAAATCCAACAAAAATCAATTATAGAATATCTTAGGAGGTTTAAATATATGAACACTTAATGTCAGGTAAGGTAAAAATTAGTTTACAAATGTCGGGTGTGAAAATTATTACCACAAATGTCAGGTAGGATAAATGTAATTTACTCATACTATGTCCCTTTATGTCTGACATGTCATATGATTATGCTTCCAATATAATCGCCCGAGCTGACATGTTTAAGAGGGATTGATTCTTCCTTAGACACTGATGACATTTCAACTTCATAAAACTGCTTTCCTAATGTGTTCCACTGAGCCATATATATGATCTCGTGACTCTTGGAGTTCACACTAAAGTAGCAACATCCAACTAGTTTCTACATCATAGCTCGTAAGTCAAAGGGTAATGTACAAATTGACAACACAGTCATAGGGTTCACGCAGTGACAAATAATGGAATTCATTTGGCACTCCCCATAGGTCGACAAAGGGCACATGTAAGAAATATGTGCCATGGTATAACTCCCACTAAAGTGAGCATGTCATGCTCTTATACCATGCAAATTAAAAGTTTAATTCTTACTCAAAGAATTAACTCGAGCCACTAGATTTACATACTAAGTGTAAATCACCAACTCAAATTCAGCTTTAAGGCTTTACCACGAAAACTACAATATTTCATGATCAATTCTCAAAGAATCTCATCTTAAACTTATTGAGGCAACTATCATTTATATAATTCTATACTCAAAGTATGAATACTAGTTCATGTTACACACCTAGTGTACGTTGAGTATGAATTCAAGTTCATGTTACACACCAAGTGTCAACAAGATTCAGTCTCATCCTACTTGCTACCTAAGCATTAGAAAAACTATCCGTGTGACAAAATAGTTAAGCCTGGTGACACTTAATGTGCCCACATGATTAGGAAAAAGAAAATATATAATATATTCTTAATATTCTAAACGAGACAATCTTGTAACCTTTAGATCATATAAACGCACAATATGAATTTTGAACTTATCCCAAAATTGGGTTGCACAAACGAAACACCATAATCTAGTTTAAACACATACACTTTATGACATCAAGATTAATTAAGATATATATCCCACATAGGTCAATGTCACATCTTCAGAATGACCTAAACTTGTTTAGTTATTCTCATTAATCAGTATTCAAATGCCTCTACTTTGTACCAAGGACTAGAACATCATAGCATCACAAAGATAGTATGAACATATTCTCTTTAAAGTTTCATGCTAACAAGACCTACAAAAGGAGCCTTCTGTTCAAATTCTGCTTAGATATTATCTCAACTCAAAATCGGGTGCATATAAATTGAGTAACAACATGGGCGGTCACAACATATAATTAGAATACATTCTAAAAATCTCTCGATGTATGCATTCCGGCACACCTAATAAAATTCCTAGGATGTTTTTAATTATTTGTACGTATAGACACACAAAGTTCCGCCATGAATCCCTCATATCAAAAACAAGGGATGACCACCTCTTAAATATTTGACTTAGCATATGTCATGAACATGGTCAGAAACATAACCTAAACTCATGTTAGTAAGACACAATAAATATTCTTCTCAAATGGCAAGTTCTATGATTAAGAAGATTGTTCAAATTAAGTCACCATAGAGTTTTGAAAAAATTACTCGGAGGTACCCTAACTTTTGGTGAAATGTTTTTCAGGTACCCCAACTTTTCAAAACTCATTTTGGGGTACCCTTACTTTTTGGGTTAGAAATTATTAGGTGTTTTTTCGGTCATCAATTTGGTTAAGTGACCGAAATACCCTTTACTTTGATTTAGTAAACAAGAGAACTTTCAAATTCTAGAACAACATAAACTAACATTACAAACGCAATTCTAAACATAAACTAGACTTATTCTCAAGACTAGCTTCGACGTCCTCACTGCTAGTTCCCATTCCCATCACAAAACTCTTCACCTGAAAACAAAACATTTAAAAACATGAGGATGACTCAATAATGTCTACCCCTAACCGTTAAAACAATTTCAAATCCATTTCAATTCATTTTTGAGGGAGAAGTGAATAAGTCAAAACCTTTCAAAACCAACTTTCTTTCCCAACCAACCATAACCATCTTTCAGATTTCTTAAGCGGGCGGACCTTGCTTATTTGGCCCTCGAAGTCCAAGACTTCACAATAATCATATCTCAATCTCAATATCAATCTCAATCTCAATCAATCACAACCTCAAACATACGGATGGCCATCAATTTCACACACGTGCATAAAACTAACCCCGGGGAAGTAGCACTTATCAGGCATCCCTCATCTCTTGATAACCTCCCGACAGAAACAGATCCTGGTCTACGGGACATTGTCTGAACACACAAGCATATCAAGGCATCTCCTAATCTCTTGACAACCTCCCTACAGGACCAAATCCCGGTCTATAGGACGTTGCCCGATCCCACATTTACGTCTTATTTGATTTATTAATCTAGTTTAATAACACAACTTTCCAGTCTCAATCAATCAATTCCCAATTTCCAAATCATTTCCAAATCACACACATAAAGGACTGTGTCATTTAATTACTCAAATGACATAACTCAATTTCCAAAACAGACAGTCAATTTTCACCATAAAATCCCTTCGGGATGGAAACCGCAAAATAACTTAAAATTAATCAAAATAATTAAAGTGCACCTCAGCGGGATTTATTGTTGAGAATGTCCCAACAATGTTCGATATATACGGAGATTAAACCAAAGTAATATAGTAATTAAAAGTCTTGCTAGAGACCTCTATAATTAGTAATTGAATATATTTAAATTACAACTATATTAAACCAAAGTAATATATTAATAAGTCAGTGCCCTGGAACAATGTATGTAACCTAAGTGATATTGTATAACGTTTAGAAAAGTTGGAAACTGATTTATGTGAGAAATCAGCCCAACACAGACCGAATTGGGTTCAACACGGACCGTGTTGAGATACCACGGTCCGTGGTGTCCATGGGCCGAGTTAATGGACCTTCTAGAGTCCTACACGGACCTTGTTGTTTCAACACGGACCGTGTTGAGCCTGAGAAGCGCGTCATTGCTTTAAGTTGACCCTTTAGACTTTTGAACCCTTTCCCTAGGTTTTCTAAACACTATATAAAGGGGTCTCTGTGAGATATTATTCCACACCAACTGCCTGAGACTCTTAGAGAGATACCAGGGTGATTTCCTGAGTTCCTCTCTCTTTTAGTTCGCAGTTGTTGTTTCCGGAAACATTCTCTATTTCCGGGAACATTCTCATATACCAAATACATACATCTTAGATTGAGATTCGTCTCGATCAGGTCGATCTAGCAATCGGGTTCCTGGAGTGCTGCGTGGACTTTCAGTAGAGGATTTCAGCATTGGAATCTCGAAGGTCAACCTCTTCATCAGCCGGATTAGCATTCAGGTATAATTACTAAAGCCTCTGCAATTGTTATGATTGGTTGTTTATAACCGTTATCAATATTCCGTCAATTAATATGTATCTGTTTAGGAAATAGATAACCTAAAACCCAACAGTGGTATCAGAGCCACCAATTGCATGCTAAAGTATTGTACTTGAATTCATTAGTAATTTTGTCAATAGTTGAATTATTTTATGAATATGCTAGAGTAGATTTATGCCTAAAATTTCAAAACTTTATGAAAGTTTTAATCTTTATTATTCATGATAGTAAATCTGGAATTTTATTGTAAAGCTTCATGTTTTGTTATTATTTATTTCTTATTGCCTTTAATTGATCAATTTTATGTTTATTTAATTGTTAAATATAGCATGAACTTGATTCAATTTTGAATGTTTTAGAAACAGTCATGTTTAATATTGTTAAACAGTAGGCAATACATGAAATATTCTAAATTCACAAAATAGGGTTTTGTAGAATTATTTTCTGATTTAGTTTATTTACAGTAAATTTAATGAAAAAGCGAAATAAAATATCAAACGAATTCAAAAATTTCTGAAATTTTTATTGGAGGTGTCTAGAAGTATTTTGGACTTTCATATTTTTTTTAGATTTTTCCCAATTGAAATGGATTTTTAATTGAGTTTTCAGATCTAAAGTGAATTAAAATTCGTTTAATTCTCTGAATTTTATAAATTTTTAGAAATTTGTAAAACTTCTGAAAATTATACAGTAGGTTACTGGATAACCATACTTTTAGGGAAAAAAATTTCCGTTAATCTATCCTATTAAATTATATTTTTTAATTTAGATTTCCAGATCTGAGAGAAATAAATTTGTTAGTTCTCTGAATTTTGTTAATTTATAGACATTTGCACATTTTTTGAAAATTTTACAGTACGTTACTAGGTAACCATTCTATTATGGATAAAACTTTCGTGAATTTTCAAAATCGTTAACAAATTTTCCTTTAATTTTCAGATTAACAGTGAATTAAAATTGTTTATTTCTCTGATTTTTATTCTAATTTTCGAAATTTGATAAAAATCTGAAATTTTTACAGTAGCATATTAGATAAATCTACTCTATGGAAAAATTATAAAATTTGATTTTTAGACTTATCGGACCATTATTATTTATTTTCCTCATGAACGGATAATTAAAAGGTTTAATTCCCTAAAATTTTTGCAATCTTTTGAAAATTGTTAAAATTCTTGAAAATTTTCATATTGGGTTATTAGATAACACTATGATATGAAATTCTTAAATTCGATAAGTTATGATAATTTTATTTAAGTTTTTCATTCACGAAATTAACCAAAACTGGGAAGCAACACGGACCGTGTTGCCAACAGTTTTGGTGAATTCGTGTGTTTTAGGGTTTGTAATTAATTTTAGAAATTAATTATTGAATCCTTTTACTACTAAATCAGTTGATGGACATAAAATCTATTAGTTTTTAAAGTTTAGGAAACCTACAATATCTTTTAAATTTCTTGATTTTAGGAAAATTAAGTATTTTGTGTGTATAGGTATAAAATCCTAAATCTGTTTAGGTAACTAAGATAAAATTTGGAATTTTGTTTATTTTATTAATCATGCAAACTTTTTTTTAGGAAACCTTATTTAGTATTTGTTTCCTTAAATGTGTTGTATTGCAATTATATATGCCTTTATAATTTGTTATTTAAGCATGTGTTATATTTGATATAATTATTGCAATATTACTTGTTTGCATGTGCTTCTAATATGGCCATATATAGTCGGTTTTACCAGTCTGCGTACCGGGTTGGGTGAAATATGGTCTGCGTGCCGTCGTTGAATTATTTTAAATTTAAATTTTCAGTTAAGTTTGTTTTAATTCATGTAAAGCCTCAATTATGAGGTCCACTTTGTAAATTTGTTGTAATTGGAGACATCAAGTTGAGTGGGAGCCCAACAGCAATGGAGGTGATGATTCGAGTGGGAGCCCATCCAAGGAAGTTGCAAAACCCAAGAAGATTTTCTTGAAGACTGTCAGAGCTTAGTTAAATTAGTTGATTAAGTCTAGGTGGTCATACTAAGGGTTTTATTGATGCTTTAAATTCGTTATTGCATGTTTTATTATGCCTTTTATGCTTTTCGAAAGAGCTCACCTAGAATTGCATGTTTAGGATAATAAAACCTACTCTCAAAATTGAATTATTGCTCAACCTATCGAAACACCACTTAGATGAATAAATAAAGAAAGTCAAAGCGAATTATTTTTCCGTCATTAATAAGTAGGGTGGGAGCTAGGTCAATTCAAATTGGCTATCAAAATAGTTTTGGGCCAAGAGCAGAGGAACAGAAATATTGTATTCGATACAAATTTCTTGCCAAGAGTCATTTTGAATGATCGTAAGATGATCCACCAAAGATAACATGCGATCGAGTTTTGTTGGGCCAAAGTCCACTTGAGCCCATGAGTCTTGTGGGTCTTGGTAAATTAAAACACTAAATGAGAGTTGATAAAGTGTTTTGATTTGAAATTAAAATTAGTTTAATTTCTTTGATGATTAATAAGTAAAATTGAACCTTTATGTCTTGTCAAAATCAAAGATGTCTAACACATCCACCAACAACACAGTTAACCTCTGTTCTCTTTTGGAAAAAGAGAAACTCACCGGGGCCAATTTCCTTGATTGGCACCGAAACCTGAGGATTGTCCTTAGGGCAGAACAGAAAGAATATGTTCTAGAAAGAGCCTTAAAGAACAATCCGAATGAAAATGCGACTCAAGCTGAAAAAGACAAGTGGCAGCGTCATTCTGATGATGATGTCCAAGTCAGCCGTATCATGTTGGCCACTATGACTCCTGAGCTTCAAAGGCAGTTTGAAAACAAGAAGGCACATGAAACAATCACTTAACTGAAAAGCATGTTTCAAGAACATGCTCGAACTGAGAGATGTCAGATCAATGAGCAAATTGTTCGCACTCGTCTTGAGATTGGCAAGCCCGTTGGGCCCCATGTACTGAAGATGATTGGTCTTTTTGAGTCCATGGAGCGACTAGGGTTCCCCTACACTCCTGAGTTAGCTACTGACATTCTTCTTAGCTTACTGCATGAAGGGTTCAACACCTTCAAACTGAACTACAACATGCAGGGGCATAAGAAGTCTCTAATAGATCTTCATGCGATGTTGGTCACGGCGGAGAGGGACATTAAGATAGCCCATAAGGCTAACTCGAATGTCCTCGTGGTCAGTAAGGGGAAAGGCAAGTTCAAGAAGGTTAACAAGAGCAAGAAGGGACCTGCAAGTAAGAAAGGCAAGAACAAAACTGTTGTCCTAGCCAAACTTAAAGCAGAACCTAAGTCAGATGAAGAGTGCTTTTATTGTAAAGGCAAAGGACACTGGAAAAGAAACTTCCCCACCTACTTGGATGATCTAAAGACTGGAAAGGTCATCAAGTCAGGTACAGATGTGATAGATATAAATCTTACTGTTTCTATTTTATGGGTATTAGATACCGGTTGTGAAGCTCACATTTGTGGAAATGTACAGGGCCTAAGCAGAAGTAGACGAGTCAGCAAGAATGAAGTAAACCTACGCACAGGAAACGGGCAAAGACTTGCGGCTGCCTTCGTAGGAACTTAAAGTTTATTTTTACCTTCAGGAGTTATATTAGAGTTAAATAATTGTTATTTTGTTCCCGCTATTAGTCAGAATTTAATTTCAGTAGTCGTACTTGAGATTGAAGGTTATTCTTTTAATATTACGAATGGTCGTTTTTCATTTACAAAGAATGGAATCTTTTATGGTGCGGGTATTCGTATGAATGGCCTCGACATATTAAATTTAGATAAACAAATCTGTCATATCGAATCGAAAAAAGGCTAAAACAAAAGACTCAAATGAAACATACCTTTGGCATTGTAGGCTAGGTCATATTAATCTGAATTGCATCCAAAAACTGCAAAGTACAGGAATTCTAGAAAATATAAACTTTGAAAAGTTTGAAGTTTGTGAGGCACGTCTGATGGAAAAAATGACTAAGTCACCTTTTAATGGAACTGGTGAACGGGCCAACGATTTATTAGGGCTCATACATACTGATGTATGCAGACCAATGAGCACCAATGCTAGAGGAGGATTCTACTATTTCATTACTTTTGTTGATGACTTTAGTAGATATGGGTATATCTACCTAATGCGTCATAAATGTGAATCTTTTGAAAAGTTCAAAGAATTCCAAAATGAAGTACAGAACCAACTTGGCAAAACAATTAAAAACCCTTCGATCAGATCGAGGTGGAGAACATTTGAGCCAAGAATTCATTAACCATCTAAAAGCTTGTGGGATTGTCTCACAACTATCTCCTCCAGGAACCCCACAACACAATGGAGTATCTGAAAGGAGAAATCGCACCCTATTAGATACGATGCGATCAATGATGGCAGAATCAGAATTACCACTTAGCTTTTGGCGGCATGCTCTTGAAACCGCATCACTCATTCTAAATAGGACTCCGACTAAAGCTACTAAAAGACACCATATGAGATATGGAGAGGAAAAGTTCCTAGTCTATCTTTTCTAAAGATTTGGGGATGTGAAGATTATGTTAAGGTTTTACCTGACAACAAGCTTGCACCCAGATCTGAAAAGGTTTTCTTCGTGGGCTACCCTTAGGAAACCAAAGGGTATTACTTCTACAACCGTTTCGAGAACACAGTGTTTGTGTCTCGAAGTGCTTTCTTCTTAGAGAACGAGTTTGTCTCTAAGAGAAAGAGTGGGAGAGAAATTAAACTAGGTGAAGTTTAAGAGCCACAAACCACGTCGAATCTTATCCCATACCCCGTCACCACTACATGCATTCCAATATCTGTTGATCCTCAACAAGAAAGGGATGATGAACAGGTAGTCGGGGGACAAGAAGATGAAGAAGTAGGGAATGTGGACATAACCCTTCGTAGGTCCAGCAGGGACATTTGCCCTCCTGAGAGATACAGTTATCTCATGACATCGAAAATCAACATATACCTTGTGGAGTATGATGAGCCTGAGACCTACAAACAAGCTTTAGCGCGCCCATATTCCAAGAAATGGCTCGAAGCCATGAAATCCGAGATAGAATCCATGTACAAAAACAAGGTTTAGACCTTGGTTGACTTGCCTGAAGGCGCTAGAGCAATAAAAAAAAAAGTGGGTCTTCAAAGTGAAAACCGACATGGATGGTAAACCTAGTGTTTACAAAGCACGACTGGTGGCAAAAGGTTTCACTCAAATTCATGGTATTGACCCATGAAGAGACCTTCTCCCCAGTAGCGGATTTTGAATCTATCAGGATACTCCTTGCCATAGCTGCATAGTATGACTATGAAATATGGCAAATGGACGTCAAGGCTGCATTCTTGAATGGGATTCTGGAAGAGGAAGTGTATATGACACAACCTGAAGGTTTTGAAGATCCCAAAGGTTTTGGGAAGGTCAATAAGCTGCAGAGGGCCATTTATGGCCTCAAGCAAGCTTCAAGGAGTTGGAATCAAAGGTTTAATCAAGTAATTAAAGAGTTTGGTTTCTTGAAAAACGAAGAAGAGCCTTGCGTTTATAGAAAACTCAGTGGACCAAGATAGTCTTTCTGGTTCTATATGTGGATGATATACTCCTCATTGGAAACGACATTCCTATGCTAGAGTCTTGTAAGACTCGGCTTAGGAAGAATTTCCAAATGAAGGATCTCGGTGAGGCCCAGTACATTCTTGGAGTAAAGATCTATAGAGATAAATCAAGGCGTTTGATTGCATTGAATCAAACAACTTATATTGATAAGGTGTTGAATCGGTTTAACATGCAGAACTCCAAGAAGGGATTCATTCCCATGGTTCATGGCACATCACTTGGTAAAACAAATTGTCCTTAGATATCTGAAGACCAGGAAAAGATGAAAAATATACCTTATGCCTCGGCTGTAGGGTCTATAATGTATGCTATGAGATGTACAAGGCCAGATATAGCTTTTGCTTTAAGTATGTGCAGCAGGTTTCAAGCCAACCCTGGTGAGAAACAATGGATTGCTGTGAAAAACATACTCAAGTATCTGAATAGAATTAAGGAGCTGTCCTTGGTCTATGGCTTGGTCTATGGAGGTGAGAAACAGCTAAGTGTAAAAGGTTACACTGATGCCAGTTTCATGACAGATAAAGATGACTACAATAGCCAATCTGGATACGTTTTTTTGTCTAAATGGTGGAGCAGTGAGCTGGAAGAGTTCCAAGCAAAACACTGTCGTTGATTCTACAACTTAGGAAGAATACATCGCAACATCTGAAGCTGCGAAGGAGGCAATGTGGGTGAAGAAGTTCATCGAGGAGCTTGAAGTTGTGTCTAGTATTGCGGAAGGCGTGGACCTATATTCTGACAATAGTGGGGCCATTGCTCAGGCAAAGGAACCTAGAGCACACAGCAAAGCTAAGTATGTGTCCAGGAAGTATCACATCATTCGAAAGTTCATCGAGGAAATATTAATGTGTGCAAGATTCATACGGATGAGAACGTCGCCGATCCGCTTACTAAACCCCTGTCGCAAGTGATCGAAGTATGAGAGTCTTACTCATGCAATAGTAATTAGACATATTGAATGATGTTATTAAAGTATGTTAGATGGCTCATGGTTTGTAATAGTTATTTATTCATCATTTATAAATAAAAAATTCAAACTTTATGTAAATTGTGGTTTAAAATTATGTAAATGTCCAAAAGGGTTAGCGAATTCAAAATGGGAAATTGGATGAGGTATGATTTCTGAAACCCCATAAGTAAAGTTGATGACGCTAATCCTGGTCGACAGTCGACCTGTTTCCTAATTGTATTATCACGTAGAGACAGTGGTGATATCAACACAATTAGCATGTAGGATTGAAGTGATGATCGAGTTTCATGATCAAGTTGATGTATTGACGTCATAAATCAATCACATGGGTATTGTTGAGAACAACTACCGAACTGGCCCCCAGTGGGAGCTCTTTAAGTTGGGAATTGTCATAGGAGCTCTCACCACTCAAAATTCTTGAATCCTGAGTTTAGTACACAGACTGCATGATCTGTTGTGACTTTGGAGCGCGTCAAACGCCTTTCATAACAGTACGCTATAAAGGCGATGTCTGGGTTGCAGTTGGATCATGTGAGAATGTGTGTCTGAACAAGATGGCATTGTCCTCCCTATTAGGGACAATTGTCTTATTGGCCACTCGGTGAGATTGGACTGAAAATGCTTGGCCAAGCTCAGTTGAATCAATAGTTGATCATCTGCTTTTCAAAGTCTAAACTCAGAGATCGAGGAACGTTCAGATCTTACATAAGGATGACTTCAGCTTACCTATCCGAACATGAGACAGTAAGTGACAAGGGAATTTAAGGAATCGAACACTTGTAGGACAAGTGGGAGATTGTTGGGAATGTCCCAATAATGTTCGATATGCATGGAGATTAAACCAAAGTAATATAGTAATTATATGTCTTGCTAGAGACCTCTATAATTAGTAATTGAATATGTTTAAATTACAACTATATTATTTGGTCCTACTAGGTCACACAAGTTAGTGCCCTGGAACAATGTATGTAACGTAAGTGATATTGTATCACGTTTAGAAAAGTTGGAAATTGATTTCTGTGAGAAATCAGCCCAACACGGACCGAATTGGGTTCAACACGGACCATGTTGACCCAACACAGTCCATGTTGAGACACTACAGTCCGCGGTGTCCATGGGCGGAGTTAATGGACCTTCTGGAGTCCAACACGGACCGTGTTGGGCCTGAGAAGCGCGTCGTTGCTTTAAGTCGGCCCTTTAGGGTTTTGAACCCTTTCCCTAGGTTTTCTAAACACTATATAAAGGGGTCTCTGTGAGAGATTATTCCACACCAACTTCCTGAGACTCTTAGAGAGATACCAGGGTTATTTCCTGAGTTCCTCTCTCTTTTAGTTCGCAGTTCTTGTTTCCGGAAATATTCTCTGTTTCCGGGAACATTCTCATATACCAAATACATACATCTTAGATTGAGATTCGTCTCGATCGGATCGATCTAGCAATCGGGTTCCTGGAGTGCTGCGTGGACTTTCAGTAGAGGATTTCAGCATTGGAATCTCGAAGGTCAACCTCTTCATCACCCGGATTAGCATTCAGGTATAACTAGTAAAGCCTTTGCAATTGTTATGATTAATTGTTTATAACCGTTATGAATATTCCGTCAATTAATCTGTATCTATTTAGGAAATAGATAACCTAAAACTTAGGACATAGACATTCCCTGAAAATTTTTTCTTCACTTCACTTGACCTCCACGAATACACTTGAGCTTACTAAAACGAGTCGATGTAGGTCGCGCCTATAAATAGAATAAATTCTATTATTAATAACGTCCTCTCGAAGTTAATATACCCTACCATCTACCTAACCGACCCTTGGAACACTATAAGGTTCCCATAATTAAAATAACATGTATGACCTACTCAACCTAATAATCTAAATAACAACTAAACATGGAACATCTAAGCTTCCTAACAACATCACAAAACAGCAAAGGCCTAATTACCACCGCATATAAACCAAAATCAAATTATTTTATGTAAAGAAAATTCGATAATCACATAATAATCACATAAGCATGTACTAATAATATAAAATGATACAAATACATAAAATTTGAACTTTACTAAACGTAACGCATGATAAAATTTATAATAATAGGAGGAGGAGCTTTAGAATGCTCTTTTGGAAATTACAACATAATTTTACATAAAGAAAAACCCAATAGAAACGTAGTAATAATATAAATACGTAATACACAATTAAAATTTTAAAAGCAGTAAAGAGGATTTCGAAGCCTCTTTTTAAGAACTATAATAAAGTATTTGATATAAATTAATAATTTAATTTAAAATTCAAATAAACTATACTTTACAATTACGAAAAAATATGCATAAAATATACTTTAAAATTATGAACAACCTTAATGAATAATCACAATATGCATAAAAATAAATTATAAACAATGAAATCAAATTTACATATCAAACTATCCTAATTCATGCATAAAATAAATACTAAAAATATCCTTAAACATGATTTACACACAACCCACTCTATCAAACATAGGGTTTTTTACATTTTAGACCCTGAACTTTAGAGGTATTTATATTCTGAACCCTTGGTTTTCAGCTTTAATTTTTTGGACCCTAAAGTTTGTAGAATGAAAAAAAGGACCCTAAAGTTTGTGATGCTGAAAAAAAGCCTGTTTCCCATTTTTCTTTTTCTTTCCAAATTTAAATTTCTCTCCTGATTAGCATCAAACTTCAAAGCTAAGGTTAAAACTGATATTAAAGTTATAATGAATCTCTCTTATTCATTTTTGAGTAAGGTGAGCAAAAATTCCGGGAATCCCGGCCCCATCCCGCTCCCAGTCAAGTCCCTGTCCCAAAATCCCGTTCCTGGTGGGAGCGAGACCGGGAGTGAGACTAAAACCGAAGTCCCGGTCAACAACGGGACCGGGAGTGGGACTTGACCTCATTTCCTAGTCCCGGTCCCGATTCCCGGTTTATGTTTATATATATATATATATATGTATATATACATATATATATGTATATATACATATATATATGTACATATACATATATATATATATATACATATATATATATATATACATATATATATATATATATGTATATATATGTGTGTATATATATATATATATATATATATATATATATATATATATATATATATATATATATATATATATATATATATATAAGAAAAAATGCTCAAGAAATTACTGGGCGATCATGAGGAAAAAAGCCACCAAATCTGCTAGGAAATCAATTCCATCTATTGATTTTGAATCTCCAGAAATTGTATTTCCGAATCCTGGAAATCGAGAGGATCAATTTGATCCAGAAAATGAAGCTAATGAAGTTGAAGTTGAGGAGAGCGATTCAAATGTTATTTCGCCTCTAAGAATAACAATGGGAGAAGTCTCATCGGTGTGATCAGAGGAAGAGATTTCTGAATCGGTGGTGCCTGAAGTATCAGGTGAAGATGATAATGGAACAATGAAACTCGATTTTGTTCCTCCTTTGGAGGTGGATGGAATGATTATTCATCAAATTTCCTCGGATGACATTGCTTCTGAGGTAAATTTCTGGAAAACTTCTATTCTAGGATTTGTTCTAAGGTGCTAGGCCTTCATTATCTGTAATGGAGATGTTTGCCAGAAGAATGTGGGGTTCAGAAGGTTTGGACAAGATTGTTTGGACCAAGGATTGTACATTCATATTCAGATTTTCATCTATGGCAGCTCGTCATAAGGTATTGGCATGTAGTATATTTTGACAAGAAACCCTTATTAATGAAAGCTTGGTCGTTGGGTGAGTCTACTGTATGTGATAAGGATTTTTCAGTACCAATATAGGTGAAGTTGCTTGGTCTGAACTAGAAGTTTTGGAGTAAGGATAGCCTCAGTAAAATTGGGAGTATTCTTGGTATTCCTCTAATGGCTGATTCATACACTAAGGAAAAATCAATGATGAGATTTACTTGTATTTTGATTAAAATGGATATTAGTAAGCCTTTTTCGGATTCAATACCTTTGATAGATGAGGAGGGCTTCCTATACACTTAGAAGGTAGATTATGAATGGAGCCCTGTTCAATGTACTGAATGCAAAATGTTCGGGCATAGAGGAGATGCGTGAAGGAAGAAGAACATGAATAAGTCTTGGAGACAGAAACAACAGGAGAAGGAGGATTCATCTTGTGCCCCTGGGGTACAAGCAGATAACCAAAGGAATGAGGTGCCTAAAAGAAGGAGCAATAGGTCGGGCACACCTATTAATACTGATATAACTATAGGTTCTTGGCCAATCACACTCACTCCAATTTCTGAATTAGGAATTGTTGAGGGAAGTGTTGCTCCTTGCACCAGTTTGAATGGAGATCATGGATTGCTTTCTCTCTTGGAATGTGAGGGGACTGAATGGTCCCAAAAAACAGGAGGGAGTAAAGCATTTCCTCCATATGAATAAGTTTAATCTTGTGGGACTTTTGGAAACAAAGGTTTCTTATGAAAAATGTGAAGAGATCAAGAATAATATTTGTGCAGGGTGGGATTTGATCCATAATGCTTCTATGCATAATAGAAGTCGAATTTGGATTTTGTGGAAGGGAGGTCTTTCAGTCCAAGTAATATCCATTCATCATCAGTTTATACACTGTAAGATCTCTTATGGGCAGATTGCTTTTTGTTTAGACCCGATTTCGTGTCTAAATACCGCCTAAATCCTTAGGCTTTTGACTTGTTTCGTAGTTGTTTTAATAACTTTTAATGCGTTTTAGTTACTTTTGTAGTTTCCGAAGGGTTTCACTCAAAACGAATCTAAATGGGCCAATTTTGTACCAATCTTGGGAATCCTGAAACTCCCCAAGATTCCCCGAGCCGGTCATGTCGAAAGGCATCGGAAGCGGAGGCAACGGCTGAAGAGTACTCTGAAGGAAATTGTGGCCAAGACCAAAGTGAAGAGTCCTTGCACCCGAACTAGACCGTGGTCACGGTAACTTTGACCGTGGTCATGGTAGGATCTTCACCATGCCTAAAGAAGAAGCTGACCGAACTAGACCGTGGCCACGGTCTCCCAAGACCGTAGCTACGGCGGTGCGAAGGAGCGAAAAGTTGTCAGCCCTAATCGCCTATACCGTGACCACGGTGCTTGGGGACCGTACCCACGGCGGTGCGAAGCGAAGAGAAGAAATCGCCTGCCTTACGTAGGACCGTGGCCACGGTCACCCTGACCATGCCCACGGTCCCCTGCGGGCCAGTTTTGTCTGTTGTGTAAAATGATGAGTTTTGAGTAACAACCTTGATTACTATTTAATGTATTTAGGTCATTTTACTAAGGGGAGACAACAGTTTTTATCTATCTTTTATGATACTTTAGCACTCTTTATCACATTTTTAAGTCTTAGATGAGGGGGATTAAGGAAGATCTTTGCTGAGATTATTGGTTCTTGTATTGGATTCTCTTGATTATTATTGGAAGTTTGAAGATTATTCTCAACTTTGGAGCATTGGAGCTTTATTATTCTGAAGTTTTCTCCCTTGTCATCACAATCCATAAGCATTTCTTAATCTCTCTCTCTCTCTAATTTATTGATTATTTATTAATCTTTGTTTTTGATATTGTTGGTGTTGTTGAATCTTTATTGTCATCTTGTTTACTCGATTAAGCATGAATGAAGTTGTTGATGTTATTATCATGATAGTTAGGATGTTTAGTGGCTAGAACCTTAATGGGTTAGGGAGATATTAAGGGTGTGAATGGGTGATTAGGTTTGGGTTAGCAATATTAGTGAGTAACTAGTTAGGAAATCAATTTCCCAATCCTATTCTTCCCTCGAAAAGGGATGTATTTGGGTGCGAAAGCATCCCGAATACATCCAACACTTGTTGGACGGTAGGAATTAGGATAGTTAGTATTCTAGTTCGCGAAAGCGAATAGAAACTAACTAGGAAATTCCGTTCCATTAACTTTCCCGGGTCTGTCGATGGATTTTGGGGAAGTTAATCCGGACTATCCTTGAAAGAGGAAGCCCGGTGGGTATTTTCTAACGGAATTACCATTTGATTTCCCTTTCTCGTTACTCTCTTGTTGCGAAACCCATTTCCTCATTCCCGCTTGCATCCCGAAAGTCTCCCGACACCCATTGTTTTACCTTTTTGACTGAACATAGCGTGTTTGTGTTGTTTTCACCCTAAAGTCTTTCATCCTTTCATGATCATAAACCATACCTAGAGTCAACTAGTTGCAGCTAAGGCCCCTAGCTCCCTGTGGAAGAACGATAAAACCGTGGTCTTACAAACCACTCGACTAACACTTTTCTTCTCACCTTTGTTTATGGTGATAATGACCTGGGAAACAAAAAATATATATGGGATGGGCTTGTAAGTATTGCTTCGAGTTGTGTTGAGCCATGGATCATTGCTGGAGATTTCAATCATGTCTTGGAGTTTGACAATAGAATTGGAGGTATTCAAATATCTGCTGAGGAGATGGTGGATTTCATGAATTTTTTGAATGAATTCCAGATATGTGAAGTGAAGCATTCCGGAAATAGGTATACTTGGCATAATAAGAAATTTTTTTTCTTGTATTGACAGAGTTTTGGTGAATGCAGAGGGCTTGATTTAGTTTGAAAATATTTCATATATGGCTTTGACAAATGGAATTTCTGATCACTCCCCTTTAATCACTTATTTGGATACTCAGAAGCAAAAACCGAAAAAGAGATTCAAGTTTTGTAATATGTGGTCAGATTCTCCTTCTTTCATTCCAACTGTGGCTAATCTTTGGAAGCAGAAATGCTCTGGTACACCTATGTTTAGGTTGGTTACCAAAATGAAGTTGCTTAAGGGTCCTCTATCTGCCTTACACAAATTTGCATTTGGGGATATTTTCCAAAAATCTGAATTTGATTATGAAAGGATGATCACTGCTCAGGATTTGTTTATGATGAATCCGAGTGATAGTAGCTTGTCAGAGAAGGTGGAGATGTCTACTTTGGAGTATCAAAATTCTTTCAGTGCTGCTATGAAGTTGATGAAGCAGAGAACTAAAGCGGATTGGCTTAAAAAAGGAGATAGAAATTCTGCTTTTTTCTATTCTATGCTCAAAGCTAGACATTACCATAATAGAATCATTTCCTTGGAAGATAATAACGGATGTTTGATGCAGAATGATGAGGATATAGGACATTTTCTGGCAAACCATTTTGAATCTTTCTTCTCTAAAAAGGATTGCTTGGGAAAAGTAAGAGCTGATGTTATATCTCAAGGTTAGCGTTTGAACATTAATCATCACGCTGACTTACTCAGACCTGTTTCTAATGCTAAGATTAAGGAAGTATTTTTTGCTATGGACAATTCCAAAAGCCCTGGGCCTGATGGCTTTAATGCAGAGTTTTTTAAAGCTTCATGGAATGTGGTTGGTGGAGATGTTACTATGGCGGTAAAAAATTTCTTTGAGACTGGAAAGCTTCTCACTGAGATCAACAGCACTCTTCTAGCAATGATACCTAAGGTGAATAGCTCGGTTGGTGTGGGAGACCTTAGACCCATATCTTGTTGTAATGTAATTTACAAGGCTATAACAAAAATTATTTGCTCGAGACTTCAAAAGGTTATGCCACACCTTATTGATGAATCTCAGGCTGCCTTTGTTGAAGGTCGGTCCATCCTCCATAACATTCTTATTGCAGATGATCTTGTTCAGTTTTACAATAGAAAGGGAGCTCAACCTAGTTGTTTGCTCAAGATTGATATCCAGAAGGCATATGATACCGTCGACTGGGAGTTTTTGAGGAATTTGTAATTGGCACTGAATTTCCCGAGGAGATTTGTAGAGCTCATCATGACTTGTGTTACAACAGCAAAATTTTTAGTTGGTTTTAATGGATCCACGTATGGTTTTTTCAAAAGTGGTAGGGGTCTTCGTCAAGGTGACCCTATGTCTCCACTTTTGTTTGCTTTGATTATGGATTACCTGGATAGATCAATTAGAAGGGAGATCAAGGATCCCATGTTCAGATTTCACCAATTTTGTTAAAAAATGCAGCTCACTCACTTATGTTTTGTCGATGACTTGCTAATGTTCAGTTATGGCAACTTAGAGAGTGTAGAAATTCTTTCAGCTGCTCTTGAACATTTTTCAGCTGCATCAGGACTGTATCCAAATAGATCAAAGTCTGATATTATCTTTGCCAATGTGGAAGTTGTTGAGAAAAAGAAGATTTTAGAGGTGCTGGGAGTCAAAGAGGGGCAGCTACCTTTCCGTTATTTAGGTGTCCCTATAAAACCGTTTCGTTTGAACAGATACGATTGTGCAATCATGATAGAAAAAATGACCAAGCGTATGCAGGGTTGGGCAGTGCGCAAGCTTACATACTCAGGCAGAGTTGAGTTAATCAATAGTGTTCTGATGTCTATTCATACATTCTGGGCGCAAATATTCATCATCCCAAAGAGTGTTATAGTTGCAATTGAGAAAATTTGCAGGGGATTCTTATGGGGTTCTGATTCGAGAACTCCCCCAATTGCTTGGAATGTATGTTGTTTATTCAAAAGGGAAGGAGGATTGAATATTAGAGATGCCAAGGCATGGAACACAGCAGCGCTAGGAGCTCTTATATGGCAAGTGCTGAGTAATAAGGAATCCTTATGGATTCATTGGATCCATTACATTTATGTGAAAAATTGTTCAATCTTGGACTACACAGTGAAACAAAATGCGAGCTGGTATTGGAGGAGGCTGATTAAGGCTAAAGACAGTCTGCGATCTCTGTTTGATAGTCTGATAGCTTCGGGAAAGCAACACAAGATCAAGACAAGTTATGCACATGTGAAGGAACACAATGATGAGGTTCACTGGCATAATCTTATTTGGTCTAATTTACGTATTCCAAAATGCTCATTTGTGGCATGGTTGGCAGTACAAGGAAAGATTAGCTACTCTTGACAGGGTACAGAAGTTTGGTATATGTTTGGCGAACAGATGTTTCCTTTGCCAACAGGAGATGGAATCAAACTCTCATTTATTTTTTGGTTGCACTTACACAGTGCAAGTGGGGAATGAAGTATGTCTATCACTTTTTGGTACACAACCTATCTGGGTGAATTGGTCGAGCAAAGAATGGAGCAGTGCAGGCTTTAGAAAGATGGAGGAGAGATTGGTGCTCACTATTATTATATACCATTTATTGGGGGAAAGGAATAGAAGAGTGCACCAAAACAGCAGTAAAGACTCAGCTGTTGTTAGTACTCTTATAAAATCTGATACAAATTTGAGGCTTATATAGAAGCCTGTGTTTTGATGTTAGTTTTGATGTTTTTGTTTGTTTTGTCTAGCTTTTTTTCTTACCTTGGGTCAGTTCAATTGTGTGACCCCTCGGGTATGCCCGAGTATCATGTACTCGTTTTGTTAATGGAAAATCTCACTGATTTCTCCATATATATATCTATCTATATATATATATAGATATATATATATATATATATATATATATATATATATATTAAACAAATCAAGTGACTTCATGATGATTGATAAATTTGTTTTATTTAATTTGTGTTTGCTCTTTAGATTTATTTTATTTATTACCATTTCAAAGTTAACATATTTTTTTTTGGAAAAAAACATTATGTATTAGATATTACGTAATTTTAATTTGGGAAAAAGTGGCTATGTAAATAAATTGACACCGCATTTGTGAAATTAAAGAAAATTTGTATAATTTATGTTGGATTTTAAAGAAAATAAATCAAATAATGGGTGAAAAAATTAGGAAACCGGGACTAAAAATTTCCCAATTGATTTCCTGGTCCCACCAGGACAAGGAGCGGGAGAAAATCTTTGCTCTCGGTCACAACCGGGACCAGGATCGGGAGCTAAACTTTGGTCCCGATCACAACCGGGACCGGGATCGGGACCTCTGAAAATTACCGGGATCCCCGTCCCGCTCACCCCTATGTTGGAGTTACTTAAATCTTGTACCCAGGGGTCTAAGTAGGCCTAACATGAATAACAGAGGTGTATTATAGCTTCAATATCAGTTTTGACCATAACCCTGAAGTTTGACGTCAAATGGGAGACAAATTCAAACATGGGAGGAAAACAAAGAATGAGACAGGGGCTTTTTTTTTAACTCACAAACTTTAGGGTTTTTTTTTCTTCATTCGACAAACTTTAGGGTCCAAAAAATTAAAGTTGAAAACCAAAGGTTCAAAATATAAATACCCCTAAAGTTCGAGGTCCAAAATGCAAAAAACCCATAAAACATATATTAGCCAATTTAACGACAATAAACTACAAAATTACTAACCCTATTCACATCAGGATATACAAGCATGGTAATCGCAAATATTTCACTGATTTTTTACATGGAAATAAAACAATGACAATGATAATAATAACCATAATAGTAATAATAATACAAAAAGAAGTTTGAGTTAGGGTTTATACAAAGATAGGTGGCGTTGGGCAGGTTGCTGGCGGCGACTGGGCTCGACTGGGCAGCCGGCGGTGGCAAGGGCAGGCGTCGGCAGTGCTAGGGGTGTCGAACGGTGGTAGTCGGAGTTAGAGGCAGCAACAGTACCGTCAACAGCAGCATCAGCACTATTCTGTCGCGTCTGGGCGGCATGCGCTGCGATTCCGGCGACGCTAAGGGTCCTGCGGAAGTTACAGAGGATAGAGGGAGAGGAGAGAGGGGTAGAGTTAGGGTTAGTGTTATGGGAAGAATATTTGTCTATCTATACCCCTATTTTTACCCCCCAAAAATAGAGTAAACAAAATAAGATAAAAATAAATAACATCATCAACCCAAAATAGTAAATAGGAATAATAAAATTAATTTTTCTACAGCAAAACTAAAAGTAATTAAACTTAATAATCACATAAACTAGTAACATTATTAATCATGGAAAATTACTATATCACCCCTAATATCATGCAACACTTTTATGCCCATAGAAAATTACTAACGCACCCTTGTTAGTCCCTTAACGGTCTTACTAGCTCAAGTGTTAGCAACAATAATCGCCGATAAATTCTCAAATTTAACGGAGTCAACTTAAACAACTAACAACGTAATGGTAAACGCATTCAAATTGTTCGGGGTTTTACATCATTACCCCCCTTAAAAGAAGTTTCGTCCTCGAAACATAAACTCAAAACCAACGGTCTCTCAGACGGAACTAACGGTGACTTTAGCCGAAACTCAGGATTTTACATCATCTGTAACACCCCGACCCCTCCAAAGCCCGGACATTACCGATAACTGCTTCAAGGATCGCTGACTGGCCCCACAAATTTGTAACATAAACTCAAAACCAACGGTCTCTCAGACGGAACTAACGGTGGCTTTACCCGAAACTCAGGATTTTACATCATCTGTAACGCCCCGACCCCTCCAGAGCCCGGACATTACCGATAACTGCTTCAAGGATCGCTGACTGGCCCCACAAATCACCACGAGTTTTTCCAGCGTGCTTCGTCCTCGCTCACACGCTGCCCGGGAAAACTTCCGAGGAGGTCACCCATCCTTAGACTACTCCCAACCAAGCACGCTTAACTGAGGAGTTCCCAACGGATGAGCTACCATAAAAAAGGTGCACCTTGGTGATATAAGTAGTCATTTCAATCCCTTAGCCATACTTAACCATATACCCGAGGTGTTACATAGTCGATGTTATTCTCAACATTACTTTAGGTAATACAAAAGTCACATAAAAGAATTGACTTGCCTATTTGTGAGATTAAATTTTACAGACGTATTATAGTCACACTAATAATTATTATATATAAGACTGAATTATACAATATTACTAGTTAGCTCTAAATAAAACTAATTTATTTAAAAAAATGGTTAATTAACTATAAGGGCTTACCTTAAGAAAAAATTAATTATAGTTAATTGCATATTCACAAAAATCCGTTTATATAATATCATATAAGACTAACCAATAAATTATTGAAAGGTATCCTATGTTTTACGTTATCTATTTTTAGGGGACCATATTACTGAAAATGATTTCTAGGTACGCTATGTTTCATAGTACCTTTTTTCGGGTTTTTTGCATTTTGGACCCCGAATTTTAGGGGTATTTACATTCTGAACCCTTAGTTTTCAACTTTAACTTTTTGGACTCTAAAGTTTGAGGCTGGAAAACAAGGACCCTAAAGTTTGTGAGGTGAAAAAAAAGCTCGTTTCCCGTTTTTCTTTTTCTTTCCATGTCTAAATTTTTCTCCCGATTGGCATCAAATTTCAAGACTAAGGTTAAAATCGATATTAAAGTTATAATAAACCTCTTTTATTCATGTTGGAGTTACTTAAAACCATGTACTCAGGGGTCTAAGTAGCCTCGACACGAATAAGAGAGATGTATTATAGCTTCAATATTAGTTTTAACCATAGTCCTAAAGTTTGACGTCAATCGGGAGATAAATTCAAACATGGGAGGAAAATAAAAAATGAGACAGGGGCCTTTTTCTTCAGTCCACAAACTTTAAGGTCCTTTTTTATTCAGCTTACAAACTTTAGGGTCCAAAATGTTAAAGTTGAAAACCAAGGGTCCAGAATGTAAATACCCCTAAAATTCGGGGTCCAAAATGCAAAAACCCCCTTTTTCTGGTGACAAACTATATTTTACATTTATTACAAGATCAGACCAAGACTATCTAAAACTGCAATATCCCTACCTTGATAAAAGCATGTCGATTTATATTTCCACCTGTATTAACATATGTTTTACCTTGTTTTAAAGAATTAACTTAGATCTCTTTTTCATTGGTTTAATTAATTTTGCTAAGCATGGTGGACCTATAACCACAAAAAATATAATATTTAAAGTGTAAGTTATTATATTGAGTTGGCAAAATTTTTTCCGACCCGGATTACCCGAATTATCATACCCGGAAAAAACCGGGTCTGGATATAGATTTTTTGTCTGAATTTTAATATTGACCGAATATTCGAACATAAAATTTCTCTCTCTTCTATTGTTCGAACCAGATTTTAGCTTCGTCCGAATTGTCCGACCCGGTTTGACCTGAAATAAAACTCGGTCCGGACAAGTACTTCTTGTCCAACTTTCGACATTGACCGAATTTGTCCGACCCGAATTTACCCAAACCTGAATTTTTGTCAACGCTTGTAGATTGTGACAATTAGTACCATTAAAGTTATTATATTGAGTTAAGGGTTTTCATTTGAACTTGTTTGCATAAAAACCTGAAAAATTCATATTATTACAAGAAGGTCCCTACTTAAGACCCGTCTCTATAATTTTTGTAATAAGTTGCAAAGAAAAAATCACCTAAAAATAGTATCCAAAAAAAATTTTGTCACCCAAAAATAGCTTACAAACAATAAAAGGTACTTGAAAAATCATTTCTAAAAACAATATCCCCAAAAAATAGTTTCTATGAAATAGAATGTACCTATAAGTCATTATTTGAAAACTAAACATTAAACTCTGAAGGTAAAATTCTTATTGGAATCCGTATATATAAAACCAACATATAGGTTTTTCTTAAGTTTTCAGATACGAAAATGACAACAAATAAGGAGTATTTATTTAGAAACCCTAGATAGTGACAGCTATGAATAAAATTAAATTTAATATAGAATTATGTAAAATTAAATTCACTAATTACTATACTAATTAAGAAAGATTCGGACGTTACAATTAAACTATTACTCCTCAAAAATCGAGGAAAAGGGTAGGCTAGTTAATATATGAAAAAATACGTCAAATCAATTAATTATTTCATACGTTAAAAATCAATTATTTATGATTTATTAATTAAAAGAATATACCCATTAAGTACCATATTCAATTATTTACAAGTACTCTAATACTAAATTAATTTTATTTGTAAGCATAGTAATTATGTATTTTTTTTTCTTTGAAGCCTGAATATCCATTAATTAGTACTATGTTCAAAGAAATTTTAAAAAGTTAAACATACCACCCTTTACCCCCAGAAACACACACACACACACACACATATATATATATATATAAACGAAAAATGCCCTAGAGCATAGCTGTTATGGGGCGATCGCGGCGGAGAAAAAGAGCCGCTAAATCTGCGAGGAAGAAGAAGATTTCTGATGATTTGATCCTAATTTTGATGAGGTTTTGAATGAAGATGGAGGAGAAAATTCAGAAACACCGCTACAAATTACTATGGGAGAAGAGGAAGTACCGGAGAATGCTGCAGAGAGTGATATTCAATCGGAGAAGCTTGATGATTCTGATTCAAGTGATGAGAGCCTGAAGCTGAATTTCGTCCCTCCATTAAAGGTCGATGGAATTCTAACTCATCAAATTTCTTCTAATGATACCATTTCTGAGTTTATTTTCTGGGAATCTTTGATTCTGGGATTCGTGTTGGGTGCTAGACCTCCACTATCTGTAATGGAAATGTTTGCTCGTAGAATGTGGGGTAATGTTGGTTTGGATAAAGTTGTTTGGTGCAAGGAAGGCTCGTTTATTTTTCGTTTCTCATATGTAGCTGCTCGCATGGTTGTTAAAATCGTGATCCGGATCGTACGATCCTACGATCCTACGATCCAAAAATGACCAAACGATCCTACTCGTTCCTGGATCGCTATCTTGTTAGGATTGTACCAGGATCGATCAGGTTCGGTAGGATCGGTCAGGATCGGTCAGGATCGGTAGGATCGGTCAGGATCGGTCGATCCTAACTATAGCCTATTTTTGTTAGAATGGTCACAATCTCCCTAGAATCGGTTAGGATCGTACCAGACTCGGTTAGGATCGTATTAGGATCGGTGAAAATCATGGCTTTTTGTACAATTTTTGAAAAACAACGTTTTTTCTAGGGAAACTTCAAGTAACTTATAACAATTTTACTTTATTTGTAGAATCTTACGATCCTCGATGTGATCCTACGATCCCGATTCTAAGGACCCCTATCGATCCTAACTAGAATCCTGATCCTAACAACCTTGGCTGCTCGTAACAAAGTTCTTGCAAAACATGTAGTCTATTTTGACAAGAAACCTCTCTTGTTGAAAGCTTGGTCATTAGGGGATTGTATTGCTCCGGATAAGGATTTCTCTGTGCCTATTTGGTTTAAACTTCCGGGGCTACATTGGAAATTTTGGAGTAAGGAAAGTTTGAGCAAGATTGGTAGAATCCTGGGTGTTCCTTTATTGATTGATTCTTATACAAGGGATAAAACTATCATGAGATATGCTCGTATTTTGGTCAAAATGGATCTTGATCATTCCTTTCCAGAATCGGTTCCTTTGATTGATGAGGAAGGATATGTCTATACACAGAAAGTTGAATATGAGTGGCATCCTGTGAAATGTACAGAATGCAAGATGTTTAGACATCGTGCGGATACATGTAGGAGGGAAAATCAGAACTAGAAGACGAAGGAGCAGCCTTCTAGCATATCAGCTAAGTCTAGTAATGGTGATACTCAGCAGCAGCCGTAGACCTGTCAATTCGGTCAGGCGGGCGGGTTTCAGGTCGGTCGTATATCGGATTCGGGTAAATACGGTTTGAATGTATTTCGGGTTCGGGTCAATAGGGGCGGTGTCTTTCGGTTTCGGGTCGACCCAACGGGTTATGATTGCGACCTTTTCCATTTTTTCTTTTCAAAAATGATCTCTAAATATTACTTTTAGTACAATATACATAATAAAATATGATTATCTTCCAGTAACGATATATAATTGTAACTATTTTGACTTAAATTAGAGAAATAACAAATAAATAAGTTGCACTTATAATTTAACGTTAAAAATTATAAAGGAAAATCACAAATTCTAATAAAATTGAACTTAAAAAATTAATTTTTCGGGTCACAAGGGCGGGTCGGGTTTGACCCGCTAATTTTCGGGTTTGGTATACTTCGGGTTTAGTTGAGAAAATCGTGTTCAAAACCCAGAAATTTCGGGTGGGTTCGAGTCGGGTCAGAAACTGTCAGGTCTAGCAGCAGGTGCCTAAAAGGGGGAATGACATACCAGATACTCCAATTGTAAGTGAAATTATTGTAGGATCTTGGCCTGTGACTCTAACTCCCATTCCTGAACTAGGATTGATTGAGGAGAGTGAAATTCCTTGCACCAGTTCTTCTAATGGTAATGGATAATTTCCTCTCTTGGATTATTAGGGGTTTGAATGGCCCCAAAAAACAGGAGGGAGTGAAACATTTCCTTCATATGAATAACTTCAATCTTGTTGGTTTGATGGAAACTAAGGTTACTAAGGAGAAGTGTGAAGTTATCAAGAACAGTATATGTCCTGGATGGAACTTATTGCATAATGCTTCATATTCTAGTAGAAGTAGAATATGGGTATTATGGAGGGGAGGTCTTTCAGTCCAAGCTCTTGTGATTCATGATCAATATATTCATTATAAGGTCTCTGTTGGATCTCTTGGTTTCCTTATTACATTTGTCTATGGTGATAATGACTTGGGAATCGAAAGTACTTATGGGAAGGCCTTGCTCATATTGCTTCATCTTGCTCTGAGTTATGGTTAGTTGCAGGTGATTTTAATCATGTCTTAGACTTTGAAGACAGAATTGGTGGTACTCAAATTTCAGCTGAAGAAATTATTGACTTCAGGAACTTTATGACTGATTTTCAATTTAGTGAGGTGAAGCACTCGGGGAATAAGTTTACTTGGCAAAACAAGAAGATCTTCTCATGTATTGATAGAGTCCCGGTGAATGCTGAGGGTCTTTCTCAGTTTGAGTCTATTTCATATCTAGTTCTTGCCCATGGTATTTCTGATCATTCTCCCTTGGTTGTTCAATTGGATTCTCATAGTCAGAGGCCAAAAAGAAGATTTAAATTTTGTAGCGTGTGGGTGGACTCTCCGTTATATAAAGAGATGGTTTCTGAAGTGTGGAACCAGAATATTTCAGGTACCCCTATGTTCAGAACAGTCTCTAAACTGAAATTGTTGAAGAGTCCTCTTTCTTCCTTACATAAGTCTTCTTTTGGTGATATATTCCAAAAATCTCCGCAAGACTATGAATCCATGATTACTGCTCAGGACTTGTTTATGCAGAACCCTGATGACTTGGAATTGCTTGGTAAAGCTGAATCTGCTGCACAGTTGTATCAACAAACTTTGAGTTCTGCCATGAAATTAATGAAGCAGAAGACCAAAGCTGATTGGCTTAAAAAGGGAGACAGTAACACAACTTTCTTCGACTCTATGATCAAAGCAAGGCATTATCAAAATAGAGTAATTTCATTGGAAAATCATGAGGGCACTTTGCCGCAGAATGAGAAAGACATTGGTATGTTTTTGGCCAACCATTTTGAATCTTTCTTTTTCAAACAAGACTGTGTAGGGAAAGTCAGGTTTGATATATTTTCCCAGGGGAAGAGATTGAATAACAACCTTCATGATTTACTCTTGAAACCTATTACAGATGCTGAGAGTAAGAAGGTTTTCTTTGATATGGATGGTTCTAAAAGCCCTGGCCCTGATGGCTTTAGTGCTTCTTTTTTCAAATCTTCTTGGTCTACAGTTGGTGTTGAGGTGTCTGCTGCTATTAAAAATTTCTTCTCTATTTGGAACCTTTTGAAGGAAGTGAATAATACATTACTCACTATGGTGCCTAAAGTTAACAATCCCACTAGAGTTGGTGACTTAAGGCCTATTGTCTGTTGCAATGTTATCTATAAAGCTATTACAAAGATCCTTTGCTCAAGACTTCAAGAGGTCCTCCCTGATATTATTGACATCTCTCAAGCAGCATTTGTAGAAGGAAGATCTATTCTTCACAATATTCTGGTTGCTGAAGATATTATCAAATTCTACAATAGAAAAGGAGCCCTACCGTGTTGCCTCTTCAAAGTGGATATTCAAAAAGCATATGACACTGTTGATTGGGATTTCTTACGGAATCTACTATTGGCTCTTAATTTCCCTTGGAAGTTTGTTGAGCTTATCATGACTTGTGTATCATCTGCTACTTTCTCTGTGGGCTTTAATGGTTCTACATATGGTTACTTTAAAAGTGGTCGCGGGCTTCGACAAGGTGATCTTATCTCCCCACTTTTATTTGTTATTGTCATGGACTACTTGGACAAAACTATTAAGAGCTTTACAGATGTGCCTAATTTCAAATTTCACCAGTTTTGTTCTGGTTTGAAATTGGAGAGGATCGTGACCTAGGGTCTAAATAAGCATGTGGATGATGGAAATCCATGCATAGAACTCATAAACACAACAAACCAATTTTTTTGGGGTTTTTGGATTAAGGGAGAAAAAAACATGAAATTAAAAGATATGAACAATTCTAGAGAGAGAAATCTCACCAAATTGAACTAAGATGTTCAATCTCTAGCACAAGGATCACCCACAAGCAAGAGTCTTGAATCACCCAAGAAATCTCACTAAGAGTGGACGTAGAACACCTACTCACAAGGAAGAGAAATCACCAAGCAATTTCCACCCAAAGGATTAGCTTCATTGATTAGGGTTTGAAAACCCACAACAACACTCTCCAATTGAGAGGATTTTTCTTGAGTCTAGCTCCTAATCTTTCATCAACATAATCTATATTGGAAATAAGCTAAGGGGTGTATATATAGGAAATGGGAAAAAATAACAAAACTCAGCAGAAAAAACGAAACAGTACACGTATGTCGCAGGCCTGACTCAGGCGTGACAATGGGTGACTCGAGCGTGATGGTCTACTGGCTCGGCAACTCCAACGCGCCATCTTCAATCGTCGTGGGCACCTAGAACGATGACTCGGGCGATTCATAAGATGACTTGGGCGCGAATGTCTTCTGGGCAGCTTTTCCCTGCCGACTTCAAACACGCATAACTTTTTCATCCGGACTCCGTTTTAAGCCCGTAAGATATCGATGGAAAACTCTCGGTGTGTACTTTAAGCTCCCAAAGTTTGAGATCCATCAAAGTTATATTGAAGGAGTTATGATTGAAAGCGTGAAGGCACGCGCATTTCTAGCCTTTGAACGCCTTCACCGCCTTGTGTTTATTTTTGTCGGTGTTCCGAAGCCCCTTAGAAGGCTCGGGAATGGTCCGATAGAGACGAACCAAAAGTGAACCGATCCCCATACGGTTCATACTCCCCTTATTCGAAAAGAGTTGCCCTTAACTCTTGGGGGTTCAAAATTAACCGCATACCCATGCAAACCCAAAAGTATGTACTTCAACAGTCGAAGTAGAGTGACGCTCATCAACCCGTCCTTCTAAAAAATGTAGCAATTCCGGCGGAAAGGAGGGGTTAAGTAAATATTATGAAAGACCCGAATACGTCTAGCACCCGTCAACTTGTTGAAAGCAACAAGGAATTCGTCACATGAGAGTTCGGGGCCAAAGCTAATGGAAACAACCTTTTCCTCGTTCAATCTCGATGTGGAAATAATGGAGCTCGGGGGATTGGTCAAGGATGTGCCCTCATGCAACTCAACTCCATGGCGAGGCTCGGGAGCGTTTGAGCACGACTCAACACTGGGGAACTCTATACGAAGCTCGGTAGAAGTTGTGAGCAAGGGTGAGGGACAAGGGAGGGAGGTTGGAAATTTTTGTTGAGCTAAGGTTCGCTTAACCTCACTAAGGTCGATTTTTCGCAAAAGTAAAGCCCGATGTGGCTTTCCTTTGCTTGAAGCATTCTCATCCCGTGTTTCACTCTTTTGGAGGTTTCTCTTCTCACTTCCCACCCTGGCTTGTGGTATATCGGCTTCAAAAGGGGGTAAAGGAATGAGTTTGATTTTCTTTTCTCCTATTGAGAAGGTGTAGGTGTTCTTCCGGCCGTCGTGGATAGCAGCATGTCGATCAAATTGCCAAGGTCTACCAAGTAGTAAATGACAAGCATCCATGGGGACAACATCACAAAGAACACTATCCTCATAAGACCAAGCAGAGAAAGAAACCAAGACTTGTAGGGTTACCTCGAAGTCGCCGCCATCTTTTAGCCCTTGCAAGCTATACGGTTGAGGATGAGCCGAGACCGACAATTGGAGTTTTTCAACCATGTAGGTAGAGGCTAAGTTGGTGCAACTCCCACCGTCGATGATGACCTTAGCTGCCTTCTCGCCGATGGTGAACTGAGTTCGGAAGATATTCTCCCGTTGAGAGTTATCCCGGGAATCCTTGGTCAAGAAAAGGATCGCTTAGGAGTCGAACTCTCCCCTTCTTGCGCGAGAACCTCAACACTAGTCTTTGGAGCCTCCGGTATGGCTACCTCACTTGCTTTGGAACTCTCAACCATCTTGGTGGGGCATTGGGCTTGGTAGTGACCACAAACCCGACACGTGAAGCATTTTCTACCCTTGAGCTTCCGGAGATATTCCGCACTTTCCTTATGAGCTCGGGAAGATGGTTTGGGTTGCTTGGAAGTTCGACTTCCCTTGGATGAAGTCTTACTCCAAGAGTGACACTTCCCTTCCTAGAAGGCCACGAAGTAACCTTCTCCTCCATTCTCCTAACTTGAGAACCACCATGACGATAATCATCAAAATACCTCGAATAACCACTATGGTGAGTTCTAGGAGACCGAGTTGAAATGTCACGATCCCTTTTCAATGACTCTAGTTGTGTAGGGGTCGTAGCATGGAGTAAGTCACCCATTTGACGTTGCACTTCTATAACCTTCTCTTCGATTCGTTGAAGAGTCTCCTCGAAGGTTGGTTTGGGTTTGGGTTTAGGGAAAAAAGGGATATCATGTTACATTTTCATGACATGAATATAACCTCGTGAAACTCTTTTAAACGTCTCCCCGCACTTTTTCATTTCAAGATCTATATTAGTAGATAATGTTTTCATGTAGGCGAGTCCGAGAGTTTTCTAAATCTTAGACTCGTAACCTTACCTCCGAGCACGAAATTCAGATTCCTTGGCTGGAGTTTTCATCTTTTTTTAAAGGTTTTTGATTTCCTTAAAATCAACTAGCAACTCCTTTTTTCACAATTAACATAATTCAATTTACTACTCCCTTCCTCTGTTTGATTCACTCAACCCACATTCATCTCAAGATTAAAAATTTAAGGGCCAAAGGGTAGAAAAAGGTAGAAACTAGGCTAAGCCAAATGACCATAGTCTTGTATCTGGCCAGTGTGCCTAAAGGATCACTAGTCTGACCCAAGAAATGTCGTTTGGCCTACTAGGTCAATCTGGTTAGCTATCTCACTTACCTTTGGCCTTTTGTGTAGAAATCATGTGATAAAAATATGATTCATGTTTCTAACTGAGATGACTGCCTAAAAGTGAATTTACAAGCTTTGGATACTTAAGATTCGACAAATTTTCTTCTTAATGCAAAAACATCCTTTTTTAAGGATTAAGTAACCTTAGTCAGCTCCCAATCATACCAAGTAGCACCGCACAAAAATTCATTGATTTTTGGGGTCTACAACTCCAAAATAAGGACAACTAAACCTGAGTTGGAAGTGAGAAGAGGAACCTCAAGATAAGTGAAACACGGGATGAGTGTGCTCTAGGAGAAGATAAGTTATCCATGGCTTTGTCTCTAAAATGTAGCAAGCGTTAAGAGGCTGAGCATTCCTCAACACCACAAAATGATCCCAATCCCACTACTTGTCCTTTACCTCTACACCATAATCCTCCTACTAGTTACTACTTCAATGGAGATGGCTCGGTGATTTGTAAGTCCCTCGATAAATTTCATATGGAAGTGGAGATGATGGAGACCTTATAAGGTGATGTTCTATTTGTGGTATTTCGTTTGAAGAATCCATAGAGGAATTTAATCGGCTTGTGAATGATGTAGCTACTAGGAAGAGATGCACGGAAGATGCATATCCCCTCACCCTCCCTCTTTCTTCAAGACTAATTTTGTTTTCAAGAAGGGTGGCGTTCTTAGCATAACCTAGCATAGGCCTGTTCGGTTGTAGTTTTTTGTGGTTTTTATGAGGTAATTAAGGGTTGTCGAAACCACAGGGATGTGTGTTAGGCTTGATAAGGAAATTGGTTTGGTTTGGGGTTTTCAAGTGCGGAAAGTAATAAATAATGAAAGCAAATAAGCTAGTCTAGACATGAATTCATAATAACAATAAGCAAGTAAGCATGAAAAGATGAACTAAACCTAATTTCAACAAGAAAGCAAATTAAACTAAGGATGCGATTAAAAGCAATTAATGTTAAAACTTGAATAATGAAATTAGGATAAAGAAATTATACCTAGCATGCTCAAATCTCCACTCTAATCTTCAACCTTCACTTGGAATTTTCCCCCGAACAAAAATGAAAATTGTGAATTGGATTCTTAAGAATCCCCAAATTCTCACTTGAAAGTAGAATTTGTTACTTTTAATCCTCCTCTTCACTAAAAGTTGGATTGGTCGTGAACTAGCACTAGAAAGCTTGAATAAAAGTATCAATGGACATTAGAGAGAGAGAGAGAGAGAGAGAGAGAGAGAGAGAGAGCAAAACCTTTGTAAATTGCTTCAATTGAAAATGCTTGAAAGAAAGTTGATTACAATGAAAAGAAAAGACAACTTGAAGAACAATTTAAGCTTAATGAAAGATTAAAGCAAGATAAAAGAAATGCAATAAAACATAATTCTATTTTAATCCTATTCCTAAATAAGATGAAAACTAGATGATGATAATGTTGAATGTATGTGGGTATTTGATTATTTATAGAAGGAAATAAAACAAGCCAAAACCCTCAGCAGCCGCGTGTGATTTCCACAGAGTATCGATTAGTCGCGGGTGTGACGCCCAAGGTCGCGGGCGCGACCCCTCTCTGGAATATTTTCCTACAAGGTTCACCCGAGTTCTGTCACAAGTGTTACAACATGGTAGCGGGTGCGATCAAAATATGTTGCGGGTGCTACGGCCTTGGTCGCAGGCGCGACTACATTTTATCCAGTCCCTTCTTGAGCTCCTTGATGCTGTCGCAGGCGTTACGTAAGTGTAACGGGCGCTACACTGCCTGTTTTGAGCTATTTTTGGTTTCTTAGCTCGGTTTTCCTTCCAACTCTTTATTGTCCAACAAAAACACAAAATCATCGTAACTAATATATATTTAAGGGGCTAAAACAAGCAAAACACCTTATAAATGATATAAATTCGGCTTGGAACGAGACCGAACAACACTCCACACAAGGATTTGCTCGCCCCGAGCAAACTAAAAACAAAGAAAACGAAAGGGAAAAAGAAACTAACTACCCCAACTCACTTTCGCAGGAATTGCGGATGCATTTAGAACATGCACAAAGCCCTTTAACCCCCTTGGCAGCCCAAGTGGACGAGGAAGGTCGCGTGAGGGTTTATAGAAGCTATAACCACAAAAGCCAAAGAAAAGGAGAGAGGGAAAGGGAAAAACAAAACAAGTTTTGAAAAGAAAGAAAGAAAACTGCTTACTCTAGGAATCATGCAATCGCCGCAAGGAAAACAATACTAATCAACCAAAAGGAACCATTATGAGCATACCAAAATCACCTAATTCAAGACATTGCCAATCTTTAAGGTTTTCGATTCCCAAACATCTCCTACAAAACAAGATCCTATGTGCTCAAGTGCAAGTGTTATTCTAATCGATTCTGATTGATCTAAAGCAAATCACAATCCAAGCTTGTATCAAAGCGAAATATTATTTAAGTGTCGTCCTCCCTCGCTTGTGTCGCCCTTGGCTTGGTGAGGGTCGCAGGAGACGCAAGGAAAGACTTCACATTTATTACGATTCTTTTTGATGTTGGGTTTTTCCGAGATTTAAACGGCCAAACATTTTCAATTTAACTCAACGATTTTTGGTGTTAGATTTTTTTTCAGGAATTGTACGACCCATAAACGGGGTCTACCCTCCCAACACGAGCTACTCCATACGCAAACGAAATGCTTAAGGGGTAAGAGTGTCGTACCACTCATACCAAACCGTGTAGGTATACTAACTTTAACATTACACTTTTAAGATTAATGTCGGGTTTTTCCGGATTTGGAACGGCCCATAAACGGGGGTCTACCTTATCAACTCAGGCTACTTCCTTCATAAATGAAGTGCTTAAGGGGCGTGAGTGCCGCTCACTCACACCGGCCCTTGTTGGTTTAGCCGAAAAATAACCAATTAATTCAATTTAATTAACTTTTACTTTTCAACAAGCTCGGAAGTGATCTACTAAAGTCTCTCAATTTCGAAAAGAACGTAGAGGTACCCTAACTTTTCAAAACTACTTAGAGGTACCCTAACTTTTGAAGAAACAATTTTTTGGTACCCTAACTTTTCAAAACTAATTTTGGGGTACCCTAACTTTTAGGATTAGAAATTACTAGGTGAATTTCCGGCGAAACTCCGATTGATTCAAATCATTTTCGTCCACGAAAACAAAGGGCATTTTCATCCACAAAAACACTTAATCAATTTCCCGCCTAAAACTCACCGTTGAATTCAAATAATTGGCCGAAAATTCACCTAATTATTTCTAATTCTAAAAGTTAGGGTACCCCAAAATTAGTTTTTAAAAGTTGGGGTATCAGAAAAACATTTCACAAAAAGTTAGGGTACCCCTAAGCAATTCTTTGCCTAAAAACAATGCAAAAACGAAAGAAAAACGAAAACTTTAAAGGTTTTTCACTCCCTTTTTTCTCCTTTTTTCACACAAAGTTTTTCAAATTTTGGACAAAAACTATGAAAAATAAAATCAAAAGACTAGGTGATATATACCCATGAATATGGAAATATCACCCCCACTCCTACACCAAACTTCATATTGTCCTCATTGTGGGAAGGGTGTCACATGCAAGGTAGAAACCCTACAAAACACACACAAACAAACACCTAACAAGCAAAAAGCGATGGCGACCCGAGCCCATACGGTTCCAACAGCAAAATAATCCCAACATTCACACACAAGGGGTTCGTTACCAAAAAAAAAAAAAAAAAATCAAGCATGCAACATGGATCAAGAATATATACACTCAAAGAGAGGGTGGAAGGAGGTTACCTCAAGATCTTCAATGAAAGACAACCCGATCCACGATCCAAAGCACCAAGCATAAGGTTAGGATATACAATTTAAACTACCTCAATGCTTAGAACTTGGCATGCAAGATTAAAACAAAAATAAAAATATACACAAGACACTACAAACTAAAGAACTAAAGAAAAACCGAAATATTTACAATATGAATCTCACTCTTTTTTTTTCTTTTCTTAGAGTCAAAAGTCGGAATGTATACTACCCCTCTAGTTCCATACAAAGAGGTTGCAATGTTCTCAATGAAAACAGAAGTAAGGTAAGAAAGCACTCGAAAAGGAAAGAAAAAGAAACACCCAAAAAAAAAACAAAAGAAGAAAAGAAAGTTGAGGAAGGATATTACCTGGTGGGTACTGAGTATAACCAAACAATGAAGTCTCGGAATAATACAACCATCTATGGAGCCTCAACCACTCAATCTCACCTCAAGATACTAGGCACCAGGCAGAATCATTCAACGCCCGTAGTAACAAGTCATGCATTCTTGCATGCATCTTAGAGTGTTGTACATAAGAGCACAATCTCAATAGCACATCAACAAACATTAGTGCTCTCAACAATTTATCAAAAGCCTTAGAAAAGTCAGTAAAATGATGAAATGTAGGAATGTACACAACTTTCCTAGGCACCGTAAATGGAGACATGACAAATGATTCCTCCCATTGACTTATAAATGGAGATTGGGTATGCAACTCAATGGGAGGGGGCAATACATACACTCCTTAACTTCCTCATGCACAGACTTGGATGCAAACAATGACTAAAACTCAATCTACATGCAATTTTCATCAAACTTCGATTCCAAATCAAAACTTTCATCCTATTCATCATAATCATCAGTAGGTGATAAGGAAAAAGTAGGGTTAGACCACATGAAAACACTCTCGACATTACAAGAAGGTACATCTTCATCTTCATCAATATCAGACTCATCAGTATCAGAAGACAAAGGTGCAACATTCAAAGCATCATCAAAAGTGAAAGTAGAAGGTTCAGGATCATGACCCATCGTGAATGACTCATAAAGCATAGCACCATCAAAAGCATCATTGTCACAATCCAAGTTCAAGCAATTAGGATCGATCCCAAAAGAATTAAGCTCATCATCACAAGATTATACATCCATGGACTTGCAAGAAAGGGTAGCTAATGCCTCATTCATATAGTGATCCTTAATGAAAGTGAATAATTCAGTATCTAGCACACATTCAATCTTAAAGGATTCAATTTCACTCTCAACAAGATCATGTTCAGTTGCATCACAAACATCATGGCATTCATTGGACTCAACCTTCTCTTCATATGAAAGCATGGATAACGGTGTCGACAATGGTTCATCATCAAGCATGTTTTCATCAAGGTCTACATTATCACGCACAGAATCATCAATTTTCTCATGCTGCCTAGATGTGGCTAGAGCTAAGGACTTCCTAAACTCTATGCAAGCAAAACGAGGTCCATTATAGTTTTCATCATCCTCATCATAATCATATACAGAAGAATCAACATGCATTTCAGGACTCAAAGATGATGAATGATCTACTTCAACTATCGAATTAACCACTTGTGAAGAAGGAATTTCTACCCCAGGTCTAGTCTCATGAAAAATTCACTCATGTACTCAGTCATTTTCGCACACATGTTTGCTCGAAAATCATCTAGTTCAGCTTGTAAACAAGAATCTGAATCATGGCACGACGAATCACAATATGAGCACAAAGGATGAGACTCAACAACATCACATTGGGGAAGATCAAAAGAATTTTCCACATAGTCCCTACTATAAGATTGATCATCAAAATACATGGGATTGTAGTCATTTTCGCACACATATCATTCACATAATTGTTTATCTACAATCCCAGAGGGTTGTGCATAATAAGAAGGTTGGCCGCTGGGAATAATATTTTGTTGCTCAAATTCATAAGAATCCCCGGACAACCACTCAAGTAATTCCCATGTTTTATCTTCTCCTAAATTGGAAAACCCGTAGTAATCTAAGAGGTTTCGGGTCTCATAATTCACACCCTCGTGCACAATTCCCAAGATATCTAATCTCCTATAGAAGACACCAAATGATTCACAGTCAGCAAGATAATCATGTAATCTACTCCAAATTTTTTTTTACTCGAATTGGGGAACTTGGGGACTAGCCATAACCCTTTTTTTCTTTAAAATTTTTTTTTGATATTCAATTTTTGTTCTACATTTTTCAGGAAAAATCTAGAAATCAATAAACGATTTATACAAATCAATAACCTAATCTACCAAATAACGCCATCCCCGGCAATGGCGCCATTGTTCGGTTGTAGTTTTTTTGGTTTCTATGAGGTAATTAAGGGTTGTCTAAACCACAGGGATGGGTGTTAGGCTTGATAAGGAAATTGGTTTGGTTTGGGGTTTTCAAGTGCGGAAAGCAATAAATAATGAAAGCAAATAAGCTAGTCTGAACTAAACCTAATTTCAACAAGAAAGCAAATTAAACTAAGAAAGCAATTAATGTTAAAACTTGAATAATGAAATTAGGATAAAGAAATTATACCTAGCATGCTCAAATCTTCACTCAAATCTTCAACCTTCACTTGGAATTTTCCCCCGAACAAACAAGAAAATTGTGAATTGGATTACTAAGAATCCCCAAATTCTCACTTGAAAGTAGAATTTGTAACTCTTAATCCTCCTCTTCACTAAAAGTTGGATTGGTGGTGAACCAGCACTAGAAAGCTTGAATCATAGCATCAATGGACATTAGAGAGAGAGAGAGAGAGAGAGAGAGAGAGAGAGAGAGAGCAAAAACTTTATAAATTGCTTCAATTGAAAATGCTTGAAAGAGAGTTGATTACAATGAAAAGAAAAGAAAACTTGAAGAACAATTTAAGCTTAATGAAAGATTAAAGCAAGATAAAAGAAATGCAATAAAACCTAATTCTACTGTAATCCTACTCCTAACTAAGATGAAAACCAGATGATGATAATGTTGAATGTATGTCGATATTTATAGAAGGAAATAAAACAAGCCAAAACCCTAGGATTAATATCAGTAGCCGCGTGTGTGACTTTCGCAGAGTGTCGACCAATCGCGGGTTCGACGCACAGGGTTGTGGGTGCGACCCAGTTTTGCCCCCTTTTTATCCGTCAGTCGCTCAACATCTGTCGCGGGTGCGACACAACCAGTCGCGAGCGCGACACCGCTCTGGAGTATTTTCCTACGAGGTTCAGCCAAGTTCTATCAAGGGCGTTACAACATGGTAGCGGGCGCGATCAAAATATGTCGCGGGTGTTACGGCCTTGGTCGCAGGCGCGACTACATTCTTTCTGGTCCCTTCCTGAGCTCCTTGATGCTGTTGCGGGCGTTACGCATAGTGTAACGGGCGCTACACAGCCTATTTTGAGATATTTTTAGTTTCTTGGCTCGATTTTCCTTCCAACTCTTTATTATCCTACAAAAACACAAAATCATCATAACTAATATATATTCAAGGGGCTAAAACAAGTAAAACACCTTATAAATGATATAAATTCGGCTCGGAACGAGATCGAACAAGGCCATTAGGGTGTTTTGGTCCCGGGATGTCAAGCCACAAAGGGAGCATTGCTTTTTACTCTTAATAGTGGAGGGCAACTCTTTTTCAAGACGGCAGTCTGGAGTGTAATGGGGTAAGGCTTATGATGAAAATTCAATGGCGACCAAGCAATTTGGTATTTTTTTTTCTTTTGAATAGCCTGATCCAACTCGATTCAATGTGGGTCACAAAGTCCATTTCAAGGTGGATCCCGGGCCATGAGAAGCAAATTTGGGTCCTCATCGGGACAACTTCCTAGCCTTCTAAGGGCCTCTAACATAGCGACGTGTATAAGGGAGGAAGAATCATCCCAGAAGTTGAGAGAAGAGGACAGGACAAAAGACTTGTCACAATCGTGACACCTAAGGTTGCGCTCATGTTAAGGTGACTAGTTGTGACCCCTCTTGGGCTCGTTGTAACAACCACTTAGAGGAAAGTCACTGTCGAAACCAAATGGGTCACACCCATGACCCCTTTCTGTCTTGGTGGCCCCTTGAGCAAGACAGCCTAGGTTATGGTTGTGACACATTAGCTGACACTAGTGACTACCCCTAACTAGGGGCATGTCATGCCCATAACCACCTTACTGGAACGGTTCCTCCTTCCGCAAGAAATCAAGGTCACGCTCATGACACGTCTAAGTGACGCCTGTAACCTATACGATTTTGAGTCAAATTTTCAAAATTTCCCCTCTTCCTATGTATGGTAGTAATCTTCATTTTGTATGAAAGTTTTGATCATTTAGAGTTGAAATATAAAGATGAAGCTATTCATTTTAATTCTGTCCAAATCTTTGTTCCCTTTTCCAAAAACGTGAACGTAGTGTTCCAAGTCAATTCTTTACAAAATTGTGGTGGATTATCCTTTATCTGTTCTTTGTAGGTTGCAATTCTTTCTGGTGGAACTCCCTTTATCTAAGTCCATAACCAGCTTTTGGTGTTTTCATATTTATTGTTGTGCGCGTGCATTAATCAAGCATCTGGGTTGGTTTTGCTGCCTAGTGGTAGTATTATTGGCAGCTATATAGTTCGATGATCTATTCCTTGGGTTCTCAAGTGTTCATTTGTTGATTTTATTGTGATTTTCATAATGACAAGACTACCAAAAAAGGGTCCTCCTTGCACGCTTAAAACGACTTCTAGCCACGCTTATAAGCGAGGCCAAGAATCCTTGCCACGGATAAATAAGCGTGGAAAGGGAATGTGTGAGGAAAATTTTGCCACTCCATATTAAGCGTGGCAAGGCGAAATCTCGCCACCCATAATAAGCATGCATGGAGCAACTTTGCCACGCTTATTAAGCGTGCACGGACGAGCTGCTCTCCACCTACTATATTTTTTTTCTTTTGAATGTAGATTTGAACCCCCGATCACAACACATAAGAATGAGTGACTAACCAAACCCTTACCGCTTGAGTATTAAAGATTATTTGATTCTAATAACTAATTTAATACTATATATAAACAAATACCACCTCACTTTTTTTTTATCTTCTATTTTAGCTTGAACTAATAGATGGGTATATTAAAAAATTATAATTATAATTTTTTAAATATTCTTGAAATTAATATAATACTATATGTACACAAATAACACTTGGCTTCTAATATCAACGCGCCCGAAATTCAATATTCCTTAATGTTTCTTTTAAATTTTTTGAAATTATTTTGAAGACAATCAATTCCTTAATTAAACCTGGAGCCTAAATAAAATATTATACTTTTTTGTAAAAAAAAAAATTATAATGTAAAATTGTTGTCTGCCACGCATATTATATGAGGAAATATAGGTTTGTTTGCGAGAATGCTATAACCTCACTTAATAAGTGTGGCCAAACTCTTACAACGCGCTAGCACGCTTATATGCGTGCTTACCGTTCAACCACTTTTACTAAGCGTGGCCATTGCATATGGTAGGAATTTGCACGATTTGTTTCCCCTCATTTAAATAAGCGTGGGAAAATATGCGTGGAAGGATGCATATTTTCTTGTAGTGATATATATGCAATCTTCATCTCGGTCATCTACAATTCAATCGACTTATTTCCCACAGGGCTATGCACCAATTACTAAGGAAGCTTAATACCATCACATTGTTTACATAGCTCCCCTTGTATAAGAAGTTGTTAATTGTAATTCCATGGGTCAACATACTAAAAAACATGTGGTTAGCAACTCAGCATTACAGGGGAAGCATAATATTGAGACCTTACTTAGTACAAGTTATTGATATTAAGCTTGATACTGTCAACTTAACATTAGACGAATGTACTTTGTATAGTTGCACGTTGTCACATGTTAGCACACCATAGCAAGTTGTTCCATGCAAAAAGTTCAAAAAATGTTATGTTTAAAAACGTAGCAATGTTGCAATTATCACATTAGCATTACTAGATATCAAAATTTAATTGTAAGACCTTGTTTTCACAAACACAAATAAGTAATGTTGATGAATGCATTTTCTGCTCCACTATACGTACTATATATATCTCGCTAACTTATGTAGTCCATGGAATAATATCACAATTAAAAGATACTAAAGAGAATAAGATCATGCAATCAACTTCAAGCTAGCATTAAGAAAGCTTTCTATCCAAAGAAATGAGAATAACTTACAGATTGCAACCCAGTTTGTAGTACCTAGGAGTTTCTAGGTGTAGAGGGAAGCTAACATTAACACCCACTGATTCGATTATCCTAGTCCTTGATATGTCAAATCTAATTGGTCATGCAAGGATTGAGTAGTTGGGTATTCATAAACAGATGCAATTTTAAACATTAATTCAAAGTTAGTATTGGTAATCTAAAGTTAGTTTGACTCTATAAAATGTACACGAAATTGTCATGGCTGTCATCAGTTGTAAATTCTTGTTAAACAAAAAACAAAGGGAAAGCAACCTTTAATTCACAAAGTTCTTAAACATGTTCATCAAACTTAGAGGAGTTTTTTCCTTTCAAAATATCCCTTGAGATGCCACAATTGTGTTGTTGCAACTGACAAGCATAGGAGGATTGAAAGAAAGCTAAAAAGAGTCATCTTTGAATTCGTAGCTCTGTTCAATTCCTGCATTTCTTCTTCCCTAAAACCATCCAAACACAAAGGTAAGCACTTACTTTTGCATGAATTCCACTAATTTGATTGAGAATAAAAACTTTCAAGGATAATAACAATAGATGACCAAGCACAATACTTCTCCAACGTGACCTATATATTATTCTCATTAGGATTAGGTCCCTCTACTTGTCTCATATATACATCATTTGGTTCCTCATAATTTATTGTAAATAGTGTAAGTCTACACTCCAATATGCTAGTCCACCCAACAAGTTTGAATGAACAAAATGACCTAAAGGGCCGATGGCTTGTAGTATAACCTAAAGTTGCCTTTGAAGAACCTCCAATCATGTGAATTTGTGAAATTTCACTTAAAATGAAAGAAGGGCAAGGGATTATCGACATTTAATTTCCAACTTTAATATATTCTCCCCAACGCACATTTCTTTTTTCTTTCTATTGGGCATGAATGGCTCTTATGATCTATTTAATGTATGAATCCATTTGAAAATTGGTTGTCAGAATCTCTCGTATATAGTTTCCATTCTGATGTTCCCTTTGCTACTTCACAAGTCACACTTTCCCCAATAAAATGCATTGTCATTTATAGTGTCAAGAAGCGCCTTAAGAAGGCTTATCAAAGTTGATATAGGGTTTCATGTCATTTCATGTTTCTTTATGAATTGTTCCTTTCTCCCTATTTGTGATCCTTAGCCTTGTGGGATTTTGGTGAATTTCTTTTTACGAAAGTCTTTGGTAGCAATGGAATTACATTTTTAATTAGGATCAAAACAGAGAACAAATAAACTTATTTGGCAAAATCTTATATATATATATATATATATATATATATATATATATATATATATATATATATATATATAAACGGATTTAGTAGGAAGAGAGTTTAGGTAGGAAGAAGCAATCTAGAGCGTTCAAACCACTTTCATTAAAATACCACATGTGTGACAGTTTCAATCTCATCCATTGGATCCGAATTGGACGCTCTAGATTGCTTCTTCCTACTTTCCTACCTAAACTCTTTCCTACTGGATCTGTTCCCTATATATATATATATATATATATATATATATATATATATACACACACACACACACACACACACACCCAAGCTGAGGTGGCAACAATATGCAAGGAAATAAAGCTGAATATTTAAAATCGAATCCTTAACATTTGTAGTAGAACTCCAAAATATGCCAAATGTATAAATTTACTATAATATCAAAATTTTGTATTGAACTTTTATGGGGCTAGTCCCCCTTTTTGGAATAAATTTCACATTTTTTCAAAAAAAAAGTATATATATATAAAAGCTAGAGTTACCATACTTCTTCATTTACACTATTATATATCCAATTACATTGATTAACAGTATTCACCTTGTCTATTGTCTTTGTTTCTTTCCCTTCTTCCTCATGTTATTCGGAATTAAGGCTCCACATGCTCTAATTTTCCAATCTTAACAAGGAAGTTTTTGTCCTTTAGTTTTATGATAAACCATTATCCCAAAAGTAGCCTTGTACTGATTATATTGAATGACAAGGTATTGGTTAATGTATTATAAAAAAAGAGGGCACTAAATACTAATCCCAATTTACATAGTATAAAATATGAGTGACTAGATAATGTGTTGAAAGATAAGTTGTTTTGGTCATACCTCTCACGAAGATAAAACATCTCATCATGAATTGATTTGACAGTATCATGCAATCTCCTCAGCTCGACATCGAGTAACTAAAATAAGATGCAAAGTGTTAGTCAAATAGAGGGGAAAAAAGTGCATAAAAAGATGATTGTGATGTGTTAGTGATGGATGATATACATTGGAAGCAGTAAAAGAAAATGAGAAAGAGAGAGAGAGAGAGGTAGTAATCTCACTTCAATTTGTCCTTTACGAACAACTTTATACCAATCCTTTGCATCAACTCCAGTTCTCCACTCAAACTCCACATTGATCTTAAGAGGAGGATTATGATATGGTGCCCAAAAGCACGCCATGTAATCCCCTGTTTCTGCTGCTGTAAATGCAAATGTTCCCGACTCTACTGCATCCCCATAATGGTAATTATTGCCTCTAGGTGACGTTACCTGAACCCAATTTTCTCATAATCACTCTAACTTTCCCTTCTAATTATCACTAACCTAACTCAAACAATTATGTTTCATGTCAATAGTAATAACTAATTATAGCCATTATGCTATTGTTTATCATCTTCTTTCATGCTTGCTACCTAGAACTAATAGTCAAGTTTATCCTGGATTTCTATATATGTTTCAGGTCAAGTCTACTTAAATTATCTTCGCACGCTATGTTTACCAAAAGAAGCTATAATATGAAAATTGTTTTCCTACTAATATGAAACTAGGCCAAGGAAGACACATAAATAAAATTAGACATAATGGACACTTATTTGATGACAACAATCCTAGTTAGGCTTATCAGTTGAAATGTGTGCAAAATTTTATAGAAAAAATTAATAAAATTGTAGTTGTAAAATCCAAATACATATGTCACAACATGTCTTGAAATTTAGACACAAAAACCATTGAACAAAGAGACTCATGGTTATCATCAACTCCTAGTATTTGCATCAATTTCATAACAACATTTAAGGAACTTTGACTTAGGTTCCATATCATTAACCATATACTTCCTCCGTTTTTTTTTAATTGTCGCCTTGGTAATTGTGTTAAAAACTTTAATTGTTAATATTTTAATTTGTAAAATGATTCATCATATAAAATCGATATTGTTAGATTCGTTATAAAAAATTCTATTAGAAAAGTATAATAACGTATAATAACGTAGATCTTCATCATATAATAGTTTTTTTTATATTGTTGATTAAAAAAAGACCTCAAAAAGACAAATAAAAAAACAGAGGGAGTAAATTTCAATTTCAAAGAGACCTACTTCAAAAACAAAAAGAAAACTATTGATCAACAACTGATACAATGTATTTTATCAGTTCTCACTTTTATAAGTTCTTTTTCAACACGCTGTTCCATTCTCATTACTTGTATTTGAGTTTATTAGGCATTTGGTAGATTAGAATTATAATCCTTGAAATTCCACATTAGAGGAGTTGGTAAACAAAATATAAAAAATGGTAACTATATTTGAGTCTCTGTACCAAAACCATACTATCAATTATGAGTACATTGTACAATTCGAAGCTCCAAAGTGATTTGGTACTTGAGATTATGTATGTCCACCGAAATGTTTCCACTACCAATTAAATGAATAAGATTTCCCACAATAGTTTTTTGCCCCTCACGCATATGATATACTCCATCCGTGCTTTTTTATCTGTCATTTACGGTTTTCAGTGTCAATTTTTAATCAATAATTTATAATATAAATGTTTTGCAAAAAAATATTATATTATACTTTTTTGATAGTATTTTTTATTACGAATCTAATGACATCAATTTCGTATGATGAATCATTGTATAAATTAATATATTAACGGTCAAAGTTTTGACACAATTTTGAAGGACGACTAATAAAACCAAACAGAGGGAGTATATATATTAGGGCAATGTTGAAATGTGGATAGTATTAATTAATTGGAAAAATAAGAAAAGTTAATTTGGTTGAAAAACATAGAAACCAAATGAAATGATTGTATTGGAAGAGTATATATTATAAACTAACGATGAGCAAGTGGAGAGAATGAGGGGTTTACATACACGAGCAGTGACGCGATGAGAGCTAGGAATAGGACGGCCATTTGGGCCATTTGGGTTGAAGATAGAATTAGGGTTGGGGTTTATAATGGAGTATTTGCCAACTGTCATGCTATGCTTCTTGATGTCCTCAGATATGCATTTGGTGCTTCCGGACTGCAGCTCAAACCATAGTGACTCACAATACTCAAAAAATGCTATAAATAATAAGATGATTAGAATTTTTATAAATTTGGGCATGGCAATTTGTGAATTCACAATTAAAAGATTGAAACCAAAGGAAGCTGAATGGTTGTTAGTTAATCACAGGTGGGTGTAACGGAGGAATGATGGATGGAGATACGTTAACAATTTGTTTTTGCTAACTCCGAAGTGCTGGGAGCAATAATGACCAACTCCCTTTTTTTTGGCAATCAAGATAGAATGACCAAGTCTTTCTACACAAAAAAGAAATAAAATAAAATCCAATTTTTTGGGCCCATCAAATTAATCCTTTTTTTTTTTTACTTATTCTCAATCAAAATATTTACAATCACAGAAATGATTGTAAATCATTTCTGTGATTTAGAAAAGCTAAATGGAAAAAGTTTTCCACTTCATTTTTTAGAGGTATCAATCAATCTTATAACTTTCTCTTTCTTCGCATTTCATACAACTTTTAAACCAAAGTCTTTCTCTCTCTGTCTTTCAATTGTTTTTTAAATCTTCTCCTTGCAAACGTCGATGTCAATTGCTCTATCATCATGTAACTACTTTCCATTGTTCCTGTGTCGTCTTTCGTTCATATAATGGTTTACCATATGCCCTATTTGATGTATTTTGGCCCACGCCTGAAATACATCTGTCTAACCTAGGTCTCACTTTTGGGGACCCCAGGTTCATGGAAGGAAATGGAGGTTGACATAGCCATGGGCTTGCCTTTGGAGACTCAAGATTCATAGAGGATGATGGAAACCTATTCATGCCAAGTCCCATAACCAAGGAAGCCCAGTCTGATTATATAGGACTGGATAAAGCCTTCGAGGATAAGCTGAGCATTGAGGCCCAAAGGCCCATCCATATTGTATGCTCCTTTTGGCAAGAGGATGTCCAAACATCCTAGAAAGGCCTAGTCCACGCCAAGAGCATCTAAAGAAGACCCAAGGTACACGTCAATGGCACAAGTTCAAGCCTAAAGTGAATTTCTCATTTCTGACCATTTCAAGATGAATTTCACATTTGGGACCATTTCAGTTTGAATTTCACGGTTTTGGCTTTTTGATGTATTTCTTTACATTTCTAGGGTTTTATTTACATTTCCAGTTGTGTGAGGTGCCAAGTAATATATATAAACTTGGACACCAAGTCTTAGGAGTCTAGATTAATCTAGAACAGTCTAGAATGATCTAGAAAGTGTGTGGTGTGTGTGTGTGACGTGTGATGTGATAGATTAGGCGCCAAGTTTCACAATCCTAGATAAAGTTGGCTTATTTTGTAACTAATCCATCTTGGATTAGAAAAGTCAAGTCCTAAAAGGATTACTCTCTTTTGTAACTAACTTCCCTTAGGATAAGGAGTCCTAATCCAAGGAAGAGATAGCATAGATGGCGTCTAGTAGAAGTAATAGTAGGAGTCCTTGGCTTGTACGCCAATCTGAGAGTCCTAGGAGATTTAGGACTTTGTTAGTATAAATAGCTAGGCTTGTAGCCTTTTAAAGGCACCCCCGTTTTGAATTATGAATACAATCAAGCTTTTAGCTTACCCCTTGAGTGTTTCGTGAGCACCTCGTTGATCTCTTCTATTGTATCTTGGTTTGACAACCAAGTTGTGAGGAAGAGCTTGTTTCTGAAACCTAGAAGGTGTTTCTGTAACTAGGTGGAAGAACAAGTAGCCCTAGGGTTTCATCTTCTGGTGTTTCTATATCAAGTTTGATCCCTTGATCTATCCCGGTTACTTTTATCTAGCTATCTTTGTTAGATAAACCCTAAGGCTATCAACTCTCTCAAATCCCTCTATCTCAAACGCCCCTCCCCCTCTCCCAATCCTGCCATCCCTCCCTCCTCTCCACAATTCAACATCCATCCTTCTTTTTTTCTCTCTCAAATCTCTCTCAAACAAACCTTCCCTCCACAAAAGGCCTCATGCCACCCTCCCTAAATTGCCTCCCTATTTCATCCATCTCTCTCTCTCAAACTCCAGAAAGATTCCATCTTTCCAAACCCTAATCCATATTCCCTCACCTTGCATCCAAACTCCACAAAATTCCCTCCCAATTCACGTGAACCATACCACCTTTTGCCCTAATTCTCGTGAAGCACCCTATACTTAGATTGGTAGCACGTCACCCCTTGATGTGTAATTAATCAAACCCTAGTTTTGATCCCATTATACATCACTATTATTGTAAATATTGACTTGTCATATCCCATTGTTGCCTAGGTAATTCTAACCAATTCTAAGTAATTTAAACAGGAAATAAGTCTAAAAATTAATCACTGGATAAAAACATATAGGGATTGCTTTCCTAATGTTGAATTTGATTATTAAAAATTTAAAAACTTGTTTATACAATTGTTTCATCCGAATCAAGAAACGATAATAAAATGAATTCTAATGCTCTTTCAATACTTAACAAAATTAATGTAATTAACCTAACAAACCACTTTCATATGCCTTCAAGTTATTCAAATTGAAACATCTCAAATTATTAAAGTGATTCCCTAGTTTACTATTGTTTACTCAAATTTCATAAACTAAACAGAAAAGTCGGTAATTAGACATAATCCAATTCACATTTCAATGCTTCTTAGGATAATCTCAAATTACAAGTATTCAAGACCTTAAAAATACTTATAAGTGTTTAGGCCTAAATTACGCCCCCGAGCCTGGTCTTTTCGCTTGATTTCGAGTAGTTTTCCATATTTTTACTTGGTTTTTAGTTCTTTTGTAGGTTTCTCGCATTCGAGGAGTAAAACAACGTAAAGGAGCTTGTTGAGGAGATCCAAGGAGGGAGTCCACTTCAACCAAGGCCCATGGTACACAAGTTAAGTGAGGTTCCATCTTAAAACCAATTGGGGTTAAAAGGAGTAGCCCACTTGACATATATACCATGTCCTTTTTGTTTACTTTTCCGATGTGGGACATTTTTTACTCATGGGTGAATTCCAACAATCTCCCCCTTCACACATGAGTCTCTTCCCCATGATCGGAAGCCTCTTTTACCCAAGGTTTGAAGAAACCATCAGGAGCCCATCATAGCCGCACCTTACTCTATAGAGCCGCACTTTGCTCCACCTGAGTCTCATGCCACCACTCTATCTCAAGAGTCCCAGCCGAGTCTTATGCCACCACTCTGAGCATTCAGGAGACCCAGCCGCGCACGCGCTATGGTCCCTGCTCCTGTCCATGGTGCTCTTCCCGCACCTTGCACGCGCCCAGCCGAACAAACTATCGGCTCTGATACCACTTGTTGGGGAAATCCAAGGAGGGAGCCCACTTCAACCAAGGCCCATGGTACACAAGTTAAGTGAGGTTCCATCTTAAAACCAATTGGTGTTAAGAGGAGTAGCCCACTTGACATATATACCATGTCCTTTATCTTTTTACTTTTCTGATGTGAGACATTTTTTACTCAAGGGTGAATCCCAATAGAGCTTTTTAAGGGCATTTCAGGGAATTCTATAGGATTTCCCGAGCCAAGCCGAGCCGAGAAGCGAAGCAAAGATGACCCTGGAACCCTTCCCCTCACTATTGAAGCGAAACAAGGTCGTAGCACCCGCTACAACCATGGAAGGAAAAAAGGGAAGGATACCGAAGGGCGTGTTAGGCGCTACGCCTGCTGTGGCACCCGCGACAAAGCAGCACGGGAAGTCAGTTTTCTAGAACGGTCACACACGCAACTTGTCTTGTGACACCCGCGACCTGTCTTGTGACACTTGCGACCCCGTGTAATAGCCTTGGGAGATTTCTCATGGTCGCGCCCGCGACGGTTATGGGTTACGCTTTTCTTCTACGGCCAAAACGATTGCGTTTTATGTAACTCTCTTGCTTTGTATATATACCTTGATTGATGATTTTATCCAGGAGGCCAGATAGAGGGGAGATTATCATTGTTCTAGAGGGTTCTAGTGAGAGATTAGTTGTACTTAGCGGCTTGTTTGGTGAGAGATTTCATTTAGATTGTGGATTGTTTGGGTTTGTAATAAAGATTTGAAGATTCAACAATTGAGAGATTGTCTTGAATCATCATTTCCATTGTCTTCCTTTACTTATTTCATCACTCGATAAGTGATCTCTTCCCTTAAACTATACTATCTTTTGTTAATTGCTCTAATTGCTTGGATTGTCATCTTAGTTGCCTTGCTTGCTTTTGCAATTGTTTTGTTTGTGATTGTTTCCTTATGCCTTTAGAACTCATGATTATGGTTGGGTTTGATGATGTTATCTTAGTTTTAATAATGATTAGTGGCTAGATAGCCCATGGGTTAGGGGGTGATTAGGGGTGTTTATAGGTGATTAGGTGGTAGGTTAGGAAATTAGGGAGTAATTAGGTAGAAAATCAATTACACACCCTAGTCCTTCCTTCAAGTGAAATTCCACTACTAAAAAACCCTTTTTTGGCAACAATTTTTGGCAATGACCTCAAAATAGTCGTTGCCATAAATGTTTATGGCAACGAAATCTAACTACTGTTGCCATAATTAGCTGTTGCCATACCTATTATTTTGGTCTTGGGTTGGACATAAATTTGGGCTAGAGTTGTAACTTTAATTTCGCAACGAAAGGGGTCGTTACAAAAGGTAACCTATGTCATTGGCAATGATAGACCTCGTTGCGAATATGATAATGATTATACGCAACAACCTAAGTTGTTGCAGTAATTGATGTCAATTGAAGGCAACGACATATTGTTGCCAAAGTTATCAATTTATAGCAACGACATGTTGTTGATAAAGTTACAAAAAATAATAAACTGATTTACGCAACGACATTTTTTGTTGTGAAAGTTACGTATTGGCATTTTATAGAAAAATTGAATAGGTATATCTTTTTTACAAGTATACTAAAAACCATTTTGGTAAATTATCTATTTATAAACTTTATTGTGGGATATGAATAGTTGAAAAAAATTTCAAATAGTATTAAATTAAAAAAACTATAATGAATATGAAAGAAACATATATATATTTATTATATGAGTAATAAAATATACTTATTATTTAATTTATAAAAATATTTAAACTAAACATAATATAGTTATTATCTATGCTTACTAATACTAATATTATATATGAAAAATAATATATCCTATTTTAAAAACAAAATAGTCAAGCTACTTGAAATATGGAAAAAAAACTTTCAAAAAAATAAATAATGAAAAACCCCTTTCCTCTTCTTCGGCCAATTGAGAAAATAGGTTAATACTCACATCAAGTTACCCACGCTGCCACACACCTCCAAATCCCACTTCTCTCGCCAAGCAATCCTGTCATTATTCTTCTGCTTCTTCGGCCACCCAACACAGTCTTTTCCATACACACCTCCGTCGAAAATTCGATATAGGAGGAGCTTAAGGGGTATCAACGCCGTACCGTTAATACCGGTCCCGTGTAGGTCAACTAACTTTATGGTGGTTTGATGTCGTTTAGCCGACTCGCCCCACTTAATCCGGTTATTTAGCTTTGCTTTCTTTTTCTTTCTTTTTGCTTTTGCTTTTGACTTGGCTTTTGCTTTTGCTAAACAGGCAAAAAAAAAACAAGCTCGAACACAAACCTCTAGAATCTCCCAGTTTCAACCAGAACGTTAAAGGAATCGGGGGTCTCACTAGACACTCAATGAAGGAAATCTAAAGAGATAAGTCATAACAATTACCCGAGACAAGGTCGAAAACACTCAGACCAGTTTGTTTTAAAGAAGATTAAGAACGTCTTCTCAATTTTGACAACAAATCCAAGCAATAAAGCAAAAACAAAGCGAAAATAAAAACCGAAAGAAAACTTTTAAGGTTTTCGCTCCCTTTTTTCTCCTTTTTCACACAAAAAGTTTTCGAATTTTAGGCAAAAACTAAGAAAACAAAAACAAAAATGCAAGGTGATCTACCCTTGAAACAGAATATCTCCCCCCCTCCCCTACACTTAAAACGCCACAATGTCCTCATTGTGGGAAGGTGTCACATGAAAAAGGGTAAGAACCTACAAAAATCAAACAAACAAAAACAACTAGCAAGCAAATGGTGGCGACCCGAGCCCACACGGCTCCAACCACAATATTATCCCAACACAAACACCCAAAAGAAAAATCAAGCATGCAACAAGGATCAATATATGTACACATTCAAAGAGTTCAGAAAGAGGTTACCTCGTGGTCTTCAATTAAAGAATAGAATCAATCCGTGATCCAGGAAAACTTGGGTTAGGAATAAACAAGAAAACATAATAAGTGTGGGTGTTTGCATGAACAAAAGAAAAAGAACAAAAATAAAAAAAATAAAAAAAACAAGACACTAGCTAAAGAACTTAACGAAAAACAAACTATTTACAAAATTTACATTGACACTAGCTAGCCTCAACCCCGAATCTCACTAGTTTGAGGCGGGAATTGAGGGTGAAACATCTCTTATGATTGGCCTAACCAATGATGAAGTAACGGAAGTGAAACAACTCAAACCACGGGGACAACAAACTCAACGAAACTAAACCGACACACTTCGCAAATTTCCCACAAAGCACCCCCAACACTTATCTAACACTAACAGTGTAAATAAAATCGATAAAGAGAGTAAAGTGGGAGTGGGGACACTTACAAATCATTGCTCGGATCCTCCCGGGGGAGGATATGGATGATAAGGAAAATAAGTGGGATAGTGGTGGTTTCTGTACTCTGGTGGTGCCGGGGGATTGTTTGCAATGGAGTAGTGATAATACCCCAGTCACGCCAATACTGGTTTTGTTGTTGAAAATACTCCTGGTGCCTTTGAAGTGTAGACTGCTGGGCACGTAACAGATCTTGTTGGGTCTCCAACAAGTTGTTTTGACGTTGGAGTATCGTTCGTTGTTCTCGAAGATCAACTCTCATTTGCTCGAATTGAGAGTTGAGATGCTCAAATGAAGCTTCCCATGGATGACTTCCACTTCCGCTAGCTTTGCCATGGCCGACACTCTCCTCTTCTTCCTCCTCATTTTCTTATTTTTCTCCTTCTTCTTCATTGTCCTCCTCTTCCTTCTCACCACAGGACACATCCGGACCACCCAACTTGCGGTCACTAGGAACCTGACCATAAGACCAGTTATGCTCCTTAGTGATATCCAACCATTGCCCGGCATAGTGCGGATTCAAGAGAATCTTCGTTTTGTTGTCGTGTCCTTGGCAATAAATCATGGTAGTTGGGTGCTTGGCGAGGATATTCATTTTCTGCAACCGGACCTTGTCGATAGGATCCGGAAGATAGCGCGGTGTGCACTTCTTCAAATATTTCCCAAAACCTTCTTGAACTAGGAAGTGGCAAATGATGTGCCCCATTCCAATAGTAGTAGGTCGCGGTTCCATGCTAATCTCCCGTAAACAATGTAGAATGCAAGATTTGGTGTTTACCTTTCTACCCCTCACTGCATTGTAGATCACAAAGTGATCGTCCTTCCAAATGGGGCGTCCATCATCTCTCCTAAATACTGAACTAGTCACGATTCTATGGAAGATTCGGATGACCGGATTTCAAAAATCACGCGCCTTAGAGTTGCGGGAGCAACGATAGTGTGGTTCTCCATTTCTCGTGCTGAGATTCATCCTCCTCCTACAAGGTAGGTCTTGCATTGCCTTTTGCTCATCAAAATTTGCACATCGCTCATAAAATCTCCCATCCTCGGGCAACCCCAACCTTTGGCAAAAACGCTTCAAGGTGCATTTCTTATCTTTGTTGACGACTCGGTATTCAAAATGTGCATCTTTCTTGCCATCATCGTGAACCTTCAAGGAGCTTAAAAACTCGAGGATGGGTTGGTCGACAATCGATTCATCAATCATGATGAACACCTCCCAACCAAGAACGCCAATGAGATAATCGAAGCTTGGCTAGCAATGGATGGCTTCGACTGTCGCCGCATCATAAATATCCGGTGCACATATTTTCCGTGCTTGGAGCGCTTCATACCGTTGTCTATGCTCTTCATCTCGGAAAGTCACATCCGCATCTGGTTCACCCCGAATTAGTGTGGCCGGTTGCGCTTTGTAACGTTCCTTTGCAGATAAGGATGGTCCCGGTTGCGATGAAGAAGCTTCCTCGACTCGTGAACGCTTGCTCCTTCCACTCATTATGAATAAAAGCAAGACTTGGCAAGATTTTCGACAATAATAGTGCCTAAATCATAAAGATAAACCAAAAATTCGACACAAGCAACAAACACATAAGTTTGAAAAGCTTAAGCACAAAATTCACAAGAGATTACCTCAAATCGGAGCACTTGAACATGTATTCACCAAGGAGGAACGATTTTGCTTGTCAAAATGAACCATACACACAGCATACTAAAATAGAATGCAAGAATAGTGCGCAGGCAGCCTACTCATAGTGTAAGTGTGTGTGAAAATAGACAAACGCTTAGTGCAACTAGTATACTTGTGCTTTGACAAATGAATTGCAACAGTTAATCACAATAAACACTAATGAATTAACACAACATATACACACAGAATACCAAAACAACACACTACTATAGTTCACTATGTAGGTGTGTGTGTGAATCGACAAGGACTATTAATGCAACAAGTGTGTGTGTGTGTGCTTTCAACAGATGGAATGCAAGGACTAATCACACAAATCACTGAGCAAGAACAAATAATTCAAACTCGCCCCTGAGCAAACAAACTCATAGTACCAAAACAACATACGAACACAAAATCTAATGCAAGGATACTGTGGTCCTGGACAGAAACCTTTAGTGCAACAAGCGTGTATGTGTTTTGACAGATGAAGAAACAAAACTAAACACTCAAAACACTAGTGCAAGAACATGGCATTCAACTCAGCACATAACAAGGGTATGAAATCAACACACTGAAATAGGTCACTGTGTGTGTGTTTCAACAGGTGAAAAACAGAAACTAATCACACAAACACTAAGCAAGAACAGTCCAAATGAATTCAGCACAAAATGAGGCAGAATTTATGTGTAGAAAATTGACAAAACCAATCCTTAACTCAACATGAATTAACAACGAACCAATGTAGATGAGAGGTAAAGGATTTCGCACAATCGAAACGAGAAGAGCCTTACTTAGCTATGTAGAATGTGTACTCAAACAATGTTGCATGCTTGGACTAGATCTAGACAGAAATTCGAGACCTTGGCAGCAAATTCGTGCAGCAGGAAGAAGAAATTAGGGCATGATTTCGAAAATGGAGAGAAAGAGTGAGTCGAATTGAGAGTTTAGAAGGATGGAAGAGTGTGGGTGAGGGTTCTTTGCAGTCGATTAGGGCTGTAGAGAGGGAGAGTCGAGTGTGAGTGAGAAAAAATGAGAATGAAGTCGGGTTTTAGGGCCAAAATAAGTCGTTAACAGTGTCAGGTCGCGGGCGCGACCGACACTGTCGCGGGCGCAACATCTGGAGTGTTGGGCGTGCTGTTCGCGGGCGCTACTGAGCGGCTTCGCAGGCGATGTCTTCCCTCACCGCAGCTGTTGTGTGCTCCTGAACACTCGAACGCTGCTGCTGCTGCTGCTGCTGCACGAGTAGCATGGGCTATGTTGATGGTAGCGCCTGCTACCTCTGCTCTGTTGCACGCGTAGCAGGTGCTACGCTGAGGGTAGCGGCTGCTACCCCTGCTGACAATGCCAACAACAAAAAAAAAATTCCAAACTTCCAAAATAAAATCCAACTCCTGAAAATTATCACACTTCAACACTCAATTTTTCATTCTTCCTTACATTCAATCCAAATTTTTTTTTTCTAACTTTCAAGCTCTCTCAACATTCATATATTTTTTAAAACTTCACTCACTCACACTACTTCTTTCACTCAAACTTCGATTTTCTTATTTTTTTTTCAACTCCAACTTTTTCTATTTTTCACATCATTTTTTTCTCTTTTTTTTTCAAACTTTCTCTTTTAAACCTAGAACTAATACCTCAAAAATACAAAAGAAAGAAATAAAGAAAAACAAAAAGACAAGGAAAAATAGAAAAACCTTAAGAAAACTAAAAAGAAAAATTAAAGAGAAGAAAAAGAAAAAAAATTAGAAAAATGCAAAAACATAAAACTTGAAATGAGAAACTCAAAGATTATGGGGTGCCTCCCATAGAGCGCTAGTTTTAGGTCCCTAGCTCGATCTAAATACCCGTTTGATTCTAGAGAGACGTGGTGCACATGAGAGGTACATAATTAGTTTCTTCCACCATGATCGCTTCTTCTTCCTTCCTTTCCAACTCCTACCATATTTGGACAACCTCAAGTCGAGACGTCCTTCTGGTCGTTTGGTTAACCATGAGCAAGGAAGAGGTGATGATATCTTTGATTTCTTCCAATGTTGCTTCCTCCTCCTTTTCCAACACCTCCTCATCACCTTCGCAAATAGAACAAGGGTTTCCTCCGGTGGTTTGATTTGGTGATGGGGAAAAAGAAGTAACTTAGGCCCTTCTTCAAGTGGATCTCCAAGTTTCAAGCACTTGGGAACAATCTTCTCAATATCTATGTCCTCAATATATACTTCATCCAATGAGATTTCCCTCCTCAATGGAACAATCTTGAGGGAATCATCACGAGATGCATCATCAATTACCTCGCGTCCGGAACATCAGGCCTTGGGATGATTGTTGTCTTTCCCATTATCGGAATTCACTTCAAGAATATAAACTTCCTCTTGACGCTCATGAACAACTGTTTCTATCATACTGACTTCAACACAAGGCGGGATGAAGAAGGGTGTCTCAATAGGAACATCAAACTTTGGTTCAATATGTCCTTCATCAATCAAGTGTTGAATCAACCAATTTGGGAGAGGAATTTGCATTTGGTGGGGATCAAATTGATCTTCAAGGCATTCATTAACATTTTCATTCAAAACTACATCTTGTATTTCCTCCACCTTCTCTTCTATGCAATTAGCTACCTCATCAATAAAATCCTCCTTCTCATTATCAACTTCTTGCTCAACCTCCATACCCTCTCCTTCGATTTTACCCTCAACATCTCCCTCATTTTCTCCAAAAAGTCTCTCCTCCACCATCTCAGACTCCTCAACTTCTCCTCCACCACACATAGTAATAGCATTCACCTCCACTTCTGGGGTAAGAGTAGGTTGGATGGATGCAAGTTGAAATTGGTCAACTTGAGCCAATTCGAGCTCGAGACTTTGGATATAAGCTTGATCCTCCTCTCGGTCTTCCATAATTTGCTCCAACATCAACCCAAATGAGGGTTCTAGGGGTGGTTGAGAAATTTGGGGTTGTGGAATGTCTTGTTGGGTTAGATGGAAGGTTTCTTCTTGAATAAATGAGTGATGGTCAATGGGTTGAAAATCAGGAGCATATTGAACGAGCTCATGAAGGAATTGTTCAGCCTCCCCCACAGTCTTCTTAAAAAATGTCCCTCCGGATGCTATATCGATCGATTCTTTGAGAGAATCAAAGAGTCCACAATAGAAGTGCTGAAGAAGCATCCAGTTGGGTAGATTGTGGTGCGGACACTGACGTTGGAGACTTTTGAATCTCCCCCATGCTTCGAAAAGAGACTCTCCGGATTTTTGCTTGAAACTCATAATATCTTCCTGGAGTCTACAAGTTTTGTCGGTCGGGAAAAATCTTTGAAGGAAATCTTTCTTTAGGGCCTCCCATGAAGAATAAAATCCAGGTGGACAAATATCAAGCCACATTTCAACTTTTCCCCTTAGAGTAAGAGGAAAGAACTTCAACTTCAAATATTCGGAAGATATTCCTGGCATGTATATGAAACTGATACGCTTTTCGAATCTCTCCATATGAGCAATAGGACTCTCGGAAATATCTCCATAAAACGGGTTGCTTTCAAAAACTTCAAGAAAACACGGCTTGAACTCAAATACCGCGTCGGTTGGTAATGGTGGTAAAATGATAGGGTTGCCTCCCTTACTCGATGATGGAATGACATTATGATAGAAGAGTAGGGGGTGAATCAGCTGGAACTTCACCCATTGGACTTGAAACCTCCTACGATGCTCGATAGAACATTAGGGCGTACCTACATGCACCAACAAGAACCAATAGAAGCATCAAATTCATCGGGATTAGCACAAACTAATTTCCAGCGTGAAAGCAATCTCAAATAACAAAAAACCAAGAAACTAAAACTAGGGGGGTTGGCTCCCCCGCAACGGCGCCATTTTGTGTAACGTGGTTTTTGTACCCTAGTTTTTATATCGTTCTTCTCGAGGAGCTAGAGGCCTTGGTCATAGAATCTCGGTCTATGGTCGGGATGAGATTGCTAAGGTAAGGATATCGGTTGAAAGGGGTCACAATGTAAGAAACAAAGCTAAGGTCGGTCAAAGAATGGAAAATGGGCTTTGGAGGTTTTTCGAGATGCAAACGGGAACAAAGAGATAGGTTTCGCTACAAGAAAGCAACAAGGAAGGAAATCAAGTGGCAATTCCGTTAGAAAATACCCACCGGGCTTCCTCTTTCGAGGATAGTCCGGATTAACTTCCCCAAAGTCCACCACGGACCCGGAGGGTTGAAGAAACGAAATTCCCTAGTTAGCCTCTATTCACTTTCGTGAGTAGAGTACTAACTATCCCAATTCCAATCTTCCAACTCAAGTGTTGGATGTGTTCGGGGACTTTCGGACCCAAATACATCCCACTTGAGGGAAGGATTGGAGTGGGAAAAATGATTTCCCAACTAATTACTCACTAAAATTGCTAACCCATGCCTAGTTACCCATTCACACACTTAATTACCCCCTAACCCATAGGGTTTCTAGCCACTAATCATGATACTAACTAAGCTATCAACATCCAAACCAACCCTAAGCATGATTTCTAACATCAACAATCAAGAACAAACAAAACAATTGAAAAAGTAAGCAAGAACAATTAAATAAGCAAGAAAGTAATTAGCAAAGTAATTATTGAAAGAGTTAAGGGAAGAGAATACTTATCAAAATGCTGTAGATGAACAAGGAAAAGCAATAAAAAGATGATCCAACAATCTCTCAATTGTTTGAATCCCCAAATCTGCAATAATAACTCAAAATCACCAAAACCCTAGATTAATCTCGAACAAATCTCTCTCTAAAATCCACTAATACAAAGCTGAAAATTAGGTTCTAACCCTAGGAGCTAACTCCCTAAGAAATCATCAAAGAGGAGTATATATACAAGAGAAAACAGTTGGTGAAAACACAGTGCACAAGCCTATCAATACGCGCAGAAAAGGGGGAGACCGCAGGTGCGGTCTAGGAGATCGCGGGTGCGGTCTCTTGCTGTTCAGGAGTTGTAGCGGGCGCTACCAGGAGGGTAGCGGGTGCTACCCATCGAAAACCCAAGGCGATTTTGAGCTTCGATCGATCAGAGGTGCCTGTCGTGACCGAGTCTTGTCGTCCGACCGACCTGTGCATCGGCTAAGGGTAGCGGGTGCCACGCCCAAGGGTGGCGGGCGCTACCATGCGAAATCCAGAGGCGATTTTGGCTTTGAGAGACAGCAGCCAGGGGTAGCGGGTGCCACGCCTAGGGTGGCGGAGGCTATCCTGCTTGTCTTCTTCCCTTTGTTCCTTCCTTCTTTCCAAGGCATGTAACACCCACTACAAGGGTCGTAGGTCGTAGCGAGTGTTACCTCACTGATTTCCACCAAATGAAGGGAAGGTGGTCTCGGATCAACTCCGCCTCGGCTCTCGGTCTGGCTCGGCTCGGGAAATCACCAAAAATGCTCTAAAATAACCCTTTTTGCTACGTCTTGAGTGAAAACACCAAAACCTACAAAATAACCAAAAACATACTAAAAAGCACGAAAATTAACATGTAGCCAAAAGCCTAAGAATTAAGGCATTATTTAGACACAAAATTGGGTCTAAACACTCTCGCTCTCCAAGTGAGTATCGACACTTTTTTTTTTTGATATTATTTTTCTTTGATTTTGCATGGATTATCTGAGTGATCCATGTGGAATCATGTGTCGATTTTTCTTTTCTTTTAGCTTTGGCGTAGTACATTTTTTTTGTGCAACCAAAATGGTCACTTTCTTTCTTCCACCTGTAGATGTGGCTTACGGAGCACTTAGACATGGTTTTTTCCCCCATCACCTCTTCGGAACTAGCAAACTTTTGCCAACGCAAAAGGAAGTTCGACACCCGCCGCAATTTTGATGAATGGGTCATTTTTCTCAAAAACCACAAGGAAATCCGTTGGTGGGTTCAATCGTGGAAAGTGCCATGCTTCTCGAGCCACTCTCGTAAGAATGCCCACCTCACTTTGCTTGGCCTTACAGAGCTGACATATTATTTCCCCGATCGAGTCATGCGGCAAATGGGGCATTCTCAAGACATTCCCCTTCCTCCATGCGAGATTCCCGACCTTACCCATCTCCAAGGGTCGGTGATTGAATCATGGGTCAAATACTGGAAGAAACGGGCTGGAAAGGAAGCACCTGCTCCTAACCGTATCTCCACTACTTCGACGGATGCCTATCGTAGCTGGCTTGCTACTACCGTTGGTATTGGCCGTTGGCGTGAAAGAATGTCGCTTTCACCTCTTCGAGACACCCCTAAACTGAAGAGCATCATCGTGACTAACGATCCTGGGTCGGAATCTAAGGAAGAAACGCACTCAAGCAAGGAAAAACAAGTAAATCCGACCGAATAAGCACTTATGGGCTTATATTGGCTCTAACTCAACTAGGACTAGACTTAATACTAAAATAAGTATGGTGGAGAGAAAGAAATGTAATGAAAGAAATGCGTATGCTATATATTTTTTTATTTGATGCTTTTTCTTTAGAAAATTGATAAAACAAAATGTATTAGAAAGATGTACTCCTTTTATTGATATAAGAAGTAAAGTATTACATTTATGTTTTTTAAGAATCAACACAAGCCATGCTCTTCTTCTTTCCGTCCTTCAAGGCACGACTTTGGCTGCAACACCTTTATTCTCTCCTTTTACCTAACTTGTCCCGAAGGATTTTCAAGTTAGTCTCTCATTTTCTTTTTTTTTTTCTTCTTTTTCTTTGCTTTTTTTTTATACTCTCCTTTTGCCTGACCTGCCTCAAAGAGGTTATCAAGTCAGCCACTCTATAGTTTTTCACTCTTTTTTTTCCTTTCTTTCTTTCTTTTTTTCTTTTCTTTTTTTTCTTTTTATCTCATAAGCAAGTGGCCTATTGGCAGTTCGGTTGCTTGCTTTTATAAGATAATGCATGTTTAAGTAGCTAAGGATACCAACCCTTAGAGGCTTAAACATAATATCTTTTCAGCTGATCCAGGTTCACAGGCTGAGTGAGTTCCTCTCCTTCAGGTGTGTGGCCATGGGCGCCCACAGGTGATAGAAATGACGATGTAGGGACCCTTCCAATTTGGGGCAAACTTTCCTCGAGGATCCTGACGGGCTGCCTTCATTTCTTGCAATACTAGATCCCCTTCCGCTAAATCCCGGTCTTTGACTTTCTTATTGAATGCTCGGGAAATCCGACTCTGATAAATCTGGATGTTATATAAAGCACGGAGTCGTCTTTCATCCAACAAAACCAACTCCTCATACCTAGCTCGGGCCCATTCGGCTTTAGGGATTTGACTTTCAGCAATGATCCTTAAAGAAGGAACGACAAGTTCTACTAGCAAGACTGCTTCCATCCCGTACACCAAAGAGTATGGCGTAGCTCTAGTTGCAATCCGAATTGATGTTCGATATCCCCATAGTGCAAAAGGAAGATTTTCGGGCCAATCTTTGTAAGTGACCGCCATCTTTTTGATAATTTTCACCAGAGTTTTGTTTACAGCCACCATCGCTCCATTGGTTTGTGACAGATAGGGAGAAGCATGGTGATGCCGGACTTTGTACTTGGCCAAAAGAGCTGCAAACTCGCCCATGAAATGGCTCCCGTTGTCACTGATCACCTCATGTGGCACCCCGTATCTACAAATGATGTTCCTCAGCATGAACTTGGCAACATGCTCCAAATTAATTTTTGAGTATGAAGCAACTTCTACCCACTTGGTAAAGTACTCCACCGCTACCAACACATATTCATGTCCTCCCGTACCTTGGGGCGAAATCTTCCCTATGATGTCGATTCCCCATACTGAAAATGGCCAAGTTGAGGCCAAAGTGGTCAAATAAGAGGACGGTTAATGCTTGAGATCAACATACTCTTGACATTTCTGACATTTCCTCACAAATTGGAGACAATCGGACTCCATAGTCGACCAGACATACCCTGCTCTCTGGATCTTCTTAACCAGCATTCTGCCGTTCATATGCGGTCCACACTCCCCTCCGTGATTGGATTTCATTAATTCCTCTTCTTCCTCCTTATCAACACATAGGAGGTTCATCCCCGTAGTGGTCTTCTTGTAAAGACGGTCCTGAATAATGCAATACTGAGAGGCAATTAACCGGATAGCCCTCCTGGCTCGACGCTTGGCATTAGGTGGATATGCACCATCTTTCAGAAATGCATAAATATCAAAGAACCATGCATCAGTACTGACCCAACCGATCAGTAGTTGTTGATGAGCAGGACGAGTCCTCCAACCACTGTCACTGCTAAGGCTTGATCCTTTTCGGGCATAGCTACCATGGATGAAAGTTTGGCCAGCGCATCAGCTAGCTCATTGTAACCCCTTGGTAGATATTTGAACTCAATATGGTTGAACTTCTCAACTAGCTTGGACAAATGTTGTTGATACAGCGCCAAAGATTCGCTCTTCACCTTCCATATACTAGCAGCTTGATTGACGATCAGGCTAGACACCCCAAACACTCGTAGCCTTTCAATTCCCTTCTCCAGGGCCACACACAAACCCAAAATACAAGCTTCATACTCAGAAGCATTATTAGTAGCCTCAAAGTCAAGCTTGACTGCCAAAGGAAAGTGTATGTACGTCTTTGGGGGAAACTAACAGAGCTCCGGCCCCGCATCCCATCTGATTAGCAGCACCATCAAAGTATAGCTTCCAGGTTTCCTCTTCAACTTGAAATATTTGTTCATCACTAAATTCCAAGCCCCTAGTGTCAGGACTTCCTGTAGGAAACTCAGCCAGAAAATCGGAAATTACACGCCCCTTTATAGACTTCTGTGATCGGAAGTGTAGATCAAACTCGGACAGCATAACCACCCATCAAGCAATCCTATTGTTGATGGTAGGTTGTTCCATGATGTATTTGACCGGATTACATGTGGCGATCACATACGCAGTGTGTGAGAGCATATAGTGGCGAAGCTTCTTTGTAGACCACACTAATGCCAAAGCTATCTTCTCGATCTCCGAGTAGCGGGACTCACACCCCAGAAACTTCTTGCTGATGTAATAAATAGCTCGCTCGAGACCATCGCTTTCCTGCGCTAGCATAGAACCCATAGCGCTTGAACTGATGGTGAGATAAAGCAACAATGGTTTCCCGGAGATAGACGGGACTAGTACTGGTGGATTGGTTAAGTCGGCTTTAACCTTTTCAAATGCTGCCTGACACTGGTCGTCCCATTCGATCATTGCTCCCTTCTTCAGCTACTTGAATAATGGTTCACAAGTCATTGTGAGTTTGGAGATGAATCTGCTCAAATACTGCACTCGCCCTAGGAAACCACGAATCTCCTTTTCTGTCCTAGGCGGAGGCATGTCTTGTATTGCTTTGATTTTGGACGGGTCAATCTCTATCTCATGTTGACTGACAATATAACCCAATAATTTTCCCGAGCGACTCCAAATGCACATTTCTGCGGATTCAATCTCATGTTGTACTTACGGAGCCTAAGGAAGAAGTTCCGTAAGTTTGGAATATGATCCTCACGCCTCCTTGACTTGACAATCATATCGTCCACATATACTTCAACCTCTACGTGGATCATGTCATGCAGCAGGGTAGTGGCGGTGCGTTGGTAAGTATTACCAGCGTTTTTCAATCCGAAAGGTATGACAATGTATCAGAAAATTCCCCACGGAGTGATGAAGGATGTTTTCTCCATATCTTCTTCAGCCATTTTGATCTAATTATAACCAGCGTACCCATCCATGAACGATAGTCACAAGTGTAATCGACTAAAACGTCAATATGTGGCAAAGGAAAGCAATCCTTTGGACTAGCTTTATTCCAGTCCTGGAAATCAACGCACATCCGAACCTTTTTGTCCTTCTTCGGCACAGGCACGATGTTAGTTACCCACTCCGGGAGTTCTACTGCTCTGATGAACATAGCCTCTAACTGCTTCTTGATTTCACCGTGAATTTTATCCGACCACTCGTTCTTAATTCTACGAGGTCGTTGCTGTACCGGTTTAGCATCCGGGTATAGTGGAATTGAATGCTCAGCGATCTCTCTGTCCATTCGAGGCATGTCTTCGTAAGACCAAGCGAAGACGTCTGCGAACTCCCTTAGAAGCGAGGTGAACTCCTGTTGCTCCTCCAGGGTTAATGATTTACCAATTTTTAGTTCCCGGGGAGTTTCAGGCGTTCACACATTGATGGCAATGGTTTCTTCGACAGGTGCCATGTGATTCTCGTGGTCATTCATGGCTTGTGTGAATTCATTAAAGTCTTTTAAAGGTTCAACATCAAATTCATAATTATTAGCACATCAATTAGGGAGAAGGGAAGAAGAACAGAGATACTCAGAAACGTTCACTTCTTTAAATGAAGAAACGGATACAAACTTATCAGACTTGAGGCTAATCCCAGCTGACTCAAACTCGATTACAGACTCACTAGTGCTCGACTCAGACTGGACCTTACAAGGTTCTCTTAACACTAGGGTACATTTATTGTTAACAGCATCAGCCCAGTTCACTTTGTGGCAACCTCCATCAGCAGAGATCATGGCGCTTGGGTCAAATGCAGAGTTGGACAACACAGCAACCATCAGGTCCACCTCCTTCTCTTCAGGGCTTGTGGATCGGAATCATTCTTAAGGCGGAGAAATTCCTCCAATAGGTTGTCCATAGCCTCTCGTTGCTGTTCTATCTGCTGGTCCTGAAACTCGAGGTGTTCCTACAGAAATGCCATCCCGACCTAGTTAAGAATGCAATACTAGGTGGAATTTCCTCTTCCTTATCGGAAAAAAAATTATCATTAGGATCCTCTTCGTACACGTCCTCTTCGTCAGTAACCCAAATACCGTTGACAGTAAAGGCTTTCAAATCTTCAGGAAGGAGTGTAGGTGCTCCTTCATCGGTGATACATTTGAATGGATCAAAAGTACCCTCTCCTATAAAGATAGCTTAATTTGGGTGAGGATTGCTTTTGTTATTGGGTTTACTTGCGGCTTTGGGCATTGGCAGTGCCCTAGAATGAATCATCTTCTCAATCTGATTCTTGAGCGTCCAACATCGCTCAGTGTCATGAGCCCTGGTCCGATGGTACTTGCAATAAGCACTGTTTTTCCATCTTGGTCCCTTAGTCTCAAGTTTAGGTCTAGGTACTGGCAACTGAATCTTGTTTGATTTTAGCAGTCGGTCCAAAGCTTTGGCATGAGTCATATCAAGTGGGGTATACGAATCGTATTGGAAGTAGGTCGCCTTCGGAGGCGGACCACGATTCACAATCCGTACAAAGCTTGTCTCAGCGACCTTAGGAGCATTGGTGGCTCTTCTTCCCACATTGTTGCCTTTCCAATTCTGCGACATAGTGGTCTTTTCCTTGCGTGCCTCTAGCTTAGGATATAACTTCTTCAGGTACTCAAAGCTCTCAACTACATGAAAGTCTAATTGTTACGCTAGACTTGGTTTCAAACCACGGATAAACGTGTCCAACTGCATTTCTGTAGGAATAATACTGGTCACTTGAGATAGCTTAGCATGCCACCTCTCATAGTAAGCTGTGAATGACTCGTTTTCTCCTTGTCGAATAGCCATGATGTTTGTTAGGGTTACCTTATCTTTCTGGATCTTACTGTAGTGTTTGATAAACGCCCTACGCAAAGCAATCCAATCTCCTCGTACTTCCAGGGGAAGGGTATAATACCAGTTCAATGCTTCATCATTTAGTGATGACGGGAAGACTTGCTTGTAATGCTCAGTGGTGACACCTCGGAGTGGCATCACTCGGTTGAACTCCCACACGTGATGGGTTGGATTCTCTGATGGGTAGAACTTCTTCAGCGGAATGTCCATCATTCCCACTATATTAGCATTGATTTCAGCGGGTGGTTCGAACTCGACGAACTGATTGGTGAAAGTTGGCATCTGGCTCACAACATTCTTGAACACATTCATTTGAGCCTTTATGTCTTGGATGACGGGGTCATCGCGTAACTCAGCCTTGACTGGGACAGTTTGAGGAACAGTCACTGACGGCGGTAGCCTTGGTGTTAGGTCATTAGACATCACAATGACCACTCCAGCATTGGAACTTTCGCCCATCTTTCCTTTCTCTATGTCACCCGTAGGGTTGGGAAGAACTTCCATCTCATCATTATCTGCCATTCCCCTTCGCATGTTAATGCGTTGCACAACTTCTAAAACACCATTCAAAGTCTCTTGTTGTTGCTCTATGCGAGTGTTTTGTCTCTCGATGAGTTCTCGCTGCCGAGCAATGTGCTCATCGGCTTTCTTCTCTTGCTGTAAGGCAGCAAAAGTGATTGAGCCCTCAACTTGCTTGAACTTCTCCTAAAGAAGTTTGACTAGGGCTTCTTGGACCTGGTTATCTTAGTGGTTCTCTCCGGCAGACATGTCGAATTGCAGACGAGGAGAGGTTTTGGACCTGGGTGCTGACGGAACGAAGACCGGGTTACGGATCAAGCAACCTGTTGGGCCGGGGATCCAAGCTAGACTTGGGTCTCCTATGTTGACTACAACAAAACCACACACAGTTCCGAGATTGACCTTTTATTGACCCAAACACCCAACCTGGTGAATACATGACCTAGTAGACCTAATGGGACTTTCCTAATATGCACAATCTAAATTCCGACTGGACGAGATGACCCACCCAAGACACGGGTTTGCATTATCCTAACTTTACATGATCCTAAAGACTATTAATCATCATTAAGGGCCGGATAAAACCAAACACAGCGAGTCAAAACCGAGTATAAGAGTATAAGTCAGTGTTTCTCAATTCGAATAAGCCCCATCCACTGGCTTACCGTTTTAAGGAGAATCCGTAACTTAGACACCCTACTTAGGCCGACTCAAGCCGCATTGACCGTTTTAACGAGTAATTAGTTGGGAAATCATTTTTCCCATTCCAATCCATCCCTCAAGTGGGATGTATTTGGGTCCGAAAGTCCCCGAACACATCCAACACTTGGCCGACCTTAGCTTTGTTTCATGCATTGTGACCCCTTTCAACCGATATCCTTACCTTAGCAATCTCATCCCGACCATAGACCGAGATTCTATGACCAAGGTCCCTAGCTCCTCGAGAAGAACGATACAAAAACCGGGGTACAAAAACCACGTTACAGAGAGGACTTCCGCGAAAGGTCTGCGTTGTAGCCCATGAATCGAGGCCAAGGAGTGTTTCGGCAATCATCATCGAAGCAGGGTTATAACCTTGAGACATCTCATCTACAACATGGATGAGGGAGATAGGTACAAAACCCGAACCGCCGTGATAAAATAAAAACTCAGAAAGAATGCAAAAGACCAAACCTCGCACTTGCAACGCTGGGTCGAGTCTAAGCGCCTCGGGTGATTGGAAGAATTCCACTAAAGCTTGCAAATTGACGGTATTGCCATCCAAGATGTGTCCCAATGCTTGATGATTGAAGCTCGTTAATTCCTCGAATTTTTCCAGATGATTGTGAGCAAGGGAAGGAGTTGTTGGTGGAGCATAAAGATCGAACTTGAACATGCAGGACGACTCTTCAGGAAGAGGGCACAATTCGTTCCAAGAGAAGCGAAAGACATGGAACTTAGGGTCCCAAAAGGTCAGGGCCGCTTTAAGGAACCCCTTGTCAATTTTCACTTGCTTGAGGCTCAAAATCAAGGAAAGGTTGTATTATGTAAGGAGTCGTTTCTCGGGTTTGGTGAGAGTGTTCATCCATGAGTTGAGTTTCCTTTCGAAGGCCATGATTGCAAGCAAGGGAAGAGGGGTTTGAGAGAGAACAAGATTGGGATGAAGGCTCAAAATGACAAAGCAAGCTTACATAGCCTCGGTTCTGCCAGTACACGGTTGCTCAACTGGAGGCAGGGGGATGTACATGGCATCCGGCAACACGCATTCAGATGAACCACGGTGCCTGGCACCGCGTGTAGGCCGACGGGTGTTAGTCGAGTGGTTTGTAAGACCACGGTTTTATCGTTCTTCCACAGGGAGCTAGGGGCCTTAGCTGCAGCTAGTTGACTCTAGGTATGGTTTACGATCATGAAAGGATGAAAGAATTTAGGGTAAAAACGGCACAAACACACTATGTTCAGTCAAAAAGGTGAAACAATGGGTGTCGGGAGACTTTCGGGATGCAAACGGGAATGAGGAAATGGGTTTCGCAACAAGAAAGTAACGAGAAAGGGAAATCAAATGGTAATTCCGTTAGAAAATACCCACCGGGCTTCCTCTTTCAAGGATAGTCTGGATTAACTTCCCCAAAATCCATCGACAGACCCAGGAAAGTTAATAGAACGGAATTTCCTAGTTAGTTTCTATTCGCTTTCGCGAACTAGAATACTAACTATCCTAATTCCTACCGTCCAACAAGCGTTGGATGTATTCGGGATGCTTTCGCACCCAATTACATCCCACTTGAGGGAAGGATAGGATTAGGAGGTTGATTTCCTAACTAGTTACTCACTAAAAATGCTAACCCAAACCTAATCACCCATTGACACCCTTAATATCTCCCTAACCCATTAAAGTTCTAGCCACTAAACATCCTAACTATCATGATAATAACATCAACAACTTCATTCATGCTTAATCGAGTAAACAAGATAACAATAAACACTCAACAACAACAACAACAATAACAAAAATAGGGATTAATAAATAAGCAATAAATTAGAGAGAGAGATTAAGAAATGCTCATGGATTGTGATGACAAGGGGGAATACTTCAGAATAATCAAGCTCCAATGCTCCAAAGTTGAGAATAATCTTCAAACTTCCAATAATAATCAAGAGAATCCAATACAAGAACCAATAATCTCAGCAAAGATCTTCCTAAATCTCCCTAATCTAAGACTTAAAAATGTGATGATGATTGCTAAAGTATCATAAAAGATAGATAAAAGCTGTTGTCTCTCCCCAATCTAAAATGACCTAAGTACATTAAATAGTAATCAAGGTTGTTACTCAAAACTCATCATTTTACACAACAGACAAAACTGGCCCGCAGGGGACCGTGGGCACGGTCTGGGTGACCGTGGGCACGGTCCTGCGTAAGGCAGGCGATTTCTCCTCTTCGCTTCGCACCGCCGTGGGTACGGTACCCAAGCACCGTGGTCACGATCTAGGCGATTAGGGCTGACAACTTTTCGCTCCTTCGCACCGCCGTGGTTACGGTCATGGGAGACCGTGGCCACGGTCTAGTTCGGCCAGCTTCTTCCTTGGGCAGGGTAGGATCCCACCGTGGCTACGGTCAGAGTGACCGTGACCACGGTCTATCTCGGTTGCAAGGCTTCTTCCTTAGGTCATGGCTCAATCACACCGTGGCTATGGTCAAGGTGACCGTGGCCACGGTGTCTCTCAGCCACAGTTTTCTTCAGGAGGCTCTTCAACCATTGCTTCCGCTTCCGTTGCCTTTCTTTATGACCAGCCCTTATAATCCGCTGCCTTTGACACATCCAGGGCTCGTGGAATCTTAGGGAATCTCGGGATTCCCAAGATTGGTGCAAAATTGGCCCATTTAGAATCGTTTTGAGTGAAAACCTTCGGAAACTACAAAAGTAACTAAAACGCATTAAAAGTTATTAAAGCAACTGCGAAACCAGTCAAAAGCCTAAGGATTTAGGCGGTATTTAAACACGAAATCGGGTCTAAACACCCCCCCACACTTAAACCTTTGCTCGTTCCGAGCAAAACAGAACGAAACAAAACCAACTAACACAAACTCCTCTGTCGTGGGAGAGAAACGAGTGCATTTAGCGTATGCACCAAGCCTTTTGAACCCCCCGGCAGCCCGGGTAGACAAAAGTCAACGAAAAAGGAGAGAGGGAAAGTGAAAACAAAACCGAAGAAAACAAAAAGAACGACAAAGGGCTATGATTCACACGATCTCGCAATCTAAACTAAGAAAACGTAATTAAACCTCCCAAAGTAACCGTTAGGAGCATATCACAAACACCAAACTCAGAAAAAGGTCAATCTTGAAGGTTTTTAACTCCCTACACCTTGTAACAGGCGAAACCCCGCAGCAAAAATATAACAAGGGTTTAACGGGAACCAAAAGGCTTTAAAAACTTACGTCCGAATTTGAAAACAACGAACAACCGAAAGGAGTGTTGCCCTCCCTCGCATTTGGTCGCCCTTGGCTTTGTGAGGGCCGTAGGTGATGCAAGGGGAGGCCCCGCTCTTTTTAGAAGCAAAATTTTTCTTCTCTTTCTTCCTTTTTCTCTTTTTTTTTTCTTTTTGGGTTTTTTTTTTTTAAATCGGTATTAGCCTTACTTTAGGGAATTGGACGGCCCATATAAGGGGTATACCCTCCCAACACGGTCTTTTCCATACGCCTCTCCGTCGCAAAGCGATATAGGAGGAGGGTTAAGGGGTATCCAGTGCCGTACCACGAATACCGGGCCCGTGTAGGTTGGCTAAGTGTATGGCGGTTAATGTCTTCAGCGACACGCTCCACTTATTCAGGTTATTATATCTTAAGAAAGCTTTCTTCTTTCTTTTTCCTTTTTCTTTTTGAACTTTTTGCTTTTGCTAAACGAGAAACAAAAACAAACTCAGACACAAGCCCTTAGAATCTCCGGGTTCCCAACAAAGTGAGAAAGGAACGGGAGTCTCGCAAGACACTTAATGAAGGGAGTCTATTTAGGATAAGTCTCGACTAGAACCCAAGTTAGGATTGAAATTGCTCCAACCGATTACTTTTAGAAGGAAATTTAAGAACGGCTTCTCAACTTCGAACACGAGATCTAGGAAACAAAGCAAAACAAAAACAAAACGAAAAGAAAAACGAAAAGGTTTTCACTCCCTTTTTTTTTCTCCATTTTCACACAAAAATTTTAAAATTTAAGCAAAAACTAGTAAAACTAGGAAACAAAGAATGAAACGACTAGGTGATCTACCCTTAAAATAGAATATCTCCCCCCCCCCCCCCCCACACTTAAAACTCCACAATGTCCTCATTGTGGGAAGGTGTCACATGAAAAGGGTAGAGAACCTACAAAACACAAACAAACAAAAAACAACTAGCAGGTAGAAATGGTGGCGACCCGAGCCCACACGGCTCCAACAGCAATAGATATCCCAACACAGACACTCATTGGGGTTCGCCACCCAAAAGAAAAACCAAGCATGCGACGGATCATGATAAGAATTCACATACTAAGAGTAAGGTGGAAAGATATTACCTCAAGCTCTTCATAAGCGTTGAAAATAGCGATCCGAAGTCGTCGTTCAAGAGAGTCGGAACAATGTTAGAGTAAAAGACGACTTTATAACTATAGAATTCGCATGCGGGGCCAAAAGCAAAAGAAAGGAAAATCTAACTTAAAAGATTATGAAAAGAAATGAAAAGATGAAAAATAATAAAAAAAATGAACAATATATACATTGCCAATAACTTACCTTATCCCCGAATCTCACTCATTGAGGCGGGAAATAAGGGTGAAACTCAATACGCACTAACCGAAATAGCTACATCATTGCATTCATCACAAAAATCATTTGGTTACATTCATCAATGTCCAAAATACAAACAAGAAACGCTTAAACAAAAGTCCAACCCACAAAAACAACTGACAAACAACCATCAAACAACCATCCAACAAACCTAAGACAACCATACATGACAAACAAACAAGACAAGGAAAAACCCGAGCAATCTGACTGAACAATCCCCAAAATATGCGAGCTCATGCCAAAAGAAATTGAGAGACCAACAATCCAAAACCACCAGATATCGCAACTTCAAAACCCCGAAGAAGCACTCCCCCACACTTATACTTCACAAAATAAAGCAAATAGACAATGATAAAGGTCGGGTGGGGGTGGGGTGCTTACAAACGGTCCTCAAGCGGACCCTCCTGGCGGAGGATGGGGTTGTGGTTTAAAGAAGGATGGGTAATAGAGATTCACATAGTCAAGAGGTGCTGGGAAACAGCCCTCAACAGTGTAATGATGGAAACTCCAATCGCGCATGAAGCGGTTTTGTTGGCGGAGGTACTCTTCGTGGTGCTGCAGGTGTCGTTGGATGTTTGCAAGCTGCTTTTGTTGATCCTCTAGCATCTTCACCTGGGAACGGAGAAGTTTGTTCTGCTCACGAATTTTGACACTCAAGCCTTTGATTTCCGAAGTGATTTGGTCCAGATCGCCATGTTGTGCCGAACTCTCCGGCATCTTCTCATGGGTATTCTCCTCAAACTCTTGCAATAAACTAGAAATGGGGATAGGTGCATCGCCAATTATCCGTGGCAAACAATAAAATTGCCCGCACGACCAATTTTCATTATTTGCAATATCGAGCCATTCTTCGGCATGAGTTGGGTCGAGAAGAATGCGGATTTTCCTATCACCATAACCGTGATGGTAGACGGTGCGTGAATGACGCTCAGAGATTATCTCCATTTCGATCAACAGCTCCTTATCAATGGCGATAGGGACATGTCGTGGCTTCCATAGTTCCAGTTAATCACCAAACCCTTGCTTCCGGAGGAAGTGACATATTATATGGCCCATTCCAAGGTTGGTGAAGTTATCAGATAAACTCATCTCCCCTAACCAATGTAGGATGCAAGAGCCTAAGTTCACTCGTTTCCCCTTCAAAGTATTGTAAATTATGAAGAGATTGTCCGGACGAACATGTGATCGTTCCTCATCTCGCCCAAATACTGAATTAGCAATCACCAAATGGAATAATCGGACAGCGAGATTACAAAAATCTTGTGCTCGAGATTCCTGAGGGCAGTAAAACTTCGCCTGACCTTCTTCGGAGTCGACGGGTGCTCTTCTCCAACAAGTTAACCGTTTTCACGCTTCGTGTACATCAAATTCCTCACTCTCCCAGAAGTATATCCCGTCCTCTTGTAGTTCCAAATCTTGGCAACACTCTTTAACAGAACATTCTAGCTCCCTATCACCCACTCTATAGCTGAAAATGGCCTCAGGGTACCCATCACTAAAGACTTGAAGTGAACTCATGAATTCGAGTACGGCCTGGTCTATAATTGGTTCCTTGATATTGAGAAGTGCTTCCCAGCCAAGTACCTGAGCGAGAGTGTCGAAGCTGGACTGGGGGTGAACGGGACCGGGATCCCGATGTTTTTCGGAGGTCCCGATCCCGGTCCCGGTTGTAACCGGGAGCAAAGTTTTGCTCCTGCTCCCGCTCCCGGTCCCACCGGGACCGGGAAATCGACCGGGAAATTTTTAGTCCCGGTTTCCTTTTTTTTTCAACCAATTATTTTAATTTATTTAAATTAAAAATCAACATAGATTATATAAATTTTCTTTAATTTAACAAATGTGAGTGTCAATTTGTTTACGTAGCCATTTTTTCCCATATTAAAATTACGCAATATTTAATACATAACATTTTTTCCGAAAAAATATGCTAAGTTCGAAATAGTGACAAATAAATAAATCTAAAGAGCGAACACAAATTAAATTAAACAAATTAATCAATCATCAGGAAGTCACTTGATTTATTATTATTATTATAATTAATATTATTATTATTATTTATATATATATATATATATATATATATATATATATATATATATATATATATATATATATATATATATATATATATATATATATATATATATATATATATATGTAAACCGGGAATCGGGACCGGGACCGGGAAATGAGGTTAAGTCCCACTCCCGGTCCCGTTGTTGACCAGGACTTTAATTTTAGTCCCGCTCCCGGTCCCGCTCCAACCAGGAACGGGATTTTGGAACCGGGACGGGACCGGGATTCCCGGAATTTTTGCTCACCCCTAAGCTGGACCGACAGTAAAGAGTGTTGATTGTCTCATCACAAAGAATCTCTGGAGCGTAGATGTGTCGCTCCTGGAGTTCAGCATAGCGAGTCTTGTGCGATTCATCACGAAAATTAACCTTGGCATGGGGACAACTTTTGATGAACGTAGCTGATTGAGCCCTTCTCAATTCGAGAGAAGACGGCAGCTGTGGTGGTGATGGAGGAAGCTTCCTAGGTCGACCCCTTTTTGGTTTCATCATTCTAATGTTTAATACTCAAAAACCCTAGATCTAGGCAGAGAAAAATGCACACAACAACCAAAATCAACTAGGAAATCGAATTTGGATGCATCAACAAACAAGGAATACCTGAGATGAGGTGATGGGGAACTCCTCTTGTTAATTTCGAGTCCCAGAAGGAACAAAAAGCCAAGAATCTTGCTTGAATAGAATCGGAAATGGCGAACTTCAGCAGCTAGGGCACGAATTGGAGAAGAAAGTTGGAAGAAATGGAGGAATTGGTGGTGGGTTTGTCGAATTTTGGAAGAGAGTTAGAGTTTTAGGGTTTGGGGAGGGTTTTCGAAGGTGAGAGTGAGGAAGAAAGTGAGAGAGAAATGAGGGGGAAATGAAATGGAACCCCCGATATATTGCAGGTTATCGACAGACCGTCGCCACGGTCCATTTGACCGAGGGCACGGTGTGATTCGGTGAGGACAAAAAAGAAGGGAAAAAGCAGGGCGAAGACCGTGGCTGCGGTAAACTTCACCGTGGTCACGGTCATGGTCGGGACCAAAATTTCCAAGAGTCATGTTGGGATGAGACCGTAGCTGCGGTGACTTCAACCGTGGGCACGGTGATCTTCGCCTTGGCTAAACTAGGACCAACTTTGAGTATGCTGGTCGTGGCTGCGGTGACTCCCACCGTGGGCACGGTCCCTTTCGGTTCATCTCCAGTATCTACAAGGCTCAAAAACTTGGAGAAAAATTGTCAAGTCCTAAAATCTACCCTCTTGTCATCCACTCCCTTTTCTTTCCCGGTCAATTTCCATTCAAGGACTCTCTCCAATCGCTCAAAAACACTTTCAAATCCCGACTCTCATAGAACCACTCACGATTTTTTTTTATTTTTTAAAGTAAAACAAAGGAAGAAGAAAAGCACTAAAATAAAGGAAATAAAAAAGAAAGAACTAAAAATTGAAAGAAAACACTAAAAGAGGGGAAGTAGTTCATACCTCTCCCGGGTGCTTGTTTTGTAGGTCCTAGCTCGACCTTTTCCAATGCTTTTCAATTTCCAAAATCCGCGAGGTATGTCACAATTATCCCGACATATTCCTCATCCATAATGTATGGTTTGAGTTTCGATGAGTTTGCTTTGAAACACTTCCCTTGGGCATCTTTCAACTCAACTACTCCGGCGGAAAGAATTCTCACTATTTTGAATGGTCCGGACCACCGTGATCTCAATTTCACAGAGAACAACTTCAGCCTTGAATTGAAAATGAGAACCCTATCGCCTACCACAAACTCACGTCGGTTCAACCTCTTGTCATGCCATGCCTTTGTTCTCTCCTTGTAGATCTTGTTGTTATCATATGCATGACGCCTCAACTCCTCAAGTTCTTCTAATTGAAATAACCGACTACCTCCAGCCGCCTTGAGATCGAAGTTCAACTTCTTAATTGCCCACATGGTTTTGTGCTCAAGTTCTACGGGGAAGTGACAGGCCTTCCCGTAGACAAGACGGTAAGGAGTAGTTCCAATCGGTGTCTTCAAAGCGGTGAGGTATGCCCACAAAACTTCATCCAATTTTTCTTCCCAATCTTTCCTTGAAGAGTTAGCCGTCTTCTCTAAGATCTCCTTGATGGCACGGTTGGAGATTTCCACTTGACCTTGTGTTTGTGGATGGTAAGGAAGTCCCTTCTTATGCTTGATGCCGTACTTCTCCAAGAAAGACTCGAATCTCTTTTCGATGAAATGGGAACTGTTGTCACTAATGATGACCCGTGGAATGCCAAATCTTGGGAATAGGGTCTTTTTCAAGAATTTTTAAACGGATTTCCCATCACATCTTACACATGGTATGGCCTCGACCACTTTGTGACATAGTCTACCGCCACTAGGATGTGTTGGAAACCCCTTAACGACGGGAAAGGACCCATGAAGTCCAATCCCCATACATGGAAAGCTTCCACCTCGAGAATATAGTTCAACGGCGCTTCATTCTTCCAAGAGATGTTACCGGACCTTTGACACTTGTCACATTGCTTGACATGTAGATGGGCGTCACGAAAAAGAGTCGGCCACCAATAGCCGGTTTGCAAAACCCTTGTCGCCGTCTTTTGGGGGCCACCGTGACCTCCCACCGGAAATTCATGACAATGGGTGAAAATAGATTGCACTTCACTCTCGGGAATACATCGCCGGTGCATCCCGTCATTTCCAAGATGGAAGAGAAACGGATCATCCCAAAAGTAATGCTTCATGTCGTGGAGGAATTTCTTCCTTTCATGATGTTCAAATGTTGAGGGATCACTTCGCTTGCCAAATAGTTCACAATATCCGCATACCAAGGATACGAGTTGATAGCCAAGAGCTTCTCGTCCGGGAAAGCGTCTACAATCGGTTGGGTGTCTTCCGAGTTGACAAGAATCCTCGAAAGGTGATCGGCTACGACATTCTTTGTGCCCGCCTTATCGCGGATTTCCAAATCAAATTCGTGCATAAGCAAGACTCACCGTATAAGTCTCGGTTTTGTCTCCTTCTTTCCCATCAAGTATTTGATAGCGGCATGATTAGTGTAGACTATCACCTTAGAGAACATGAGGTATTGCCGGAATTTGTTGAGCGCAAAAATGATCGCCAAAAGCTCCTTTTCCGTGGTAGTGTAGTTCCTTTGGGCGCTATCAAGCGCATGGCTTGCGTAATAGATGACCCTTGGCTTCTTGTCTACTGTTTGGGTCAAACACGCTCCTCTGGCCGAAGTCGCCGCATCGGCCATAATCTCAAAGGGTAGCGTCAATCCGAGGTTGAACTACGGAGCGGAAATCAAAGCACCTTGACCTATAAAACGACTCAAGGCACTCATCAGTGAAAATGAAAGGGCATCTTTGCACAAGAGGTCAGTTAGAGGTCGAGCAATTTTTGAAAAATCTTTGACGAACCGGCGATAAAAGCTGGTATGGCCAAGGAAACTACGCACCCCCTTAACGGAAACTGAGGGTGGTAGGCGCTCTATAACCTCAACTTTGGCCTTATCTGCTTCGATGCCCTTAGAGGAAATTAAATGACCCAGAACAATACCTTGTTCCACCATGAAGTGGCATTTCTCCCAATTCAGAACTAGATCCACTTCCTCACAACGAGTTAACACTTTCTCCAAATTTAGCAAACAGTCATCGAAAGAATTACATACGTAAAAATCATCCATAAAGACTTCCATGCATTTTTCAATAAAATCACTAAAAATAGCCATCATACAACGTTGAAAAGTCCTAGGGGCATTACATAAACCAAATGGCATGCGACGATAAGCAAATGTCCCATATGGGCAAGTGAAGGTGGTTTTTTCTTGATGTGAGGGGTAGATTGGAATTTGAAAGAAACCGAGTACCCATCCAAAAAGCAAAAATGCGAATGACCTGCCAACTGTTCTAACATCTGGTCAATAAAGGGAAGGGGGAAATGGTCCTTCTTTGTTACTTTGTTTAATTGGCGGTAATCGATACACATTCGCCAACCGGTGACGGTCCGGGTACTAACTAGTTCTTTCTTGTCATTTTCAATTACGGTCAATCCACCCTTCTTGGACACACTGAACCGGGCTTACCCATTCGCTATTTGCGATGGGGAAGATGATCCCAACAGCTAGCAACTTTACTACCTCCTTTTTAACCACTTCTTGCATGTTGGGATTTAAACGACGTTGGGGTTGCCTGGTAGGCTTGGAATCTTCTAGCAAATCAATCGAATGCATGCATATGGAAGGGGATAAACCTTTCAAGTCTTCTATCCTATAACCCAATGCACCCCTATGTTTCCTAAGCAAATCAAGCAACTTAGACAATTCAAAATCATTCAAATTCGCATTCACAATGACAGGATAAGATTTCTCATCATCCAAGAAAGCATATTGGAGGGAAGGGGGTAAGGCTTTAAGCTCTAAAGGAGTAGAAGATTGAATTTGAGAGGAAGACATACCTTTAAAGATCGCATCTTGAATCTCCATACACTCCATATAAGGCTCATCAATAATAATCTCCTTATGCGTGGGAGAAGAGTCAAGAAGGTTGGTGAAGAAAGTAATATCGGTGCCGTCGGTCTCAAATTGGAAGGACTCCAATAAGCAAGCTCCTAAGGGATCATCGCAAATAGATTCAAGAAGATGGGAGTCCTCAATATACTCATCAACAAGGAACTCCATCATATCAATGGAATAGCATGAGTCCCCATATGAAGGACCTTTCAATGACCCCTCAAGTTGAAAAATTATGCTTCCATTCCCGACATTCAACGACATGCTTCCATTCTTCACATCAATAATGGCTCCCGCTGTAGCAAGGAATGGCCTTCCCAAAATAATAGGGATGTTGTTATCTTCCTCTATCTCCAAAATCACAAAATCACAAGGAATTAAAAATCGCCCCACTTGGACCGGGATGTCTTCCAATATTCCCAACTGTCTTCGCACGGAACGGTCGGCTAATTGAAGATTAATTGTTGTAAGGGCAAGATCGTCGAGATTTAACTTCTTGCAAATCGAATAAGGCATGACGCTTACACTTGCTCCTAGATCACAAAGGGCACGACCAATCCGCATATCACCAATGGTGCATGGAATAGAAAAACATCCGGGGTCGGCTAATTTCTCCGGTGATTTGTTATGGATAATTGTACTACAATCCGCCGTCAAATGGATCGTAGATTTTTCTTGAATTCTTCTCTTGCTCGTGAGAAGCTCCTTCAAATGCTTCTTGAAGGACGGAACTTCAGAGATGGCATCAAGAAATGGAATGTTCACTTGAAGCTTCTTGAGCATCTCGATGAATTTTGAAAACTTTCCATCAGATTTTGGTTTTGCTAACCGATCGGGAAAAGGGACCGGTGGTAGACTCTCTCACCATTTTTCCTTTCCCTTTCCTTAACTTCTCTATCTCCTCTTGTTCTTTACTAGACTCTCCCAATTCATCCTCATGTGCTCTCTCAACTTCCTCACCTAATACTAACTCACTTTCCCGCTTCTCCAACAAATCTTCCTCGTCCGAGATATCCATCACGTCACCTTCTTTGTCACCCAAAACCTCCTCTCCCATCATTCTAGGTCCAGCAATCTCCTTGCGACTCCTCAAAGTAATCGCATTAAGTTGCCCTTTTGGGTTAGGTTGGGATTGGCTAGGCAAAGATTGGATAGGTTGAGATTGTTGTGCCAATTGGGCCAATAGTAACTCGAGGGTCTTAATGCGAGTTTGGTCTTTTTCTCGGTCTAAGGCCATCTTTTCTTGAGATAAGGCTATCTTCTCTTGAGTTAAGGCCAACTTTTAGAGGGTTTGGTCAAGGGTTTCTTGTTGTGATGGTTTGGGCATTTGGGAAGATTGACCTTGGTGAGGATTTTGGTGGTGGTTTTGGTGGTATTGGCGGTGATTTTGATTTGGGAAACCGGGGGGAGCTTGTTGGTTATAGGCGTAATTCCCACGGGGCCGAATGGGGGTTTGATTGGTATAGGAGAGGTTATTGTTGGGATAGATGGCTTGGACTTGATCGGTTTGATACTCTTCACATCGCTTCGAAGAGTGTGACCCTCCACAAAAATCACATACCAAGACTCGGGCATCCGGAATAAGCTTAGGTACTTCTTGGGCCGCCTTTACTTGCCTTGTGGTTTCCTCCAAAGCTGCCTTTTGTTGCATCTCAAGAACGGCATTCATGAGAAATTTAATGGTGGGGTTGCTTTCTAGAGGAGGACCATCTCTTGGACTACGGCCGCCTCCCCAATGAGGAGAGTTTTGAGATAGCTCATGAAGAAATACGTTTGCTTCCTCCGCCGTCTTCTTGAGGAACATGCCCCCCGAGGCATGATCGATGGATTCTCGCAAAGAGCAACTCAATCCGGAATAGAAGTGATGCAATAATAACCAATCCTCAAGATTATGATGTGGACACCTCCGTTGGAGACCTTTGAATCTCCCCCACGCTTCGAATAACGACTCATCGAGCTCTTTCTTGAAGCTCATGATTGCTTGCCTCAACCGACACGTCTCATCATTGGGGAAAAACCTTTGAAGAAAGTCGCGGCTAAGGGCATCCCATGTTGAATAAGTTCCGGGCGGACACGTGTTGAGCCATAATAATGCTTTCCCCTTCAAGGTAAGAGGGAAAAACTTCAGCTTCATGTATTCGGCGGAATCTCCATTCATTTGTACGAAGCCGATGCGTAGCTCGAATCTGTTGATGTGGTCAATAGGATTTTCATGCTCTCCTCCATGGTACGGGGTGTTCTCAAATATTTCCAATAGATATGGCTGAACTCGAACGATGCATTCGGTGGTAATTCTGGTAATGTGATGGGATCGCCTCCCGTACCCGACGATGGTAAGGAATATGATGCTAAGGTACGGGGTGGAATTTGCTCTCCGTCAGCCATTGGAATTTCGATCGTCCCTCGCTCCCTTTGTTGTCTAGCTCGTCTCGAACCGGCGTTAGCTTGTCGAATAATACTCTCCGGATTCGGGTTCGGTGGAGTTACAGGAGTTTCTCGTCGAGAGCGAGTCGGCATGCACAAGAGGAACAAACAGAAGAATCAAATTTCTAGTAACCAAGGATAACAAAATCTCTAGCAGTGAAATGATCTTTAAACAACCTAAAGACAAAGACCTAAGCTAGGTGCGCTTGCTCCCCGGCAACGACGCCATTTTGTTAGTCGAATGGTTTGTAAGACCACGGTTTTATCGTTCTTCCACAGGGAGTTAGGGGCCTTAGCTGCAGCTAGTTGACTCTAGGTATGGTTTACGATCATGAAAGGATGAAAGAATTTAGGGTAAAAACGGCACAAACACACTATGTTCAGTAAAAAAAAGGTGAAACAATGGGTGTCGGGAGACTTTCGGGATGCAAACGAGAATGAGGAAATGGGTTTCGCAACAAGAGAGTAACGAGAAAGGGAAATCAAATGGTAATTCCGTTGGAAAATACCCACCGGGCTTCCTCTTTCAAGGATAGTCCGGATTAACTTCCCCAAAATCCATCGACAGACCTAGGAAAGTTAATAGAACGGAATTTCCTAGTTAGTTTCTATTCGCTTTCGTGAACTAGAATACTAACTATCCTAATTCCTACCGTCCAACAAGCGTTGGATGTATTCGGGATGCTTTCGCACCCAATTACATCCCACTTGAGGGAAGGATAGGATTAGGAAGTTGATTTCCTAACTAGTTACTCACTAAAAATGCTAACCCAAACCTAATCACCCATTCACACCCTTAATATCTCCCTAACCCATTAAAGTTCTAGCCACTAAATATCCTAACTATCATGATAATAACATCAACAACTTCATTCATGCTTAATCGAGTAAACAAGATAACAATAAACACTCAACAACAACAACAATAACAAAAATAGGGATTAATAAATAAGCAATAAATTAGAGAGGGAGATTAAGAAATGCTCATGGATTGTGATGACAAGGGGGAAAACTTCAGAATAATCAAGCTCCAATGCTCCAAAGTTGAGAATAATCTTCGAACTTCCAATAATAATCAAGAGAATCCAATACAAGAACCAATAATCTCAGCAAAGATCTTCCTAAATCTCCCTAATCTAAGACTTAAAAATGTGATGATGATTGCTAAAGTATCATAAAAGATAGATAAAAGCTGCTGTCTCTCCCCAATCTAAAATGACCTAAGTACATTAAATAGTAATCAAGGTTGTTACTCAAAACTCATCATTTTACACAACAAAGCGGCCCGCAGGAACCGTGAGGCACGATCGAGTGACCGTGGCGCGGTCTGCGTAAAGCGGCGATTTCTCCTCTTAAGCCGCTTGCCGTGTAGGTACGGTACCCTAGCACCGTGGTAACGGTCTAGGCGATTAGGGCTGACAACTTTTCGCTCCTTCGCACCGCCGTGGCTACGGTCATGGGAGACCGTGGCCACGGTCTAGTTCGGCCAGCTTCTTCCTTGGGCAGGGTAGGATCCCACCGTGGCTACGGTCAGAGTGACCGTGACCACGGTCTATCTCGGTTGCAAGGCTTCTTCCTTAGGTCATGGCTCAATCACACCGTGGCTAAGGTCATGGTGACCGTGGCCATGGTGTCTCTCGGCCACAGTTTTCTTCAGGAGGCTCTTCAACCATTGCTTCCGCTTTCGCTGCCTTTCTTCATGATCGGCCCTTCTAATCCGCTGCCTTTGACACATCCAAGGCTCGTGGAATCTTAGGGAATCTCGGGATTCCCAAGATTGGTGCAAAATTGGCCCATTTAGAATCGTTTTGAGTGAAAACCTTCGGAAACTACAAAAGTAACTAAAACGCATTAAAAGTTATTAAAGCAACTGCGAAACAAGTCAAAAGCCTAAGGATTTAGGCGGTATTTAGACACGAAATCGGGTCTAAACAACCGGCCACTACAAAGGGGATGAACTCGTTTTGTGAGTTCACACCCCTACGTGCATGCATCCAGAGGAAAACAGACGCGTTTGTGCATGAGTTGCTGCGTGTTTGCATAGTTTTTTATTTTTTTTCCTTTATTTATTAATGTAAAAATGTAATTTTATTTTCCTCCTTTAGTTTTAGAAATTGTAATTTATGTTGTACATTATTTCTTTCTCCTTTGTAAACAGTCAGAGGTTGACCTAAAAATAAAAAAAAAATGGGAGCTTGCATGTTTCATCATTAGAGAGTCAAAATCACATAAAATCGAGTCTGCTTGATTGCATCTTAACTGCGCATTTCTTTACTACATGGCACTTCTTTACAATACATAAAAAGAAAAAAAGAAGAAAAAGGGGAAAGCCTTACCATAATGCCTAGAAGTTCCCGCTAAAATCGCCGCTTCCAAACAACCTGCTGACAGTAGCATCAACAAAAGAGTCTGGTTGTGGATCGTCCGGAGTACTAGAAGGACCGGACAGAAATTGGCTGGAAGGTATACTAGGAAAATCAGAGCCTGAATAACCCTGGCTGAAGCCAGGGGGCTGACTGTAAGGGACAATAGATTGAACATGATACTGAGGCGCCCATGGACTAGGCACTCTCTCCATTGAACCTTGGAATCCACTAGATTTCGAACAGTCTTCTACCTTGAACTCTGGGATACCAGGAGACCGTCGCCGCGAAGAGCTGGCGTAGAGATCGCATGGCACACTCATCAGATCTTGATCCCTGCGTCTAAATGGTCCTGCCTATGAATCTCAACGAAAACCCCTACTACCCGTTTGTCCTGCTGAATAGTGGTAAGGGGGACGTCTTGACGAGCTCCCAGAGCGTGGCAAAATCACATGGGAGTGAGCTTCGTTATCTTCATCAGTAGCATCCGGCATCAGACCCCAATATTGGCCATTTTCGAAGTTCTGATCAATGAACTCCCAAGCCGTGATGCCTTTCCTTAACAGGACGCGGATGTGGGCATACGCTTGCTGCGTGAAAGGAAGATCCATAAGAATTAAATGGTGCAAGATAAAAGGTGGTCAAGTGTGCAACTTACCGGGTTGGCATCAACGAACTGCAGTACTTCATGATCATTAGGCACAAGACAAATAAATCCGAACAACATATCTTCTTCCTCCGCCTGCTCAGGTTCCTCTCCATGTTGGTCTAGAAGAGGGTCATAATATCCTCCCAGCTACAGAAGGATGAACATCATTAGGATGCCAGAAATCCACAGTTGATACAAAAAACGGAAGAAATGCTAAACCTGATCGAAAGCAAGGCGTCCTCTATTCTGAAGAGCAGCTTCTTCCAAGTTATCCGTCGGTATCACGAGATTGGCTGCTGGTTCACCAACCATCAGCCGAGCTATTTCATTCGTCTCCAAGGCTTGCCTATCAAAGATAAGCTCGTCTATGGGAACTCTGGGAGGCCATTCCCCAGTATGTTGGAAGAAGAAGCGTTCCCCCAAATAAAAAGCAAGACCAGAAAGACCTTCCAACAACAAGCGGTGCTCGCTTGCTTCCCTTCCAAGGCGTATGTCATAATGAAGGTCCCGCATTGTATTCGTTCCATGGGAATCGGACAATGTCCTCCTACAGCAACGGTCGTCACCAAAAGCTCCAAGAGGGAATAGACAAAACACAAAAAATGCAAGACATACCTGTCTGAGGCTGTTAATAATCCTTCTGAGCCCGTTCAAATCCTTGAAATGGAATTTCGACCGACGGTAGCCTGATGATTCTGACCATCGCCGAGCAGCAGGAACGCGCATATCACCATTGTTGGTTCCACCAACTACAGGCACGAAACAGGCCATAACCCACACCTGCGTACCAGGAAAGGTTCGTAGTAAAAAAGAAGGTTGCACCTTACAAATTTCTAAATACAAAATTCTTGGAGCATACCTCCAAGACTCGTCAAAGACTGCTCCCCAGGTTGAGCCTCTTAACCTCTGTTGCCATTGTACGCACCACTGTGTCACAACAGGTGGGCCGGCAGGCAACCCGCATTCCTCTGACCAAATGGGCATAAACAGCAGCTGCCCAGTTGAAAGATCTCATCTCGCCGAAATTCAGGAGATGATGTGCCCAGGAGTGCGTAATGATGTCTCCACGGTTTGCAAAAATTGTTGCATTGATGAAGTGCACTAACACAATGAATTGATGCTGAGGAAGAGGAAAGCTCTCAAATCCTTCATTTTCATTGTAAAACCCCGAAAAATCCAAAGATGGTGATTGTGACGTCGTTAGTAAATTAGGTTTGACTTCGTTATTTATTATTATTTGTTGTGTTTATTTATGTTGACACTTGAGCTTGTAGGACCGTTGGGAAACTAACAAGGGTATATTGGTAATGTTTTGTGTCGTTATTATTTTTATTATTAGTAGCATCGTAGTATTATTATTATTATTATTATTATTATTATTATTATTATTATAACTATTATTATTATTATATTAAATTATCATTACTACTTTACGTGGGCATAGTATTAGTATTACTTTTAGGTTAGTATTAGCTTTATAGTTCATTGGAGCCAGAATCTTAGTCAGTTAGGTTAGAGTTTGGATTAGTTTAGAATTTGATTAGGGATAGTGCCAGATTAATAAGAGATTAGGGGGTAATTAAGCTAATAAACCTAGTACTAAACACAAACAACCCACGCACCCCTACTCCTTCATTTTCTCTCTCCCGTCCTTCTTCCTTTCCCTCTGCCGTGAGTTTCTAGCAGCCGGGAACGTTGCCGGAGCTCTGCCCAAGACCACCAACCGCCACCACCATCTGCACGTATAGGCCAGAGAACCCGGGCTGCTGCTGCTCGGTTACGCCGCAATTGTACGTCGTGGCTGCCGCTGTTGCTGTCGTCACCAACGCCGGACATCGACACCCACACCACCTCCGAAGAACCCTAACCCCGACGTCGACTGTCGACCACCGCATCTGCCCTAGCGCCAACCTCCCTAACGTAAACCCTTTTACAAAGTTCAAGTTTACTCTTTTCTTGTTTCTTTGGTTCCTTCTTGTATTATCATTCTTGGTTGTTATTCTACAACATGATGTTCTTGAATTGATGAAAAATAGTATGATGTTCTTGTTTGAAATATTAAGGAGTAAATCCGTGAGAAGTTTTTGGTGTATTGAGGTTGTGTTTATATTACCCATGTTGTAAGTAGGGGTAGCCTTCAAGATGCTCACTTGTTTGGTTCTTGATCCTTCTTTCACCTTATTATTTTGGTATAATCACATGAATTTGATTAAACAATGTGAAGTAACATTCTGTGTGTATCTTGTTCTTGATTCTTGAAGTGGAGAGTTATCCTTTTACACGTACATGAAAATTTGGTTTAGGATATTAGCATGATATTCTTTTTTTTGTCCAATAATTATGATGGCAGTTGGGAATTTATATGCTAATATGGTTAATTATGTTAGAGTCGTAGGGTTAATTATGAGTTGCAAATTTGTGTGATTTATATTATGCTTAGTAAATCATGATTAGGGTTTTAGTTAGTATTATCACATGCGGAAAGTAAGGTTAATTGTGTTGTTTTAATCAAAGTATTAGTTTTATTTATTAGCATGCTATAAAATTTATAAGAGTGTTGTACAATCATGTTCATACTGTTTTACACGTCTAAATTTGTGTTGTAATTAGTAAAGTCTTGAACTTTATGTGTTACTTTTGTTACCTAGCGATTTCTTGCAATAAGTTATTATCATGAGTAATATAGGAGGTAGAAGTAAGAGTCATCCTTGATCGGAGTTATGATGTTAAGAGAATTGAAGTCGTTTTATTTAGTTTTGACTTTAGAAATTATGAAGTATAGACTTTAATTGGATTAGATTAACTACCTTGAATCTTAGTTACTGTTCTAAGCTCTAATTAGGACCCCGGGATCGATTGGTGGAAGTTAGAACCTGTAGACCCCGAAAAATTGATAACCTTTTTCGCGGCGCTACTTAAAAGTCATTGGGAGCCGACTAGAATTGCTTAACCTTAAATAAGGTTGAACTTTTAAGAATGTTTTCGTTAACAGATTAATTTAATTTATGCGCCCTAATCTCAAAACTCATTCCCTTTTTGAAAAAAAGTGAGCAAACCCGTCTGGGTTTACTACATAAGCAAACCCGTCTGGGTTCGTCAAAAAGTGAGCAAACCCGTCTGGGTTTACTACTGTCAAACCCGAGAACAAAAGGATCAAAAAAATAAGAAGGAATATGGAGTCGCCAGTTGAATTTTTAGGAGAAAAACAACAAACCATTTTAACACAAACTCCGGTCTACGAATCTAAAGATGGATCCGGGGGTAAGGTTACGAATTTGAAAATTAAAACCGTCAAACCCGCCTATTCAACGAATAGACTCTACTAGAATTAAATCAAAGCAAAACAAAAGTTAAAATGGAGGAATTAGATATAAATTTCACAAATTCATCATTGATGTCATGCAAATTATGAATTGAAAACGTGAGAATAACATGAACTCATCAAGTCACATTACATGGTTTGAATTAATATGATAATCATTCTAACCTTTAATGAAGTAGCATGCAAAGGGAGAGAAGAGGTAGAGAGAATTATGCTAGTGTCAATACTCTAGCATAAGGTTGTGTGTCAATGGAAGGGAAAAAAGGGTTTAATTTATAGTGGAATGGGGAGATTAGGGGTACGTTTAGGGTTATGGTTTTTAGCCGCGGAATAAACCCAGACGGGTTTGGCTGGAGGCGGAAGCAACGTGGGCCAAACCCAGACGGGTTTGGCTGGAGGCAGAAGTAGCGTGGGCCCAACCCAGACGGGTTTGGGCTGGTTTTCTGTTGGCCAGTTTTGCTTGTTTCCGGGCTAGAAGAGAAATAGGTTTGCATGCCACTAAATTACTCGGCTAGCTTATTTTTTACAAATAACTAAAACTAATACCGGTACAAAATCCGGTGTCTACAGATAGCCCCCACTTTGATCGAGTTTGAGTAAAACGATGATCAAAGTAGTCTTGATGACCTTGGATATGAATCAGAAGCCTGTTCTAAAGCTGGTTGACGCTTGGAAGCTTGGTCCTGCGTCGATGTTGGTTGGCCTGCTTAGTTTCTTCCGTAAAGCTGACCGAATTGATCCGCCTCATTTCGCCGTGAGGTAGATCAAGGTCATGCACTTCATTTCGCCGTGGAGGGCAAGACCTGTGTCTGTGTGGGTTGACCTGCTTAGTTTCTTCCGTAAAGCCGGCCGGAGTCGATCCGCTTCGCCGTGAGGCGGATCTGGGAGGCATGCTTCATTTCGCAGTGAAGCATGACAGGATGATGGGGTGATCCACTTCATTTCGCCGTGAGGTGGATCGAGGTGACGTGCTTCATTTCGTCGTGAAACATGCCGTGATGATGAGGTGATCCACTTCATTTCGCCGTGAGGTGGATCGAGGTCACGTGCTTCATTTCGCCGTGAAGCATGCCGAGATGATGAGGTGATCCACTTCATTTCGCAGTGAGGTGGATCGAGGTGACGTGCTTCATTTCGCCGTGAAGCATGCCGAGATGATGAGGTGATCCACTTCATTTCGCCGTGAAGCATGACAGGATGATGGGGTGATCCACTTCATTTCGCCGTGAGGTGGATCGAGGTGACGTGCTTCATTTCGTCGTGAAGCATGTCGTGATGATGAGGTGATCCACTTCATTTCGCCGTGAGGTGGATCGAGGTGACGTGCTTCATTTCGCCGTGAAGCATGCCGTGATGATGAGATGATCCACTTCATTTCGCCGTGAGGTGGATCGAGGTCACGTGCTTCATTTCGCCGTGAAGCATGCCGAGATGATGAGGTGATCCACTTCATTTCGCAGTGAGGTGGATCGAGGTGACACACTTCATTTCGCCGTGAAGTGCGGGACTTGTGTCTCTGTGCTGAAAAGGGTGTCATCGCATTGTGAGGGCTCGATGACGGCCGCTGAAGATGAGTTCGTCTTTTTATAACCGCCTGACGACCGACGTATTTTGTGCATTATTCTGCAAAACAGAGAAGGAGGGCATCAGTTTATCTGAAAATCAGAGCGAGTCAGAAAATTTACCTGTCAGTCGTGCTTTAGCTCTCGGAAGTGGGCTTGAGTTTGCCATAGCTTCATGGGTATAGGCCTGCACTGGGCTTGAGTTGCGGCCCGTCAAACCCGTTTGGGTTTGGGCTGGAAATTTTTTTTCTCTTTTTTTTTCGTCAAACCCGTTTGGGTTTGGGCTAAATTTTTTTTTTCTTTTGTGTGAGCGGATGAAATGGAAGAAGGCCCAAACCCGTCTGGGTTGGACCGAGAGTTGGGCTCTTTTCCTTTTTTTTTGAGTCGAGTGAGCCGACAGACAGACCCAAACCCGTCTGGGTTGGGCCGAGAGGACTGAAGGTGAGGAGGCCCAAACCCGACTGGGTTGGGTTGAGAGAAGGCGAGGAGCCGATATGAAATGAGTCTTTGCGAAAACGGACCTAGGCGGGCCGTTCTAGCTTTTAGGCTGATTCGACTCCTTGCTTGGGCTACGTAGCCCCCAGCTTAGTGGCAGTTTGATTTAACTCTTGCTAAACTGGGAATCACTTGATAGTCGCCGTAGTGACTTGCTTCCCTTTTTTTTTGGATTTAAATAGCCCCCGGCTTAGTGGAAACTCAATTAAATTTTTTCTAAGCCAGGGTCACTCGAACATTCTTGGCTTAATGCGGTGATGCAAGTGTTGCACCTATCCGCTCGGTAGCGATCTGGTGGTAGACTCCTCTTACTACCAGTGGGACACTTGCTTTGGCCCTAGTGGAAGTGGGGCCCATGGGGCTAATAACGCCAGTGGTGGTGGCGATATGGAGATCTGACATGATGAGGACTGAGAATGATGCACATGCAGGGTCTTTATGTAATGAACTTATGTAATGCTATGTATGACTCTTTATTATGCACTTAGGACAATGCAATGCAATGATGCATGACGTCCGTTTTTTTTATTTATGCACTAGTGCGAACCACTGATGTGATGCTTATGCAATGATGGTCTTTGCGTAATGCACTTTTTATTTTCGTGTACCCTTATGCATAATGTAACAACAATGTGTAATGCGATATGCAATCTACATGGTGGGATTACTCCCACTTCCCAAAAACAAAGACCGAAAATTAAATGCTATAAGTAAGTTCGAGCTACAGTTTCGGGGCCGGCGAAGACATATAACTATCTTGTGGACCCGCATTACGACCCAAAATAGAGTTGAAGTGGCTCCGTGAGATAGCCCAATAAGTTGGCCCAAACCCGTCTGGGTTTCAGGCCCAAAATGATTCCCACTTCTAGGAGCTGGGCCTTTAGAACTCCACATAGGCTGGCCCAGGCCAATGCGTTCGTGAGAAACCCTAATTTGGTGTGCAGTTTAAGGAAAGCTGATCTTGGCGTATAGGGCAAGTAAACCCGTCTGGGTTACGCCTTCTCCAAATCACAAGCACAAACCAAACACCATCCAACCCGTTTGAGTTTCATTATCCCCATTATTTCCTTGCCCCGACGTGAATCAAATCGCCCTTTCGTCCCGATGGCGTTCGAGAAAAAGCACTCTGTCCAAAAAAAGAGAGAGAGTTGGGGAGGTATAAGTTGACTTCTCTGATAAGTTTGAGGCAAGTGAAAATAGATTGGGATTTTCTACGTGCTGCTGAAACATTCTGGGATAAGGAATTTTCGATAGGAAGAACAAAATCAATTCAACAAACAAGCACAAAGATTAATCTGGACACAATCAAAACTCAGTTCGAAAGAGATAGGAAGAAATTTTCGAATCTCAAAGGAGAGAACAAGTACTTCAGAAGCATAAATCCGCCAACAGTTCTAAGAATAATGCAAATGTGCGCGGTTAGTTATGGACGTAGGTCAGTCAAAAAGAACAAACCTCACATAGGAAAGAACAAACACTCAAACACTCAATTTTGAATAGGTATGTGTGTTTTCTCATACTCAAACCAATAGAAACAAACTACCATAAGCTTGGTAAGAACCTCACTCTCCACTACTGGTATGCAATGCACAAGTGACAATCAAAAGGACTTTTCGGGTTGCAACGGGGCTTAGGTTAGGGTAAGGAGCGGTAAAATTTGGGAATGAGGAGTTAAGAGCCATGCTTGGATTGATTTTCAACGAATAAAACACTCTGAACTCTCCTTCTTGCTTAATGTATGCAAGGCATTTCACCTTTCACCCTGAAACATCTCAACTGAATACAACCAGTCAAAGTTTTACAACTTTAAATTGAATCTCCTAATCACCCTTTTATTTTGAAACTCTTTTCCTTTTTTTACTTCCTTTTTTTATTTTTTTTTTTGTGGGTGATCGGGGAGAAGAATATCTATGGAATCTTCGACTTTGATATAATATATGAACAACATAACCAAATACCAATCGCTCAAGATATGGGACTTTTAGATTCTCCCAGACTTCCAAAAAAAGACAAACTCTCATCCAACCAAGCAAGGCAAAGGATTAGGATATCAGAGGCCAAGGCTCGTATTGTCAAGGTTCAATCATGAAAAAAGGATAAACAAAGGCTAGGCGGGGCAAAAAGAACGGTAAATATAATGTAAGGAAGGCTATTTAGCTATGTAGCTTATCAAAATAAAATCGGATGCCTTAATCACTTTGTCACGATTAATGCAATGCAAATGTGTAGTCTCAAGCAAGATGCAAAACAAGTTCTAGAGATGCAACTAATGGGTGAGTCACTCAAGGGATCATGGAATTGATAAAAGTGATAAATTCAAAATTTAGGCAATGTGGACTCACGGGATGGGGTTCAATCAACTAAACTTAGCCCAAAGATTTGCGACACGCACATTTATACTTTCTAAGATAGTCAAAGCAGTCAGATACAACTTTCATAACTTGTCTCAAAATCAGAAGATTTGAAGGAAAAGGTTTCAAAAACTTTTGAGATCTCGTCCAGATTTTTCTAAGTGAAGCAAGTTAAACTGAAAGTAAGAAAGTTTCTGACCTCCGTTGGATGGAATTAGTCTCAGCAGTTTTACGAGGGGCTAGGCACGCTAGTGGCCCTCCTGTTGGAGCTAGATCCAGAATTTTATGTGCTCTTCTCGTTGTAAGCAGCTTCAATTTGCACACACAAATCCTTCAAAGTCTCAAAGTCTTTGATAGATTGAAAGCCAAAATACCGGGTGATGCGAGGGTGGATGCTTTGCTTGAAAGTGCGCAATTGCATCCTAAAGGGGACTGCTTCGTCGATCTTTAACTGCATTGAGTGCCATCGTTCATAATAAGAGAGGAATGAATCATCATCTCCTTGCTTCATGGAAGTGAGGTCATCTACAGTGACCTCCTTTTGTTGGAGACGACTAAAATGGTTGATGAAGGTCTTGAACAACTCGTCTGCGTCAGTTTTGATGTGAGGGGGTAGATTTTGGTACCACACCTTGGCCTTACCTTCTAGAGTGGAAGGGAAGACTGTGGTGTAAAGACTTTCATCTACTTTGTGAAGAGGGGTCAGCCTTAGGAACTCCTCTAGATGATGAGATGGGTTGTCAGATGGCTTGAACCTGATGCCCGGTACTTCAACTTTGTCCCTTACCCTTGATACATGGTGTTTGGGGATGGCCAAATCCATGCAAGCGTCTGTAAAGGTTGGATCAACTTTCATCATCCTTCTGGTGAGCATGTCAACCTTCTCTTCAAGCTTCTTGACATAGGGGTCCTCCGAGGTTTTAGAGTTATTCAGTACAAGTTTGGACTTGACTTCACCAAATGACTTAGGTTTTGGGCCTCCATTTTTGGATTTGGGGTGACCCTCTCCAGCCCCATCATCAGCCTCGGCCTCAGACTCGGAGCCATAATAGTTTTCCTCTTCCTCAAGTTTGATGCCCAGCTTTTTGTTGATCTGCTTAATGGCTTCCAGCACGCCATTCATAGTTTGTTGATTTTCACTGAACTTCTTTTCTAGCTTCTCATTGGTTCTGTCCTCCTGGTCTGCCATGTAAAAGGCAATTGCTTCCTGTACCCGCTCGTATAGCCCATCGAGTTGCTTGTCACTAGAACTCTCCCCGAAAAGGTTGTTGGCTAGGGATCCTGACATGGTGGATTCACTGGATTGGGCCGGTGGCCTGTAGTTGGGATTGCGAATAAGTCTGCCGGTTTGTGGGTCACGGATGCGGGCTCGGAGATGGTCTGCTATCTTGCCTGCATGGAAACTGATTAGTGCTCGAAAGAACCTTTATGCCACCCGCCCAATGCATGCATGACTTAATGGACCTATATGAACCTAGGACATGGACATGACGCCTACATGCTGACATAAGGGCGACTCACCCACTTTTATGGGAGTGCATGTCCTAATTCTATATGGACCTAGCATGATGACTGACAGGACTTATACTCATTGGGTATCTGACTTAAAGGGCGTCATAAAGGGCCGAATAGGATCAATAGTAAGTGGATCAGGCTGACTGCAGTATCGAACAGTTTGGCCCGATGTGGAAGGAGAAGAAAAACAGGCTCAAACCCGTCTGGGTTTGAACTGTAATCCCTCCCTTTCAAATGGGCATAGACAGGATTCCTCAGTGAGTCCAACTAGGCCAGGCCCATCAAACCCGTCTGGGTTTAGGCCACCAAACCCGTCTGGGTTTGGGCCAGTCCATCTCTCATTTGATCCTACGCGGGCTAGAATGACGTCCCACTCATGATCGGGCTAGACACTTGGACTCAACTTTTACAGGATTAATTTACATGACATACAGATGCGGGATGAGCCTAACCATGGCTTTAGATCCAGGGTTTTTCTAGGTTTAGGGAGATGAATAGGATACCACATGTTCTCGCCCCGGTGCATTTTCCTTATATGGAATTCATAGGAAAAATGTGTGGGGTGTTGCTCTTTGGGTTTTAAGGAAACCTTTAGAGTGTAACACGGGTGAGAGGAGAGATCAAATGCTTGGCGATGTAAGTGCATCCCACAAGTAGTGACCTCCCGCTCTCGGGATTGATTCCTAGTTTTAAAACCCAAACCAACGCTTTTGTGCTCCCCAGCCATAAAGGCCCAAGAGTAGCCTGGTATGCAATATGCCTAAAAATGATAAAAATGTGAAATAAATTAATTCCTCCCTTTTTTACAAAACTCACTATAATTTAATTCTTTCAAGTTTTACCCTCTTTTTAAGTTTAAGTCCCCAGTGGAGTCGCCAATCTGTAGACCCCGAAAAATTGATAACCTTTTTCGCGGCGCTACTTAAAAGTGATTGGGAGCCGACTAGGATTGCTTAACCTTAAATAAGGTTGAACTTTTAAGAATGTTTTCGTTAACAGATTAATTTAATTTATGCGCCCTAATCTCAAAACTCATTCCCTTTTTGAAAAAAAGTGAGCAAACCCGTTTGGGTTTACTACTGTCAAACCCGAGAACAAAAGGAGCAAAAAAATAAGAAGGAATATGGAGTCGCCAGTTGAATTTTTAGGAGAAAAACAACAAACCATTTTAACACAAACTCCGGTCTACAAATCCAAAGATGGATCCGGGGGTAAGGTTACGAATTTGAAAATTAAAACCTTCAAACCCGCCTATTCAACGAATAGACTCTACTAGAATTAAATCAAAGCAAAACAAAAGTTAAAAGGGAGGAATTAGATATAAATTTCACAAATTCATCATTGATGTCATGCAAATTATGAATTGAAAACGTGAGAATAACATGAACTCATCAAGTCACATTACATGGTTTGAATTAATATGATAATCATTCTAACCTTTAATGAAGTAGCATGCAAAGGGAGAGAAGAGGTAGAGAGAATTATGCTAGTGTCAATACTCTAGCATAAGGTTGTGTGTCAATGGAAGGGAAAAAAGGGTTTAATTTATAGTGGAATGGGGAGATTAGGAGTACGTTTAGGGTTATGGTTTTTAGCCGCGGAATAAACCCAGACGGGTTTGGCTGGAGGCGGAAGCAACGTGGGCCAAACCCAGACGGGTTTGGCTGGAGGCAGAAGTAGCGTGGGCCCAACCCAGACGGGTTTGGGCTGGTTTTCTGTTGGCCAGTTTTGCTTGTTTCCGGGCTAGAAGAGAAATGGGTTTGCATGCCACTAAATTACTCGGCTAGCTTATTTTTTACAAATAACTAAAACTAATACCGGTACAAAATCCGGTGTCTACAGAACCGAAAACTAAAAATTAAATAAGAACCGGGATCGGGACAGTTTTGTTAGTGTCTAAAGATCAGGTCACCACGATTAGTATAGTTGTCCTTTGACCTAACCCTTTGGATTGGAGGTTCCCCTAGATGTTAGCGTTCATAGGAATTTTGCGGAACTGACTTTTGAGTTGTATAGCTCGAGTTATAGTCGTTTTACCAGAACCTGTCGGAACTGGACCAGTTGGAAGTTTTGGTACTTTTAGAGTATTTCGAGGCTGATATGGGCTTAGTCGTCAACTTAAGAGTTTTGGTAGACATCCCGAGGTTTCCAAAAAGTCCAAAATCAGATCCATAGGATATCGGGAAATTGTTAATAGATGTGTTGGTGATTGAAAAGGTTTACTTGGTGTTATTATACGATTACTTGGAATGTGTTAAGTAATTTAAAGTATAGATTCATGATTGATGGGAACCTATAGTGTTCCTAGGGGAGGGTCAGGTAGAAGGTAGTTAATACTAACTTCGAAGGGTGCGTTTTGATTAGAATAATTACTTTTATTTTAGGCCCGAGCTAATTCGCGTCGTTAGTGAGCTCAAGTGTGTTCGTCTTAGCAGTGAAGTGAAGTTAACCACGTAATGTCTATGCTCTAATCCCCACTGGGATGCTCTTTAAATGTGTTTTAATGTTTTCTAATTTGTTTTGAGAATTGCATCCCGAAAGGGGACTTTTGTGGAAATGTGGCCATCTGTTTTTTTATATTTGTTTGTAATTGTTGATTTATGAGTTATTGAAATTGAGATGGTCTTTTATAAGTAGTTTTGTTATTGGTTTTGATAACCTGGGTTGGGTTTGATTTGAGAGTTGTGAGTTGAGTTTGAATAATATACTTTTAATTCAAAGTGAAACATTAAGCGGGTTTCGGGGCATAACCCGGAGTACAGGATTTGGAATCCTGCCGGGTTATAGACCAGGAGATCAGGACTTCTTCCCTGATATAGGATAGTGGATATCTTTGATGCCTGTGGTAGGCGAACTCTTTTGATGCCTGTGGTAGGCGAATATCTTTGATGCCTGTGGTAGGCGAACTTTGATGCCTGTGGTAGGCGAATATCTTTGATGCCTGTGGTAGACGAACTCTCTTGATGCCTGTGGTAGGCGATGTTACTCTAAGGGATGTGGTATCCCGCCCGCATAATAAAATGAAATGGTTGGGTTGAGGAAAAATAGTTAAGGGTTAAAGGTTTGTGAAATGTTTTGACTCGTTCCCTCTCCCTCAAATGAATTGAAATGAACGTAACTTGTTTTTAACATTAGGGGTAGACATTATTGAGATTTCCCCCTCATTTTTGAAATGTTTTGTTTTTAGGTGAAGATCTATATGCTGGGGATGGGAATTAGAAGTGAGGACGACATGTTTAGAAGTCGTTAAATATGTTGCTTTTCTTTTTTGAGAAACTTGAAGTTAGTTTTGATGTTTATTTCAAAGTATGAGTTTGTTAGTTAGTTTACCGTTGACAGGCGGTTGTAGTTCTTTTCTTTCTCGCCTTGTATTCCTTCGGGGATACGGCAGTGACGCCCAGTTGAAAAGAAAAAAAAATGAGACTTCCGCTGAGTTTTCCGTTAACGTTAGTTAGACATTGACTTTTCATATTTGAATTTCCGGGGCGTTACAGAATGGTATCAGAGCTCTGGGTTGCGACCTGGTAGCTCCTAAGTGTCCCTTAGGTTTAGTTAGACCTTAGGATGCTACGTTTGGAGTGATGAGTGTAGGATGGGGGCATGGAATGTTTGTCTGTTTCTTGGATTTCTTATACGTTGTAAGTGCGTGCTTGATTATTTTATTTTTCATATGTTAGATTGTATATCGTCGCCTTTGCTATGAGCATGAGACTTCAGCTCCTCTGAAAGTCTTAAAAACCCGAGGTGGGTACGGAATATAGTCCCGAGGAGGGCCTGGTGGCAGAAGAAGACCTTCGATGAGATTTCGGAGGCTGAAAGAAGATTTGATCTGCGAGGAGCGGTCGCTGGAGATTCTAGATTGAAGAAAGAGGTAACTATGGTGAAAGATCGCAACTCTAGTAAGAGTGTGATGGACGAGCCATGCTACAATTGAAGCCACATGGAAAGCCAAGAAAGGGATAGGATCGAAGTATTCACACCCTTTCAACACATAAGCTGCGTCGAGTTTCGAGGACCAAACTCTTTAAAAGAGGGTAATGATGTAAAACCCGGAGTTTTTTTTTTTTTTTTGGTAGCACCACCGTTAGTTCCGTCTGGCAGACTGTTGGTGTGGAGTTTAAGTTTCGAGGACGAAACTTCTTTTAAGGAGGTAATGATGTAAAACCTCGAGTTTAGGAAGAACGGAACCGTTAGGATTATTACCGAACTGTTAGGTCTAAGTTTAAGTTTCGAGGACGAAACTTCTTTTAAGGAGGTAATGATGTAAAACCCTGAAAAATCCAAAGATGTTGACTGTGACGTCGTTAGTAAATTAGGTTTGACTTCGTTATTTATTATTATTCGTTGTGTTTATTTATACTGACACTAGAGCTTGTAGGACCGTTGGGAAACTAACAAGGGTATATTGGTAATGTTTTGTGTCGTTATTATTTTTATTATTAGTAGCATCGTATTATTATTATTATTATTATTATTATTATTACTATTATTATTATAACTATTATTATTATTATTATTATATTAAATTATCATTACTACTTTACGTTGACCTAGCTTCCACGTGTCAGCCCACATCTTGTAACGTGGTTTTGTAACCCCGATTTTTATATCATTTTTCTCGAGAAGCTAGGGGCCTTGGCTAAGAAACTCGGTCTACGGTCAGGTTAAGATCCCTAGGTAAGGCAATGGGTTGAATGAGGCGGTCACAAAGCAACAAATAAATCGAAGTTCAGTCAAGGTGACACAATGGGTTTCGGAGGCTTTTCGGGATGCAAACGGGGATGAGGAAATAGGTTTTGCAACAAAAGAGCAATAAGGAGGGAGAATCAAGTTGCAATTCCGTTAGAAAATACCCACCGAGCTTCATCTTTCGAGGATAGTTCAGATCAACTTCCCCAAAGTCCACCACGGACGCGGAAGGTTAATGAAACGGAATTCCCTAGTTAACCTCCTTCCACTTTCATAGGTGAGCACTAACTATCCTAAATCCAACCTTCCAACACAGGTGTTAGATGTATTCGGGATCTTTCGAACCCGAATACATCCCACTTGAGGGAAGGAAAGGAGTGGGAAATTGATTTCCCAACTAATTACTCACTAATATTGCTAACCCAAACCTAATCACCCATTCACACCCTTAATTACCCCCTAACCCATTGGGTTTCTAGCTACTAATCATGATAAAAACTATGCTAACAACATCCAAACCAAACCTAAACATAATTTCTAACATCCAACAATCAAGAACAAACAAAACAATGAAGATAACAAGCAAAGCAATTAAAGAGCAAGCAAAGTAATTAGCAAAGCAATTAATAAAAGAGTTAAGGGAAGAGATAACTTATCAAAATGTTGTAGATGAACAGGGAAAAGCAATAAAAAAAAATGATCCAACAATCTCTCAATTGTTTGAATCCCCAAATCTTCAAATACCACAAACCCTAGAATAAATCTCTCACTAATCTCTTTCTAATCTCTCTTCAAAACTCACTAATACAAAGCTGGAAAATAAAGTCTAACACTAGGAGCTAACCCCCCAAGAAAAAGTCAAAGAGGAGTATATATACAAGGCAAAACAGTTGGGCAAAACGCAGCACTTCAAGCCGAAAACACGCGCAGAAAGTATGAGACCGTAGGTGCGGTCTCTGGCTGTCAAGGAGAGGTAACGGGCCCTACCAGCAGGGTGACGGGCGCTACCCTGCGAAAACTCCAAGGCGATTTTGGGCTTCGATCGACCGCAGGTGCTGTCTTCCCATCCCAACTAAGGTAGCAGGCGCTACCAAAATGGTAGCGGGCACTAACGTGCGAAATCCAAATGAGATTTTCGCTTAGAGAGATAGCAGGTGCTGTCTTGTTCTGGCCGACCACAGTAGCGGGTGCTACGCCCAAGGTGGCGGGGGCTACCCTGGTGTTTTCTTCCCTTTGCTCCTTCCTTCATTCCAAGGTATGTAACGCCTGCTACAAGGGTCGTAGCGGGTGTTACTTCACTGTTTTGCACCAAATGAAGGGAAAGTGGTCTCGGTCAACTCCGCCTCGGCTCTCGATCCGGCTGGGCTCGGGAAATCACCAAAAATGCTCTAAAATACCCCTTTTTGCAGCGTTTTGAGTGAAAACACTAAAAACCTACAAAAAAAACCAAAAACATACTAAAAAGCATGAAAATTAACATGAAAAGAGTCAAAATCCTACGAATTAAGGCGTTATTTAGACAGGAAATTGGGTCTAAACACCCCCCGACACTTAAACTTTTGCTCATCCCGAGCAAAATAAAACAAAAACTACCTAAATTAACACAAACTTCTCTGTCGTGGGAGAGAAACGAGTGCATTTAGCGTATGCACCAAGCCTTTTGTACCCCCCGACAGCCCGGGTGGACGAGATGGACTCGTGAGGGTTTGTAGAGGTTATACCCACAAAAGCCAAAGAAAAAGGAGAGAGGGAAAGTGAAAACAAAACCATAGGAAATAAAGGAAAAGAAAAACAACAACTTCCCTTTAAAGGATCTTGCAATCTCAATTAGGAAAACGTTATTAATCCTCCAAAAGGAACCGTTATGAGCATCTCACAGGCACCTATCCCAAGCAAAAGTCAGTCTTAGAAGTTTTCGATTTCCTACACCCAATGCCAAGCAAAACCCCATGTGCATAAATGCTAGTGGGTTCTAACTGATTCCGATACACTCCAAAGACTCACGCCCGAGCTTAAAAACAAACGAAACGAACAAGGAAAGAAAAGAGTTACCCTTCCCTGCATTTGGTCGCCCTTGGCTTGGTGAGGGTCGTAGGTGATGCAAGGAGAGGCCCCACACTTTATTAACACTTAAACTTTTCTTTTTGGGTTGGGTAATCCCAACAATTTTTTTAAAGCTTAAAGGTTGAGGCTAGTTTTTCTGGAATTGCACGGCCCAAAATTTGGGGTCTACCCTCCCAACACAGTCTTTTCCATACACTCCTCTGTCGAGAATTCGATATAGGAGGAGCTTAAGGGGTATCAAGGCCGTACCGTTAATACCGGTCCCGTATAGGTCGACTAACTTTATGGTGGTTTATTCTCGTTCAGCCGACACGCCCCACTTAATCCGATTATTTAGCTTTGCTTTCTTTTTCTTTTGCTTTTGCTTTTGCTTTTCGCTTTTTGCTTTTCTCTTTTTTTTTTCTTTCTTTTTAGAAAAACAAGCTCGGACACGAATCCCTAGAATCCCCCAGTTTCAACCAGAACGTGAAAGGAAATCGGGCATTCGCTAAACACTCAATGAAGGAAATCTAAATAGGTGAGTCATGACCATCACCCAAGACAGGGTCGAAAATGCTCAGACCGGTTTCTTTTAGAGAAGATTAAGAACGGATTCTCAATTTCGACAACAAGATCCAAGAAACAAAGCAAAAACAAAGTGAAAACGAAAACCGAAAGAAAAATTTTAAGGTTTTTCACTCCCTTTTTTCTCCTTTTTTCACACAAAAAGTTTTCAAATTTTAAGCAAAACTAAGAAACCAAACACAAAAAGTTAGGTGATCTACCCTTGAAACAGAATATCCCCCCCCCCCACACACACTTAAAATGCCACAATGTCCTCATTGTGGGAAGGTGTCACATGAAAAAGGGTAGAGAACCTACAAAAAGCAAACAAACGAAAACAACTAGCAAGCAAATGGTGGCGACCCGAGCCCACACGGCTCCAATAGCAATATTATCCCAACATAAATGCTCAAAGGGGTTCGCCACCCAAAAGAAAAATCAAGCATGCAACAAGGATCAAAATATACACGTTCAAAGAGTGCAGAAAGAGTTACCTCGTGGTCTTCAATTAAAGAACAGAACCAATGCGAGATCCAGGAAAACATCACACTTAGGTTAGGAATAAACAAGAAAAACATAATAAACGTGAGTGTTCGCATGCACAAAAGAAAAAAAAAAGAACAAATTGAACAAATCAAAACCCAAATCAAGAAATTTGAATCTAGGACACAATAAATGGTATAAATTGAACAAATTACTCAATAAACTCAAGTATTCAATCAAAATTATACCACAATCAAAGTATAATCAAAGAACAAGAGAAAGAGTTGAGAATTCCATACCTTGAGTTTGAAGAGGGAAGAGGAATGGAGTTTCAAAGTTCAAAGTGTGAGAGTGCAAGTGTGTAGGACCCGGAAAATCGCCCCCTTTTAGGAGTGTTGGTTTTCGGATGCGCTACTTGGGTGATCAGGAGCCGACTAAGGTTGCTTAATCCTTAAATAAAGATATTTTTATCTTCCGAAATTTGTTTTTGGGGGGACGAGACTTTTATTTTATTTAATAATCAATATTTATTATTCACATGTTTGAAATTACATCAAATTAATTTACAAATAATTTTACATAAAATCCGATTCGAATCCAGGCCAAAGCCCAGTGGAGAATACTTAGAAAATTCAAAGGCCATACGACCTTTAATAATTCCTATGGTATTTTCTCTTGACAAAATCCAGATCGGAATATGGAATTATGTAAATTATTTTATAAATTCGTTCGACGTAATAAACATTCACGTTAAATAATAAAAAAAGGTTATATAAAAAATAAAGAGTTGCCAGCCAATTTAAGGAAACTGACAAACCATAAAATAATAAAAATGACTCCGGTCTACGAACCCGAATTCTAAGTTCGGGGGTAAGGTTACGAATTCGAGAATTATAAGAATTCTCGAATTCGCCTGTTAGAAAACAGACTCTACTAAAATCGACATTAAATTGAAAAAAGGGCGGGGAGAAGTTTAATTAATTTCGTAAGTTCATATTCTTAAGCATGCAATATAAAGAATGGGGTTTTTGTTTTATAAAAATATGCACATATAACGTAAAATAAAAGACAAATTACATGATTAAATAATAATAGCCAAAAGAAACATAAAACCTAACCTCCTTGATTTAGAAGCCCGAATGCGACGATCGAAATGCCTTGACTTCCCTTGACTTGATGGATGAAGGATGAGTATAAGAGGAGTAGAATGGTAGTATGTGGGTGATATTTTTGATAGAGTTATGGTAATGAGAATAGTGAGAATGATGGAAGTATGATGAGAGTTTAGGAGAGTAAGGGGAGAATTATGATGATAGTTGGTGAGAGTTTGGGCAGAATGATGGTATTAATTGATGCAAATGAATGGAATGGAGGGGGGTATTTATAGGTGAAGGAGGTGAGGTTTGGGAGGGAAAGGAGGGAGACACATCCCCATGATCATTCCCCCTAATCCATGCAAAATCAAATCAAAGCTCAAGGTCAACACACATGGGCTAATATCATGGGATGATGATCAAATTTTTGGCGCCGGATCCTTGAATATAAACCCGCGTAGCTTTTTTCAATCTGGCACACGGATTGCTGACGTAAGCAACGCCAAAACGACGCGCTTCAGGGAATACAAAACCCGCGCGGGTTTTGTAGTGTCGGGCCGAGGCGCGCCTTGGGCCTGTCCTGGTTCTGGGCCGTCCTCTTCAAATAAAACTCGTGCGGGTTTTATTTTTTGTATTGGGCCGACTTGATCCTATTTGTTTGCATTGCCTACTTCGTTGGCCCAAAGATGTATCCGACCCTCTTGACAAGTCGGGATTATTTCGGTGCAAATCCCGGTGTTTACAGAGAGCCCCCACTTTGATCGAGTCCGAATAGGACGAAGGTCAAAGTAGACTTGATGTCTGTCTTGATGCTGGCAATGCTCTTTTGTGTGGCGATCAGGTGACATTGCTGCTGATGATGATGTCGTCGGTAACCTTTAGGCGGCAACCGTTGGACGATTGATGATGCTGGTGATGGTGATGTCGTCGGAAACCCTTGGGTGGCAACCGTTAGACAACTGTTGTTGATGAAGTCGTCGTCGGTAACCTTTAGGTGGTAACCGTTTGGACGATTGATGCCTTGGGCCACCAACTTTGGACAGTGTTGTCGGTGCTCTTTTATGTGGCGACCGGAAGGTGGATGCTGTCGGCGCTCTTTTATGTGGCGGCCAGAGTGGTATAGGTAAAACAGGAAATGTGCTCTTCTGGACTGACTACCAAATCCGAATTGACCCACTCGGATTGAGGATCCTATTCGCCTTCAATGAAGTGGTCTTTGAGAAAACATTTTTGGTCCAGTCTTGCTTTGGAGGATGAAACTTTCCACCATTTATGACTTGTTTATTGGCGATCGTGATTAGAATTCGTAGGGTCTCGTAGCGATGCGCATCGAAGTTATCTTTTATTTATTTACAAACTCCATTGGTCCGTAAAAAGATGGGGTGCAGGATCTTGGACTGCTGAAATTGATTCTCGTTGGTAGAAAACCCGTGCGGGTTTCGTCATTTTTACTGAGCTGCAAAAAGTTGCTGGACCGCCAGAATTGGGCCCATAGAACACCCAAAACCCGCGCGGGTTTTGGTGTTGTTTTCTTTTTTTTTCCTTTTTTTCTTCTCCTCGTAAATTGTATCAATATGGGCCATGTGTTTGTGTGGACAAGAACGTGCCACGCAGCCATGTCTCCTCCTTGGGTGGCAAAGTGATGACATTTGGATTTTCGACCAATGAAACGCATTTGGCATCTCAAGGCGGGTCCTAGAAACGAGCGGTTTATATTCACTCAACATTTTTATAAATACCAAGCTTCATTCACCTCATTCACTCACACCTTCAACTTTTCCTCATCTCTCTAGCTTCTCTTTCTCTCTCTAGAAAAATTTGCTCTTTGAAGATAATTTGAGTTCTTTAGAAAATGCATCCCCGAGGTCATAGGAATCCTCCTCTTCCACATGCAGCGGCATAGTCCCACGAGATGTCTTCACGTCGTAACTTTATTCCAGGTGCGAATGCCGACCCTTCGGACATTACTATTCAATCTTAGAACCATGCTTGGTTTTACCGTTCCCATGGCACGGAAATTTCTAAAACTTATCTTTTTATGCTTATTTTAATAAAAAATGAGCAAACACGAATTTATTTTTCATGTCTTGTCGATTTTTAATTATTTTAAGCATGCTTGCATGACGACTCCTTTTATTCATGCTTTGCACATGATAAATTATCTTGAGAAACGGACCAAACTCGACCCATGAGAAAAAAAAAATAGTGAGAGTTTTATGCATGCTCGCCCCAAAGAAAATCGGCTCACAAGGATAAAGAAAACCTGCGCGGGTTTTCTGGCCTGTAAGCCCCCATAAGAACAATGGGCCTGGATGGACGACCCATCAGAGAAAAAAACCCGTGCGGGTTTTTGTCTTGCTAGGCCGGCTCATTTGGGCCGTGAGCCCAATGTTGGTGCTGGGCCCAACTAGGGTCTAAAAGAATATGCCTGGGTTCAAAATATTTATATGAGCCCCCATCTTTAATTGGCCCCTTTCGTTTGCCTTTAGGAGGACAACTTGAAAACCCCTGGTGTCTTAAAGGATCCACTTAAGGTAGCCGCCTCGATTCCTAGGAACTTTGTTGAACATACTCTGACTGCGGCGGGCCTTATGTCGTTCTGGCAATGTTTGGTGGCTTGGAAGGGTCGCACGTATCGCGTCATATGTCATGCCATAGCTGAGAGGTTTTGGGACACCACCAACTCCTTTCATCTGTCTGTGGGTGAAATGACGGTTACCCCCACAGATTTCGTCATGATCACTGATCTTCCGTGGGGTGGGCGTAATGTAGTTTTTGACGCTGAGATTCCACCCATGGTCTTGGATATTCTGGGTCCAGTGTCAGCACGTTTAGGCCAAAGGCAGGGCCTTTCCAATATTTCTTACGCGCATTTCGAGGTGGCCATCCGCGACACCAACTTCCAGAACTTGCCTGTGGATCAACGCCGCTTCATCTTCCTGGCATACATCATTTCTGCCACCATTTTTGCCAACCGGGGAGATAATATCACCTTGACATGGCTTCGGATTCTTCTGGATTTCAACAATGTACGGAACCTGAACTGGGGCAAGGCGGCTTACGCAAACTTCGTCCTCTAGCTTCGCCGCGGTGTTCGGCTCTCACGGATACTGATCTTGAGCACCTTCACGAGTCTCATAATCGTTATCAGTATGGCCCTTCGCTGTGGAAGGTGCTCGAGGTATGTCCCCGAGACTCTTCTCTTTGTAGTTTTGCTACTCTTTCAACTCTTCTTTGACTTTATGTTCATGCAGTCATGGGCATATCAGTATATTCTATCTTTGGGCATTCGCTCCAAAAAGAATAAGACAGTTCCAGTTGCTGAACAATGGTCTAACGAGGCTGTTCGTGGGAAAAAATTCCAGTCGAGTAGTCTTGATCCTATTCGTTGTATGCTGGATAACCTCACCCCGGCATTTCCTTATACCTAGCACCTTATTTATTTTTCTTTTATCCTTGAAGTGACTCTCTATCTTTTTCAGGACCACGTGAATTGGCGTCCATGGGCAGAATTCGACTTGAGTGGGTTGCCCATCCCTTTGCAATCGGTGGAACATGACACTCACCTCTGCGTCTTGATGGAGGGACCCTCGGGCTTCATATGGTACATGGGGAGAGAGCTACGAGGCAAATCGTGGGTGGATATCCCGGTCTTATCCCTCTGGATCCTCTGGAGCACATGTTCGAGCCATGGCGCGTCCTTCCGGGTGCCTTGGGAGAATGGATTTGCGGCCAAAACGTCGACAACTTTGTTCATAACGTTCCCTAGGAGTAGTTTGATGAGGAATTTCAGCGCTATCTGAACCGTTTAGCGCCCCGGGTGGTAGTTATCTGCTTCCTTCTGATTTCTCATTATGTTTCTGGCTGATTCCTAACCGTGAAGTTTGCAGCTGGGGCCTTATGCCAATGTCGCTGAGACGGGGGCTCCACCAGTGAGAAGAAAGATCGGCGGTTTCTTAGAGGTGGAGAGTAGTAGTCAATGCGCTGCACTCCGAGAGTTTGACCGGAAACTCGTAAGTTCTCATGTTGCTTTCTCTTTCTCCTTTATGTCGTTCATACATGTCTAACCTTGGCCTCATCATTTTCCAGCCAAGATGAGATATTTCCGTCAAGTGACCAAGGAATGGAGCACGATGCTGAAGCATGTTGATCGAGCATTTACCCGCTCACGTAGGTATCGTGGGGACGACGCCGAAAGGGCTGATGTAGAGGCCGACGCGGAGTCTGTTCCTCAGGATCCCCCTCGACGTTCTACTGCAGGGGTCCCTCGCACTGAGTCCCCACGTCGCTCTTCGGCAGGGGAGTACACTTCTCGGGGCCGATCTCGGGAAGAGATTGGTGGATCCTCTCGTCCTCCCTTAGTAGTTGTGTCGGAGTGTCGCGGCAAAGGCATCATGATCGAGGGTCATCATTCAACTGGGTCCCATCGTAGCAGATCTGGCAGCCGAGGTCGCCGTCCTATGGAAGAGGACATGGCTCAGATGCCCTTGGAAGAACAACTTGGCCAAGGAGGGTCACATCACAGTGTTGGTTATGGTGGTGATACCCAACCTCATTCCTACTGGGTAGAAGACGCTTCGGAGTCGTGTGCTACCAACTGACCTTCTCATTCTCGCCGCACTCCGGCTTTAGTGCGTTCTGCACGTCGTGGTCGGAAAATTGTGGTAAGGGGCCATGATTCAGGTGCATCCGTAGGGTATCCTGGTAGTCAGGCCGTAGCAGATGACGCTACTTCACGTCTTGCACCATATGACGTCTCCTCTTTTGGCTCTGGTTCTTATTCTGCTGGATGGCCAGTTCCGACCCCTGGAATGGGTCCTTCATGGCTACGGGTTTGCAAGAGTGGTCTGCACCCCAACACTCTTGGCTAGGAGGATCCTCCTCTTCTGGTTTGCCAGCCCCCGGTTATGGAACTGGTCCTGTATGGCCTACTCCTTCTGTTCAGTGGCACGTTCCTGATCATTCATGGCTAGCCGGTTCGCAAGAGCATTTGGTATCATCACCGTCGAGCATGCATCCTTCTGAAGTTCCCTTGTCCGGGCCACTGCAGACGGCTTTTGATCCTTACTACTATTCTTGGGACACCTACTTCGGTACAACTGGTGCCTCCAACGCTGGGACTTCTCATGTTGGTGCCGACCCGGTTGAAGACAACGGCGATTCGGGCTCCCTGTGGTGATCAAAACTCTTGACAAGCAAGACTCTATGCATTTTTAGACTTTTGTTATACATAACTGATTTGTACTATCTTTACTGTAATGCAAGACTTTTATGAATTTTATTTCTTATTTTATATGCAAGACTCGGTGAATGCACGACTTTATTTTATTAATGCACATCTGAATGATTTTCTACATGACGGGATTAATCCCAACTTAATCCCGCTTCCCCAAAAAGAAAAGTAAATAAAAGAAAATAAAAACCTAAGTGTCAAGGTAAACTTGAGCAAAAAAATTTCGGAACCGAGCATCATTGGGTCAATATCCAAAACATTAAAAATACACGAACGGGCCACTTCAATTTCAAGGCCCAAAATACCATCATACACAGGCGAGCTGAGTAGCGGAAAGGTGGCCCATATCGATAGAAAACCCCGCGCGGGTTTTCTCTTCAGCAGGCCTTGGGCCTGGGCTTGGACAAGCACGCGCGTAGGCCTAGGAGGATCAAATTCCCGCGCAGGTTTTGATTTTCTTTTCCTTTTTTTTTGCTAGCCGTTGTAAATGGGCTAAAATCATGGGATATGGAAGGCAACGGCTATATGATCGTTGCTGGTTGTATATCTCCATTTTTGATCATGCATAGAGGTGTATAAATACCTCATATTATGCATATAATCATCATCACTTCAAAGTCTTCATCATATATTCTCTCAAAATTCAAAGAAATCCTCCCGGTTCTTGTTTAGACCGAAATTTGTGTCTAAATAACGCCTTAATTCTTAGGCTTTTGACTCGTTTCGTGTTTATTTTCATGGCTTATTAGTATGTTTTTAGTTATTTTGTAGGTTTTGGTGTTTTTACTCAAAACGAGGTAAAACGGGCCATTTTACAGCATTTTTTGTAATTTCCCGAGCCGAGCCGGACCGAGAGCCGAGGCGAAGTTGACCCGAGATCACTTTCCCTTCATTTGGTACTATTTAGTGAGGATGAAGGAAGGAACAAAAAGAAGAAAAGAGGACCGCACCTACGGTCAGTGAAGACCGCACCTACGGTCTTACGAAGGAAGAATCGCCCTGCAGTTTTCGCGCGTGGCACCCGCTACTTTCCCTGGGCAGAAAGAGACCGCACCTGTCGTCTCCAAGACCGCACCTGCTGTCTCCAAGACCGCACTTGCGGTTTCCTACTTTCTGCGCGTGTTTCCGGCTTGAAATGATGCGTTTTGCCCAACTGTTTTCACTTGTATTTATACTCCCTTTTGACGATTTTTCGGGGACAATCTTAGAGAGTGTTAGACATTATTTCCAGCATTGTAATTAGAAGTTTTGGAGAGAGATTAGTGAGAGATTAATCTAGGGTTTTGGTGATTTGTGTTTGTTATTGAAGATTTGGGGATTCAAACAATTGAGAGATTGTTGGATCATCTTTTTATTGCTTTCTCTTCTTCATCTACAGCATTTTGATAAGTATTCTCTTCCCTTATCTCTTTCATTAATTACTTTGCTAATTACTTTCCTTGTTATCTTATTGCTTTGCTTGTTATTTCATTGTTTTGCTTGTTCTTGATTGTTGGATGTTAGAAATCATGCTTAGGGTTGGTTTGGATGTTGTTAGCTTAGTTAGTATCATGATTAGTGGCTAGAAACCCTATGGGTTAGGGGGTAATTAAGGGTGTGAATGAGTAATTAGGCATGGGTTAGCAATTTTAGTTAGTAATTAGTTGGGAAATCACTTTTCCCACTCCAATCCTTCCCTCAAGTGGGATGTATTTGGGTCCGAAAGTCCCCGATCACATCCAACACTTGAGTTGGAAGGTTGGAATTGGGATAGTTAGTTCTCTACTCACGAAAGTGAATAGAGGATAACTAGGGAATTCCGTTTCTTCAACCCTCCGGGTTCGTGGTGGACTTTGGGGAAGTTAATTCGGACTATCTTCGAAAGAGGAAGCCCGGTAGGTATTTTCTAATGGAATTGCCACTTGATTTCCTTCCTTGTTGCTTTCTTGTTGCGAAATCTATCTCCTTGTTCCCGTTTACATCCCGAAAAACCTCCGAAGCCCATTTTCCATTCCTTGACCGACCTTAGCTTTGTTTCCTGCGTTGTGATCCCTTCAAACCGATATCCTTACCCTAGCAATCTCATCCCGACCATTGACCTAGATTCTATGACCAAGGCCCCTAGCTCCTCGAGAAAGAATGATAAACAAAACCGGGGTACAAAAACCACGTTACACAAAATGGCGCCGTTGCCGGGGAGCCAGCGCGCCTAGTTTTAGTTTCTTGGTTTTTGGTTATTTGAGATTGCTTTCACGCTAGAAATTAGGTTGTGCTAATCTTGATGAATTTGATGCTTCTATTGGTTCTTGTTGATGCATGTAGGTACGCCCTAATGTTCTGTCGAGCATTGTAGGAGGCTTCAAGTCCTAATGGGAGAAGTCCAAGCTAGTTCACCCCGTACTTTTTTATCATATGTCATTCCATCTTCGGGAATGGGAGGTAACCCTATCATCTTACCACCATTACCACCCGACGCGGTATTCGAGTTTAAGCCGTGTCTTCTTGAAGTTTTTGAAAGTAACCCATTTCATGGAGATATTTCCGAGAGCCCTATTGCTCATATGGAGACATACGAAAAGCGTATCAGTTTCATGCACATGCCTGGAATATCTTCCGAATATTTGAAGTTGAAGTTCTTTCCTCTTACCCTAAGAAGAAAAGCTGAGATGTGGCTTAATATATGTTCACCTGGATTTTATTCTTCATGGGAGGCCCTAAAGAAAGATTTCCTTCAAAGATTTTTCCCGACCGACAAAACTTGTAGTCTCCGGGAAGATATTATGAGTTTTAAGCAAAAAGCCGGAGAGTCTCTTTTCGAAGCATGGGGGAGATTCAAAAGTCTCCAACGTTATTGTCCGCACCACAATCTACCCAACTGGATGCTTCTTCAGCACTTTTATTGTAGACTCTTTGATTCTCTCAAAGAATCGATTGATATAGCATCCGGGGGGTCATTTTTGAAGAAGACTGCGGGGGAGGCCGAACAATTCCTTCATGAGCTTGTTCAATATGCTCCTGATTTTGGAGGTTGCAAATGCAGAGGCGGAGATTCATCTTTGGAGCATGATCTTATTATTGCACTCCTTTTAGCCTCTATTTATGAACTGCAAAAAGAAAAGGCGAATGAGGAGACTTCTAAGCATTTGAGAATGGCTCAAGAAGCGCAAGTGTTCAATTTTCAACAATTAGAGCAAGTGAGTGCCATTATTTCTTCCCATGTTGAACCAGATCCCATTTCTTATGATTTTACCACCAACCAATACCCTTCTACTTTTCAAACCATTGACCATCACTCATTCATTCAAGAAGAAACCTTCCATCTAACCCAACAAGACATTTCACAACCTCAAATTTCTCAACCACCCCAAGAATCTTCATTTGGGTTGATGTTAGAGCGAATTATGGAAGACCGAGTGGAGGATCAAGCTTATATCCAAAGTCTCGAGCTCGAAATTTGGCTCAGGCCAACCAATTTCAATTTGCACCTATCCAACCCACTCCTATCTAAGAAGTGGAGGTGAGTGCTATTACCTTGCGGAGTGCAAGAGAAGTTGAGGAACTTAAGTTGGTAGAGGAGGGAGTTCTTGAAAAAAATGAGGGAGATGTTGAGGACAAAATCGAAGGAGAGGGTATGGAGGTTGAGCAAGTGGTAGATGATGAGAATGAGGAATTGATTAATGAGGTAGCCAATTGCGTAGAAGAGAAGGTGGATGAAGAACAAGTTATAGTTTTGAATGAAAATGCTAGTGAATGTCCTCAAGAGCAATTTGATCCCCACCAAATGAAAATTCCTCTCCCAAATTGGTTGATTCAACACTTGATTGATGAAGGACATATTGAATCAATGTTTAATGTTCCTATTGAGACACCCTTTTTCATGCCACATTGTGTTGAAGTCAATATGATAGAAATAGTTGTTCATGAGCGTCAAGAGGAAGTCTACATTCTTGAAGTGAATTCCGATAATGGGAAAGACAACAATCATCCCAAGGCCTTATGTTCCGGACCCGAGGTAATTGAAGATGCATCTCGTGATGATTCCCTCAAGATTGTTCCATTAAGGAGGGAGATTTCATTGGATGAAGTTTATATTGAGGACATAGATATTGAGAAGATTGTTCCTAAGTGCTTGAAACTTGGAGAACCACTTGAGGAAGAGCCTAAGTTATTTCTTCATCCCCATCACCCAATCAAAACACCGGAGGAAACGCTCGTTCTTTTTGTGGAGGTGATGAGGAGGTGTTGGAAAAGGAGGAGGAAGCGACATTGGAAGAAATCGAAGATATCATCACCTCTTCCTTGCTTATGGTCAACTAAACGGCCGGAAGGACGACTGTATTTGAGGTTGTCCAAGGACGGTAGAAGTTGGAGAGGAAGGAAAAATAAACGATCATGGTGGAAGAAACTGAATATGTACCTCTCATGTGCACCACGTCTCTCTAGAATCAAATAGGTATTTAGGTCGAGCTAGGGACCTAAAACTAGCGCTCTATGGGAGGCACCCCATAATTTTGAGTTTCTTAATTCAAATTTTGTAATTTGAGGTATTAGTTCTAGGTTCAAAAGAAAAAGTAAATAAACAGAGGAAAAATGAATAGAAAAATAGAAAAAAAGTTGGAGTTGAAAAATAAGAAAATTGAAGTTTGAGTGAAAATAGTAAGTGTGAGGGAGGGAAGTTTTGAAAAGAATATGAGTGTTGAAGGAGATTTTGAAAGTTAGAAAAAAATTGTTAGATTGAATGTGAGGGAGCATGGGAAAAATGAGTGTTGAAGTATGGAAGTTTTTAGAAATTAATCTTTGTTGGAATTGTTTTGGGAGGAATTGACAGTACAATAGCAGGTAGCAGGCGCTACCTTAGTCGTAGCAGCCGCTACGCACCAATTGACAGCAGTAGCAGCCAAGACGCCCAGAGACGACCTTGCAAATACACCTAAAATCCCGATTCTTTCCCACTTCCCTCATTTCTTTTCTCACTCGGCTCCCTCACACTCTCTCTTCAAGCCCTGAACCTGCGAACAACACTCACCACTAGGTAACCTCTTTCCGCTCTCTTTGTCATGTATATATCTTGATCCTTGTTACATGTTTGATTTTCTTTTTGGGTGGCGAACCCCTTTGAATGTCTGTGTTGGGAATATTTTTTTGTTGGAGCCGTGTGGGCTCGGGTCGCCACCATTTGCTTGCTAGTTGTTTTTGTTTGGTTGCTTTTTGTAGGTTCTCTACCCTTTTCTTGTGACACCTTCCCACAATGAGGACATTGTGGCGTTTTAAGTGTAGGGGGGAGGGGGGAGATATTCTGTTTCAACGGTAGATCACCTAGTTTTTTTTTTTGTTTTTGTTTTCTTAGTTTTTGCCTAAAATGTGAAAAAACTTTTGTGTGAAAAAGGAGAAAAAAGGGAGTGAAAGGCTTAAAAGTTTTCTTTGAGTTTTCGTTTTCGCTTTGTTTTGCTTTCTTTCTGGGATCTTGTTGTCGAAATTGAGAAGCCGTTCTTAATCTTCTTAAAAAGAAACCGGTTTGAGCATTTTCGACCCTATCTTGTGTGATTGTCATGGCTTACCTTCTTAGATTTCCTCCATCGAGTGTCTAGAGAGATCCCCAATTCCTTTCACGTTCTGGTTAAAACCGGGAGATTCTAGGGGTTTGTGTCCGAGCTTGTTCTTTTCTTTTCCTGTTTAGCAAAAGCAAAAGCAAAGTCAAAAGCAAAAGCAAAAATAAAGAAAAAGAAAGCAAAGCTAAATAACCGGATTAAGTGGAGCGTGTCGGCTGAACGACATTAACCACCATACACTTAGCCAACCTACACGGGACCGGTATTAGCAGTACGACGCTATTACCCCTTAAGCTCCTCCTATATCGAATTCTCGACGGAGGTGTGTATGGAAAACACTGTGTTGGGAGGGTAAACCCCATTTTGGGTCGTTCCAATTCCTGAAAATAAGGCTAATACCGACCTTAAAAAAAAAAGGAAGAGAATTTTGTTGGGATTACCCAACCCAAAAGAAAAGTTTAAGCGTTAATAAAGTGTGGGGCCTCTCTTTGCATCACCTATGGCCCTCACCAAGCCAAGGGCGACCAAATGCGGGGAAGGGCAACTCTTTTCTTTACCTTGTTTGTTTCGTTGTTTTGAGCTCGGGCACGATCTTCAGAGTCTTTCGGGATTGGTTGGAACCCACTAGCACATATACACGTGGGGTTTTGCTTGCCATTAGTTGTAGGACATCGAAAATCCCAAAGACTAGCTTTTGTTTGGGGTAGGTGCTTGTGAGATGCTCATAACGGTTCCTTTTGGAGATTTAATAACGTTTTCCTAATTGAGATTGCAAGATCCTTTGAAGCGAAGCTTTTGTTTTTCTTTTCTTTTTGTCGGTTTTGTTTTCACTTTCCCTCTCTCCTTTTTCTTTCGCTTTTGTGGGTATAGCCGCTACAAACCCTCACGAGTCCATCTCGTTCACCCAGGCTGCCGGGGGGTTCAAGGGCTTGGTGCATATGCTAAATGCACTCGTTTCCTCCCACGACAGAGGAGTTGGTGTTTAGTTTTTATTTGTTTTCGTTTGTTTTGCTCGGGACGAGCAAAAGTTTAAGTGTGGGGAGGTGTTTAGACCCAATTTTGTGTCTAAATAACGTCTTAATTCTTAGGATTTTGACTCGTTTCATGTTTATTTTCATGGCTTTTTAGTATGTTTTGAGTTATTTTGTAGGTATTGGTGTTTTGACTCAAAATGAGGTAAAACGGGCCATTTTAGAGCATTTTTGGTGATTTCCCGAGCCGAGCTGGACCGAGAGCCGAGGCGAAGTTGACCCGTGATCACTTTCCCCTCATTTAGTACTAATTAGTGAGGATGAAGGAAGGAACAAAAGGAAGAAAAGAGGACCTCACCTACGGTCAGTGAAGACCGCACCTGCGGTCTTACGAAGGAAGAATCGCCCAGCAGTTTTCACGCGTGGCACCCGCTACTTTCCCTGGGCAGCAAGAGACCGCACCTGTCGTCTCCTAGACCGCACCTACTGTCTCCAAGACCGCACTTGCGGTTTCCTACTTTCTGCGCGTGTTTGCGGCTTGAAATAATGCGTTTTGCCCAACTGTTTTCACTTGTATTTATACCCCCTTTTGACGATTTTTCGGGGACAATCTTAGAGAGTGTTAGACATTATTTTCAGCATTGTAATTAGAAATTTTAGAGAGAGATTATTGAGAGATTAATCTAGGGTTTTGGTGATTTGTGTTTGTTATTGAAGATTTGGGGATTCAAACAATTGAGAGATTCTTGGATCATCTTTTTATTGCTTTCTCTTCTTCATCTACAACTTTTTGATAAGTATTCTCTTCCCTTAACTCTTTCATTAATTACGTTGCTAATTACTTTCCTTGTTATCTCATTGCTTTGCTTGTTATTTCATTGTTTTGCTTGTTCTTGATTGTTGGATGTTAGAAATCATGCTTAGGGTTGGTTTGGATGTTGGTAGCTTAGTTCGTATCATGATTAGTGGCTAGAAACCCTATGATTTAGGGGGTAATTAAGGGTGTGAATGGGTAATTAGACATGGTTTAGAAATTTTACTGAGTAATTAGTTGGGAAATCACTTTTCCCACTCTAATCCTTCCCTCAAGTGGGATGTATTTGGGTCCGAAAGTCCCCGAACACATCCAACACTTGAGTTGGAAGGTTGGAATTGGGATAGTTAGTCCTCTACTCACTGAAGTGAATAGAGGCTAACTAGGGAATTCCGTTTCTTCAACCCTCCAGGTCCGTGGTGGACTTTGGGGAAGTTAATTCAGACTATCTTCGAAAGAGGAAGCCCGGTGGGTATTTTCTTACGTAATTGCCACTTAATTTCCTTCCTTGTTCTTTCTTGTTGCGAAACATATCTCCTTGTTCCCCTTTGTATCCTGAAAAACCTCTGAAGCCCATTTTCCATTCCTTGACTGGCCTTAGCTTTGTTTCCTGCATTGTGATCCTTTCAAACCGATATCCGATCCTTACCCTAGCAATCTCATCCCGACCATTGACCTAGATTCTATGATCAAGGCCCCTAGCTCCTCGAGAAAGAATGATAAACAAAACCATGGTACAAAAACCACGTTACAGTTCTCATGGCATTCGAGAAGAAACCGGCAACTTGGATGAGCACCTTGTCCAAGGAAGAGAAAAAAGAGCTCGGGACATACAAGTTAACAAGCTTGATGAGTCTTCGTCAAGTGAGGATTAATCACAACTTTCTCCGTGCAGCGGAGACTTTCTGGGATCTGAAGATGCATGTCTTCCGCTTCGCATGGAAGGAATTATGTCCGCTTCCGGAGGAATGGTCCTCAATCCTCGGGACAGATCACATTGCTCGGTCGACGTCACCTGCAACGCCAACGGACATCCCTAAGCAGTACAAGGAGCTCTTATGTCTACTGTCTCGGATCATCGGAAGTGCACTATTTAGCGAAAAGGTACACTTCCAAACCATAGTCGAATATTTTCAATCTCCTGATACCTTGGAATACGGTCCCGTGATACGAGTGCGAGCGCTCGTATTATGTCTCCTCGGCGAGTTTTGCTTCTATCACGGTGGCAAAAGAACCGGACCAGCGAATTTAATCCAAATCGTCGATGACATGTCCCAAGGCTACAACCCCGTGCCCCTAATGCTAGCAAAAACCATGATGAGCTTGGATGACCCGAATCCAGAACATGAATTCCAAGGGAGCCCGTTGCTACTTCAGGTATTTCATTCCTCCTTTTTGCCACCATCTACTTTTTCGGCCTCTATTGTTTACAAAACCCGCGCGGGTTTTGTATCTTTTTTTTGTTATTTAGTTTGGGATAACTGGCATGCAATCTAACCCTGGCTAACTGTTGGGCAGATCTGGGTAATGGAGCACTTGGGTCTCATCGAAGAACCCCGGACGTCATCGGCGTTGGCGAACTATTGTCAGAGAAAGAGGAAATATACCGACCTTCGCTCGATAACAGAATGGATCGCATTCTTGAAGGAGCCTCGAGAGATCCTATGGTGGATCGAATGGTGGCACCTCTCCGAATATGTTACCCATGATTTTCGCAATGCTTATGTGTGTCTCGCCGGCTTGACGTACATGACCTTTTATTTTCCGACGCGAGTGAAGCGCCAGATAGGTCACAAGCAAGACATCCCTGAGCTCTTGTGTGAGACCCCTGATTAGTTGAAGCTACGAGGCTCGGTGATTGAGTCGTGGTTGAAATACTGGGAAAGAAGGCCAACTCTCAAAGCCCCTCTAAAGATACACGTGTCTCATATTGCTAATGCTGACTACCATGGATGGTTGATTGCTGCTGTTGAATCTCACCGCGCTGGGGAAGCGAGAAGGAGACAAGCATCTGCAAAGGAAAGACTGGGTCCTCGTACATCGGTAAAGGATCGTCTGGGCTCGAGAGACTCAGTGAAAGATAGGCTCGGTCCGAGAGTGGAGGCACGAAAACCAAGCAGGCGGGCCTATAAGCCCAAAGACAAAGAGAAAGCTCTTAACGGACCGAGAGACACGGAGACTAACCATAAGACAACTGGCGAAGTAGAGAAAGTGAAGCAAGATTAGAAGATGGAATGAAAATAAAGGAACTGAAACTGCTTTTCCATAATAGTCTTTTATTTAATTATGCCTTTTGAATTTTCTTATGTTACGAGTAGTGTACTTGCATTATTGATCAAAAAAGAAGAAATATTGTTCCCAATTATTGCATTTTGCAAACTTTATCTTTTCTTCTATACATGAGCATTTATTAAATATATTCCAAGTGTCTGAAAATTGGTTTTCCAGTTGCTTGATTATATTAAGCATAGTATCGCTTGAGTTGATCCAAATTCGTGGGCTGAATTATATCTTCCCCATCCATAGTAGCAAGCCGAGCTGCTCCTCCTGGCAAAATGTTCTTAATCATGTAAGGACCCTCCCACTTAGGTGCATATTTTCCTCTTGGATCTTGTATAGGTGACCTCATCTCCTTAAGCACCAAATCACCTACTTGAAGTGAACGACTTTTCACCTTCTTGTTAAAAGCACGAGTGATCCTATTTTGGTATACTTGCACATTATGCAATGCCCTCAATCGCCTTTCGTCCATTAACATTAACTCCTCGAACCTTGCCCTAGCCCATTCTGCTTCTGGAAACTGACTTTCGGCTACTATTCGTAATGAAAGGATTGCTACTCGGTAAGACTGCTTCCATCCCATATACCAAAGAATATGTGTTGCACCTGTAGCAGTTCATATAGAGGTTCGGTATCCCCACATGGAAAATGCTAATGTATCCGGCCAGTCTTTGTAACTAACCACCAATTTCTTGATGATTCCCGCTACGGTCTTGTTGGCTGCTTCCACAGCTCTGTTAGCTTGAGGTCGGTATGGCGAAGATCGGTGATGTTGGATTTTGTAAGTAGCGAGCAAAGTTTCTACTTCCTTCTGAAAATGGCTTCCGTTGTCACTAATGATCTCATGAGGCACTCCATATCGACATATAATGTTTTGAAGGATGAATTTGGCCACGTGCTTTGATGTGAGCTTGGCAAAAGAGGCTGCTTCTACCCACTTAGTGAAGTCATCGATGGCGACCAATATGTACTCATGTCCTCCCGTTCTAGTTGGGTGTATCTTGCCAATGATGTCGATACCCCATACTGAGAACGGCCACGGAGATGTCAAAGTAGTTAGGTATGATGGGTGTTGATGCTGTAGGTTGGCATACTCTTGGCATTTGTGGCACTTCCGAACGAACTCTAGGCAGTTCGCCTCCATAGTAGACCAATAGTAACCAACCCTTTGAATCTTCTTCGCCACCATACGTCCATTCATGTTGGGATCATACTCTCCTCCATGTAAAGTAGCCATGACCTCCTTGGCGCTCTTAGCATCGATACATAATAAATTAATTCCCGTAGGTGATTTTTTGTAAAGGCGATCTTGGATCAAGCAGTATTGTGCTGCTAGAGACCTGATCGCTCGTTGTCTTCGAGCATCTAATTCAGCTGGGTATTCTCCTTTCCGAAGAAAATTGTATATGTCATGGAACCATTCCTCAATTTCTTCTTCTTGTGCCTCCATGTTGCAAACATGTGCAGGTTTAGACTGTCGTTCTACTACTACCGGTAACTGGAGCGTGCCTGATGGTATCAATATCATTGAAGCCAACTTGGCTAGGGCGTCAGCTAACTCATTATGATCCCTTGAGAGGTACTGGAAGCTGATTTGCTCAAATTGATCGGCAAGTCCCAAGAGCTTCTGTTGGTATGCCATAAGACATTCTTTCCGGACATTCCATGTATTTTTAGCCTGATTAATGATGAGGCTAGAGTCTCTGAAGACTTTTATGTGACATATTCCCAAGGTCAATACAGCTTGTAAGCCCTTGATGTATGCTTCATATTCGGCGGCGTTGTTAGTAGCATCAAAGTCCAACTTCACAGACACAGGGACATGTGCCCCTTCTGGAGAGATCAGTAGTCCTCCTACTCCACAACCCATTTAGTTTGAAGCTCTTTCGAAGTACATTTATGTTATTTCGTCAGTGTAGAATACATCCTCATCTGAGAATTCCAAGTGAGTGTTTGGAGGTTCCTGTGATGGTGAGGCAACTAAGGAATCCGAAACAACCTGTCCTTTGATGGATTTCTGAGGCATGTACTGAAGGTTGAACTCTGAAAGCTTTGACCACCCATCGAGCGATGTGGTTGTTGATGGTAAGCTGCTCCATGATGAATTTAATGGGATTATTCTCAGCTATGACATACACTGTATATGAAAGCATGTAATGTCTTAACTTCTTGGTGGCCCATACTAATGCGAGAGCCATTTTCTCTACGTCTGTGTATCGATTTTCATAGTCCAAGAACTTCTTGCTCAAGTAGTAGATGGCGCTCTCCTGACCTTTAACCTTTTGAGCTAGCATAGCCCCCATTGCAGAGCTAGTCACGGTAAGGTAAAGGAGTAGAGGCTCATCTGGTACTGGTAGCATGAGGACTAGAGGATGTTGTAAATACTCCTTGATTTTGTCAAAGGCCGCTTGACATTGATCGTCCCATTATATTTTACTTCCTTTCTTTAGCTTCTTGAATAAAGGTTCACAAGTCATGGTGAGCTTTGAAATGAACCTGTTGATATATTGAACTCGTCCTAGGAAGCCTCTGATCTCGTTTTCTGTCCTGGGAGGTTGCAACTCTTGTATAGCCTTTATCTTGGAAGGGTCAACCTCAATGCCTTGTTGGCTAACCACATAGCCCAGCAGCTTCCCAGAGGTAACACTGAAGGTGCACTTTGCTGGATTAAGTCGCATCTTGTATTTGCAAAGTCGCAGAAAGAACTTGCGAAGGTTAGGAATGTGCTCCTCTCTTGTTTTGGACTTAACAATCATATCATCCACATAAACCTCTACCTCTATGTGCATCATGTCATGAAGTAGGGTATTGGTTGTTCTTTGATATGTCGCTCCAGTGAGACCTAAAGGCATAACCACATAACAGTATGTTCCCCATGGCGTAGTGAATGAGGTTTTCTCCATGTCTTCTTCTGCCATTTTGATTTGATTGTAACCAGCATACCTATCCATAAAGGATAGGAGCTCATGTCCGCAAGTGTTATCTACAAATACATCGATGTGAGGTAAAGGGAAACTATCCCTGGGACTAGCTTTATTGAGGTCTCGAAAGTCCACGCACATGCGCACTTTCCCATCTTTCTTGGGCATCAGAACAATGTTAGCAATCCATTCAGGATATTGGATTGCCTTGATGAATTTAGCGTTAAGCTGCTTGATTACTTCCTCCTCAATCTTCTTGGCCCATTCAGGCTTGATCCTCCTAGCCTTTTATCGAACCGGTTTTGCATTAGGAAGCAAAGGTATGGTGTGTTCCGCAATTTCCCTGTCAATCCCAAGCATGTCTTCGTAGGACCATGCGAAAACGTCCACAAACTCTTTGAGAAGCTCCATGAATGCTACACGTTCTTCCGCCGTGAGTGAACTACCTAACTTCAACTCCCGAGGTTGCTCTTCTGTGCCTACGTTTATGGTGATGGTGTCTTCCAACACCGCCATTTTATGCTCATGTTCATTAGAAAATTCTTTTAAGGGTTCATTAAGTTCCAGATTATTATTATCGCAGCAATTCAGGGAAGAGGGGAAAGAAGAATCAGAGTAAGCAGAAAGATTCATCTTATTGAATGTAGAAAGGAATACATCGTCAGCAGACTCAAGACCAGACTCACTTGACTCTAGACCCTTAAGACCCAACCCTATGTCATTAGGAACATACTCTCATACAGATAAAGCAAAGTTATTCTTCTCAGCATCGACCCACGAGACCGCCTTAGCTTCTCCGTCTTCAGTAATCATGAGACTTGGATCAAAGCTTGGGTCGACAGAGCAAAGAATAATAAAGATCCGCCATCTTCTTTGGGGTGACTTCTTGTCCAATCAGCATGCCAAAAATGTTGCTCCCAGCAAGATGAGTCCATTCTAATAGAGGCTATTTATCCCGAGCGGGAACAAAGACAATAGCCATATTAATGGAGCAATCATCGAAGACTTCCAATCCAGCAACTTAAATTCCATTGTTCTTTAGATAGAATGGCTTAAGGAATCCATAGTAGGAGAAGTCATCACCTTCCCTAACAAACTGCCCATTAAGAGTAAGTGGATAAGGCTTCATCTGGAATAAAGTGGGAGGATTGTCCATCCTCTTTTGTTCAACGATAGCCATTTTTGCGAGCATGACCTCCTTCTCAGTTGGCTTGTAACCTAGGCCAAACCTTCCCTTCTGCTTGAAGGTTTTGAACACAGGAGGAATTTTGTTCTTCAGATTCTTCCCTAACAGCATTCCAGGGAAATAAACTTGTTTCTTGAGCATAGCGTGATCCTTGGGATTTGAGTAGGGATAAAGTCAAAAGGTGCTTCATCCTTGCTCATCATCGCCACAAGCTCAAAATTGTGGAGTTCTTCATCCATTGAATTGTGCTCCACCTCAAGAGTTGACTGTTTAGGAGTGAAAACAGCGTTGATAGATTCTCCCGAAATAGTGATTACTTGTCCTTGAACCAGCATTTTCACCTTTTGATGTAGAGTAGATGCTATAGCATTGCACTCGTGAAGTCATGGCCTCTCTAACAGCAAATTGAAAGAGGCTGGAATGTCTAGTACCACAAATTCCACATTCCTAGTGACGCTGCCAGTAGTGATAGGCAACACTAGAGATCCGACTGATTTCCGAGGCGAATTGTCATATGCCCTTAGTTGCACACCGTTCTAAGCCAAGTGTTGTTGTTGAACCCCTAATTTTTGTGTCATCCTCCAAGGGCACACATTTACAGCGCAACCATTGTCAACCAGGACCAGTGGGATAGTTTTGTTGGAGCATTGCACCGTAAGATACAGAGTTTTGTTATGAGATGTTCCTCCTTGAGGCAGATCTTCAATCTCAAAAGTAATCATCTCCTGTTGGGTAGTAACATGAGCAACCAATGATTCGGGAGTCGTCGTAGGAGGAACCGTAAGTGCTGTAAGGGCATCCAACATCTTCTGTCCATGAGCATGTGATGTGCATATGAGTTGCCATATAGTGACTTCCGCCCGTGTCTTTTTACGTTGAGACAAAAGAGGATCTTCAGGGGAGACCTGATTGTCATTGCCGAGCGTTGGTGTTGGGTTAGGAACGGCCACTGGGGTGGTGGTGTTCCAATGGTTATGGCAACCGGACCTAGTAAGAAATGCCACATCATCTAATTCATCTTTCTCCATCCATTCTGTCTCAGAATGCTCATGCTCATCATTTTCATCACTGCCTCAAATCCCATGGATGAAAAGACCTTCAGGAAAACCAACTACTTCGGGGACAAGTTGGCCTGTTTCTACAATCAAAGCAGAGGGATCGAAGCTGAAATCCCCATAGAAAATAGCATTTGCATGCTCAGGCATAGGATTACTTTGATTGTTCGGTTTCATGGTAGCTTTTGGCATTGGTAATGTCCCTGCCCTAATCATATCTTCTATTTTGTTCCTGAGAGTCCAACATTTCTCAGTGTCATGCCCTCGGCAACGGTGATAGCGGCAAAATTGGTTGGCATCCCAGTTTCTGCCTTTGATTTCCCGCTCTTCTTTTGGTAAGGGAAAAACAAAGATACCCTTCTTGACTAGACGGTTGAGAGCTTGAGAGTAAGGAACATCCAAGGGCGTATAAGTCTCATACTTCGGTACATAAGGCCCCTTGCGTTAGATAGAGTTAGTCTCCATAATCTTAGGAGGGTGGCTACCGCACTTATGGCCCTTCTGTTGGAGCGGGACCCTTTCCGTCCAGGCGAAGTAGTCTTATCATTATGCATTGCCTCTAACAAGACACATATGTCCTTAAGGTAACCAAAGTCCTTAACGACATGGTACCCCCAATGTTTGGATAGATTGCTCTTGAGTCCTTGCTTAAAGGTAGATAACTGCAGGTGGAGAGGAATTGTCTCATTGATGTGGGACAACTTTGTATGCCATCTTTTAAAGTAATCCATAAAGGACTCATCTTCTCGTTGCTTCATGGTGGTTAGGTCATCCACCGTAGTTTGCTTCTTCTAGATACGGTGCAATGGTGGATGAAAGCTTTGAACAACTCACTCCAGTTGGCTTTGATTTGAGGTGACAAGGCATGATACCATACATTTGCTTCTCCATCTAGGGTGGATGGGAAGATGGTAGAGTATAGGTCGGTATCAATCTGATTTAAAGGTGCCAGCCTCATGAACTCCTCAACATAATGAATAGGGTTCTCAGAAGGTTTGAACCTAATATTTGGCACTTCAACTTTATCAGCTATCTTCATAGTTGGTTGAACAGGCAATGGAACCTCCAAGTGCTTGTCAGCAAAAGCTGGCACAGAGCTCATTGCTTTGGTGAGACTTTCTAGCTTCTGCTCAAGGGCCTTAACAGCAGGGTCCCTTGTAGGTTTTGACGCTTCAAGTGTATTAACCTTAGCCTTAGATATCCCTATTCCTCTAGAGTCTGAGGATGTCTTGATGATTTCAGGTTCAGATTCATATCCTTACATTTCTTGATCATCCTCTTCAACATTCAGCCCTAACTTGGTGTTGATCTTAGTGATGGCCTGCAGCATACCATCCATCACCTGTTGTTGTTCACTCAACCTTTTGCTCATATTTTGTTCCTGCTCTAGGGTATTTGCAAACACAAGACCTTGCATTTTGGTATAGAGTTCGTCCAAATGCTTCGTGATGTTGGCTTCGGTGCTTTGGACTGGGACCTCTTGGAATTGCTCTCCAGACATGACGCAGTCACTAGTTGCAGACGGATTTTAATGTGGGTTCGGAACCAAACGACCAGTTCGCTACCCGATCACCAATGATGCTGCATGGAAATTGTAATATGGATTGTAATGCGGGCTCGGAGTCGATCACCAATGATGCCTGCATGGAAATTCGAAGTTAAACACTCGATGACATACCCTGACACGTGCTACCCGATGCATGCATGCCCTAAGAGATTTAAATGATCCTAAATGACTCGACGCACATATGCTGACACAAAGGACTCACCCACTTTTCGGGAGTGCATGACCTAACTCTATATGGACCTATGGACAAAGCATTATAAAGGGCCGAATAAAGTCAAACATAGCGAGCGGGTCATAAATTGATAGGTTCAAGTCAGTGTTTCTCAATTTGGATGGGCCCAAACCACAAGCCGACCATTTTAAAGAGAATCCATAACTTGGCCCAACAATGCAGATAGCTCAAGCCATAATGTCTATTATGCGGACTAGAATAATACTTAACAAGACTGATGACCCAATTTTTTTTGACCTTTTTTTTATCCTTTTTTTATTTTTTTTTACCTATTTTATATTTTTTTTAAGTCGAGGAAAATGGATATTATAAATGATTGAATAAATCCAACAATAAGCGAGTCATACTTAATTTATGGGTTTAATCAACAAATCCAATATGGTTGGGCCTAACAACGGGTCGGCCATAAATGCGGCGGATTTATTAGTTAAATCGACAAATTGATTTTCTCGAGCTTAGTGACTAATATGCAATCTAAAACGCCATCCATTAACTTTGTTGGATTTTTTAATTAATTTTTGGACCTTTGTTAGGAGAATTTTGTTAAGGGCCACATAATATCATCAAAGGCGAGTCGATTTTTATTTATTAATTTAAATAATCACCCTTCAAGTATAAATGGGCCCTTCCACTTGGGTAGCTTTAATACCTTTGGAGTTAATTATTCTAAATTATAAATAATTATTTTCTCAACCCAATGAATTTTATATGGACTAGAACAAAATCTCTAGACTAGGTCGACTCTAAAACAAAAGGAAAAGGGGAAGGGATAGCACATAGCACATAGCATACACATGAAGGGACACCCTAAACCAAGGCTCTATGTTCATGGATTTTTCTATGGTTGGATTACATGGCCTACCGCACGTTTTTATCTCCGTGCTCCATACCCTAGGGTAAGGAGTGTGAGGTATTTCTCAAAGAACTTCAAGAAAGCCCTATGAGTGTAACGCGGGGAGAGAGCGGACCAAATTCTTGGCGATGTAGGATGCATCCCACAAGTAGTGGCACGCCCGCTCTCAAGGGAATCACCTAGGTATAACTTATCTGTCGCCATTGTGCTAACGTGTCAAAAGACGCGATTAGTGGCCCGGTATACAAAGGATGCCAAAAAGAATTGTAAAATCGCGAAATAAATCAACTTCTCCCTTTTACAATTTCAAATTAATTCGATTTTTTCATGTTTTACCGTCTTTTTAAGTATAAGTCCCTAGTGGAGTCGCCAATCTGTAGGACCCGGAAAATCGCCCCCTTTTAGGAGTGTCGGTTTTCGGATGCGCTACTTAGGTGATTGGGAGCCGACTAAGGTTGCTTAATCCTTACATAAGGATATTTTTATCTTCCGAAATTCGTTTTCCGGGGGATGAGACTTTTACTTTATTTAATAACCAGTATTTATTATTCACATGTTTGAAATTACATCAAATTAATTTACAAATAATTTTACATAAAATCCAATTCAAATCCGGGCCAAAGCCCAATAAAGAATACTTAGAAAATTCAAAGGCCATACGACCTTTAATAATTCCGATGGTATTTTCTCTTGAGCAAAATCCAGATCGGAATATGGAATTATGTACATTATTTTATAAATTCGTTTGACGTAATAAACATTCACGTTAAATAATAAAAAGAGATTATATAAAAAAAAAGAGTCGCCAGCCGATTTAAGGAAACCGACAAATCATAAAATAATAAAAATGACTCCGGTCTACGAACCCGAATTCTAAGTTCGAGGGTAAGGTTACGAATTCGAGAATTATAAGAATTCTCGAATTCGCCTGTTAGAAAACAGACTCTACAAAAATCGACATTAAATTGAAAAAAGAGCGGGGAGAAGTTTAATTAATTTCGCAAGTTTATATTCTTAAGCCTGCAATATAAAGAATTGGGTTTTTGTTTTACAAAAATATGCACATATAACGTAAAATAAAAGACAAATTACATGATTAAATAATAATAACAAAAAGAAACATAAAACCGAACCTCCTTGATTTAGAAGCCCGAATGCGACGATCAAAATACCTTGACTTCCCTTGACTTGATGGATGAAGGATGAGTATAAGAGGAGTAGAATGGTAGTATGTGGGTGATATTTTTGATAGAGCTATGGTAATGAGAATAGTGAGAATGATGGAAGTATGATGAGAGTTTAGGAGAGTAAGGGGAGAATTATGATGATAGTTGGTAAGAGTTTGGGTAGAATGATGGTATTAGTTTATGCAAATGAATGGAATGGAGGGGGTATTTATAGGTGAAGTAGGTGAGGTTTAGGAGGAAAAGGAGGGAGACACATCCCTATGATCATGTCCCCCAATCCATGCAAAATCAAATCAAAGCTCAAGGTCAACACACATGGGATGATGATCAAATTTTTGGCGTCGAATCCTTGAATATAAACCCGCGCAACTTTTCTCAATCTGGCACACAAATTGCTGACGTAAGCAACGCCAAAACAATGCGCTTCAGGGAATACAAAACCCGCGCAGGTTTTGTAGTGTCTGGGCCGGGGCGCGCCTTGGGCCTGTCTTGGTTCTGGGCCGTCCTCTTCAAATAAAATCCGTGTGGGTTTTATTTTTTGTATTGGGCCGACTTGATCCTGTTTGTTTGCATTGCCTACTTCGTTGGCCCAAAGATGTATCCGGCCCTCTTGAGAGGTCGGGATTATTTCGGTGCAAATCCCGGTGTCTACAAAGTGAGAAGAGAAAGTAAAGGAAAGATGGCAGCGGTGGCGATGTTCGCTGGCGCCGGTGAGGTGGACGGCTGCGAGAGCGGTGGTACGAGGTGGCGCAGGTGGCGTTTGTGGGAGGGGGGTCGTCGGGGAGGATTAGGGCAAAAGCAATGAATGTCCTTTTTTGTTTTGAAAGAAAGAAAAAGGGGCTCGACCAAATTAAAATGGGGGCAAAAATTTTCTGGGCAAATAGCAAAACGCAGCCAGCGTTTTAAAAACGCGGCCTGCATTTTGCGAAAATCACTCACCTGGACTTTCTGGACGAGGCGTAGCCAGCGCCTTGAATACGCTGGCTGCGTTTTCCTAGATGATGCAGGTAATTCGATTTTTTGCAAATTTTTGCTTGTTTTCTCCTTTTTCTTTGTTTGCTCCTTATTTCCTCTACAATTTGACATACTAAAAATCCCTACATACAACTACCAACATAAAATTCATTAGGTTAGAAATAAAAAATGTTAATAAAAGCCATGAATTTCTTCTTTTTCTCTACACACTAAAAGAAAAACATTAGTAAACTTCAAAATAAAATTACTAAGGAATAAAAACTGAAAGAAAATAATTGAACTTAAAAAAAGTGGGGAGGAATAAATATTTAGATAATGGTGTACCTCCCCGGGGTTGCTTTGTTTAACGTCGTTAGCTCGACGTTATGGACCCTCTACTCATCGGGGTCCTCGAGTATTCTCTTTGCGCTATTTGAAGGTCCGGTTCTTCGTTGCAGACGCCGTTAATGCCCTTAATAGCTTGTCAAACTCTCCTTCATGTGGTCTATAAGCTAGTAAACAAGAAAGCCACTGGGATCTTATAAGATAAAACGTTAGTAATGCTCTCAGTAATAAATCAAATTTACTAGAAAAATCAAAAGAATTAAAATATGTGGTCCACGAGAATTTTCTAGGAATGTCCTCTAGGTGTATCCAATAAGGATCAAGAAAGGTTTATCACCTCTAAATTTTCTTAAGGACAACTCATCACTGACAGACCTAAAGAATGCTAACGACGTTCAACCACACACTGAACTAGTTCGCTACAAAGAATGCTAGGTCGATCCAAGGGTTGTGGTATGGTTTTCTAAACTAAACTAATAAAGCAGGAATTTTTTTAGGATTTTTACCAATTAATTAAAAGCATTCACGGGAGTCCACTCTAGTCAATCAATCAAATTATCAACAATCCCGGTGTAGGTAATAAGATAATTCAGGGTCTACAATCTTTCTAAGCCTTATCACTTCGATCTTTCGATCCTAGGTGAGTTACAGTGATTGGACTAAACATTATTTCTAACTATTTAATCTAATCAAAGATAAGTAATGATTATAAATTGACGCTAGCCAAGAATCATTATGTCTAACTATTCTCTAAACTTATTCAATCTACACAATCCAATTCAAGACTCAAACTGTCGTCATTTGTCAAAAGTTTATTACCAAGTAAAGGCTCAAATTGTCGTTCTGTTGCCAAATTAATATGACATACAATACACGCAGATTAAACGAATAAAAGGATAACCTAACACTGAGACTGTATTCAAATTTAATCAATAGACATCGAGTTTATCACCCAAACAAAGGAAATTAGGTACTCATGATATTGAAAGTAAACATCACAAAATTTAAACAATGAACAAGAAAGCATGAAAGTAAAATAGAAATAAATCGTGTTCGAATTGGCGGAATCGATCTCTTCGTGTCACCTGAATCGATCTCTTTCGTGTTCTTCGATCACAAGCAACAAACTAATCTGATAACAATGTTGAGAATTAATTGTAAAGAAAGTATCTAAAGTTATTTTAAAAAGCTCCCTAAAATTTGATCCCAAAAGACGATTGCTAAAAAGAACTCTCTCTCAAATGGCGCGGATGAAACCCTTTTGTAAGGCGGGATTAGGGCACAAAACGCTGCCTGCGTTTTGGAAACGCGGGCTGCATTTTGCCCAAAAGTGAAACTCTTCCGTGTCAGGGCGCTGGTTGCGCCTGGAAAACGCCAGTTGCATTTTGCTTCTTCTCAGTTATCAAACTTTCTGGACAAGGCATTGGCTGCATTTTGGATAGCTGCCTGCGCCTTGCCTTTCCGCCTCAACTGGACTTGGGCCGTGTGATTTTGGGTCGTTCCTCCTTCCTTCTTCTCTTCTTCTTCAACTTCTTTTTTTATTTCATAGATTTTTGCTATTTCTCCTCCAATTTTCATGCCTTTTTGATATAATTCCACTAATTCTTGCAAAACACACCAAACTCACGAACAAGTGTATAAATCACAAAATTTGACATAAAAATACGGGGTTTCGGGTATAAAAGGCATGAAACTGATATATTTTGAGCCCTAAAAATTCTATATAAAAACGAATTATCACTACATGCACATTTTTTATATAAAAATGGAGCCATGCAAACGCTACAAATAAGAGCTAGAGGTTGCGAGATCAAATCCTCATAAAAGCACTCAAAAACACTCTCAAAAATCAAATAATATTAGCTATCTCCGTCCAGTGTGAAGGGCAGCTTCCCTAGGCAGAATATCTTCACACCACACCGTCCATGCGTGCATGGACAAGGCTGGATCCCTCCGCCCTGGAGTAGTGGCCGACCGGCCTACACGACGTCAACCACACGTTGTCAATTGACAACGTGCTGCCGTCCACCCCAAGTTCATCCCCTACTGCCCTAGTGTTTTGTGCCTAACCGGAGATTACTATGTGTGTGCATGCATGCATATGTATCTCAACTCTCTCCTAAGCCTATAAATACTACTCTTCTCCAAGTCATTTTCACTCATCAATTCAACAATTCACTCATCATCTATCCCTCTCTAATCATTCTCTCATTCTCTCTACTTTTCTCTACTTCTTATACTCTTATATAATCTCTCTTATTATTCTACTATCATCCTATTATTCTATCATCTTTCTTACCATCATTATCTTCCTAATCTTTCCATCACAAAAAGCCTAAACACATATCCTACTTTATCCAATCAAAACCCCACAAAAAACCATAGCCTAAACACATTCAAAACCACAAAAAGAAGCCTTCTTATACCCTATTTTCACCCTCATTCTTATCATTCTTTTCAACCATTTTCTATCATTATCTTGGCACTTGGAGAGGAGGATTCTAAAGGCATCAAGGAGGATTCATCAAGCATTCAAAGGCTAGGCAAGGTCTTCTGCCATAAAGTAGCAATGTAAGTGCTTGAGTGTTGATTTTCTCTTATAAATAAGTGTATATTTGTACCTTTTTATCTTGTATTACATTCTTGTTGCATGTTCAATGAAGTAATTTTATAAAGTATTCCTTCAACTCCCTTCCAAACTTTATCAAAAGCACATCTTAAACTTTTAGTAGAGTCTTGTTTTTTGTGAGAGGCGAACTCTTAAAGTTTACTTTTCGAGTTCGTAGCCTTACCCCGGATCCATTCTTGGGTTTCGCAGGCGGAGTGTTTCTTTATTTTCCTATTGGTTTTGTCTTGGCTTTTCCCTTAAAAAGTCGGGTAGCGACTCCCATTTCGAACTAAAACACATCGAGGGTTGCATAAACTACGGTTAACGTGGTTTTACTATGTATCGATACAACTTTAAGGTATTCTTTCTTATATTTCTAAATAATATTTGCATGAATCACTCTTCCGAGCCTAACATTTAAATGAGCAAATTGGGTTAAATTTAGAAGAGTTTGGAACAAGTGGATGTTCATTCTTAAAGGTTTAATTTAATGACTCATAAAATGCATAAGTAATGGGAAAGTGATTTTATAAAATATTATTCATGGAATGTAAGGTTGACTTCCTTAAAGAGTTTTCAAAGGTTAAACCTCAGCACGAATCAACGAATCATACCCCAATCCTAACGTGGACGTTCGGAAGCCAGAACGGCGCGGAAAAATGCCCACAAGTTGCGACAGAAATCGCGCTTGATGAAAGTTCCAAACAATTGAAAGTCGTCCAAGAGATGCAAACCCTTGCATCCATTTCTGTTGCCTATGCCCCTAGATGTGAGTTTTACCTTGGTCCTCATCTTGTTCTGCAATGTGCTGAACTTCACTGACCGGTGGAAGTAAATGCCATTCATTCTTCCTACACTCAATATAATGCTTCCGACTACTAAACCACCAATTTCAACCATCTACCTACCCACAACCATTCCACAACCTCAAGTTTCTCAAGCATCCCAAGAATCCATGGTGGAGAAGTTGTTACAACAAATTGTAGCGAACTAGGAATGTGATAGGGATCTTATTAGAGACCTTGAGATCCATTTGACCCAAGTTACCCAACAAAATCATCTTTCCCAAACCATTCAACCTTAACCTATCCAAGGGGTACAAGTGAACGCTATTACCATACAGAGTAGAAGAGAAGTTGAAGGACATGTAGTCATGAATGAGATTCCTTTGGGAGAGAATGAGGGAGATGTTGTGGATATAATTGTAGTGGAGGGTGAGGAGGTTGGGCAAGCTAGTGTTGAGAAGAAAGAAGAGGAAGTAGTGATTGAGAGAGCTAGTGATAAGAAGAAGGAAGAATTGAATGAGAAAGTTAAGAAGCAGAAGGTAAATGAGAAACCCAAGCATGAAGTTGAGAAAGGGAAGGAAATTTTGAAAGAGTATGTCATGAGCGACCCACAGAGAAATTGAAACCATATCGACCACAAATTCATTTTCCTGAGAGATTAATTCAACAAAAGAGTAATGAGCAATTCTCTAAGTTCATTGAAATGCTCAAGAAGCTTCAAGTTAATATTCCTTTCTTGGATGTCATTTTAGAGGTTTCATCCTTCTAGAAACACTTAAAGAGTCTTCTCACGAATAAGAGGAGAATAGAAGAAAAGTCTATCGTCCACCTTACTGTTGAGTGCAGCTCTATAATTGGGGGTGAAACCCCCAAGAAACTTGTCGATCACGGTCGTTTCTGAAGCGTATCAGGATGGGGCCCGAGCCTCGAGATTCATAATCGCTAAACCGACCCCCATCACCTCCACGAAGCACGATGAAAATAACTCCAATGACGGGTGTGGAGTCCACTTCAAGTGGGACCCGGGACAATCCCGAGATGCGGGGCTACAAGGTAAAGGGGTTCAGACGAGGCCCAAGTTGACAAAACCCAAGGTGAAGAAGCGAAACAAGGAAGACCTTGAGGTAGGGGCCGCTACCTTCATGGTGACACCCGCTACATCCAATAGAAAGACTCGTTTTGGCTGGGCAACGAAGACAAATGCAGCCAGCGTCTGTAAAAACGCTACCCCGTTTGTTCCAGAAGGTGCGACTTTCACGCCCTGGTGAAGCGATGCTCGAAGCCCAGAAAACGCTACCAGCGTTTTCTTCTAGTGGCAGGTCGCGCCTGCGACCCACAGCGTCGTACCTGCGACGCCTGTAAATCATCAATACTCCCATCGCGCCACGCTCCAGTGTCTCTATTCCTTATGCAATAGGGGATTTGAAAATTAAATCGACAAACCACCATATGATCTCGAAGCGAGTGTGAGTGTCATGCCTCACTCAATATGCAAGAAGCTCAATTTAGATTATTTGACCCTGACGTCGATCAACTTGCAGCTTGCCGATAGATCTAAAAGAAGGCCTCTTGGCATATTGGAGGATATCCCGGTTGTAGACATCGAATTTTGACGCATAAAGTAAATAGCATATATATATATATAAGAAGAAATAAAAATAATGAACATGAAGCCAGAAAATAAAGGCTAAAGTATGTACACCTTACACATACGAGCTTGCTTTAGAGTTGCATGCATGATCACACGCGCATTATTACGTAAGAAAAGAACGAGCCATGCAAGTTCCGCGATGAGAGGTCAGAGGTTCGATACCTCTCAAGAACAACAACAAAAAAAAAACACTTCATATAAGGCCATTCTAAATGAAGTTGTCGTCCAATGTGAACTAGCAAGTCCCAAGACAAGCCTATTGATAAGTCGTTTTTATATAGAATTTTTAGGGCTCAAAACATGTCAGTTTCATGCCTTTTATACCCGAAACCCTGTATTTTTAAGCCAAATTCTGTGATTTATACACTTGTTCGCGAGTTTGGTGTGTTTTGCAGGAATTAGTGGAATTATATCACAAAGGCATGAAAAATTGAAGGAGAAATAGCAAAAATCAAGGAAATAAAAAAAGAAGTTGAAGAAGAAGAAAAGAAGGAAGGAGGAACGACCCAAAATCACACGGCCCAAGTCTAGTTGAGGCGGAAAGGCAAGACGCAGGCAACGTTTCCAAAACAGAGCCAGCGCCTTGTCCATAAAGTTTGACAACCGAGAAGAAGCAAAACACAGCTGGCGTTTTCCAGGCGCAGCCAGCGCTCTGACACGGAAGAGTTTCACTTTTGGGCAAAACGCAGGCAGCGTTTCCAAAACGCAGGTAGCGTTTTGTGCCCTAATCCCACCTTATAAAACGGTTTCATCCACGCCGTTTGAGATGAGTTTTTTTTTAGCAATCGTCTTTACGGAGCAAATTTTAGGGAGCTTTTTAAAATAGCTTTTAGATACTTTCTTTACAATTAATTCTCAACATTGTTATTAGATTAGTTTGTTGCTTGTGATCAAAGAACACGAAAGAGATCGAATCGGGTGACACGAAGAGATCAATTCCGCCAATTCAAACACGGTTTATTTCTATTTTACTTTCATGCTTTCTTGCTCTTGTTTAAATTTTGCGATGTTTACTTTCAATATCATGAGTAGCTAATTTCCTTTGTTTGGGGGATAAACTCGACGTCTATTCATTGAACTTGAATACAGTCTCGGTGTTAGGTTATCCTTTTATTTTTTTAATCTGCGTGTATTGTATGTCATAGTAATTTGGCAACAGAACGACAGTTTGAGCCTTTACTTGGTAATAAATTCTTGACAATATGACGACAGTTTAGGTCTTGAATTTGATTGCATAGATTGAATAGGTTTAGAAAATAGTTAGATATAATGATTCTTGCCTAGGGTCAATTTTTAATCATTTCTTATCTTTGATTATATTAAATAGTTAGAAATAATGTTTAGTCTAATCACTGTAACTCACTTAGGATCGAAAGATCGAAGTGATAAGGCTTAGAAAGATTGTAGACCCCGAATTATCTTATTACCTGCACCGGGATTGTTGATAATTTGATTGATTGACTAGAGTGGACTCCCCTGAACGCTTTTAATTAATTGGTAAAAATCCTAAAAAATTCCTGCTTTCTTAGTTTAGTTTAGAAAACCATACCATAACCCTTGGATCGACCTAGCATTCTTTGTAGTGAACTAGTTCAGTGCGTGGTTGAACGCAAATCCCTGAGAGAAAACGATATTTTATTACTACACAGACCCGTACACTTGCGGTACACAGACACCTTATACTTTTAGGTCTGTCATGTTTTTAGCGTCGTTGCCGAGGATTTGTTCCCCAATTGCCATTGGACGAACGAGCTCTGGGTGACTAGGTTATTTACTTTTTGTTATTTTTCTTTAATTTTCTTTATTACGCTTGGTATTCTTGTTTTTGTCTTTTTCAGGTTTATGCAAAAAGATTTCTCTTTCGAGTACGATCCCGAGATCGAACGCACACTTCGAGAGAGAAGGAAAAGAGCAAGACTGGAGAAAGAATTTCAAGAAAATCAAGAAACGGACGAAGAAGAGCAAAAATCTGAATCGGAAAAGGAAGAAGAGATGGGAGAACAACGACCAATGACGTTCGGGTTGTATCTGACTCCCAATATCACCAACCCACATTCAGCAATCAATGTTCCCACCATCCAAGCGAACGACTTCGAACTACGTCAATCCTTCATCAACTTAGTGTCAAAATCACCATTCCATGGATTGGCTAATAAATCCTCGAACCGACATCTTCGACTTTTTCGTCAAGCATGTGACACCTACAAGGCCAACAATGTGTCAAAGGACGCAATCAAACTGCGTCTCTTCCCGTTCTCATTGGAAGGCAAAGCGTGGGAGTGGCTCGACACATTTCCACCAAATTCAATCACAACGTTCGATGAACTCGCTAGCACCTTTTTGGCGAAGTATTTTCCTCCAAGCAAGCTCACCAACCTAAGGAATCAGATTTCTACAATCACGCAAGAGACGGATGAGTCACTGTATGATGCTTGGGAGAGGTTTAAGGACATTCTTCGACAATGTCCTCAGCATGGATTCGAACCTTGGGTTCTTGTCCAATCCTTCTTCAATGGAGCGAATGAGTCTACGAGAGGAAGCATCCTCTCTGCAGCTGGAGCCGATCTTATGGACAAGACTGTGCCTCAAATCACTAGTCTGATCGAACATCTAGCAAACAACTCATATCAATGGTCTAAACCCCGCCAAAAGGTGGGAGGTAAGTTTAATGTTGATGCAATTTCGTTACTGTCATCTAAACTTGATTCTTTAACGTAAAAAATGGACCAATTGAGTTTACCACCTAACCCTCCGACCTGCAATGTCTGTCAGTTGATCGAACATGAAACTTTTACTTGCCCTACAGGTGGAGTTAGTAATGAACAAGTCCAACAGGCCAACTATATTGGCAACCCTAGACAGAAATATGAAATGAACTCTAACACTTACCATCCTGGACTTAGAAACCACCCGAACTTTTCCTATAGGAATGATAGCCCAGCCCACCAGTCTCTTCAAGGACAAGGACAGCAAAAATGTGTTCCCCCACCTCAAAGACCACCTCAGCAAGGCTCTCCTTGAAAGTCTAACTTAGAAACCATGATGGAAAACCTTGTCGCTGGACAGCAGAAACAGGAAGGTGTCATAAAAGGCCTAATGCAAAAAGTAGAGGCTTTAGCAACCCATAATAAGATTATAGAAAACCAGATCGCTAATTCAGTGACTCCCTCTACTAGTTTACCATCTCAACCTGTTCCTAACCCGAGTGCTTAGTGTAATGCTATAACTTGCGAGGAAGTGAGCCTTGAGTACGAACCTTTAGGAGAACAAATTTTAGCTGAAGAAGTCAAGACCGACCCTAAACTGAACTTATTAGAGGGAACCATAACACCCTCGATCATGCCTAAGGAGGAAGACCTAGGTAATTGTAGGATCCCTGTTCAGTTGGATGGTAAACCCATCAAGTATGCATTGTGTGATACAGGATCCAGAGTGAATGTTTTGCCTAAGTCTTACCTAAGGAAGTATGAACATAGGGAATTAAGGGTGACTTATATGATTCTTCGTCTAGCAGACAAGACCCTTAGGAGACCTCTAGGGATCTTATATCCTCCAAATAGGAGAGCATGTTATTCTTGTTGATTTCATGATTTTAGATACTAGAGAAGATCTAGAACCAGAGATTATTCTAGGGAGGTCTTTCCTTTCAGCTGTTAATTGCAAGATGGATATGAGGAAAGGAACAATGATCATCGAGCTAGGAAAGTCGATGACGGGGTACGAAGTACTAAAAGGCAAGTTGATTCAAAAACAAGTTTCGAAAATAATTCATGATGATGGAGATCCCGTTCCAAAATGGATCAAGGAACCCGATGAGTAAGGTCCATAATGTCGAGCTAACGACGTTAAACAAAGCAACCCCGGGGAGGTACACTATTATCTAAATGTTTATTCCTCCCCACTTTTTTTGTATTATTTTAGTTAATTATTTTCTTTCAGTTTTTATTCCTTAGTAATTTTTATTTTGAAGTTTACTAATATTTTCTATTAATGTGTAGAGAAAAAGAAGAAATTCAAGAAATTCATGGCTTTTATTAACATTTTTTATTTCTAACCTAATGAATTTTATGTTGGTAGATGTGTGTAGGGATTTTTGGTATGTAAAATTGTAGGGAAAATAAGGAGCAAACAAAGAAAAAGGAGAAAACAAGCAAAAAGTTGCAAAAAATATCGAATTACCTGCATCAGGTAGGAAAACGCAGCCAGCGTTTTCAAGGCACTGGCTGCGCCTCGTCCAGAGAGTTCAAGTAAGTGATTTTCGCAAAAACACTGGCCGCGTTTTGAAAACGCTGGCTGCGTTTTGCTATTTTTCCCAGTTCTTTTGCCCGCCTCTTTTAATTTAGTCGAGGCCTTCCCCCTTTTTCTTTCAATTGAAAAGAAAGTCTTTCTTGCTTTTGCCGTAACACCCGACGACCTCCCGCCCCAAGCACCACCAGCGCAACCACGAACCACCACCGTCGATGCCGCCGTCCACCTCGCCGGCGCTGCCACCACACACCACTCCTTCTCTCTCTTTTCTCTTCTCACTTGCACTCTCACACTTTGAACCTTCAAGCTCCATTCCTCTTCCCTCTTCAAACTCAAGGTATGGAATTCTCAACTCTTTCTCTTTTCTTTGATTATATACTTCGTTTATGGTATGATTTTGATTGAATACTTGAGTTTATTGAGTAATTTGTTCAATTTATACCATTTATCATGTCCACATTTTGAATTTCTCGTTTAAGGTTTGATTCTTGGATTGAGTTCTAGATTAGGGCCTGGTTTGAGTTGCTTGATTTTTGATCTTTTTGTTCCAGAATTGAGAAAATTGTGATGTTGGATGTATTGAGAGAGTAACGTGATGTTGAAATTGAGAAATTTATGTCTAGACTTTGGTTGTGATTGTGTTGTGGTGTTATACTCTATTTTTAGTAAGATTTTAGGTTAGATTTATCTTGATTCCAATCCCTAGTATCAAATAAGCATGGGGGATTGTAAGGACTAAGTTTATGCATTATGATCATGCTTATTTGATACCTAGGATTTATCTTGGTGATTGTACTGATTTTGTGAGTATTTTTAGATGGTGAGAACTAAGAATCCTAGCTTCTCCGGACCCCCGGCGATGACAACGAAGTCGGAGGTAGCCAGAAGCGAAAGGCTACGGCGGCGGAGAAAGGAAAACAGAAAGTTGCACCTCCAAGGGACTCAAGGAGCTCAAACCCCTTCAACTTCGAAGGGGAGGCCAAGAAAAGGTACGATTCCCTCTCATAAAGAGCCCTCGTCCCCACCAAATATATGCATGAACCTTTCTTGCGTAGTTGTGGTATGTTGGATGATGTAAATTGGATGTTAGGACGTTGCCACATGACCAACATAGATAGGTTAGGCGAGCCGACCTATAGGGGAATCACCCTTGAATTTTTGTCTACCTTAGTTGTGAACCTCCAAGGGAGGGACAGGTGCATTTGTTTTCAGCTTTTGGGGGTAGAGAGGACCGTGACTGTGTCCCAGTTTGCCCGTGCCTTTGGGTTACCCGAGCGTTGTTTAGACCCAATTTTGTGTCTAAATACCACCTAAATCCTTAGGCTTTTGACTTGTTTCGTAGTTTAATTCAATAACTTTTAATGAGTTTTTGGTAGTTTTGTAGATTTCGGAGTTTTTATGCAAAACGTAGTAAAAAGGGCCATTTTGCAACTATTTTGGTGATTTCCCGAGCCAAGCCGGACCGAAAGCCGAGGCGGAGTTGACCCGGGACCACTTTCCCCACTTTGGTACCGATTAGTAAGGTAACACCCGTCACTATCCTCGAAACGGGCGTTACATGCCTTGGAAAGAAGGAAGGAACAAGAGGAAGGAAGTTAGAGGCTGGCCGAGTGAGACCGTGGCCACGGTCTCCAGACCGTGCCCACGGTCTCTCGAAGGAAAAAATCGCCATGCAGATTTCGCTGGACAGAATGTGACCGTGGCCACGGTCTCCCTATGTCCTGCGCGTGTTTTCGGCTGAAGTATTGCGTTTTGCCAACCAATTTTCACTTGTATATATATTTCTCTTTCACGATTTCTTAGGGGGATAGAGGGGAGATAGAATTAGATAATTTCCAACTTGTAATTAGGAGTTTTAGAGAGAGATTAGTGAGAGATTAATCTAGGGTTTTGGAGATTTGTGTTTGTTATTGAAGATTTGGAGATTCAAACAATTGAAAGATTGTTGGGTCATCTTTTTATTGCTTTCTCTTGTTCATCTACAGCACTTTGATAAGTTTTCTCTTCCCTTAACTCCTTTATTAATTACTTTGCTTGTTCTTTAATTGTTCTTGCTTGTTATTTGATTATCTTGCTTGTTAATGGTTGTTTGATGTTAGAAATCATGTTTAGGTTTGGTTTGGATGTTGTTAGCATAGTTAGTGTACAAAAAAAAGGGCTTTTGCCAACAGGGATGATCTGTTGGTAAAAGTACAATATCTGTTGGTAAAAGGTTTTACCAAAAGAAAATTATTTGTCACTAGCCTGTGTGAAATAAACCTGATTGTAAAAGTATTACCAACAGATATTCTATTCGGTTGGTATTGCTAACTAATGCCAACAGTTTTGTTCTGTTGTTGTTAGGAAGTTTATACCAACAATTAATGTCTGTCGGAGATAAGGCATCTATACCAACAAATGTAAATGTTGGGGAATATATTTCTGAATAGTAAAAATATTACCCACACACTTTATCTGTTGGTAATACATTTTTCACCAAATTCCATAGACATTGTCCAACAAATATATCTGTAGATAATACAATTGGCGCAATTTTAAAACACTTGTATCTGTTGGAAATAGTGAAGATGGTCATATGTCATTTATAAATATATCATTACAATATACTGTGCCTATTGTACACAAGCAGTTATCTTAATTACAATATCATAAAAAAAAACCTTAAATTTTATTGATTGAATGTTCTAAATGTAAAATAATACATAATGTCTAAGTAGAAATTTCACTTAATGAAGTGCAAAGTATCAAAATGAAATCAAATAGTTATTCAGTCCATAGTTGCTAATACAGGAGTAATATTGGAAACAAAATGTAAGCCTAAACCTATTGTTCTCCGTTTACATTTTCTTTGACGAGGTCTTCAACATCTACATCGACATCATCTTCAAATAAATTGCAAACATCTTCTAGTATCTCCTGCGGATTTACATAAAGTTAAATTCATAATCATAATAAATGTATACACGTTAATAAAAACAATAGGAACTTTGGTTGCGTGCGCTAATAATCAAAAACTCCAAGTACTACTCAAGTTATTAGCCAAAACGTTAGAATGCAAAATAATTAAAAAAAAAAGTTCAATTGGATACTTGGATGTTGCAAATATACAATACCCATGAATACCCACGGGAGTAATAATGGAAGATCAAGGAATGCAATCACTTGGATATGGAATATAACAATACCCTTGAATACCAAGCTGAGTAATAATAACTCTTGACTAAAAAGGATGCTTAGACACTTGAGACAAGTAGGTTTTATCCATGTTTCTCATACGTTAAGGCATGAAAATACAAGCCAACAACCCTGTAGAAATTAAAATAAAACCTTTCACATTTGAAAACATAATCAACATAGGCAAGTGAAGCCAACAAGCCTTTATTGATGAAACCAAACCACACATTACAATTTTGAGATTCACATATGGACAAATTCATGTTACAATTATCGTTATAAACAACAGTTATAATTAAAAAGCATGGGTGACACACCCCAAGTATAGACATACTTAGAAAGGGATTACATAAGCATGTGAAAAATTACCTGAGTAACATCAACCTATTTCTCCTCTGATTTCTGAACTTCCATTTCACTATTTTATATTGTTGCTCAATTATTATCTTTTAGCATGTTCTTCCTGTAAAACACATTCATGGAAAATTAGTTTCATCAAGAGACATTAACAAGAGAAATCACACATTCATGGAAATTATTTACCTCACATCAAACTGTACCACACACCCAAACTACTGATTGATGTCGAATTTTATGCAAGATCTGTAAATGGAACAATTGAGCGGAACAATTAATTAGAGCATGTACTACAACAAGTGAGTTATATATATTCCAAAAAACTAAGATGCCCACGACAATGACTACTCATAGTACTCAAACATTGCAACGCGATGATTCATCATAATGTTAAAATGTCTGAGACGGAAGTGAGATTTTCATGCTCTATATTCAAAAAGCCTTAAGGCAAGTAATTGTGGGACATTTACATAAGAATATCCTCAACTGTACCACAAAATAAAGTTGGTAGAAACCCTAATTAAGCAGAATGGGTTGTTCTCTTTCATAATAACTTCTAAAGTTATCATCTTGGGCATATATCCTAAGTCTAATTGAACCAACATTTGACACTCCTCATAACAAGTATGAAATAATATAAGAAACTATATAATTCAAGCAAAATATCATATTTAAAATTATTAATCATACCAGAATTAATTCAAGACTGTGATAATTACAGATAACAATTCCCTCATTCATAATGCCAAGGGTAATACTAGAAAGCAACAAGAAAATTTATAATTTGTAACTACAACAACAAAACGTGAATCGCAAAACTTTAGAAATTCATCAGAAAATTGGAAGAATCAAATACTTCTTTATTTGACATCACACTAGAAAACGAGAATCTGGTTTCGGCCCAGGCGACTCGCAGTCACCGACCACACTTTTCCAAGCTGACCAAAGAGCAAAACAACAAGATAATCACGATCGAGAACAAAGCCTAAAGTCTACTAAGGTCCATCTCATAGATTGGATAGACTAACAGAATTCGATACTTCATTGATAAAGAGATATATCCTGTCTAGATAAGGTGTCAAAATTAAAAACAGAAAGAGAATATAACATTTGACAAACCAGAATGGTGTACATAATGAAATGAGCAAATGATTGTATACCTAGCAATTGGGCCATTCTCGAGCCATGTTAACTTCGGGTTCAGTTATATATGCGCCAGGTCAACAAGGTGCAAGTTGGGTTAGGATTCGGGTATAGTCATTTTTGGGCGCGGTCGATTTTGGATCACTTGATTTTTTTGTCTGATAAACTTGTCTAGAGAAAACGAACTTATTGAGATTGGATACGAGCTTCAGTGGGATGGAACTGAGGCGAGATTGTATACTCAAAAGTAACGAAAAGAGGTACTCACTGTTTGGCCTTCCACGTGGTCCAGGATCCCTTGTTCAAGAATGGGTGAGCCTCCTTCATGACTCTCCACCCATCTGGCGACTGTAATTGAGATAAACTTAAAATTACCCGAGATCATACAGTGACAAATGAAGCTGAGCCTGAGAGCATCACAAAGAAGCGCAAGGTGGAAAACATCCACCACATTCTTGATGTTGAGCAAGCCATTCTTCAGGTGAGCTTCACACTCCCTCTTCAAATGAGGAACCCCATAAGCATGGGATAATATGAGAAGATGCAGGACAAAATCTTGCATTTCTTCTGGGTCGTAAATGCACATGAATAAGCATAAGAACTCAGTATCTCGTATAAGAATGTTAGAGGGGAAGTAGACCTTGGTGTAAGATTGAAAGAATGCTAGAAATTTACGGTCCAAGGGCAAGCCACTACTTTGGGAGCCAAATTGAGTTGAGGAGTACTAAGGAACATAAATAACAAAAGCAAACAAACAAAAACTAGCAGTGCAGTTGACCATATTCCAAAAATCATACCAAGCGATTGGTGTCCGAAAGGGAAAGCCACTGTTCAATGACCTCTTGCGCGAGATAGGGATTGGCTTTGATGGCCAAGGGTGAAACCTCAGGAAGCTGCAACAATTCAGTATCTAGAATACCAAATCTCCATTGAAACCCATATCCATTCAAAACAAAGAATATCGAGAATCCGGTTTTAATCTCTCTCGCACAAGCACATCAAATCAAATCATATAACGCCATGTAAGGAATTTCCAAACCCTAGACAACGAAGAAAGATAAACCACCTCTGTATTTCTGAGTTCCTCTGCTGAAACAAAAGGCATTAAACTTTGAGATTGATTGGCAATCCAGATTCACTTGGAGCTATGAAATTAAGTATTCGGAAAAATCCACAGATCTCCTTCAAGATAACATGATTGAGCAACAAAAACTACGGCTGACGATAAAGGAAAAAGGAACGAAGATCGAGAAAGATGGAGTATGGGGCTCGAAATCATAGCCGTGATGAACAACGAACGACGAAGAGGAGATCAAATCAATTAAGAAATTAAATTATATCGAAAAAGGAATGAAAGGCAAAAAAGATAGGCGTAACACATAAATCAAATCATATAAGAAATGGCAGCAAGATACTCAGCCATAAGTGGTTACCATGAACACGCCGCCGGAATCGATTGCCGGAGGGAGAGCCCCTTCCGAATGGCAAGAAACAGCAGCAACAGCAGATGCAGTTCAAATTTTTCAGTGAATAGTGTGTGGGAAGGGCGTTCAAATTTTCAACCCAGCGAATGAGTTTCAGTTGGCAACGAGGGAGACTGCATAAGGGAGTGGCTTCAGTTTGTAATTTTTAGCCTTATTTTTTTTAATTTTAGACTATTAGGTAGTACTAATACCAACAGTAAATTTTTATCTGTTGGTACTAAAATTATTTTACCAATAGATAATATAAGTGTTGGTGTTGTTAAAATAATACCAACAGTTAAATTTGTATCTGTTGGTATTAAAATTATTTTACCAACAAATAATATTAGTGTTGGTAAATTATTAATAATACCAACATACAACTAATCTGTTGGTAAATATACACTTTTACCAACAGATAGAATATCTGTCACTGACAATCTGTTGGTAAAAGCCACTTTTTTTGTAGTGATGATTAGTGGCTAGAAACCCTATGGGTTAGGGGGTAATTAAGGGTGTGAATGGGTGATTGGGTTTGGGTTAGCAATATTAGCGAGTAATTAGTTGGGAAATCAATTTCCCAATCCTATGCTTCACTCAAGTGGGATGTATTTGGGTGCGAAACCATCCCGAATACATCCAACGCTTGTTGGAAGGTTGGAATTAGGATAGTTAGTATTCTAGTTCGCGAAAGCGAATAGGAACTAACTAGGAAATTCCGTTTCATTAACTCCCCCGGGTCTGTCGATGGACTTTGGGGAAGTTAATCCGGACTATCCTTGAAAGAGGAAGCCCGGTGGATATTTTCTAATGGAGTTACCATTTGATTTCCCCTTCTCGTTACTCTCTTGTTGCAAAACCCATTTCCTCATCCCCGTTTGCATCCCGAAAACCTCCGAAGCCCATTTTCTATTCCTTGACCGACCTTAGCTTTGTTTCTTGCGTTGTGATCCCTTCAAACCGATATCCTTACCTTAGCAATCTCATCCCGACCATTGACTTAGTTTCTATGACCAAGGCCGCCAGCTCCCTGAGAGAGAACGACAAAACCAAGGTCTCACAAACCACGTTACAAGCGTACATGTAGGGATTCGTCCCTCATACCCTTAGAGTGGGATGGAAACGGTTTCCTTTACAGAATTTCTGGGTTTGACAATTCGGACCCTAGCAACACCCCCGTGACCATGATTAGAAACCCCGTGATGAGGTATGTCCCGCATACTCTCTTGCGGTATCTTCTGGAGGCCGAGTAGCTCAAATAAAGCTACCCGGGCTGATTGTTATATGTTGCGTGGCATGCTTGATGCTGACACTCGTGCCGACCCTGCAGCTATGCTAGCTCACCATCTTTCTAGTGTCGCCACCGTAACCAACAAAGGCATTGCCATAGGAGGCTACATCACACACCTTGCACGCCAATATAGCTTTAGACCTCCTAGGAACCCTATCGACCTTGTCTCGGGTAGCATATTTTTGGATGGTGATCAATGTAACTCTTTTGGTTTGTGCAAGTTTGACAGAGATTCATGTTGTCTTCGGGTTTATCCCAACAATGCTAGGTTTCCCATCCCTCACCCTCACATCTCACCCCAGGTTGATGAGAACTTGCTTTGGATGCCTCCGTTTCCTGAGTTTGACCTCGAACTTGAGCCTGAAATCCACCCTAACCCTCAACCCGAACAACCCAACTAGACTATAGCTATAAGGTGCGCTTTCGCGACCTCCAAATCTCCATTGACCGGACCGAGCTCCGTATGAATGAGTTGCGGGAGAGTTTTTTTTTAGTATAGGGGTTAGACTGACCTTCATTTTGACTGTCTTGACGAGTCCATTGCTAACCTTGTCGACCTTATACAGGCCATGTTTGATCGAGCCTCACCACCAGGACCGAGCCATACCAACCCTTCCCCACCGACCGAGGATCCTTGATCCTTTACTTGTCCTTACCCTTCACCGTTGTCTTCTGCATTGAGGACAATGCAACATTTAAGCATGGGGGGGTTGAATATTCTGTGAATATTTTTCTTGTTTCTCTGTTTTTCGTTTATTTTTCTTCATTTATTTTTCTTTTATTTTCTTGTTTCATGCTTATTTCTCAGTTTTTAGTGTGATTTTTCTTGTTTTTGTGTGTTTCTTTTATTTGCTTGTTCTTAGTTTAGAATATTTTCTAGTTTTTAGCTTGTTTGTTTTTTTTATTTGAGTTTCTAGTGTGTTTTTCTTTTGTTTTCTAGTTTTCTTAACTTTTTCTTTCTAAGTTTTTCTTTTAAATTGCATCCACCTAGATTGCATTAGATAGAAGCATGTAGATTTTCCTTTTTCTTTTCTTAGTTTGTTTCTTTTTCTTTCTTTTACATCCACCTATTCAAAAATCCAAAAAAAATCAGAAAAATTAGAAAAAAAAAGACCAAAAAAAATTAGAAAAGACAAAAAAAAAGATATAGGATAGGACTATGATTAAAACCGGAAACACCTTCGGTGTTGATTTGTAAACCTTTCTTACTTTCAGTTTAGCTTGCTTCGCTTAGAAAAGTCTGGATGTGATCTCAAAAGTTTTTGAAACCTTTTCCTTCAAATCTTCTGATTTTTAGTCAAGTTATGAAAGTTGTATCTTACTGCTTTGACTATCTTATAAAATATAAATCTGCGTGCCGCAAATCTTTGGGCTAAGTTTAGTTGATTGGCCCCATCCCGTGAGTCCACATTGCCTAAATTTTTAATTGATCACTTTTATCAATTCCATGATTCCCTGAGTGACTCACCCATTAGTTGCATCTCTAGAACTTTCTTTGCATCTTGCTTAAGACTACATATTTGCATTGCACGCTATGACAAAGTGATTAAGGCATTCATTTTATTTTGTTAAACTACATTGCAAAATAGCCTACCCTACATTATATTTACCGTTCTTTTTGTCCCGCCTAGCCTTTGTTTACCCTTCTTTCATGATTGAACCCTGACAATACAAGCCTTGGCCTTTGATATCCAGTATCCCTTTCCCTTGCTTGGTTGAATTAGAGTTTGTCATTTTTTTGGAAGGAACAGTTGGTTTGGTGTGTTTGTGAACAATAATATGAAGTTTGGGAGAAATTGTGCTTATTGTTTCGAATTCGGAGAATCTGAAAGTCCCGCCTTTTGAAGAATTGGTGTTTGGTTATGTTGTTCATATATTATATCGAGGTCGAAGTTATAATTCCATAGTTTTCTTCTCCTCGATCACCTACCAAACAGAAAAAAAGAGAAGTAAAAAAAAAAGAGAAAAAGAGTTCCAAAAAGAAAAGGGTGATTAGGGAGATTCAATTTAAAGTCGCGAAAACTTTGACCTGGTTGTACTCAATGGAGATGTTTCATATTGTTGAGGGTGAAAGGTGAAATTCCTTGCATACATTAAGCAAGAAGGAGAGTTTAGAGTGTTATACTCGTTGAAAATCAATCCAAGCATGGCTCTTAACTCCTCATTCCAAAATTTTACCGCTCCTTTCCCCTAACCTAAGCCCCGTTACAACCCGGAAAAGTCCTTTTGATTGTCACTTGTGCATTGGATACTAGTAGTTGAGAGCGAGGTTCTTACCAAGCTTATGGCAGTTTGTTTCTATTGGTTTGAGTATGAGAAAACCCACATACATATTAAAAATTGAGTGATTGAGTGATTTATTCTTTCCTATGTGAGGTTTGCTCTTTTTGACTGACTTATGTCCATAACTAACCGCGCACATTTGCATTATTCTTAAGATTGTTGGCGGATTTACGCCTCTGAAGTACTTGTTCTCTCCTTTTGGTTTTGAAAATTTCTTCCTTTCTCTTTTGAACTGAGTTTTGATCTTGTCCAAGCCGATCTTTGTGTTTGCTTTGTTTAATTGATGTGTTAGATTGGTTAGCCTGAGGGGGTGTTAAGATTTTGTTTTTGTATTCCTATCGAAAACTCTTTCCGCTTCTTTTTCTTTTTAGGTTCTGTCTCTCCTGTTTGAGCCCTAATCCTCCTGTTTCATTTCTGACTTGCTTGGGGACAAGCAAGAGCTAAGCATGGGGGGGATTTGATAAGTCGTTTTTATATAGAATTTTTAGGGCTCAAAACATGTCAGTTTCATGCCTTTTATACCCAAAACCCCGTATTTTTATGTCAAATTCTGTGATTTATACACTTGTTCGCGAGTTTGGTGTGTTTTGCAGGAATTAGTGGAATTAAATCAAAAAGGCATGAAAAATTGGAGGAGAAATAGCAAAAATCAAGGAAATAAAAAAAGAAGTTGAAGAAGAAGAGAAGAAAGAAGGAGGAACGACCCAAAATCACACGGCCCAAGTCCAATTGAGGCCGAAAGGCAAGGCGCGCAGCGTTTCCAAAACGCAGCCAACGCCATGTCCAGAAAGTTTGACAACCGAGAAGAAGCAAAACGCAGCTGGCGTTTTCCAGGCGCAGCCAGCGCCCTGACACGGAAGAGTTTCACTTTTGGGCAAAACGCAGCCAGCGTTTCCAAAACGCAGGCAGCGTTTTGTGCCCTAATCTCGCCTTATAAAAAGGTTTCATCTGCGCCGTTTGAGACGCATTTTTTTTAGCAATCGTCTTTTGGGAGCAGATTTTAGGGAGATTTTTAGAATAGCTTTTAGATATTTTCTTTACAATAATTTTGAACATTGTTATTAAATTAGTTTGTTGCTTGTGATCGAAGAACACGAAAGATATCGATTCGGGTGACACGTAGAGATCGATTCCCCCAATTCGAACACGGTTTATTTCTATTTTACTTTCATGCTTTCTTGTTCTTGTTTAAATTTTGTGATGTTTACTTTCAATATCATGAGTAGCTAATTTCCTTTGTTTGGGGGATAAACTCGATGTCTATTGATTGAACTTGAATACAGTCTCGGTGTTAGGTTATCCTTTTATTCGTTTAATCTGCGTGTATTGTATGTCATAGTAATTTGGCAACAGAACGACAGTTTGAGCCTTTACTTGGTAATAAATTCTTGACAACATGACGACAATTTGAGTCTTGAATTGGATTGCGTAGATTGAATAGGTTTAGAAACTAGTTAGAAATAATGATTCTTGCCTAGCGTCAATTTATAATCAGTTCTTATCTTTGATTAGATTAAATAGTTAGAAACAATGTTTAGTCTAATCACTGTAACTCACCTAGGATCGAAAGATCGAAGTAATGAGGCTTAGAAAGATTGTAGACCCCGAATTATCTTGTTACCTTCGCCGGGATTATAAATAATTTGATTGATTGACTAGAGTGGACTCCCCTGAACGCTTTTAATCAATTGGTAAAAATCCTAAAAAATTCCTGCTTTCTTAGTTTAGCTTAGAAAACCATAACACAATCCTTGGATTGACTTAGCATTCTATGTAGCGAACTAGTTTAGTGCGTGGTTAAACCAAATCCCTGAGAGAGAATGATATTTTATTACTTCACAGACCCGTACACTTGCGGTACATAGACACCTTATACTTTTAGGTCTGTCACTTATTCACACCTCACCGCCCAACGATGCATGGACGAGAGGAGGTTCATTCCCTCCCTCTTGCTGACGGATGATAGACCTTGAAGACCGGCCACACGTGGTTCATTCACCATGTGTTGCGGTCCACCATCATACACTCCCCCCTTTCACCTTGTTTTCTGTGATGTTGACTACCCACGGACGAGAATGGATGTATGTGTTTGCATGCATGTATCCTCTACTCCCTCCTACTCCTATAAATACCCTACTCCTCTCAAGACCAATTCACTCAATCCTACACCAACTAATTCATTCTATCTCTCACTTACTCAATATCTTATTCCATCCCTCTCTTCTTTATTCTCAAATTATCCATTCTTATCATTCTTCTATTCTCGCTATTATACTATCATCTTTTCACCACTTTTTTATCTCCATTCTATATCCCATCTTACCATTTTAAACATCTAATCTCAATCCCTATTCCACCTATTTTCATTCTTACATAAACCCCACCAAAAACACCACAAAAAGCCCATACTAATTATCCTCAAAAACCTACAAAATACCCCTTTTTCCATCCCTTTTTCTACAATCCTTTCCATCGCATTTTGGTTCGTTTTGCATCTTGAGAGGAGACATTTAAGGGCATCAAGAGGAGCATCTTCAAGCAACTTCAAAGGCTAGCCAAGGCCTCTTCTTCAATTGGCGCAATGCAAGCTTTAAAGTTCTTTGTTTTCCTTGTAAATAAAGTGTACATATTGTAATTTTTCCATTCTTTTGTATCTTCAATGAACTAATCTTATAAAGTTCTTACTTATCTCCCTTCCAAACTTTATCAAAAGCACATTAAAAACTTTTAGTAGAGTCTTTCCTTTTGTGAGAGGCGAACTCAAAAGGTTCCTACCTTTCGAGTTCGTAGTCTTACCCCCGGATCCATTCTTGGGTTTCACAGCCGAAGTCTTTCTTATTTTTCTTTTCGGTTTTGTCTTGACTTTTCCCTTAAAAAGTCAGGTGGCGACTCCTATTTTGAACCAAAGCACATCAGGTTGCATAAACTATGGTGAAGCATGGTTTTACAAAGTGCCGATGCAACTTTAAGATTTTCTTTATCTATTACTAAATAATATTTGCATAAATCGCTTTCTTCCGAGCCTAACATTTAAATGAGCAAGTTGGGTTAAATTTAAAAGAGTTTGGAACAAGTGGATGTTCACTCTAAGAAGTTTAATTCAATGACTCATGAAATGCATAAAGTAAAGGGAAAATGATTTTACAAACATTATTCTTGAAATATATGATTAAACCCTTAAAGAGTTTTCAAAGGTTCAAACCCCAGCACAAATCATCAAATCACAACCCCAATCCGCGTGGACGTTCAGAAGCCCGAACGGCGAGGAAAAATGTCCACAGGATTTTTGGCGACTCCATTGGGAGTTTTTCTTAAAGTGGGTAAAACCTGAAAAAAGTTTAGTGTGCTTTAAAAATTTTGGAAGGAAGATAAATTTTTACCTTATAGTATTAAGTCATTCTTTTTTTTAGGCATAAATGCATTGTATATCCCGGGCTACCTCTTGGTCACATCACGTATGTTGGTTAGGTTGCACTTAAAGCGGCGGTTTAGGTTTTCTTTAAAGCTACAAAAAAATACCTATGGGATGCCGGACCGACTATACTCTGTTGGTGCCTTTACACCAAGGGAGCCTTAGTCATCACATCCACTCATGCATCACTCTCCGAGGTCTCCACACCAGCCACAAAGAGCAACACCCCACACATTCAAGTTGTCTTTACAATGAGAATGCACCGGGGCGAGTACCTGTGCCGATAAGCTTTATCCAGCCTATAAACTCCTTTTGTACATAGAGCCTTGGTTTAGGGTACCCTTGTTCATATGTATTCTATGTGCTACGTGTTTCCTTTGTTGTAAAGAGCCTTGGCTGAGAAGAGTCATGTTTACAACTATGTTAATTAACCTCAAAATATATGGTTAATCTAGTGGTTGGGCCCATTTATCTATAAAGGTTAATTATCTTGGTTCACAAAAGTAAACTCGACTCGCCTTTGATGGTTCTACATGGCCCTTTACAATATTCTCTTAACAAAGGTCCAAAAAATCTGATAAAAGTCAAAACAAAGTTAGTGGCTAAAGTCCTAGGCTGTGTAATAATCACCGGGTTTGAGTAAGTTAATCTATTGAGTTAATTATTAAATTCATCTGTGGACATTTTTCCTCGCCGTTCGGGCTTCCGAACGTCCACGTTTGGATTGGGGTGTAATTCAGTGATTTGTGCTGGGGTTTAACCTTTGAAAACTCTTTAAGGAAATCAATCATACATTTCATGAATAATATTTTGTAAAATAACTTTCCCTTTACTTATGCATTTTATGAGTCGTTGAATGAAACCTTTAAGAGTGAACATCCGCTTGTTCCAAACTCTTCTAAATTTAACCAAATTTGCTCATTTAAATGTTAGGCTCGGAATAAAGCAATTTATGCGAATATTATTTAGAAATATATGAAAGAAAAACCCTAAAGTTGTATCGATACATTGTAAAACCATAGTTTATGTAATCCTCGATGTGTTTTGGTTCGAAATGAGAGTCGCCACCCAACTTTTTAAGGGAAAAGCCAAGAAAAAACCAAACATAAAAGAAAGAAAGACTCTGCCTGTGAAACCCAAGAATGGATTCGGGGGTAAGGCTACGAACTCGAAAAGTAAACTTTAAGAGTTCGCCTCTCACAAAAGGAAAGACTCTACTAAAAGTTTAAAATGTGCTTTTGATAAAGTTTGGAAGGGAAATGGATAAGAACTTTACAGAACTACTTCATTGAATCATGCAACAAGAATATAAAAGATAAAAAGTACAAATATACACTTATTTACAAGGAAAGAAAGCACTTAAGAGCTTACATTGCTACTTTGTTGGGGAAAGCCTTGCTTAGCCTTTGAATGCTTGATGGATCTTCCTTGATGCCTTTAGAAACCTCCTCTCCAAGTGCCAAAGGGATGATATATAGAAAAAGGATGTGAAAAGATGATAAGAAAAGGGTGATAAGAGGGGAATAATAAGGCTCTTTTTATGGTTTTAGATGTGTTTAGGCTAGGGTTTTTTGTGGAGTTTAGAAAGAATGAGATAAGATGCGTATTTAGGCTTTTTGTGGGATAAGAGATGAAGATTATAAATGGAAGGTAGGATGGATTAGAGGATGAGAAGAATATGAATATGAGATGAAGAATATAATAAGAAATAGAGAGTTTGTAAGAGAGATTAGAGAGAGTGAGTAGAGAGTGATAGATGATGAGTGAACTGGTGAGTTGATGAGTGAAAATGACTTGCAGAGGAGTAGTATTTATAGGAGGATAGAGGATAGGAGATACATGCATACATACACATACACATGGTAATCTTCGTAGCTCTACACTTCACTAGGCAGTAGGGGGAGATGCATGATGATGGACGGCAGCACGTGGTCAATTGACCATGTGTGGTCGGTGTGTGTAGGCCGGTCAGCCACTATGTCAGGGTGGGGGCACCATCTTTATCCATGCATGCATGGACGGTGGAGTGTTATGTCAACCCACCTAGGGAAGCTTCCATTCACACTGGACGAAATGAGCACATTATGTAGCTAACTTTTTTTAGGTGTTTTTGAGTGCTTTTGTGAGGATTCGATCTCGCGATCTCTGGCGCTTGCTTTTAAGGTTTGCATGGCTCCATTTTTATATATAAAAATGTAAATGTAGCTAGGATGGACCACATGTGATCATGCATGTGACTTTAGGTGAACAAATACATGTAAAATACATGCATTTATCGAATCTCTTTTATTTCTTCCGCTCTTCTTTTTATATTGTTTTATGCGTCAAAAGCCAAGTGTCTACAGGAGCCCCCACTTTGATTGAGTCCGAGGATAGGACGAGAATCAAAGTAGTCTTGATTTGATGGACATCGGTTAAGGATATGACTTTGGAATGCAAAGCCTGGGGTGATGCTTGGAAGCTGAGTCCTGCATCGCGGTTGGCGAACTTGCGCCGATCGGTGATCTCGAGCAAGAATGATGCTCTACTTGAAGTGATCTCGGATGTTTGATGACATCCTACTTGACATGATCTCGGACGTTTGGGACGTCCTACTTGAAGATGTGGGCTGACACTTGGAAGCCGGGTCCTGTGTTGCGGTTGGCAAACTTGCGCCGATAGGTGATCTCGAGCAAGAATGATGCTCTACTCGCTGGAGAGACTTCATCGGTCATGATGCCGATGGCTCTTGGGGTTGATTTTCCGGTCTTTCCCAGTGTCGATTCCAGTCTTTCTCGGTGTCGATGTTGATGATTGTTGCATGTTCAATGCCGAAGGACTTCATCGATCGCGATGTCGATGGCCTGGGGATTGAGACTTCATCGAAACTCTGCCGATGGCTCAGAATTGGGACTGCATCGAAACTCTGCCGATGGCCTTGGTTGTCGACACTTCACTAAAACTCTGCCGATGGCTCCGGAATGATGATGATGATGATGATGATGACAATTCAATGTCGAGGGACTTCACTGATCGTAGCCTTTATTTTCACTGTAAAATGCAAAAATAGTTTTCGTCAGTTCTGATGAATTATAAATTTTGATCCGAGAAACTTACCTCGGGTTGCAGCTACACAGCCATTGGGACTTATTCCCTTTTGGGGAATGGACATTTTGATCCTTGAAAAGAATACACTCTTCTGGTTGGGCACACCTTGTGCTCGGTCATGCATGGCTTTGGGAAAATGTATGTCATTGGGAAGATGACAACGGAAGAAGAAGACAAAGGGTCCTCCTTTCCAAGGCCGACCGACCTATGCTTTTGGGAAGGAATCTTTTGGCTCGTACAATGCAGCTTTTGCAGGCCATGCAGAAGACCATTCAACACAATTATTGTGTTTGGTCTGGTAGGCCGATCGGCGTCTACTGGGCACCGGTGATGAGCTGACATGTGGCGGCAGGGGCTCACTCAATTTGCCTATAAATGGGGCTTCAACTCGGCATTTATTCATAATCCATAGCCGAGTTCCTCCTTCTTGGTTCTTATTCTCTTTGTAGGAAATGTTTTGGGTTTTTGAAACTTATCGCAAGAGTATGAATTTCTTTCGGAGGGGACGCACACGTGCTACTCAACCAGCGGTTCAAGAGCGTCCGTACGTAAGGATGCTGCAGCAGCAGTATCCTAGCAGGGACTTCATTCCCGCTCAGTTGGTCTTTCTCCAAGATGAGCATGCATGGCTCTTTCGTTCTCATGACTTGGTATGCTCCCCCTAACTTCATATAGCATGTTTCGTTTTTGCAGTAGCTTTGCATGCTATTTACTACTGTACTTTAAGTTGAATCCTAAAGCAACCTTAGTTACCTTGAATTTTGCTTGAAGTATTTTACACATTAGATTCTTCTTTTGACCTTATTGTAGGAAGACTCCTTCAAGGCATGTGGGAGTATTCAGGGTGTAATAACCTTATCGTTCCATGCGAAGGTGGGCGCATTTTATTCGAGCGTCGTGAGGGATGCTGGTATTTGCCCTTTTCTAGACTGCCTGTGATGTATTTTGGCCCACGCCAAAAACATCAAAGGAGGCCCATGATGGAGAACTGCCTTATCTAGGTATCACCTTTGGGGACCATAGGTTCATAGAAGAAGATGGAGGCTCACATAGCCCTGGGCTCACCTTTGGAGACTCAAGATTCATAGAGGATAATGGAAATCCATCCATGCTCCTTACGCCAAGTCCAACTCAGGAGGCCCAATTTGATCATATAGGAGTGGAGAAGGCATTAGAGGAAGGATGCATGCAACATTCGAGGCCCAACAATGGAGGCCCAATTCAATCTTAAGGAGGTAGAGGAGGCCCGGAAGGAAAGGATGAGCATAGAGGCCCAAAGGCCCATCCATATTGTGTGGTCATTATGGCAAGAGGATGTCCAAACGTCCTAGGAAGATCAAGTCTACGTCAAAAGAGCCCAAGTGCAACTCCAAGAAGTACTTTCCATCTTTAGCACCTTGTACTTTCCCTTTTAGAATTTCACAGTTATAGCTTTTAGTTGTTTTTAGTGTGTTTTATATTATCGTCATAGTTTTTTGAGTCATGTAAGATGCCAAGTAAGATATATAAACTTGAGCATCAAGTCATATGAGTCTAGAATAAACTAGAAGGTTCTAGAAGCCTCTAGAAGTCATGTGCTAGGCATGTGATATGAGTCTTGGCCGCCAAGTCAAAAACCCTAGGAGAGAAGATCAGTTTTAGCGCCAACTTGGTGCCTTGGCCGTCACACTAGGTGCTTTTGGCGCTAAAAGATTCCTAGGAGGTTTAGGACTGTAGTAGTATAAATAGCTAGGCTTGTAACCTTTCAAAGGCATCCAACCTTGAATTATGAATACAATCAAGCTTTTAGCTTACCCCTTGAGTGTTTCGTGAGAACCTCGTTGATCTCTTCTATTGTATCTTGGTATGGCAACCAAGTGGTGAGGAAGAGCTTGTTTCTAAAACCTCGAAGGTGTTTATGTAACTAGGTGGAAGAACAAGTAGCCCTAGGGTTTCATCTTGTGGTGTTTCTATATCAAGCTTGATCCCTAGATCTATCACGGTTACTTTTATCTTTTATCTCTCTATCTTTTAGTGAGATAAATCAAACCCTAAGGCTATTCAACCCTCTCTCTTACGCTCTACCTCCTCACATCAACTCTCAAAGCAATCCTCTCTCTCAAATCCCTCTCCCAACGTCAACTCTCTCATCCATCTCTCTCAATCCTTTCAACCATACTTTCTCATCCTCTCACAAAAGACCTCATGTTACTCTCTCTAAACCTCCCTCATACTTCTTCCATCACTTTTTCAATTCACAAAGGATCCAACTTTCCCAAACCCTAATCCATACTCCCTCTCAAACCATCCAAACTCCCAAAAGATTTCCTCTTTCTCACGTGAAGCATCCCTAGCCTAACCCCAGTTCACGTGAAGCCTCTCATATTTAGATTGGTTGCACGTCCCCCTATGATGTGTAATTGATCAAACCCTAGTTTTGATCCCATTATACATCATAATTTTGGTATAAGACTTAGGTTTCTTTGAGTGCAACCCCAAACTCGTCCAACAGCCGAAACACAATACCCTCCATGCCCAAACGCAAAATCTAACCCCTTCCATGGCTCACGAGATGTTCCTTATGAGGAGAGCTCTCAGTAGCTCGATTCTTTCTGAAGATCAACAACAGTTAGAAACCATCTTTCAATCTCGCTATACTATCATGGGAAAGGTCTGTTCTTTGATCGTAGATGGAGGAAGCAACACCAATGTGCGTCAACTACAACGGTGGACAAACTCCAGCTAGAAACGAGTCCTCATCCAAAGCCATACACCATCCAGTGGCTTAATCAGGGTGAAGATTTACAAGTGAATCAACGGTGTTTGGTAAGCTTTTCCATTGGCAAATTTTATAAAGATTCTCTATAGTGTGACGTTTTGTCTATGAATGCTTGTCATATTCTGCTTGGAAGACCGTGGTTATTTGACAGGAGCATCATGCATGATGGAAGGGCTAACACATATACCTTCAAGTTCCAAAATAAGAAGATAACCCTAACTCCACTAAAAACAGCCCCACCATCCTTACCCACGGAGAGTGATCCCAATCTCCCCACTTTTAAGACCACTGAACGCCCTGAGTTTAGTGAGCATAAGGAGATCATTCCTTCAGACCCAGACATAAAACCTAGCCACGAAAACACCACCAACGAGAACCCTAGCCTCGAAAAGGGTCACCTTCCCACCTGTCCTCAACGTGAGATCCATCTCAAAACTGATCTTGTTCCTAGATCTGTTGTGCATAACGAACCAACATCTCACATGAACCCTAGTGACATTCAAGAGGTTCAAAGGCAAGCTGAAGATCTTCAAGCAAAGGGTAAGATCAAGGAGACCCCTAGTCCGAGCGACGCTCCTGCCCATTCAGTTGCAAAGCAGAAAGGAAACCAACGTCTGTGCATCAACAAGAGTCCTATCAAGTACAGGTTTCCTAGAATTGAAGATCTAGTGGATGAGTCATATGGTACACACATCATTCCAAAGATTAATCTAAGAAGTGGGTACAAACAGATTCGAATTCAAGAAGGGGATACTGCTGTCAAGACCGAAGTAGGACTCTATAAATGGTTAGTCACACCTCGTGGTCTAACTAATGCTCTCTTTACTGTTATAAGACTAATGAATCAGGTTTTGGAGCCCCTTATTAGCAAATGTATTGTTATCTACTTCAGTGATATACTTGTGAATAGCAAGAGTGAGTAAGGGCACATCTTTCACCTCTAATCTATTTTGGAGACCTTAGCTCACGTGAATCTACATCAGAATCTACCCAAGTATGGCGTCTTCATCAACAACATAGTCTCTCTTGGCTTTGCTCTTTCGCCTGAAGTGATCAAGGTTGATGAAGAAAGAGTCAAAGCTATCAAAGAGTGGTCTACTCTAACTAGTATTAATGATGTTCGAAGCTTCCCCAGTTTGGCCTCTTTCTATAGATAGTTTGTGAAGAATTTCAGTACTATTCTACCTCCTACAACCAAGCTATTGAAATCCAAGGAGTTCTCATGGGCTCACTTAGTACAACAAGCTTTCGACCCCACCAAGAAACGACTCTGCACCACACATGTCCTAACCCTACCAAACTTTGATAAGAAGTTTGAAGTAGAGTGCGATGCTTCTAGAGTTGGTATTGGAGTTGTTGCATCTCAAGAGGGCCATCCATCATCTGATTCACCTAGCCTCAGTCCCACTTTTGGGGATCCTAGATTCACGGAAGATAATGGTGGCCAGCCTCGCACAACCAATAAGAAGTTCTCATTCCTCCCATCAAGTTTGACGACAAACTTTTTCCAACAAGGGGGGGAATGATGTATTTTGGCCCACACCAAAAACATCAAAGGAGGAAAATGATGGAGAACTACCTGACCTAGGTCTCACCTTTGGGGACCATAGGTTCATAGAAGGAGATGGAGGCTCACATAGCCCTGGGCTCGCCTTTGGAGACTCAAGATTCAGAGAGGATAATGGAAATCCATCCATGCTCCTCTCGCCAAGTCCAACTCAGGAGGCCCAATTTGATCATATAGGGGTGAAGAAGGCATTAGAGGAAGGATGCAACATTCCAGGCCCAACAAAGGAGGTCCAATTCACTCTTAAGGAGGTAGAAGAGGCCCGGAAGGAAAGGATGAGCATAGAGGCCCAAAGGCCCATCCATATTGTGTGCTCATTATGGCAAGAGGATCTCCAAACGTCCTATGAAGATCAAGTCCACGTCTAAAGGGCCCAACTGCAAGTCCAAGAAGTACTTTCCATCTTTAGCAGCTTGTACTTTCCCTTTTAGAATTTCACAGTTTTGGTCTTTTGGATGTAAACTTCACATTTCTAGCTTTTAGTTGTTTTTAGTGTGTTTTATATTATCGTCCTAGTTTTTTGAGTGATGAAAGATGCCAAGTAAGATATATAAACTTGAGCATCAAGTCATAGGAGACTAGAATAATCTAGAAGGTTCAAGAAGCCTCTAGAAGTCATGTGCTAGGCATGTGATGTGAGTCTTGGCCATCAAGTTAGAAACCCTAGGAGAGAAGGTCAGTTTTGGCGCCAACTTGGTGCATTGCCGTCACTCTAGGTGCTTTTGGTGCAAAAAGAGTCCTAGGAGGTTTAGGACTGTAGTAGTATAAATAGCTAGGCTTGTAACCTTTCAAAGGCATCCAACCTTGAATTATGAATACAATCAAGCTTTAAGCTTACCCCTTGAGTGTTTCGTGAGAACCTCGTTGATCTCTTCTATTGTATCTTCGTATGGCAACCAAGTGGTGAGGAAGAGCTTGTTTCTGAAACCTCGAAGGTGTTTCTGTAACTAGGTGGAAGAACAAGTAGCCCTAGGGTTTCATCTTGTTGTGTTTCTGTATCAAGCTTGATCCCTAGATCTATCACGGTTACTTTTATCTTTTATCTCTCTATCTTTTAGTGAGATAAATCAAACCCTAAGGCTATTCAACCCTCTCTCTTACTCTCTCCCTCCTCACATCAACTCTCAAAGCGATCCTCTCTCTCAAATCCCTCTCCCAACGTCAACTCTCTCATCCATCTCTCTCAATCCTCTCAACCATACTTTCTCATCCTCTGACAACAGACCTCACGTCACTCTCTCTAAACCTCCCTCATACTTTCGTCCATCACTTTCTCAATTCACAAAGGATCCAACTTTCCCAAACCCTAATCCATACTCCCTCTCAAACCATCCAAACTCCCAAAAGATTTCCTCTTTCTCACGTGAAGCATCCCTACCCTAACCCTAGTTCACATGAAACCTCTCATATTTAGATTGGTTGCACGTCCCCCTATGATGTGTAATTGATCAAACCCTAGTTTTGATCCCATTATACATCAGCCTAAGGGCATGGAAGATCCGTAGTAACAAGAGGACATACGGCCTAGCTATCGTGGTTTCTGGGATACCACGAACTCTTTTCACCACCCAGTTGGGGAGATGATGCTTAATCCTTTTAACTTTGTGATGATTATAGGTCTTAGCTGGGGTGGCCAGCTTCTGGAGTTTTAGAAGGATGTCGATCCTCGCGTTTATGTGCTTTTGCAACCTGTTACCACGTTGGCGGGACAAATCGGCGGCCTGTGGTACACGCATCTGGCAGCCGTTATAAAAAGTGAAGGATTTGGGAGTCTTCCTCTTCCTCAGCGTCAATTCATTGTGCTGGTGCATTTTATCAATGCAATAATTTTTGCAAACTACAGAGACACAATCACTCTCTTCTGGGCGCATCACCTCCTGAATTTTGGCGATATGAGATTTTTCAACTGGGCGGCTGCTGCGTATGCCCATTTGGTCAGGGGAATGCGAGTTGCCTGCCGACCCACGGCTGTGACACAGTGGCGTGTACAAGGGCGACGAAGGCCAAGAGGCTCAACCTGGGGAGTAGCCTCTGGCGAGTCTTGGAGGTATGTTCCAAGATTTTTCTATTTAGAAATTTATAAGGTGCAAATATCTTTTTTACTAAGAACCTTTCCTATTGTGCAGGTTTGGGTCATGGCCTATTTCCTTCCTGCAGTTGGTGGAACCAACAACAGTGTTATGCGCGTTCCAGTTGCTCGGCGATGGTCAGAAGCATCATGCTACCATCGGTCAAAAGTCCATTTCAAGGATTTGAATGGACTTAAGAGGATCATCGACAACCTCACACCGGTATGTCTTGCATTTTTCTTATTTGCCTTTCCTATTTTCGAGCCTTTGGTGACGACTATGGTTACAGGAGGACATTGTCCGATTCCCAAGGAACGGATACAATGCGGAGGACCTTCTTTATGATATACGCCTTGCAATGGAAGCAAGCGAGCATCGGTTGTTGTTGGAAGGTCCTTCTGGTCTCACTTTCTATTTGGGGGAATGCTTCTTCTTTCAGCATACTGGGGAATGGCCTCCAAAAGTTCCCATGGATCCTCCTGAGCTCATCTTTGATAGGCAAGCCTTGGCGGCGGATGAAATAGCTCGGCTTATGGTTGGTGAACCAGCGGTCAATTTTGTGGTACCAACGGATGACTTGGAAGAAGCGGCTCTTCAGCATAGAGGACGCCTTGCTTTCGCTCAGGTTTTAGCATTTCCTCCATTTTTGTATTAATACTGTGGATTTGGCATCCTAATGATGTTTGTCCTTCTGTAGCTGGGGGGATATTATGATCCTCTTTTGGACTAACATACAGAGGCACCTGAACAGGCGGTGGGTGAAGATATGCTGTTTGGATTCATCCCGCTTGTGCCTGACGACCATGAAGTGCTGCAGTTCTTTGATGCAAATCCAGTAAGTTGCATATTTGACCACCCTTTATCTTGCACTATTGATTCTTATGGATCTTCCTTTCGTGCAGCAAGCGTATGCCCACATCCGTGTTTTGTTATGGGAAGGCATCACGGCTCGGGAGTTCATTGACTAGAACTTCGAAAATGGCCAATATCGGGGTCCAATGCAGGCTGCTAATGATGAAGATAACGAGGCCCACTCCCATGTGAGTTTGCCACGTTCCGAGAGCTCGTCAAGACGTCCTCCTCCCCACTCTTCAGCAGGAGAAACAGGTAGTAGAGGTTTTCGCGGAGATCCAAGGGCAGGACCATCTAGGTGCAAGGATCAAGATCTAATGAGTGTGCCATGCGGTTCCTATGCCAGCTCTTCGCGGCGAAGGTCTCCTGATATCCCGGAGTTCATGGTGGAAGACTGTTTGGAATCTAGTGGATTCCAAGGTTCAATGGAGAGAGTGCCTAATCCATGGGCACCTCAGTATCATGCTTAATCTATTGTCCCTTACAGTCATCCTGGAGCGTGGCGCGGTGGGGGAATTGATTGGTTCTGGCTTGAGTTGTTGTTGTAGAAAAGAGGAGAACAATCTTGAATACCAAAGGGGATTGGATATGACCTTGGATAAAGGTAGTCCACCACCAAAGCCTAACACCCCACCATGACCATTATAAAGGAGAACTCCACCAAATGATCAATAAAGGAATGACTAGAAACACCACCAAAAGATTGGATAAAGTAATCTAGATTTTGGGAGAAAACTTAGGGAAACCCTAACCAATACAATAGCATGTTCTTAATCATCAAAAGCTCCTTGGAAATTGTGCTAAACAAGTATTTATACTAATGGAAAATAAAATATAAAACACAACGTTTTAACACAAACATCACGCGCAAAACAGTTTTGTCACGGGCGTGACGCCTGTTGGTCACGGGCGTGACGACCTGGGCGAGCAGGGTCACGGGCGTGACCATTGGTTGTCGCGGGCGTGACGGAGGTTCCGGAACAAAAAATGAAACTGCCGTGAGTCGTCACGGGCGTGACGCCTGTTGGTCACAGGCGTGACGATTTGGGCAGTTTTCTGCCGACTTCAAACGCGCATAACTTCTTCATCCGAACTTCGTTTTAAGCCCATAAGATATCGTTAGAAAGCTCTCGGTGTGTACTTTAAGCTCCCAAAATTTGAGACTCATCGGAGTTGTATTGAAGGAGTTATGACCCAAAACGTGAAGGCGCGTCCTTTCCGACAACCCACGCTGACCCGTTTGCGCTTATTCTTGCCGAAGGACTCCGAACCCTTTTAAAGGCCCGAAGTAGGTCCCGATGAGGACCCGTAGCTCCACTCCCATGGTCCGGGGTCCCATTTGAAGTGGATGCCACACCCGATGTTGTTCAGCTCATGATTCCAAGGTCCCGGGTCCCCCTTAAAGTGTACTCCGCACCCAACCCCGACGTCGTTTTCCTCGTGTTTCATGGAGAGGTTGCGGGAAAACTTGGTGACCATGAGAATTGATATTAGGGCCCCAGCCCGATACGCTTCATACTCCCCCTCTTGAAAAAGAGTTTCCCTCAACTCCTGGGAGTTAAAATGAAGGCTCGCCCCAGCGTTCGACCACCCATTACTTGAATCCTCCAACAAACCGATCATGACCACATTATGAACTCCACCTTGTTTGAAGAAATATGAATTCTTGAAGAGGCTTGGGGGTGAAGGACAAAGGTTGGAAGGATGAAATTTTTGTGGAGCTAGGGAACACTCAACCTCACTAAGCTCGCGACTCGATAAAGACAAAGCTAGGGATCGCTTTTCCTCACCAAGAGCACACTCAACCCGTGTTTCGCTCGAAAGGAGAAGGTTCCTCAATTCACTTCCCACCCAAGGTTTGATTTTATGTGGGACTAAGGGATTCAAGTGACCACTGTCAAACAAATGTTTTTCTTTCAACATACCCTTCCAAAAACATTGCACGCCAAATTTTCAATAGTACTCATTCAACGACAATTCCTCAAATAACCAATGTCGACCAAACATCATGTATGGCATGTTCAAATAGTTCATATCACAACGACCAACATGCAAGCAATATTCATCGAAGGACAACACAAATGAAGAGCTCAAAAACTTAGGTTGAACTAGAATCAAGGCATCTCCAATTCCAAATTCGCCATTAAACACGAAACGGACACCAAGATTCTTAGTATGCCACTCAAAACATTGGGAATTTTCAACCGGGGACTTCACATGCTCATCATGCAACTTATCTCGCCAACAAACTTCATCAAACAACCAATGTCTCCCAAAGATCATGCACGACTCACCCAAAGACTTTACACCACATCGTCCATCTTTCAAGCATGATTCAATAAATTTCAAAGGAGAGTCTTCGGTTACCTTGTTCTTCCCATGGAGAAGTATTTGGGTGCCAACGGATGGAAGGAAATGGGAGTCATTGCCATTGTTGTTTGATTCCTTGGTTGGTGGCAATGATAAACCCAAAGGAACTTCTTCTTGGGCCTCATCAACAAGGATAAGAGGAAGAGCAAGATCAATGTTCTCACCCAACTCTTGGCTTAGAACTTCAACAATAGCTTCGGAAGCTTCACAAGGTTCAATGGAAGCTCCTTCGTCGGGAAAGGAATCAACCTTTGCTTGCTTAGCCTCTTCTACCATGTCACTTGTATGCTCTTCCACACCAAAGGATTCCTCAATCCAAGCTTCAACCATAGCCATTGTTGGACATTGCAAAGAATCGTGTCCCACATGCCTACATTTGACACACTTCCGGGACGTGACGGTCGTTAGTGGGGAATAGTAGAATGGCTCCTCAATAGTGTCCCATCGACGATGGCGTCGAAGCGAATCTCTATCATCGTCACTCGACTCGTAGGAGGGAGGAGGACGGATAGGAATTCGAGTGGACCTCTTTCGTTCGTCTCGGGGTTGTCTTTGATACTCTTGGGCTAGGTTGTTCACTTGGACCTTAAGGTTGTCAAGAGTCCGCTCGATAGTGGAGAATCTGTTCTCGTAGGCGGAGAGTCGGGCCTCGTAGGCGGAGATACGATTCTCGACATCTTGAACTCGAGGACTTCGGCGTCGGCTTGATTCCTTTCGATTGGAATTATGTTCATCGTCCATATCGAAGGAAGGGTGAAGGACGGATTGTGTTTGGGATAATTTGTGGAGTTTGGGGGTTTTCTTGTAGTTGGCTTGTGTGTGGCTAAGGGTTCCTTGTGTTTTTCTCACTTGGGAATTTTATCGAACACCTTGTGTGCACAAATTTCCAACTCTTCCTCAAAGCTCCAACATGCACCAAAATCAACAAACACAATAGCAATAACAACTTCTCCAACACACTTGGAGCCACAAGGGAGGGGAACACCAATATTTCAATAAAAATACCAAAATCCAACAATAGAGAATAAACTAGCAAGAACAATGGAAGAAAACTCAAGCTAGATGAAGAACCTTGAGCTCTGATACCAAGTGGAGCGTGGCGCGGTGGGGGAATTGATTGGTTCTGGCTTGAGTTGTTGTTGTAGAAGAGAGGAGAGCAATCTTGAATACCAAAGGGGATTGGATATGACCTTGGATAAAGGTAGTACACCACCAAAGCCTAACACCCCACCATGACCATCATAAAGGAGAACTCCACCAAATGATCAATAAAGGAATGACTAGAAACACCACCGAAAGATTGGATAAAGTAATCTAGATTTTGGGAGGAAAACTTAGGGAAACCGTAACCAATGCAATAGCATGTTCTTAATCATCAAAAGCTCCTTGGAAATTGTGCTAAACAAGTATTTATACTAATGGAAAATAAAACATAATACACAACGTTTTAACACAAACATCACGCGCAAAACAGTTTCGTCACGGGTGTGACGCCGGTTGGTCACGGGCGTGACGCCTGTTGGTCATGGGCGTGACGACCTGGGCGAGACCATTGGTTGTCGCGGGCGTGACGGAGCTTCCGGAACAAAAAATGAAACTGCCGTGAGTCGTCACGGGCGTGATGATTTGGGCAGTTTTTCTGCCGACTTCAAACGCGCATAACTTCTTCATCCGAACTCCATTTTAGACCCATAAGATATCTTGGAAAGCTCTCGGTGTGTACTTTAAGCTCCCAAAATTTGAGACTCATCGGAGTTGTATTAAAGGAGTTATGACCCAAAACGTGAAGGCGCGTCCTTTCCGACAACCCACGCTGACCCGTTTGCGCTTATTCTTGCCGAAGGACTCCGAACCCTTTTAAAGGCCCGAAGTAGGTCCCGATGAGGACCCCTAGCTCCACTCCCATGGTCCGAGGTCCCATTTGAAGTGGATGCCACACCCGATGTTGTTCAGCTCATGATTCCAGGGTCCCGGGTCCCCCTTAAAGTGTACTCCGCACCCGACCCCGATGTCGATTTCCTCGTGTTTCATGGAGAGGTTGCGGGAAAACTTGGTGACCATGAGAATTGATATTAGGGCCCCAGCCCGATACGCTCCAAGGTTCAATGGAGAGAGTGCCTAATCCATGGGCACCTCAGTATCATGCTCAATCTATTGTCCCTTACAGTCAGCCCCTTGGCTTCAGCCAGGATTATCCAAGCTGTGGCTTTCATGGTATGCCTTCCAGCCAATTCCTGTTCGGTTCTTCTGGTACTCAGGACGATCCTCAGCCGGACCCCTTTGCTGATGCGGATGTCAGGAGCTTGTTCGGTAGTGGTAGTTTTGGCGGGAACTACTAGGCATTGCGGCAAGGCTTTCCCTTCTTTTCTCTCTTTTTTCTTTTGTTATTTAGGCAATGTAAAAGAAAGGCCATGTAGTAAAGAACTGCGCAGTTAAAATGCAATCAGGTAGACTCGATTTTAGGTGATTTTGACTCTCTAATTATGCGACATGCAAGCTCCCATTTTTATTTATTTTTAGGTCAACCTCTGACTATTTACAAGGAAGAAATAAGAAAAAAAATAATGTACAAAAGAAATTACAATTTCTAAAACTAAAAGAGGAAGAAATACAATTATATTTTTACACTAGGAAATAAAGGAAAAACAAACATTATACAAACACGTAGGAACCATGCACAAACGCGTTTTTTTTTTCTTGATGCATGCACGTAGGGGTGTGAACTCACAAAACGATTTCATCCCCTCTGCTTGGTGGCCGGTTGGCCTACACACGATGACAGCCACCGTGGTTCATCCGAATGTGTGTTGCCGGACACTGCATACATCCCCTTTCATTCAGTTGAGCAACTGTGTACTAGGCAGAACCAAGGCTACACAAGCTGACAAGCTTGTTCCGTCGTTTTGAGACATCACCTCGTTCTTGCTCTCTCTCAACCCTTCTTCTCTCGCCTGCAATTATGGCCTTTGAAAGAAAACTCTTCCCATGGATGAACACACTCACCAAACCCGAAAAACGGCTCCTCACTTACTATAACCTATCCCTGATTTTGAGCCTAAAGCAAGTGAAAATCAACTGGGTAATTCTTAAAGCGGCCCTGACCTTTTGGGACCCTAAGTTCCATGTCTTTCGCTTCTCGTGGAATGAATTGTGCCCTCTTCCTGAAGAGTGGCTTGCATGTTCAAGTTCGATCTTTATGCTCCACCAACAACTCATTCTCTTGCTCACAACCATCGCGAAAAATTCGAGGAATTAACGAACTTCAATCATCGAGCATTAGGACACATCTTGGTTGGCAACACAGTCAATTTGCAAGCTCTAGTGGAATTCTTTCAATCACCCGAGGCGCTTAGACTCAACCCGACATGGCGAGTGCGAGGTTTGGTCTTTTGCATTCTTTCTGAATTTTTATTTTATCACGGTGGTTCGGGTTTTGCACCAATCTCTCTCATCCATGTCGTAGATGAGATGTCTCGGGGTTATAATCCTGCTCCGATGATGATTGCTGAGACCCTCCTCGGTCTTGATTCATGGGCTACAAAGCAGACCTTTTGCGGAAGTCCCCTTGCTCTTCAAGTGAGTATCGACACTTCTTCTCTTTGTTTTTTTGTTTTGTTCTTTTCCTTTATTTTTCTTCTTCTTTTTTTGATATTATTTTTCTTTGATTTTGCATGGATTACCCGAGTGATCCATGTGGAATCATGTGTCGATTTTTTCTTTTCTTTTTTTTTTTTTTTGCTTTGGTTGTAATATATTTTTTGTGCAACCAAAATTCTCACTTTCTTTCTTCTACCTGTAGATGTGGCTTGTGGAGCATTTAGACATGGTCTTTTCTCTCATCACCTCTTCGGAACAAGCAAACATTTGCCAATGCAAAAGGAAGTTCGACACCCGCCACAATTTTGATGAATGGGTCATTTTTCTCAAGAATCACCAAGGAAATCCGTTGGTGGGTTCAATGGTGGAAAGTGCCATGCTTCTCGAGCCACTCTCGTAAGGCGGCCCACATCACTCTGCTTGGCCTTACGAAGCTTACATATTATTTCCCAGATCGAGTCATGCGGCAAATGGGGCATTCTCAAGAAATTCCCCTTCCTCCGCGCGAGGTTCCTGACCATACCCATCTCCAAGGGTCGGTGATTGAATCGTGGATCATATATTGGAAAAAACGGGCTGGGAAGGAAGCACCTGCTCCTAACCGTATCTCCACTACTTCGACGGATCATAGCTGGCTTGCTACTACTGTCGGCGCTATCAATTGGCGTGAAAGAATGTCGCGCTCACCTCTTCGAGACATCCCGAAGCTGAAAAGTATCATCGTGGCTAATGATCCTGGGTCGGGATTTAAAGAAGAGATGCACTCAAGCAAGGAAAAACAAGCAAGTCCGAGCGAATGAGCACTAATGGGCCTATACCGACTCCAACTCAACTAGGACTAGACTTAATACTTAAATAAGTAGGGTGGAGAGAAAGAAATGAAATGAAAGAAATGCGTGTGCTATATATTTTTATTATTTGATGCTTTTCCTTTAGAAAATTGATAAAACAAAAATGCATTAAAAGATGTACTCCTTTTATTGATATAAGAAGTAAAGTATTACATTTATATTTTATAAGAATTAACACAACCCATGTACTTCTTCTTCTCATCCCTCAAAAGCACGACTTCGGCTGTAATGTTTTTATTCTCTCCTTTTACCTAACTCGTCCCAAAGGATTTTCAAGTTAGTCTCTCATTTTTTTTCTTTTTTTTTTTCTTTTACAGTCTCCTTTTGCCTGACCTACCTCAAAAAGGTTTTCAAGTAAGCCTCTCTTTTTTCTCTTTTTTTTTTCTTCATTTTTTTTCTTACAAGCATGTGGCCTGTTGGCAATTCGGTTGCTTGCTTTTATAAGATAGTACACGTCTAATTAGCTAAGGATACCATCCCTTAAAGGCTTAAACATAATATCTTTTTAACTGATCCAAATTCACAGGCTGGGTGAGCTCCTTTCACTCGGGCGTGGCTAATTGGGCGGCGCCCCTTGGAGTAATAGAAATGATGATGTAGGGACCTTTCCAGTTTGGGGCAAACTTGCCTCGAGGATCCTGATGTGTTGCTCTCAATTCTTGCAATACTAGATCCCCTTCTATTAAATCCCGATCTTTGACTTTCTTATTGAATGCGCGGGAAATCCGGCTTTGATAAAGTTGGATATTATGTAGAGCACGGAGTCATCTTTCATCCAACAAAACCAACTCCTCATATCTAGCTCTGGCCCATTCGGCCTCAGGGATTTGACTTTCAGCAATGATCCTTAAAGAAGGAATGGCAATTTCTACCGGCAAGACTGCTTCCATCCCATGCACCAAAGAGTATGGCGTAGCTCCAGTTGCGGTCCGAATTGACGTTCGATATCCCCATAGTGCAAAAGAAAGCTTGTCGGGCCAGTCTTTGTAAGTGACGACCATTTTCTTGATAATTTTCACCAGAGTTTTGTTTACAGCCTCCACCGCTCCATTGGTTTGTGGCCGATAAGGAGAAGCATGATGATGTCGGACTTTTGTACTTGGCCAAAAGAGCTGCAAACTCGCCCATGAAATGGCTCCCGTTGTCACTGATCACCTCATGTGGCACCCCATACCTACAAATGATGTTCCTCAGCATGAACTTGGCTACATGCTTCGAAGTGATTTTTGAGTATGAGGTAGCTTCTACCCATTTAGCGAAATATTCCACGGCTACCAACACATATTCATGTCCTCCTGTGCCTTGAGGTGAAATCTTCCCTATGATGTCGATTCCCCATACTGAAAATGGCCAAGGTGAGGCCAAAGTGGTCAAATAAGAGGATGGTTGATGCTTGAGATCAGCATACTCTTGACAATTTAGGTATCTTCTCACAAATTGGAGACAACCGGACTCCATAGTCGACTAGAAATACCCTGCTCTCTAGATCTTCTTAACCAACATTCTGCCGTTTATATGCGGTCCACACTCCCCTCCGTGAGTGGATTTCATTAATTCCTCAGCCTCCTCCTTATCAACACATAGGAGGTTTATCCCCATAGCAGTCTTCCTATACAGATGGTCCTGAATAATGCAATATTGAGAGGCCGCTAACCGGATAGCCCTCCTGGCTCGACGCTCGGCATTTGGCGGGTATGAACCATCTTTCAAAAATGCATCAATATCAAAGAACCATGCATCGATATTGACCAAACCGATCATTAGCTGTTGATGAGCAGGACAATCTCTCCTCTCCATTGTCACTGCTAGGGCTTGATCCTTTTTGGGCGTAGCCACCATGGATGAAAGCTTGGCTACCGCATCAGCTAACTCATTGTAACCTCGTGGTAGATACTTGAACTCAATATGGTTGAACTTCTCTACTAATTTGGACAAATGTGTAGACACCGGATTTTGTACCGGGACAAGTGTACAAATCAAGCATAACAAGAAAAGAGGCTAGCATGAAAGAAAATCAAAAGGGCCTTCCTCAATCAAAAGCTACCGGGCCAACCCACCACAAAAAGCCTTCATTTTCCACCCTTTCCACATGCATATGCCCACCATTTTGAATATCATTTTTTCCACAAGTCTCGTTGGCCCCATTTCTTTTGATGAGAGTAAATTACACATCATAAGCTTTCCAACACCTTTTGAATTGCCTCAATCGGAGTCCGGATCTCTTTATACATCACCCACATCATCTCGTCCGGGCTTCAAGTCAAGGGGCAACTCAAGGGATCAAAGTCATCATTGCTACATACTAGGCACGGTTCGATTTCTTGATTTACATTATTGTAATTAATCATGTAATCTTTTCTTTAATTCCATGCTTGTACATTTTGTAAAATAAAAACCGCATTATTTTTATATTGCATGATTCGAATAATAATTCCGCGAAATTAATCAAACTTCTCCCCGCTCTCTTTCTTTTCAATGTTGATTTTAGTAGAGTCTGTTTTATAAAAGGCGGATTCGAGAGTTCTTATAACTCTCGAATTCGTAACGTTACCCCCGAATCTAGAAATCGGGTTCGTAGACCGGAGTCTTTCTTTTCTTATTTTATGGTTTGTCAATTTCCTTAAATCGGCTGGCGACTCTTTTACATTTTATAAATTCGTTTAACTATTTAAATCATTCGTTTATTCATAAAATAATTTAAGAAAATAATTTAGTTCATTTCCCTTCACTAATTTAAGTTTGGACCCGAGGAAAATGGGCCAAAAATTAATAAAACCTAGGCGGGGTTTTATTAATTTCAACCCATTTTCTTCTGGCCCATGGATACAGACGGCCCAGCCTAGGGTCTGCTAAAACCTAGGCGGGTTTTAGCAATTTCTGGTGGCCCGTCTGCTCCTCTTTGGGCTCGAATTTAGTGATTGGGCTGGGATTAAATTATTGTTAAATTAATTTCTGTAATTACGGATAATTTAAATCATAAAAACGGGTTTGTAAATAAATAAAGTTTCATCACCCCGAAAACGAATTTCGAAAATGAAAAAATATCCTTATTTAAGGATTAAGAAACCTTAGTCGGCTCCCGATCGTTTAAGTAGCGCATCACGCGGAGAAAGGTCCCACCTTTTCTCCGGGTCCTACAGATTGGCGACTCCATTGGGGACTTAAACTTTAAAAAGAGGGTAAAACTTGAAAAAATCAAATTGATTTGAAAGTGTAAAAGGGAGAATTTAATTTATTTCGTGATTTTATTATTCTTTTAGGCATCCCTTGCATACCGGGCCACTAATTGGGTCTTTTGACATGTTAACACAAAGGCGACAGTTTAAGTTACCTAGGATTTCCCTTGAGAGCGGGAGGCCACTACTATGGAGATAAACTCTACATCTTTAAGCATTTGGTCGCTCCTCTCCCGATGTCACACTCCGAGAGTTTCCTTGAAGTTCTTTGAGAAATACCCTAACTACTTACCTTATGGTATGAAGAACCGGGGCGAAGGCATGCGGTAGGCTATATATCCAACCATAAAAGTCCATGAATTTAGAGTCTTGGTTTAGGATACCCTTTCATGTGTATGCTATGTGCTATGTGTATCCCTCCCCTTTTCTTTTCTTTTTGTAAAGAGTCGACCCTAGTTTTGAGGTTTTGTTCTAGTCCATATAAAATTCATTGGGTTGAGCAAATGATTATTTATTAACTAATGTAATTAACTCAAAAGCATTATGATTAGTGATAAGTGCTTCTTGTATATATAAATACTTGGTTGTTTTGATGAGAATTTGGGAAATATTTGATTTGATTGTGTTATTTTATACCCGAATTTCCCATATTACACTTGGTTTGGAGTTTGGTGAGTTTTGTAGGGAATTTGTGAAGAATCGATGTAAACCGAGCCCAAAAAGCAAGTGTAGATCCAAGTTATGAGCTTAAAGGACCAAGAAGTGAGGTGTTGGATCATCCAAGGCCCAAACAATGGCCCAAAGTACCCCTAGGCTCGAAACAAGCAGTGACACGGGTGCCCAGAAGAGCACGGAGTCGTGTCTATGGCCGTAGAGAGAAAATTCAACAAGGAAGCCGACACGGTCCGTGTCACGTGTCACGGGGCGGTCCGTGCCTCGCACGTGGCCCGTGTCTCCTGTCTCTTTTCATTTTCGGCGGTTTTGAAGTGATGTTTGCCTATATTATGGGGATTTCTGGCCGAGAAAGAGGATCAATCATCCACCATCATCCATTTCATGCCCTAATCATATCATTCATCATCCATATTCCATTCCATGATTGAAGATTGAGAGAAGATTGAAGATTGAAGAGCAACTCGAACATACTTTGAAGTGGAGGAGCAAAAGTCCTCCATTGTTGATTCCTAGCAAGTTTGTTCTTCACTTGGGTTTATTTCTCAATCTCTCATAGATTTTCATATGCTTTCTAGAATAGATTTCAATTGCTTTTTAGTTTTAAACATGAATAGTGAGTAGTTCTTTTTAGTTTAGGGGATGAACCTTTGAAGTTGCTTGATGAATTGACTTTGTTGGATTGAATAATCATGAATTTAGTTTGTTTCAATCTATTTGGTCTTTGAATTGAATTGTTATTGCTTTTGCTTGATCACCAATTGCATGTTAATAGGTTGTTGGATGAAATCCAAAGGAGAAGTTTGATTACCCGAAAACCTAGATTGAACTAGTTAAAATTGTCTAGACGTAGAAGTTTTAACTAGGGTTCTTGAGATAATTTGATCTTTAACCTTGACTAAATCGAAATAACCACGAAAGTAGGTGCTTGGTTAGTCTTGGCAATTCGCTCTAGTGGCAAAATCTCATTGCGAAGTATTCTATGCGATTATCGAACCCTGATCGTGCAAATTAATGAAATGAAAGTTCAATCCACATCGTTGATTCGTTATTTGACTTAGGTTTCATCCCCTGAACGCCTTTTTACCTTGATTAAATTCGAAAAGTTTGTGTGAATAACCTTTTGTTTAGTTCTTGATTGTGATTAGATTTAGAATTAGTTGTTTCAAACAAAAAACGAATCGACTTAGCGATCAATTAGGAGGCTAGTTCAGTGCGTTGAAAGGAAAAGTCCCTGTGGGATCGACCTTGATATTTGTTACACGTACACCCGTGCGCTTGCGGCCTATCAAGTTTTTGGCGTCGTTGCCGGGGACTTTGTCCCTAGCCAGCCACTGAACGAATACCCTAAGGTTGCCTAAGTCTTTTTTTTTTTCTGTTTTGATTTTCCTTGGTGTTTTGGTTTTTGTCTTGCGAGGTTTACTCTACGTGCATGCAAAAAGCTCCACTCTTTGAGCTTGATCCTGAAATCGAAAGAACCTTTCGCTCCCGGCGAAAGAAGCAAAAGTTAGAGCACGCCCGGAGAAGACAAGAAGAGAACTCCAAGCGAAAGAACACCATGTCCGGTGGAGGCGGCGGTGGAGAGCCTAGAATCACGCTTGGCTCCTATGTGATGCCAAATGTCACAAATCAACCCTCCGCCATTAATCCTCCAAGAGTGGCCGCTGACGATTTCGATCTGAGGAGTTCACTCATCAATTTGGTGAAGGCCAACCCATTCCATGGCCTCCCCAATGAAGATCCCAACCGGCACCTTCGCCTATTCAACCAAGCATGTGAGACCTTTAAGGCAAATGGTGCAACGCCCTTGCAATCAAGCTGCGATTGTTTCCCTTCTCACTTGAAGGGAAGGCTTGGGAGTGGTTGGACGCTCTTCCATCAAGCTCTGCCATCACCACTTTTGACCAACTTGCTAGCCTATTCTTGGCGAAGTACTTTCCTCCTAGCAAGTTGACGAGCCTCCGAAATCAAATCTCAACATTTGTCCAAGAGCCGGATGAGTCCCTCTATGAAGCATGGGAGAGGTTCAAGGACCTCTTACGTCAATGCCCCCACCATGGTTTAGAACCATGGGTCCCGATACAAGCCTTCTACAACGGGGTGGATGACAACTTGAGGGCCAACATCTTGGCGGCGGCGGGAGGCAACATCATGTCCAAGACAGTGGCGGAACTCCAAACTTTGATTGAGGAGATGGTGATCAATAGCTACCACTGGTCAAAGCCCCGTTCCAAGAGGACGGGAGGTAAGTATGAAGTTGATGCTATTTCTATGTTGAATGCTAAGTTGGATGCCATGACTAAGAAGATGGATTTTTTGAATGTGAATGCTCCCTCCAACCATGCGTCGTGTCAATCATATGAGCATGAGACCTTGAATTGTCCTAGTGGGTTGGTTAGCAATGAATCGACCGAAGTGGTTAACTATGTTGGTAACCCTTCTAATAGGCAAAACTTTGACCCTTTTTCCAATACTTACAATCCCGGTTTTAGGTACCACCCGAACTTTTCTTACCGAAATAATAACCAAATGGGTCAACCCCAAGGACAAAGACAACCCCAACCACCTCCACCACAAGCTCCCCAAAAGCCTAACCTAGAGTCCATGATACAAGCTTTGATGTTGTCTCAACAACATCATCAACAACGACAACTTGAGCATCAACAAAGACAAGATGAGGTGATTAAGGCCCTAGCTACTAAAGTTGACCTTATGAGCACCCACACTCAAATGCTTGAGAATCAAATTGCCATTCAAGCTGGTACCTCCACTACCCCTCCGGGAATGCTTCCCGGAAAGCCCGAACCTAACCCTAATGAGCAATGTAATGCCATTATTTTGAGGAGTGGGACACATGAGGACCTAGCGTGCCAAATACCAAGCATGGGGGAGTAGTGGTTGAGAAAGAGGTTGAGAAGCCTAGTGAGAATGTTGTTAGTTTTGAAAGAGAGAAAGACCTTGAGAGTGAGCATTCAAAAGAGAACACCGAAACCCGACCTTCATCTCCACCTAGAGTTTACAAACCACCGTTACCCTTTCCTCAAAGATATGCTAAGGCTAAATTTGATGCAAAATTCAGCAAGTTCTTTAATATGTTAAAGCAATTGAATGTGAATGTGCCGTTTTTGGATGATTTATCTCAAATGCCTTTGTATGCAAAGTTTTTGAAAGAAATCCTCTCTAAAAAGAGGAAAATTGATGAAATTGAGAAAGTTGCTTTGACTGAAGAATGTAGTTCCGTGTTTCTTAACAAGCTTACTCCTAAGCTTAAGGACCCGGGAAGCTTTAGTATTCCATGTGGCCTAGGTAGCTTAACCGTTGATCGAGCTTTGTGTGATGTGGGTTCTAGTGTAAGCTTAATGCCCTATTCTTTGTATGAACGGTTGAACCTAGGAGAGTTGAGACCAACTACCATGTCATTGCAAATGGCGGATCGTTCTATCAAGTACCCTAAGGGTATTTTGGAGGACTTTCCCCTTAAGGTGGGTGATTGCTATGTCTTGGATTGATTTTGTCATCCTTGATATGCCCGAAGATTGCCGTACCCAAATCATTTTGGGAGACCTTTCTTGCCACCGTAGGGTGTGTCATAGATGTACAATGTGGAAAGATGAAGTTTAGGATAGGGAACATGAACTTGAGTTTGATTTATTCCGTGATGTTTTGCGGTGGCGTTTCCCTTGCTTTGGTGTTGATGTGTTTGGTGAGAAGGATAAGAATGTTGATGGTATGATTTGTGAAAAGAAAGATGAGTGTGTGCATGTCTGAGAGTGAAAAGCTTGAGAAATCTCGTGACCATTTTGTTGAAAATTCTTGTGGTTTATTTATTGATAAAGGCCATGAACTTGGCGATGCAAGGGTGGGAATAAAAGAAATTTTGCTCCCACCTAACATCATCAAGAACGTGCCTTATGCTATTAACAAGGGTACATTGGATGAGATTTTCAGGGTTGATGATGGAGATCCCTCCATTTTTGAAGGAGGTGATGAGTTTGACCAGTGTAGGGTCAATTTGAAGATGTTTGGAGGTACTATGCAATGTGAAGCTCCAAAAGCCCTTGGCTATGGAGTTATGGACTATTCACCGGGTTGAGAGGTACCTTGTCCAGCTTAGGACATTAAACAAGCGCTTCTTGGGAGGCAACCTAAGCTTTTTCGATTTTATTTTCATTTTATTTTCATTTTATTTTTTTTATTTTTTTTAGGATTTTCTAAAATTTTTCCTTATTTTTCTTCTTTTTATTTTTGAATTTTCTAGATTTGTGTTTTCTTCCTTGCTTCTCGGTTCAAGCATGGGGGGATTTGTGTAACTTTTTGTGGATATGTGTGTTTTGAGTCGTTTTTATTTTTGATTTTTAACTTGTTTTGAGTCTTTTGCTTTTGTTTTGATTTTATTTCTTTGTTTTCTAGATTTGCTTGTAGTTTTAATTTCCTCTTTTCGTAGTCCGTTTTCGTTTTCTTATTTTCTTATTTTCATTTTGAGGCTTGTAAAAAGTTTTTTAAAAAAAATTGAAAAAAAATCAGAAAATTAAAAAAAAAAGACTGTTTGATATAAGATTTGGCGTGATAGTTTTCTTTTGACTTGATTTGATCCTGTATAGCCCGTTTGTGAAAGACTGTGAATTGACATGAGTTGTGAAGCTAATTGTTGTGAGAATTGTGCTAGGATAGTAAGACCGATTGCCTTTGTTTCTATTGTAAAAGTGAGTTGTGCGTATGCATATGTTTTTAAACTAGGTAATGATTGTTGAGCTCTACCCGGGAGTCCACATAAGCCTAAAAGAAAAGACTAATCATTTTTATTAGTCTTATTTCCATGAGTGACTCACCATTGTTGCATCCTCCTTCATTTGCTTTGCATCTCCTTGAAATTGTTATGCGTTGTACATTGACAAGATGATAGAGGCATTAGGATTTGAACCCGCAAGCCTTGACCACCCGTTTACATCAGAATATCCTTAGTTAGCCCTTTCTTGCCTTGACTTTTTCTTTTCTTGAACCCATATTATGAGCCTTGGCCGATTATATATTTTCTACCCTTAAGCCATTGCTTGAAATGAGTTGAGTATGAAGTTGGGTTGATTGTGGTTACTTTGGTGGTTTGGTTTGTGATGGGGAATTGGTTTGAGTTGTAAATATTTAATTTGATTCCCCAATCATGTACATTGAAGTTGTTGGGTAGAGTTGGCAGCTTGCCCAGTGTGTGTTGTTTATAAGTGTGTATGTTTCATTCAAGAAGCAAGAAAAAAGGAAAAGAGAAAAAAAAAAGAAAAAAAAACATAACTATAGAAAAAAAAAGCGAAAAAGAAAAAAATCGGAGAATTCCGAGAGAAAAAAAAGAAAAAAAAGAAGAATAAAGTGTTTGACATTGTGTTTCTTTTGTTTTGAGGCAAGTTTCCAATTGTTTGTGGGGTTGAATTGGATTGATTTTAAGTGGTGAGAGTGTATGTATGTCGAATTGGTGTGAAACAATTTCAAGCTTTGGCTTTTAGCTCCACAATTCCCAAATACTTTCCACTCCTTACCCTTAACCCTAGCCCCGTTACAACCCTTGAAAGTCCTCTTGATTGTCATTGTTGCTTTGCAAATTGCGGTGGAGAGTTGAGATTCTTAGCAAGTACGTGGTTGGTTGTGACTTTGGTTTGAGTGTTTGAGCGAACTTTCAATGATTTTTTTTTATATTTAAACACATGAGAGGAGTGTTTCCACATTCCCAGAAAGTGAGTTTGCTCTTCATTCATACCTAGTTTCATGCTTAACATGTGCCTTCTTATCTCATTCAGTGATTAAGGGTGATTGGTTGAACTTGATGAGTACCTTTCTTGAATAATTTGTCTTCAATTTACTTGTGTAAATTGGCTTCTTTTTCACTCTCGGGCTGTACTTTAGATTAGATTGGGTTGATTGAATGTTCTATCTTTGTTATCCTTAGGAGTTGTAATTAAATAAAAATTTTCGTTTTATTATTTTTACTTTTGAGTCTTTTTACTTTTGCTTTGAGTTTTTTGAGTCTTTTTGTCCCGTTTTCTTTTATTTTCTTTCATTTTCTTTCTTTGCCTTTTCTTTTGAGTTTGGACTTGCTTAGGGACAAGCAAGGACTAAGCATGGGGGATTTTGATAAGTGCTTCTTGTATATATGAATACTTGGTTGTTTTGATGAGAATTTGGGAAATATTTGATTTGATTGTGTTATTTTATACACGAATTTCCCATATTACACTTGGTTTGGAGTTTGGTGAGTTTTGTAGGGAATTTGTGAAGAATCGATGTAAACCAAGCCCAAAAAGCAAGTGTAGATCCAAGTTATGAGCTTAAAGGACCAAGAAGTGAGGTGTTAGATCATCCAAGGCCCAACAATGGCCCAAAGTACCCCTAGGCTCGAAACAAGCAGTGACACGGGTGCCCCAGGAAGAGCACGGGTCGTGTCTATGGCCAGAGAGCGAGAAAATTCAACAAGGAAGCTGACACGGTCCGTGTCACAGGGAGCACGATCCGTGTCACATGGGGCACGGTCCGTGCCTATCCTGGCACGGTCCGTGTCTCTCCTGTCTTTTCATTTTCGGCGGTTTTGAAGTGATGTTTGCCTATATTATGGGGATTTCTGGCCGAGAAAGAGGATCAATCATCCACCATCATCCATTTCATGCCCTAATCATATCATTCATTATCCATATTCCATTCCATGATTGAAGATTGAGAGAAGATTGAAGATTGAAGAGCAACTCAAACATACTTTGAAGTGGAGGAGCAAAAGTCCTCCATTGTTGATTCCTAGCAAGTTTGTTCTTCACTTGGGTTTATTTCTCAATCTCTCATAGATTTTCATATGCTTTCTAGAATAGATTTCAATTGCTTTTTAGTTTTAAACATGAATAGTGAGTAGTTCTTTTTAGTTTAGGGGATGAACCTTTGAAGTTGCTTGATGAATTGACTTTGTTGGATTGAATAATCATGAATTTAGTTTGTTTCAATCTATTTGGTCTTTAAATTGAATTGTTATTGCTTTTGCTTGATCACCAATTGCATGTTAATAGGTTGTTGGATGAAGTACCGAAAGGAGAAGTTTGATTACCCGAAAACCTAGATTGAACTAGTTAAAATTGTCTAGACGTATAAGTTTTAACTAGGGTTCTTGAGATAATTTGATCTTTAACCTTGACTAAATCGAAATAACCATGAAAGTAGGTGCTTGGTTAGTCTTGGCAATTCGCTCTAGTGGCAAAATCTCATTGCGAAGTATTCTATGCGATTATCGAACGCTGATCGTGCAAATTAATGAAATGAAAGTTCAATCCACATCGTTGATTCGTTATTTGACTTAGGTTTCATCCCCTGAACGCCTTTTTACCTTGATTAAATTCGAAAAGTTTGTGTGAATAACCTTTTGTTTAGTTCTTGATTGTGATTAGATTTAGAATTAGTTGTTTCAAACAAAAAACGGATCGACTTAGCGATCAATTAGGAGGCTAGTTTAGTGCGTTGAAAGGAAAAGCCCCTGTGGGATCGACCTTGATATTTGCTACACGTACACCCGTGCGCTTGCGGCCTATCAATTAGCTCAAGTGGAAGGGCCCATTTATGTTTGAAAGTTTATCATCTTAATCAATAAATAAAAATTGACTCACCTTTGATGATATTATATGGCCCTTTACGAAATTCTCTAAACAAAGGTCCAAAAAATTTAATTAAAAAGTCCAACAAAGTTAATGGATAACGTTTTAGACTGCATAATAGTCACTAAGCACGAGTAAATTAATTTATCGATTTAATTAATAAATCCATCATATTTATGGCCGGCTCGTTGTTAGGCCCAACCATATTGGATTTGTCAATTAAACCCATAAATTAATTATAACTCGCTTATTGTTGGCTTTATCCAGTCCTTACAATGTCTGTTTTCCCTGAGTAAATAAATAAAGTTTGTGGTATTCTATGTGTAAATATGTATTTGTATGTTGGGTCTTCATTAGAGTCAGACCTAATTTTGAGATATTGTTTTAGTCCGCGTACTAATCATTGGGTTGAGAAGAAATAAATTTATAAACTCGATTAATTAACCTTAAATTTTATGGTTGGCCCGGTGGTGGAGTCCATCCATTTTAAAGGTTAATTCTCCTTGTTTATCGATTTATTTTTACTCACCTTTGATGATTTTATTCGGCCCTTCTCAATATTCTCTTACTCATGGTCCAAAGAAAATTGATTAATAATCAAACAAAGTCAGTGTGTGTTGTTCTAGCCCGCGTAATAGTCTCAAGGTTAGATAAAATAAAATTATAAATTTGATTATTAAGTCTAACACATCCATGGTCGGCCCGTTGTTAAGCCCATCCACGGTGGAATTAATAATGGAGTTTATAAGTCTGTTTTAACTCGCCTTTTGATGGCTTTATTCGGTCCTTTACAACATCCACTCTCCTTAAGTTAAATAAATAAATGTTTTGGGGCGCAACAAAAAAAAAAGTGTGTAAATAGAAGTCAAGTTGTCAGTGTGTTCAGCATTATTCTAGTCCGCATAATAGCAAACATAGCTTGAGCTGTCTGAGTTGTTGGGCCAAGTTACAGATTCTCCTTAAAACAGTCGGCCTGTGGATTATGCCTATCCGAATTGAGAAACACTGACTTGTATCTTTCCAACTTATGTCGACTCGCTATATTTGACTTTATCCGGCCCTTTATAATGCTCTTGTTGTAAAAAGTGTTGTTGTTATGCAAACCTGTTGTTTCCTGAGTCAGTATATAGGTGTCTTACAATAGCCCTCGATGAGTCTTTGTTTCAGAGTCTACATGTAAATGTCTTTCAGTCTTTAGAAAGTCTCATATAAGGTTGTGTCATATGTGAGTCTTTTCTTAACTCAATATATGTGTTTTGTTTTTGAAAGTCTAAACCCAGGTCATGGGTGAGTCTTTGGTCTAGGTCATAAGTGAGTTTTTTTTTCTCTTGGGATAATGTAAGTTTGTCTCTTTCAGAAAGTCCAGTAGTGTAAACCCAGGTCATGGGCGAGTCTTTGTTTTAAAGATAGAATATGGGTGTCTTTTCTTTAGATAGTATCATATAAGGTGTAGGATGAATCTTTGTGTTAATGTATGCATTCATTAGAAAGCATCATATAAGGTCAAGATGGGTCTTTGTGTTAGTGTCTGCATGTAAGTGTCTTGCATTCTTTAGGAGGTCTCATACAGGTTCGTGGGGCATGTTAATCCATGTCATGGGTAAGTCCTTTTCCAGAGTCAACATATGAATGTCCTGCATTATAGAAGTCTCCTATAGGGTCTACATCATGCAAACCCATGTCATGGGTGAGTCGTTAAGTCTTTTTCTTGAGTTAGCATGTAAGCGTTCGTTGTCCCATATAGGTTCATAGGTCATGAAAACCCATGTCATGAACAAGTCTGTGTCTAGAGTCACCATGTAAATATCTATCTTTTTATTAAGAAGTCTAGTGTAAACCCATGTCATAGGTGAGTCTATTGTCGTGTTGACATATCATGTAAATATCTGTCTTTTCTTTAGAAGTCTAATGTAAGCTCATGTCAAAGTTTAGTCTTTCTGGGTCAGCATGTAGGCATTTGCACTTTAAGAGGTCTCATATAAGGACATGTAGACCCATCACGTAGGTAAGTCTCTTCCTTGAGTCGGCATATAGAGGTCTTGCATCTTAGGAAGTCCCATATAGATCAGTTATCTCTTTTAAACCCATGTCTTGGGTGAGTCTCTCCCAAGTCAGCATGTAGGCGTTTTTTCATTTTAGGAAGTCCATATAGATCGTTTAGGTCATGCATGCATTGGGATGGGTTTTTTTTTCTTCATTTGTCAAGGTCAAGGCCAAGGCCTGAGCTAACCATCAAGGGAATATTTGGATGACGAGAGATTCTGCAACTACCATAGATCCCGAGGGAATAACATGGAGAATTGTTAGACTTTGGAGCACATGATCCAGCCAGGGAAACTGCCCCCACCGAAAGCAGCACAGAGGACCAGACATACAAGGACAAGGAGGGCACATCATCAAAGGAGCTTTAGAAATAGCTATAATCTTGGTTGTCAAGCATTTCATGCTCAGAGTCTGTTATAGTCAGTTCTTCATTCATTTCTTTGCTCTTGTTGCTATGTGATCAAATAGAATTTCGTGCTTGTGTTTTTTTACTTGAGTTGAAAAGTTCTCTCATCTATTCATCATCCGTATAAACCAAGTCTGACAAATTCATATTCTCTTATCCTTCCATCTTTGTCATATACCTCGTTTTCATCCTTCAGTTTTCTTGAATCCAGGGTTAGAGAGATGAAGAGAGAAATTCAAAAAAAAAAAAAAAAAGAGAAGTTCAAAAGAAAGAGTGAAAAACTATAGAGTGGCCGGTTTGAAAACCTCATTGAGGCAAACCGGGCAAAAGGAGAGAATGTCATCAGGAAAGACCAAGTCCAATAGTCTCTCCAAAAGTGAACGCTCATCATTGGAAATGTCGCAGCTTAACCAAATGTGCCAGGACAGGGGGCTTGAACCCTAACTTCATTTCACCACCCATATTACCCTCATCTTTTCATCCAATCCCGACTTACCTACCACTCACATCTTTGACCTCTCCATCAAACCTCAACCTTTTCAAACCTTAACCCAATCCAAAAAGTGTGCTATGACCAAAGGAGAATAGGAGTCAACCCATGAAGAAGGAGTTTGAAGAAAAAAAACCTTAGCCTTGACCAACCTGGTCATTCTCCTCATGACCAATCCATATCTACCCCAAAGTCAAAAGGTGTGTTGTAACTAATGTCATCAGAAAGGCAAACAGGAGTCAATCCCATGGAGAAGAAAGTCGAAAAAAGAGAAGAAAGCAAAGGGGAAAAAAAAAGTGAAAAAAAAGTGAAAGCAAAAAAAAAAGAGCCAGAAAAATGGAGTTCAAAAAAAAAAAAAGAAGTTGAGAGGGAAATGAAACAAGAAAAAGGAAGAAAAAAAGGGGTTAGAGAAGAATAAGAAGTGAGAACGCGAAAACAAGAGTCATGCACACCTCAGAAAATCTCGTCTCAAACCTTGACCTCATCATCCATATACCTCAGCCTTCTATAACCTTCACAAACCTTTCATCCATCCGTAACCTGCATTTGAACCCTCAAACCTTCATAACCATCTTTTCGAACCATTAAGCCTTCCTCAAGGCACTATCCATCAAAGTCGCGCTTAAAGAACTACGACTGGTCTGATTCCACCTTGGATACGTAGGAAAACCTCTTTGAGGCCCGGTCGCTATAAGGAGCATCCTTTGTCCTCAAAATGTTGGTCTTTAAGAGAAGAAAAAAAACAAGAGAGGCTAGCTTGGAATCCCAGGCTAGGCAAAAGGAGAGTGAGAGAATAAGAGAGGCTAGCCTGAAAACCCGTCAGGGCAGGTTAGGCAAAAGGAGAATGAAAGAATAAGAGAGGCTAGTCTGAAAACCCGTCAGGGCAGGTTAGGCAAAAGGAGAGTGAGAGAATAAGAGAGGCTAGCTTGAAAAACCACTCGGGCGGGCTAGGCAAAAGGAGAGGAAACCCTGGATTCTATCTTTCATCATCATCAACCCTCCATCTTCCTTCCGTCAGACTTGGACATCATTCCATAACCATGTTCCAACCTTTTCCCAAGAGATGATGTCTATACCATTTGACCATCTCTTCAAGATGCGATCATTCTTGAGTGTCTTCCTATATCATTCATCAATAAACTCTCAACCACCATCCCTTTCAACCCTTTCTCAAGAGATGATGTCTATCCCTTTGACCATCTCTTCAAGACACGATCATTCTTGAGTGTCTCCTTATACCATTCATCAATAAAGCCTCATTTACCATCCCTTTCAACCCTTTCTCAAGAGATGATGTGTATCTCATTTGACCATCTCTTCTCCCTTTTAAGACACGATCATTCTTAAGTGTCTCCACATCCCATTCATTAATAAACCATCATCCACTATCTCCTTCCCCAAACACTTCCTAACCAATCCTTTCATCCCATCTCACCCTCCGAGGACTTTTAAGCTCAATTATTAATACAAGTATGAGGCTCTGTGTGGCTTACATGTCAGCAAGAGCAAAAGTCGTTCACATCAGATCAGCGGCTAATTGGCAACCACATGATCATGAACAGACTCAGAAACAAGCTACTCTAAACTGGGGGGGCTCGCACTACCTTTGTGACATCATTCAGGACATTTATCGGGCATAACTTTAAAGAGGGAAACTTACTCCCTATCCTACAAGGTTCTGCATCTTCATTCTCATAGACGTCCTAATAGTGGTCTCATCAAAAAAAAAAGAGAGAGAGAAAAAAAAAGAAAGAAAAAGAGAAAAAAAGAAAGAAAAGAGGGGCTAACTTGAAAACCCTTTGGGCAAGTTAGGCAAAAGGAGAGATTGAGACTCACGACTAAGGACTATACCTCCTCCTATACCATGGTCTCCGTGCATCATATCGAAGCTGGGGGCTTGCAAATCTCCAAGGTGCCCTCCAAAGCCAGACAATGTCATCAAGAGTCTACGCAAAATCAGGGGCTTATCATATACCAGCATACATTTGCAAGCAAGCAAGGTCATCTACATGATCATTCACGAAACGCATCCTTCAGGTCTGTTGCATCCATCATTGTTCCCTGTACCGTAGATCGAAACATTACTCATCCTAAATTTTCCTGAAATTCCTCACAGGTGGCTTTGACCCTTAGGAAGTCTTAGTCTTAGGAAAGCCTTGTCTTAAAAAATCTTTGTCCAAGAAAATCTTTGTCTAAATATAAAGTCGGGGGATTGTCTGCATGTAGAATTGCATGTGTAGAACAGCATAAAGCACATACGTGTGTCCTGTCTAAGCATAATAGGTTTGCATTGCATCTTAGAGTCACATTAAGTCAATTTGTCATGCATCAAGTTAGTATGTTGTGCATTGAGTCAGTTTGTCAAGCATCAAGTTAGTCTGTTGTGCATTGAGTCAAGTCTGTCATGTAACAAGTCAGTCTGTCATGCATCAAGTTAGTCTGTTGTGCATTGAGTCAGTTTGTCATGCATCAAGTCAGTTTGTCATGTATCGAGTCAGTTTGTCAATTGAGTTAGTCTATGGTGCTTTGAGTCAGTGTGTCATGCATCAAGTCAGTCTGTCATGTATCAAGTTAGTTTGTCATGCATCAGGTCAGTTTGTCATTGAGTCAGCCTGTTGTGCATTGAGTTAGTTTGTCATGCATTAAGTCAGTCTGTTGTGCATTGAGTCGGTCTGTCATGTATCGAGTCAGTTTGTCATGCATCAAGTCAGTCTGTCATGTACCGAGTCATTTTGTCGTATATAAAGTCAATAGTTGTGCATAAATGCATCAGTACTTGTGTCAAAAAAAAATTGCATTGTTTGTGCAAAAGCTTAGTAGACTAGTTGCATGCATACCCGCATATCTTAAAAAATTAAAAAAATAATAAAAAAAAAGAGAGAAGAATCAGGGAAGTGCCACATCGTTGCTCCAAAACGCAACACTGGGGGCTGTTTGAGCCCATACGCTATCAGACCGGACGATATGGTTTCTAATCACTGAGAGCAAGATTAGAGTAAATCTCTAATCCAACTCTTACTGGACAAATTAGCATTCAGTCAAGTCATGCATCATCAGCCAGACACGAATGGCGCATGTTCGACATGAAGGACATAATCTTCACTTGACTAATACGGATCAACGATCAGGCAGATTCAAGAATCCATTCCCCACAGTGAAATTTTGGCACCTATGTCCTGAAGCAAAATTTAAGGAAAAAGGGTCATCGGGAGAGTTTCGGTGAAGTTCCCAAGTGTCAAATTGCCATTATCCAGAACCGCCGGCAGAGCTCGGCGCAATCGCAGCAATAAGAGCTATCAACATCGGGAAAATATGACCCGCCTCGGGAAAATCCATTGGGCATCACCATCAACATCGGGAAAATCTGATCCGCCTCGAGAAAATCTGTTGGGTACCATCAGCTACTTCGGGAAAATTCGATCTGCCTTGGGAAAACCTGCTCGACATCATCATCAATCTACCAAACAGGTAATTCTCTATATCTCCAACCATTGTTCAAAATGATCTGACATTCTACTTTGGTTTCTGTGCAGGGAGTCATCACAGACACCAGGTCGCCGCTAAAAGGCACCGCTATCAAGCTGCCGCATAAAAAGTCGTCAGCTCACAGGTCACCGACAAAAGGGACCACCACCATTCAGCTACTACACAAAAGGTCGCTGTCATCATCATCATTCAGGGTCATCGGTAGAGTTTCGATGTAGTCCCAATCCTGAGCCACCGGCAGCGCGCCCGGTGAAAAGTCAATCTTCGAGCCATCGGCATCGCGCTCGATGAAGTCTCAACCCTCAAGGCCATCAGCAACGCGCCTGATGAAGTCCTTTGGCATCGAAAATTCCAACCATCATCAACACCGAAACCGGGAAAGACTGGAATCGACACCGGGAAAGACTGGAAAGATTAATATCGACACCGGGAAAGACTGGGACCGACACCGGGAAAGACTGGAATCGACATCGGGAAAGACTGGAACCAATATGAACCGACACCGGGAAAGACTAGAACCGATACCGGGAAAGACTGGAATCGACACCAGGAAAGACTGAAACCGACACCGAGAAAGACTGGAACCAATATGAATCGATACCGGGAAAGACTGGAAGTGACACCCGGAAAGACTGGGACCGACACTGGGAAAGACTAGAAAATTCCATCAACTATCGGCATCGTGTCCGATAACAAGGCGTCATTCTCGCCCGAGATCAACATCGAATCATCGACAGTCAAATAGAGCATCATGCTTTCTCGGGATCATCTCAAAGGAGGCGCATGCCGCCCGCAACCGCGATGCAGGACTCAGCTTCCAAGCGTCAAATCAAGCTTTACAAACCAAAGTCATATCCTCAGACTACTTTGACCTTCGTCCTATTCGGACTCGATCAAAGTGGGGGCTCTCTGTAGACACCGGAATTTGTACCGGGACAAGTGTACAAATCAAGCATAACAAGAAAAGAGGCTAGCATGAAAGAAAATCAAAAGGGCCTTCCTCAATCAAAAGCTACCGGGCCAACCCACCACAAAAAGCCTTCATTTTCCACCCTTTCCACATGCATATGCCCACCATTTTGAATATCATTTTTTCCACAAGTCTCGTTGGACCCATTTCTTTTGATGAGAATAAAGTACACATCATAAGCTTTCCAACGCCTTTTGAATTGCCTCAATCGAAGTCCGGATGAAAGAGTTATGGTCGTTCGAAGTTGCACTTAGCCAGTTTTAAAACCCAGGCGGGTCTTAACATTTTCCAGGCCCAGAAATCTGGCCCAGAAGCGCGCAGCGGCCCAGGAGTCTCAAAACCCGCCTAGGTTTTCAGCGAAATAGCGGACATCATCGTTTTGCTCCACGTCACCAATCCGTGTGATGATAATATAAAAACCCGCTTGGGTTTTAAGCATTTTAGCGCCAAAATCTGCATGCATGCGTGATCCCTTGACATTTGCCCCACGTGGTTGACTTTTTCCCTCGACCACCCAAAACCCGCCTAGGTTTTGGTCTCTAATGACATGATTTGTGGGGTATGTCCCCCACCATTTCCCTCCAAATCTCAAACTCCTTCACCTATAAATACCCCCCCTCCATTCCACCTTCATTTTATCAACAATTACTCTCTGCCACCCTTACTCTACTAAAATCTCATCAACAATTCCCACCAACTACTATCATCTATCACCCTCTACTACTCTTACTATACTCCCATCTATTATTCCCATACTATACTTCCATTCTCTCAAAGTTTCATCATCCATATCCATTTCTAATCCCACCATAATCACCTTTATCACCACTACATAATCATCCACATACCACCTTTTCTAAATCACCCACATCATCTCGTCCGGACTTCAAGTCAAGGGGCAACTCAAGGGATCAAAGTCATCATTGCTACATACTAAGCAAGGTTCGATTTCTTGATTTACATTATTGTAATTAATCATGTAATCTTTTCTTTAATTCCATGCTTGTACATTTTGTAAAATAAAAACCGCATTATTTTTATATTGCATGATTCGAATAATAATTCCGCGAAATTAATCAAACTTCTCCCCACTCTCTTTCTTTTCAGTGTTGTTTTAGTATAGTCTGTTTTATAACAGGCGGATTCGAGAGTTCTTATAACTCTCGAATTCGTAACGTTACCCCCGAATCTAGAAATCGGGTTCGTAGACCGGAGTCTTTCTTTTCTTATTTTATGGTTTGTCGATTTCCTTAAATTGGCTGGCAACTCTTTTACATTTTATAAATTTGTTTAACTATTTAAATCATTTGTTTATGCATAAAATAATTTAAGAAAATAATTTAGTTTATTTCCCTTCACTAATTTAAGTTTGGACCCGAGGAAAATGGGCCAAAAATTAATAAAACCTAGGCGGGTTTTATTAATTTCAACCCATTTTCTTACGCCCGAGGATCTGACGGTCCGGCCAGTGCCGCTAAAACTTAGGCGGGTTTTAGCAATTTCTGGTGGCCCGTCTGCTCCTCTTTGGGCTTAAATTTAGTGATTGCGGATAATTTAAATAATAAAAACGGGTTTGTAAATAAATAAAGTTTCATCACCCCGAAAACGAATTTCGAAAATGAAAAAATATCCTTATTTAAGGATTAAGAAACTTTAGCCGGCTCCCAATCGTTTAAGTAGCGCATCACGCGGAGAAAGGTTCCACCTTTTTTCCGGGTCCTACAAAATGTTGTTGGTATAGTGCCAAGGATTTGCTCTTCACCTTCCATATACTAGTAGCTTGATTGACGATCAGACTGGAGTCCCCAAACACTCGTAGCCTTTTAATTCCCATCTCCAGGGCCACACGCATGCCCAAAATGCAAGCTTCATACTCAGCATTATTATTGGTAGCCTCAAAGTCAAGTTTGACTACCAAAGGAAAGTGTATGTCTTCGGGAGAAACCAACAGAGCTCCGGCCCCGCATCCCATTTGATTAGCAGCACCATCAAAGTATAACTTCCAGGTTTCCTCTTCAACTTGAAATATTTGTTCATCACTAAACTCCAAGCCCCCAGTGTTAGGGCTTCCTGTAGGAAACTCAGCCAGAAAATCGGAAACTGCACGCCCCTTTACAGACTTCTGTGGTCGAAAGTGCAGATCAAACTCAGACAGCATAACCACCCATCGAGCAATCCTGCTGTTGATGGTAGGTTGTTCCATGATGTACTTGATCGGATTACATGCTGCAATTTCATACACAGTGTGTGAGAGCATATAGTGGCGAAGCTTCTTTGTAGACCATACTAATGCCAAGGTTCTCTTCTCAATCTCCGAGTAGCGAGACTCACACCCCAGAAACTTCTTGCTGATGTAATAAATAGCTTGCTCAAGACCATCACCTTCTTGTGCTAGCATAGCACCCACAGCGCTTGAACTGATGGTGAGGTAAAGCAACAATGGTTTCCCAGAGATAGGCGGGCCTAGTACTGGTGGATTGGTTAAGTCAGTTTTAACAATCTCAAATGCTTCCTGACACTGGTCATCCCAGTCGATCGTCGCTCCCTTCTTCAGCTTCTTGAATAATGGTTCACAAGTCATTGTGAGTTTGGAAATGAATCTGTTCAAATACTATACCCGCCCTAGGAAACCACGAATCTCCTTTTCTGTCCGAGGCGGAGGCATATCTTGAATTGCTTTGATCTTGGATAGATCGACCTCTATCCCGCGTTGACTGACGATATAACCCAGCAACTTTCCCGAACTCACCCCAAACGCACATTTTTGTGGATCAATCTCATGTTGTACTTGTAGAGCCTAAGGAAGAACTTGCGTCAGTTTGGAATGTGATCCTCACGCTTTTTCGACTTGACAATCATGTCATCCACATATACCTCAACCTGCACGTGGATCATGTCATGCAGTAGGGTAGTGGCGGTGCGTTGGTAAGTAGCACCATCGTTCTTCAGTCCGAAAGGCATGACGGTGTAACAGAAAGTTCCCCACGGAGTGATGAATGACGTTTTCTCCATATCTTCTTCGGCCATTTCGATCCGGTTATAACCAGCGTACCCATCCATGAATGATAGTAGCTCATGTCCACAGGTGTGATCAACCAAAACGTCAATACGTGGCAAAGGAAAGCAATCCTTTGGGCTAGCTTTGTTCAGATCTCGAAAATCGACACATATTCGAACCTTTCCGTCCTTCTTCGGCACAAGCACAATGTTAGCTACCCACTTCGGGAATTCTACTGCCCTTATGAACTTAGCTTCTAACTGCTTCTTAATTTCATCGTGAATTTTGTCTAACCATTCATTCTTAATCCTGCGAGGTCGTTGTTGTACTGGCTTAGCATCCGGGTAGAGTGGAATGGCATGTTTAGCGATCTCCCTATCGATTCCGGGCATGTCTTCGTAAGACCAAGCGAAGACATCTACGAACTCCCTTAGAAGCGAGGTGAACTCCTGTTGCTTCTCCAGGGTTAATGATTTGTCAATTTTCAGTTCCCGGGGAGTTTCAGGCGTCCCTACATTGATGGCGATGGTTTCTTCGACAGGTGCCATGTGATTCTCGCGGTCATTCATGGCTTGTGTTAATTCATTAAAGTCTTTTAAAGTTCGGCATCAAATTTATAATTATTAGCACAGCAATTAGGGAGAAGGGAGGAAGAACAGAGATACTCAGAAACGTTCACTTCAATGAATGCAGAAACGGATACAAACTTATCAGACTTGGGGTTAATCCCAGCTGACTCAGACTCGATTACAGACCACTAGTGCTCGACTTAGACTTGACCTTACAAGGTTCTCCTAACACTAGGGTACATTTATTGTTAATAGCATCGACCCATGTCACTTTGTGGCAGCCTCCATCAGCAGAGATCATGACGCTTGGGTCAAATTCAGAGTTGGACAACACAGCAACCACCGGGTCCACCTCTTTTTCTTCAAGGCTTGTGGATCAGAATCCTTCTTTAAACGACGAAATTCCTCCAACATGTTGTCCATAGCCTCTCGTTGTTGTTCTATCTGTTGGTCTTGAAACTCGAGGTGCTCCCGGACCTTTTTCTCATGGCGAATGACCGAATGTAGGACCATATATTGTAGATTGTCTCTCAGTTCTTCTAAGCGTTGCTGAGTCACCCCTCTATGGTGATAGTTGTCTTCGTCATCGCTGGCCTATATGCCATTTATAGTAAGGGTTGTTGGATCTTCAAGAGCAGCAGGCACTTCCATTCTCGTAGGACTTGGATTTGATGGAGGAGCCACAGTTCAGCCCGTGCCTGATTGTGCCTTCCCGACCTAGTTAAGAATGCAGCACTAGGTGGAACTTCTTCTTCCTTATCGGACCAGAAATCGTCATTAGGACCTTCTTCATATACATCCTCTTCATCACTAACCCAAATACCGTTGACAGTAAAGGCTGTCAAATCTTCAGGAAGGAGTGTCGGTGCTCCTTCGTCGATGATACATTCGAACGGATCAAAAGTGCCCTCTCCCACAAAGATGGCATGATTTGGGAGAGGATTGCTTTTGTTATTGGGTTTATTTGCAGCTTTAGGCATCGGCAATGCCCCAAAACGAATCATCTTCTCAATCTGATTCTTAAGCGTCCAACATCGCTCAGTGTCATGACCTCTGGTCCGGTGGTACATGCAGTAAGCATTGTTGTTCCATCCTGGTCCCTTAGTCTCAGGTTCAGGTCTAGGTATTGGCAACTGGAATTTGTTCAATTTTAGCGATGGGTCCAAAGCTTCGGCATAAGTCATATCAAGTGGGGTATATGAATCGTATTGGAAGTAGGTCTTCTTCGGAGGCGGGCCACGATTCACATTCTGTACAAAGCTTGTCTCAGCCACCTTAGGAGCATTGGTGGTCCTTCTTCCAACGTTGTTGCCCTTCCAATTCTGGGACACAGCGGTCCTTTCTTTGCGCGCTTCTATCTTAGGACATAACTTCTTCAAGTACTCAAAACTCTCAACCACATGAAAGTCTAATTGTTGCACCAGACTTGGTTTTAACCCACGGACAAATGTGTCTAACTACATTTCCGTGGGAATAATACTGGTCACCTGAGATAGCTTAGCATGCCACCTCTCATAGTAGGCTGTGAACGACTCATTTTCTCCTTGTCGAATAGCCATGATGTCTGTCAGGGTCACCTTATCTTTTTGGATCTTATTGTAATGCTCGATAAATACCCTACGTGAAGCAGTCCAATCTCCTCGTACCTCCAGAGGAAGGGTGTAATACCAGTTTAATTCTTCATCATTCAGTGATGACGGGAAGACTTTCTTATAATGCTCGGTAGTGACACCTCGGAGCGGCATCACTCGGTTGAATTCCCACACATGATGGGTTGGATTCTCATATGGGTAGAACTTCTTCAGTGGAATGTCCATCTTTCCCACTATATTAGCATTGATTTCAGCGGGTGGTTCGAACTCGACGAACTGATTGGTGAAGGTCGGCATCTGGCTCACAGCATCCCTGAACACATTCAGTTGAGCCTTTATGTCTTGGATGACATGGTCATCGCGTACCTCAGCCTTGACCGGGACAGTTTGAGGAACAGTCACTGACGGTGGCGGCCTTGGTGTTAGGTCATCATGCACTTCTATGATTACTCTAGCATTGGAACTTTCGCCTATCTTCCCTTTGCCTTTGTTACCCATAGATTTAGGAAGGATCTCCATCTCATCATTGTCCGCCATTCCCATTCGCGCATTGATGCGTTGCACAGCCTCCAAAATACCATTCAGAGTCTCCTGCTGTTGCTCTATGCGAGTATCTTGCCTTTGGATGAGTTCTCGCTGCCGAGCGATGTGCTCATCGGCTTTCTTCTCTTGCTATAAGGCAGCAAAAGTGATTGAGCTGTAAACTTGCTTGAACTTCTCCTCAAGAAGTTTGACTAAGGCCTCTTGGACTTGGTTGCCCTCGTGATTTTCTTCGGCGGACATGTCGAATTGCAGACGACGGGAGGTTTTGGACCTGGGTGCTGACGGAACGAAGATCGGGTTACGGATCAAGCGACCTGTTGGGCCGGGGATCCAAGCTAGACTCGGGTCTCCTATGTTGACTACAGCAAAACCATACATAGTTCAGAGATTGACCTTTTATTAACCCCAAAACCCGACCTGATGAATGCATGACCTAGTGGACCTACATGGGACTTACTAATATGCACAATCTACATGATGACTAGACAAGGTGACTCACCCGGGACATGGGTTTGCATGATCCTAACTCTACATGAGCCTAAAATACCATTGATCATCATAAAGGGCTGGATAAAACCGAACACAGCGAGTCAAAACTGAGCATGGGAGTTTAAGTTAGTGCTTCTCAATTCGGATAAGCCCCATCCACAGGCTGATCGTTTTAAGGAGAGTCTGTAACTTATACACCCTACTTGGGCCGACTCAAGCCCTACTGATTATTATGCGGACTAGAATGATGATCAACGAGACTGACTGTCTGACGCCTTTCTATTTTGTTTTTATTTTACTTGTTTGGGAAAGGGATATCGTAAAGGACTGGATAAAACCAACGACAAGTGAGTTATAAATAATTTATGGACTTAATTGATAAATCCAACATGGTTGGGCCTAACCATGGGCCAGCCATGAATGTGATTGATTCAAAAATTAATTTGATAAATTAATTCACTCAAACCTGGTGATTGTTACACAATCTAAGACTTTACCCATTTTCTTTTGTTGGACTTTTAAGCCGGTTTATTGGACCTTTGTTGAGAAAATGTTGTAAAGGGCCATATAGAATCATCAAATCGAGTTGAGTTTACTTTATGAACCAAGAGGATCAACCTTTATGGGGAAATAGGCCCAACCACTGGGTTAACCATAACTTTTAAGGTTGAACTTCTTAGTTGGTAAACATGACTCTTCTCAGCCCAATGACTACTATATGGACTAGAACAACATCCCTAAACTTGGGTCGACTCTTTTACAACGAATTTAAACACGTAGCACATAGCATACATATGAACAAAGGGGTATCCTAAACCAAGGCTCTAGGTACAAAAAGGGTTTATTGGCTGGATAAGGCTTAACGGCTCATGTACTCGCCCCGGTGCATTCTTGTTGTAAAGACAACTTGAATGTGGGGGGTGTTGCTCTTGGAGGCTCGAGTGGAGACCTCGTAGAGTGATGCATGAGTGGATGTGGTGACCACTACTCTCTCGATGTAAGCGCACCAATTGAGTATGGCCAGTCCGGCATCCCATGGGTTATTTTTGTGGTTAAAAAGGAAAAACCTAATACCGTCGATTTATGTGCTCCTACGATATATTACGTGTCAAGGGAGTGCCTCGATATATGCAATGCATTATTCCTAAAAAGAATGACTTAATAATATAAAGTAAAAATTTATTTTCCTTCCAAAAGATTTAAAGCACACAAACCTTTTTTCAAGTTTTACCCACTTTAAGAAAAACTCCCCAGTGGAGTCGCCAAAAATCCTGTGGACATTTTTCCTCGCCGTTCGGGCTTCCGAACGTCCACGTTTGGATTGGGGTGTGATTCGGTGATTTGTGTTGGGGTTTAACCTTTGAAAACTCTTTAAAGAAATCAATCATACATTTCATGAATAATATTTTATAAAATCACTTTCCCTTTACTTATGCATTTTATGCGTCATTGAATTAAACCTTTAAGAGTGAACATCCACTTGTTCCAAGCTCTTCTAAATTTAACCCAATTTGCTCATTTAAATGTTAGGCTCGGAAGAAAGTAATTTATACAAATATTATTTAGAAATATAAGAAAGAAAAACCCTAAAGTTGCATCGATACATTGTAAAACCATAGTTTATGCAATCCTCGATGTGTTTTGGTTCGAAATGGGAGTCGCCACCCGACTTTTTAAGGGAAAAGCCAAGAAAAAACCAAAAATAAAAGAAAAAAAGTCTCCGCCTGCGAAACCCAAGAATGGATTCGGGGGTAAGGCTACGAACTCAAAAAATAAACTTTAAGAGTTCGCCTCTCACAAAAGGAAAGACTCTACTAAAACTTTAAGATGTGCTTTTGATAAAGTTTGGAAGGGAAATAAATAAGCACTTTATAGAATTACTTAATTGAATCATGCAACAAGAATATAAAAGATAAAAAAGTACAAATATACACTTATTTACAAGGAAAGAAAGCACTAAGAGCTTACATGGCTACTTTGTTGGGAAAACCTTGTTTAGCTTTTAAATGCTTGATGGATCCTCCTTGATGCCTTTAGAAACCTCCTCTCCAAGTGCCAAATGGATGATAGAAAAAGGTGGTGAAGGGATGATAAGAAAAGGGTGATAAGAGGGGAATAATAAGGCTCTTTTTATGGTTTTAGATGTGTTTAGGCTAGGGTTTTTTGTGGAGTTTAGGAAGAATGAGATGAGATGTGTATTTAGGCTTTTTGTGGGATAAGAGATGAAGATTATAAATGGATTAGAGGATGAGTAGAATATGAATATGAGATGAAGAATATAATAAGAAATAGAGAGTTTGTAAGACAGATTAGAGAGAGTGAGTAGAGAGTGATAGATGATGAGTATGAGATGAAGTGAGGATTGAGTAAAGAGGGAGAAAGGATGATTTTATGAGTGAAAATGACTTGGAGAGGAGTAGTATTTATAGGAGGATGGACGATAGGAGATACATGCATACATACACATACACATGGTAATCTCCGTAGCTCTACACTTCACTGGGCAGTAAGGGGAGATGCATGATGATAAACGGCTGCGTGTGGTCAATTGACCACGTGTAGTCAGTGTGTGTAGGTCGGTCGGCCACTACGCCATGGGGAGGCACCAGCTTCGTCCATGAATGCATGAACGGTGGAGTGTGAAGTCAACCAACCTAGGGAGGCTGCCATTCACACTGGACGAAATGAGCACATGATTTAGCTAACGTTTTTAGGTGTTTTTGAGTGCTTTTGTGAGGATTCGATCTCGCGATCTCTGGCGCTTGCTTTTAGGGTTTCCATGGCTTCATTTTTATATATAAAAATGTGCATGTAGCTAGGATGGACCATATGTGATCATGCATGTGACTTTAGGTGAACAAATTCATGTAAAATGCATGCATTTATCGAATCTCTTTTATTTCTTCCACTCTTCTTTTTATATTGTTTTATGCATCAAAATCTCGATGTCTACACGCACATCTTCACTTTAAATCAATTATGTATAGAGAACAGAAGAAGCGCTCACTCTCGTTAGCTCCAAGACAATCACGTACCAAACATTCAAGTCCTGGGTAGGAAGACAAACTCTACACCCGAGGTGCATCAAGATCGTGTAGCGAATTGGCAATCTTGGAAGGCCATTTACTAAAAGAGAACAAAACAAAGAAAATAACAAAGTTAGTCACTTGTATCGATACACCTAGATAATTGACTCCTAAACCAAGTTATTTGACTCTTTACCCATTCCAATTGGAGGGATTTCCCACTATTATCCACAAGACTATATAAATAAGAAACAAAACCTTCAACTCAACTCATGATGCTGAACTTAACTAACTTTATATACCAACTATTCATATACATATACAATGTGGAAACATAATTTGACTCTTTATTTTTACAACAATTCCTCTTGTTTATGCCTTACTTGCTCTAGTTATAATTTGACCTTCAATTTTGCCCTTGCATTCAAGGCATACTCATCTCAAACTCTATGTTATTTACAACCCCAATATGGTAAAAAGGCAACGATTCAAACCCAAAGGACCACAATTCATACTTTTCCACAACTACCCATTTTTATACCCTAGACAACTCAAAACCACTCCAGACTTTGGGCTTTGATACCATAGCTGTAACACCCCCTATTTCATAATCACCTGATTATTACTAAATATTTCATAACCTAATGATTAGCGCAACATATTAAAGAACCCAAGGGCTTTACCACCATCCAAACAAAAGACTTGGCCAACCAATCACCAATAAACATCAAACCATATAGGAATTACGCTAAACAATACACAAAATTCCCAAAGAAGAGTTTAAACAATACACATAACCTTAACTTTCCATACAAAACCTTAAATCACTTATAGTTTACACAACCAAATAGAGAAATCACATTCACCTCAAATCCTCAGAATTAAGTACATCAACAATAAAGAAAAGAGAAGGTTTGTATCGCATTAGCAGCTGACTTAAAATATATCGAAGGAACTACCATTCACCCGCATAAACTAACTTCTTACCGATACTTTATTTATCAACACCAAGAGCATCCTCTTAAAACAAAACATAAAACAATTTCGCGCATTTCAATTCATTTTGTAAACAGAAAGGAAGAGAAATACAATAAATAAAACTTACTTGCATGATTATTAATATCTAAGTGGTTCCCTGCTTGCGATCATCGCACAATGAAAGTGCTCGTCAAAGAGAGCACACTCTTCATAATACATTCCATCTTCCGGTAATCCAAGTGCTCGGCAAAATCTTGTATCGTGCAAGTTTTCTCCTTGTTGTCAACCTGATACCACAGCCGTGCACTCAGTTTCCCATCGTCCACAACCCGTAAAGAACTCAAGAACTCAAGGATCAGTTGATTGTAGATGGAATCTTTGATCTTAACAAACGTTGCCCACCCTAAAATTCGGATAATATGATCGAAGCTTGACTTGCAATAGAGCGATTTCACCGTATTCTCGTCATAAATATCCGGTGCACAAATTTTCCGTTGTTGGAACATTGTATATCGCTCTTTATGATGGTCATCCCGAAATGTGACCCTAGCCTTCGGACTACTCTGAAGAAAAGTAGGCGGTTGTGCTTTGTATCGATCCTTATCCGAAACAGCAGAAGAAGACGCAGGTGGGAGTGAGGAAGAGTGCTCCTCAGTGGTGCGTGCTAATTTTGTGTGAATCATGATGAACAATTAGTGCAAGACAAGTGAAACTAGCAACACCTAATAGAGAATCGAACACACAAACCCTAGCCTCCAAAAGATGAACCAATACAAGTAACACACAAATCAATCGAGAAATCGAACTTGAATCACCACTAACAAGTGTTACCTGACCTTGAACCTCAACAAGGACTGAGTTGATGTTTGTTGAACCCTAAGCAAGATGGATGAGATAGCTTCTCACACGTGAGCACCAAGAACTATAGCAAATCGATGAGGGCCCTTTCTCACACTTGAATCACCCCAATTGCTAACTTTGAACCTCAACAAAGAAGGGCGAGAAGAAACCTCTCACTTTGAACACCCCCAAGGTAGTTGCGCACAAAACAGATGCGAAGAACACAAATTAGGGCAATTTTCGCACAATGGGGAAGAAATTTGAGGAATTTGGTGAGGAATTGAGAATTAGGACACAAGATTAGGGTTTGGGGGAAGTGTTTCGAGTATTATGAGAGAGAAAACGTTCAAGTGAAATGAAAGGAAGTGAGAGAAATTGAGATTTTAAGTCCCGATAGATCTGTTATTTCCGCTAAGTCAAGGACGCAACAAAAGCCAACTCGGGTGCGACTGCCTTCTGAAGAAACTGGCAAATTCTGAGTTTGAGTCTTTCGCGACCGTGACACTATGCGACGCGCCGTGAATCTCGTCTGGACGAAAACTCAGCCTCCCTTATAATTTGAACTTCTTGGGTTTCAGTCGATGGTCAAGACCGCGACAAAAGTGACTCGACCGTGACACTGATCTAGAAATCTGGGCAATTTCATGAATTGAAAAATCTGTTATGATCCAAATAGCGGACTCGAGCGATCGCTATGACTACTTTGTGACTTCCTTCAAGCACTTGGACTTGACCCATTCAACACCTGAAATTTTGACAGACGGCTGTCTCGGGTGTGACAACTTCAACTCGCCCGAGACGCTCTTCTGCCCAAAACATTAGGAAAGATCAATTTTCAAATTTTGGTTAAGTCCTTAAACTCTACTTCCACCTAAAATTTTCTTTCACACTCTCAAGCACTCAAAAACCTCCCCGAGCACTCTAAAACTCAAACTATCTACACCCTAAGCATAATTTCTATTAAAAACTTATCCTAACTAAGAAACACACAAAAATAAATTAAAACTTCAGAAAAACAAAAAAAAATCAACCACAAAATAAACTTTCTAAGAGAAAGGAAAATAAAGCTGGCATGCATGCCTCCCCACTCCCACACAAAAAGGTCACACTATGTCCTCATTGTGACTAGAAATAGAGGTAGACAAGCACCCTAAAAGAAGAACTACACTAAGAAAAATAAGAAAATGCTACTCAGCAACTAAATTCAAAGGAAATGGAAAGATATTACCTGAATCCGATCACAAATGAATCTTCTCATGACTTGTAAATGGAGATTGAGTATACAAATCATGCGAAGATGAAAATGCAAGCAACAATTCATTCCTTCCTTCTTGATAGTGCATAGTTATGAGAAGCAAATCAGAAAAATCAAAAAAAGAAAATTAGTGATACAATATATACAAAAGTAACAAGCTACCTTCCTTCAACCAACTGATGGGTCATGTTATGTCACACATTCCACATCAACATTCTCGGGAAACTCCAGGAAGGGCTTCAACCTGTGGCCATTAATTTTCCAAACCGAGTTGTTAGATGGATCTGAAAGCTTCTGTCAAGGAAGAAACCAAAACAGCGAGAAAGAAAAAGCATAAGAAAGAGAGGACGAGAAGCGCGGAATTCAAAATGAAAAAACAATCTGATTGCTTTTGCCTGACAAGAGAGGCCAAATAAATACACAAAGAAAAAGGCCTGACAACAACAAAGGAACAGCCCAACAAAACTACAACACACTAAACAAAACAGGCCCAACAACACTAATTTGTAAAATAAGATATCCTAACACCCCTCCTCAAATTGGAGGCTCTAAGACTCCCAATTTGTCCAAAATAGAAGAATGTTGTCGTCCTGTAAGAGGCTTAGTCAGTAGATCTGCAAGCTGTATTTTTGTAGGAACATAGCTCAAAGTGATCAATCCCTCTAGTAATTTTTGACGCACAAAATGGCAATCAAGCTCGATGTGTTTCGTGCGATCATGATATATAGGGTTTTTAGCTATGTATATAGCTGCTTGGCTGTCGCACTTCACTGGAATGGGAAGGATTTCAGTCACACTTAGCTCATTCAAAAGTCTGCTTAACCAAGCTAATTCTGCTGTCAACCTCCTAATACTTCTATATTCTGCTTCGGCAGAAGATAAGCTCACTGATTGCTGTTTCTTGGACTTCCAAGAGATCAAAGTCTTCCCTAAAAATACCACAAAACCACTCACAGACCTGCGAGAGTGAAGACAAGAAACCCAATCTGAGTCACAATAAGCTATTAAATCAGTTGTTGAATCACAATGTAATATAATACCAAGAGAGGGACTTCCTTTTAGATATCTGATCACATGTAAGGCTGCTTGAAAATGTGGAATTCTAGGATTTTGCATGTTTTGGATCTCACCCAAACCCTTGATCTTGAAAGCTTCATTCAAATGCTCCTTTATGCTTTCCATCTCACTTAGATCATTTCCAGTCATGATAATATCATCTACATATACTGCAAAAAAAACAACCAAAGAATTCCTTTTCTTCCAAAACAGTGATTAATCATTTTCAGAATGGTGGTATCCTTTTGCATAAAGGGTCTTAGCTAGCTTAGCATACCACTGTCTAGAGGCTTGCTTTAATCCATAAAGAGATTTTGTCAATTTGCAAACAGGATTAATAACATCAGTTTGTAGGCCTGGAGGAAGTTTCATATAAATTTCCTCATGAAGGTCACCATGAAGAAAGGCATTATTAACATCTAATTGATGTATATGCCATCCTTTCTTAACTGCTACAGTCATGAGGGTTCTGATAGTTGTTATCTTGACAACAGGGGAGAAAGTTTTAGTAAAATCTATTCCTTCTTTCTGAGTAAAACCTTGGACAACTAATCTGGCTTTGAATCTCTCTATAGTTCCATCTGCTCTATGCTTGACTTTATAAACCCATTTACAACCTATGGGTTTCTTTCCTGGGGATAAAGAGACAATCTCCCAGGTATTATTGGTCATAAGGGCTTGGAACTCTTTTTCCATAGCATCCTGCCAACCTGGATGTTGACAAGCCTGACTGTATGAATTTGGTTCTTTGTAGTCAAGGTTTTCAAGAAGGGTTTTACTACTGGCACTCAAAATATTACGGTCGAAAGAGAAAGGCTGCAAAGGAAGGTTAGTGCAAGTAGCTAAGCAAACACAAGGATGTTCCTCATCTTCAGTCAAACAAGAATAGTCCTTCAAATAAGAAGGTGGCTTGTGGGTCCTGGTGGATCTCCTAAGAGGAAGAACATTCTCAGTAGGATCAAGCTGAGCATTCTCTTGATAAAAAGCATCATCAGAAACTGTTGTAATGGGCTGGGGTATTGAGGTCTCACTGACATTAGTCCCATTATTTTGTTCAAGAGGTTCAGCCTCATTAGAAATTCTTGTAGGCTGGTGATAAAACTGAAGATCCTCTGTATGTTGATCATCATTGATATAAGTATGATAACTTTCAAAAAATTTTGTCTCAAACTGGTGAGAGAAAGGAAAAATGTCTTCATAGAATTTTACATCCCTTGATACTAAGAGCTTGTTAGATTCCAAGGACATAACCTTATAGGCTTTCTTGCCTATAGGATAGCTAAGGAAGACACAGGGTTCTGCCCTAGGTTGAAATTTACTTCTCCCCTGTTTTAGAGTAGAAACATAACACAAACATCCAAATGTTTTTAGGTTGGCAAGGTCTGGTGCTTTATGATTCAAAACCTCGAAAGGGGACTTCTCTCCCAGGACATAGCTTGGCATTCTATTTATTATGTAAGTGGCTGTCATTATGCAATCTCCCCAAAATTTAATAGGTAGTTTATATTGAAATAAGAGAGAACGACTGACTTCCAAGAGATGCTTGTGTTTTCTTTCGACAACCCCATTCTGTTGGGGAGTTTGGACACAACTGGTCTGATGTACAATCCCATGATCAGTAAAAAAATCTTTGGCAGCATGGCTAAGGCCCAGCTCTAAAGCATTGTCAGTTCTAATGATTTTTATATGCTTGCCAAATTGAGTTTGGATCATCAAAACAAAGGATCTTATTAAGGATAGGGCCTCGTTCTTAGTTACCATCAAATGAGTCCAAGTACTACGAGAGAAATCATCAACCATTGTAAGAAAATACCTATGCCCAGTGTAAGTTTTCTCAGAGTAAGGTTCCCAAACATCAATATGAACAAGATCAAAAACTTGAGTGGTGGAAATTTTATTGTGTGGAAAAGGTAGCCTATGTTGCCTTGCCCTGGGACAAACATCACAAAATATGCGAGTGTTGTTGTGACAGCCTAATTACAACCAGTTAATTGCAACATTTTCAATCTACTCACAAGAGTACGCCCTAATTGACAGTGCCACAAGAAACAAGATTTACATGTCCCAGTATTATTTTTCTCCCGAAATTAGAACAACAGCTAGAATTAAAATCATCATCTGCAACTCTTGTTTTCTCGATATAGCTCACATCCCTCTGTTCTCCCAGGACTTTCCCAAATTCTTGATCAAGGACATAGAGGCCCCGAGAGGTTTTACCAAGCACCAGAGGCCTCCTCAGAGAAGGGCCCTGCAAAGTGCAAGTTTCAGGCGTGAACACTATACTACAATTGAGTTGCTCACTAAGTCTTTTGACAGAAATCGGATTGAAGGAAAAATGAGGAACAAACAAGACATTTCTCAACACATATTCACCTCCCAGTTTGTAATCTCCATGATAAGCAACTTCCACTTTTTGACCATTAGGTAAGGTTATGAAGATATGTCTACTTAAGGGTTTCAAATTAATGAGACAATCTTTATTATTCACCATGTGGTCAGAGGCGCCAGAATCAATTACCCAAACTTGGTTATGAATGATAGATAGCAAACAAGCTTGATTAGGGGGAATAGTGGTGATACCTGCCATGATGGCTGAATTTTATCTCAGATTCTTGAAGAGGTGTTTCTTTCCTTGAGTTGGTCAGAAGATTTGCAAGGAAGTTGATCATTTGTTTTGTTTGACCATGGTCCAATCCGGCCATAGTAAAATCAGGAGACTCAAGGATTGGGAACTGTGACCCACTGGGAATAGCTTCTCCTTGTGCAGTATTAGCAAACCTCAGATTCTGAGTTCTCTTGTTCCTATTGTTGCTCTGCTACCCTCCCTTCTCGTTCTTGTTAGGGTATCCAATAATCTTGTAGCATCTTTCCCTAGGATGCCTAGGTTTCTTGCAAAAACTGCATACTACAATCTCCTTCTTGGGTTCTTGCTTCCTTTGAGAACTAGAATGCTGCGATGATGTAGCTTGGAAGGAAGCACTTTCTGTGAAGAAATTGGAGGCTTGCCTGACCTGTCTTTGTCTTTCTTCTTGCAACAATATCGCATAAACTTGACTGATATTTGGAAAGGGTCGCATGATGAGGATGTTTCCCCTCAAGATAGTGTAACTTTCATTCAGACCCATTAAAAATTATATAACCTTTTGATCTTCGGCATAACTGTGCAGAGCGTCATTGATTTTAATGAGACTGCACTGACATTTTCCATATCCACAACGAGGAAGGCCTGCAACGAGGGCTACTTCGTCCCAAATCTTCTTGCACTTGTTGAAATAACCAGCAATGTCCAGATTGTCTTGTGCAATGTTACCAACTACTTGCTGAAGTTGGAACAATTTTGCCTTATCAGACTGCCCATATCGCTCAATTAGTTCCTTCCACATTGAGCTGGGAGTCTCAGAGTATAGAACACTTTCCCTGATATTTTTGTCGAGAGAGTAGAGAATCCAGGATATCACTATGTGTTGACATCTTTTCCAGTGGAGCAAAAGGGGTGAGTCGCTTTTGGGTTCGTTATAAGTACCATCGACGAAGGTCAATTTATTTTTGGTAGAAAAAGCTATTGTTGCGGATCTTTTCCAGTTCTCAAAAATCTTCTCCATTGAAGGGCTCGGAAACAAGAGATTGGCCGGGATGATCGGATGGATGGATGAAAAGGGGGTCAGATGGGTCCAGAACTACAGTGTTCTTGGATTCTCCCATTGATGGAGACGAAGGAAGGAAAAAAACGCGGAAATAGGGGGAAAAAGGAGAGAAAGACGAAGAACCCTAGAGATGTGTATCAGGGTTGCTCTGATACCATGAAAGCTTCTGTCAAGGAAGAAACCAAAACAGAAGCAGAAAGAAAAAGAAACAGACAAGAAAGAGAGGACGAGGGAAACTGAGAGAATTCAAAATGAAAAAAACAATCTGATTGCTTTTGCCTGACAAGAGAGGCCAAATAAATACACAAAGAAAAAGGCCTGACAACAATAGAGGAACAACCCAACAAAACTACAACACACTAAACAAAACAGGCCCAACAACACTAAACAAAACACTAATTTGATTTCAATCACGCCAGAAGGAAACACATGAGTCACCACAAAAGGATCAGTCCACCTAGATTAACTTACCGGTGAAAATATGCAAACGGGAGTCATATATAAGAACTTTTTAGCCCGGAGAAAAGGTCTTCCTATGGATAATCCTATCATGAAGAATCTTAGACCTCTCTTTGCTTAGTCTACCGTTCTCATATGCTTCTCTCCTTAACTCCTCCAATTCACACAAAGTGAACCTCCTTACCTGGCCAACTACCGAAAGATCTAGGTTCAGGGCTTTCAAGGCCCACCAGGCTCTATGTTCTAGCTCAACTGGAAGGTGACAAGGCTTTCCAAACACGGCCCTATACGGTGACATCCCTATCGGAGTTTTGTATGTCGTCCTATAAGCCCACAAGGCATCTACCAACTTGATAGACCAATCTTTCCTATTTTTAGACACAGTCTTTTCTAGAATCTACTTAATCTATCTATTTGACACCTTCGCTTGACCGTATGACTGCGGGTGGTAAGTGGTTGTTAACCTATGCTCAACCGAGTATCTCTTAAGCAAAGCCTCGATAGATCTATTCTTGAAGTGGGTTCCTTGATCACTAATGATTGCCCGAGGCACTCCAAACCTAGAGAAGATGTTCTCCCTAAGAAATTTGGTCACAATCTTGGCATCACATTGCCTCGTAGGAATAGCCTCTACAACTTAGAAATGTAGTCAACGGCTAAGAGAGATGTACTCATTCCCAAACAAACTAGGAGAGATGTGCTCATTCCCAAACGACAAAGATTTCAGGTTGAAGGGGCGTCATATCCCTTCTAGTGATTTTCCCTAAGCTTTGGCACCTAAATCATCTCTTTGCATACTCATGAGCATCCTTAAAAATGGTAGGCCAATAAAAACCGCTTTGCAAAACTTTATAGGCCGTCTTTTTACCTCTAAAATGCCCCCCGCACGGTTGGTCCTGACAGAATGAAAGAACATCCATGATGGATTTGTCGGGTACGCACCTCCTAAGGATTTGGTCAGGGCAATACTTGAACAAATATGGATTATCCCACACAAAGTTTTTGACAATATGAAGGAACCGGTCTCTATCATGTCTATCCCAATCACTCGGCATCTCACCGGTTACCTTAAAGTTCACTATATCCGCAAACCTCAGCTCAACTCCCACACTAAGGATATGCTCATCCGGAAATTGAGCGTCACTTGGAGTGTCTCTCTCATTTTCAATCGCTATTCTAGAAAGATGGTCCGCAACGGGGTTTTCGGCTCCCTTCCTATCACGGATCTCACAATCGAATTGTTGAAGTAACAAAACCCATCTAACCAACCTAGGCTTAGAATCCTTTTTCTCCATCAAGTATCTAATGGTCGAATGGTCGGTATACACTATGACTTTCGCACCAAGCAAATAGGACCTAAACTTCTGAAAGCATATACCCCAGCAAGGAATTCTTTTTCAGTCACGGTGTAGTTCAATTGGGCCTCATTCAAAGTATGACTTGCATAATGGATCACTATTGGTTTTTTATCGATTCTTTGGCCTAAGACCACACCAATAGCAAACTCAGAGGCATCACACATAAGCTCAAATGGCTCTCCCCAAGTGGGAGGTTTGAGGATTGGAGGTGATGTGAGGGCATCTTTAAGCATGTTAAAAGCCCTCAAACATTCATCGGAAAAATTAAAAGGCACCTCCTTGGCCAACAAAGCAGACAATGGTTCAGCTATCTTGCTAAAATCCTTAACGAATCTACGGTAGAACCCGGCACGCCCTAGAAAAGATATAACTTCCTTCACACAAGTGGGGGGAGTCAAGTTCCTAACTAGGTCGATTTTTCCCTTATCCACCTCAATTCCCTCTTTTGAGATCACATGGCCTAAAACAATCCCCTTTTGTACCATAAAATGGCACTTCTCCCAATTCAAGGTCAAATTCTTTTCTTGACAACGATTCAACACATGACTCAAATTAGCCAAGCATGCATCAAAGGATGTGCCAAATACTAAAAAGTCATCCATGAATATTTCTACACAGTCCTCAACTAAGTCCAAGAAGATGGAAACCATGCATCGTTGGAAAGTCGCAGGGGCATTGCACAAACCGAAAGGCATCCTACGGAAGGCAAATTTACCAAATGGACATGTGAATGTGGTTTTCTCTTAGTCACACGGAGCTATGGAAATCTGGGTGTAACCGGAATACCCATCTAAAAAGCAAAAATACTCATGCCCCGCTAACTTTTCTAGCATTTGGTCCATGAACGGCAAAGGGAAATGATCCTTCCTAGTTGCTTTATTGAGTTTTCTATAGTCAATACATACTCTCCAACCGGAAGTTACGCGGGTGGGTACTAACTCCCCTTGCTCGTTTTCCACAACAGTCAAACTCGCTTTCTTTGGGACCACATGGATGGGACTCACCCATTTGCTATCGAATATCAGGTAAATGATGTCATGGTCTAACCACTTCAAAATCTCTTTTTTCACCACTTCTCTCATTTGAGGGTTTAACCTCCTCAAGGAATCCCTATGGGCAACACTATCATCTTCCAAAAAGATCCTATGCTGCACAATCGATGGACTAATCCCTTTGATATCTCCAAGTGTCCACCCCAAAGCCCCCTTATTCAACCTAAGGACCTCAATCAACCGGTTCTCTTGGTCTTCACCTAAATCTGAGGCAATAATCACAGGATAGGTCTCACTCGGTCCCACGTACACATATTTTAACTCCGTGGAAAGGGGCTTCAACTCTAAAGAAGAAGATGAAGGTGGTTCAGATTGCACTATCAGACACAGCTTGTGATGCAAACAAGGACTCATATAACAAATCACCATCAAAAACATCGAAGTCACATAAAGAATTCACAAAACATCACTAGAATCCACAAAGTCAGTAACCCAGTTCAATGCACCTTGCTCATGATCATTAAATCCCGATGGTGACTTTTGTAAATCGAAAATATTCAACTCCATGGCGAGGTTCCCAAAAGTCAACTTCATCCGTCCATCCTTACAGTTTATCCAGGCATTCGAGGTGGCTAGAAAAGGTCGGCCTAGGATAACTGGAATCTCATCCGTAACACTATGGACTCTAGCGGTCTCCAACACTACAAAATCCACTGGAAACACAAAATTCCCTACCTTAATCAAGACATCTTCTGCCACCCCCTTAGGAACTCTAGTGGACCAGTCAGCTAATTGCAACACCATCCTAGTGGGTTTGAGCTCTCCTAGGCCAAGAGTCTCGTATACATGCAAGGGCAACAGGTTGACACTAGCTCCAAAATCAAGTAAAGCTCTCTCAATCAGGCTATCTCCTATGGTGATGGAAATGGTAGGACATCCTGGGTCTTTATACTTCACGGGAACTTGGTTCAAAAGGATCAAGCTCACATTTGAGGCCAAGAAGGCCTTCTTTGGTACTTGGGTCGCTCTTTTCATGGTGCACAACTCTTTGAGGAATCTAGTATAAGGTGGGCACTGTTGGACGATCTCTAAGAGAGGGATGTTTACCTTTACCTGGGAAAAAGTCTCCTTAATCTTGTCCAAGAACTTCTGGTCTTTACTCCCCCTTAACCTTTGAGGAAAGGGAGGAGGTGGCTTGTAAGCCACGGGCGGTTGTGGACTAGGCATAGGAGTTACTCTAGGTAAGGTTTTTGCACTAGGAGGCTCAACTACGATAGTTGGCCTCTCCTCCTCATAGGGTTTATCTTCTACAGATACCAACTCATCAATAGCTCATCACACACAGATGGTTTACCACACACATCAGAAGGTGGCTTTTGGACCTATTGTCTACTTCCTTTCCAGATCGAAGGATTATCACAACATTAAGGCCTCTAATTTGTCTAGGGTCACATGACGATGAACCGGAGGCTTGCCCATTGGCGTTTGCCTTGGGTTGTCCAGGGAAGGTACCTCTATCCCTATTGGCCATCAGCAACTGCGAAAATTTTTCATTAAACTGCTTCATCATCTTCTCTGACATTTTCTCCATTTCACTCTTAATAGAATCCTTGACATCCTTTAAACCACTCTCCAACTCCCTAATATTCTTATCATGCCTATCCTCACTCGTATACCCCGATGGAGGTCGGGTTTGGGCGATTTGGGGTTGGATCGGCGGCCCTCGAGTTGCTTAATAAGCTACCTGGGGTGGTGATCTAGGGTGGGGTTGAGGATGAGGATGAGGAGGTGGGTTTCCTTGGAAACCTCCTCCTTGATGAAGCGGCGGTCTCAAGACATTTCGGTTATCCGGCCCATAAGAAAGAAGAGGGTGCTTGCGCATCCCTGAGTGTTGGTAATTCCGGTAATGGCTGGGTCGATAATTGTGGTACAACGCATTCACATTTTCCGTGCTAAAAGACATATGTTGCACGAAAGAGGGCAAGTAGCATACACATGATCCACACCTTGACACCATGCACACGACAATTGAGATTGGGGGGTCGGGGAAACAGGTTGTTCCCAAGAGTTCACCTGTGCACAGGTTTGGGACTTAGATGCCGCCAGTTGTTGTTGAGCTAGGTCTTAATCATGTTTTCTAAAGACGCAAACCTAGCCTCATAACCCGTGTTTTCACTAACCGCATGGACTCCCCCTTTCGCATTAGACAACTAGGCTCCTATCGACTCACCCCTAGTAGTACCCCACTGCATGGCCCTCTTCGACATACCCTCAAGAAAATCTCAAGTTTCCTCAGCAGTCTTGTCCATAAACCCCCCTTGACACATGGATTCTAAAGTAACTCTGGTCTCCAGGTCAACTCCCTTATAAACTATTTGGCATAACCTAACTAGGTCAAAACCGTGATGGGGAAACTGAGACAACAAGTTCTTGAAACGCTCAAAAGTCTTCCAATAAGGCTCTCCCTTATCTTGCCTAAACTTCAGAATGGAATTCCTTAATTGGGCAGCTAGAGAATTCGGGAAACATCTTTTCATGAACACCTTAAGAAAGCTATCCCACAAGTCTATGGATTGGGGCTTAACACTGTACATCCACCGCTTAGCGGTGTCCCGTAAAGCAAACAGAAGGTACTTCAACAAAACATAGTCCAAAGGCACTCCTGGTGGGGTAACCATACTAAGATACTCTTTATATTCAGCAGTCCAAATCAAAGCTAACCTAGTCCTCGTAAACAATGGAAGGTTGTGGGTATGATATTGCCATGGGACGAAGGTAACTCCCGGTGGTAGGGTCGGCAAAACAAAGCATGATGGTGGTGGGTCGTAAGTAGGATACAACTGCTCATTCAAAGTCACCCTGTGTTCATCCCCTCCAGCCATCCTAGGTGGGTCGACTACAGGCGTCTCCTTTCTAATCAGTCGTTGGGTATCAGAACTACAAACCCAACCCTTGGTATGTGGCACTTTACCTCTTTTTGTTGGTTTTTCAATTTTTTCATTTTTTAGTGATTTTAAGCTTAAGTTCTAGTCGATCAAAGCAATAAACTATTCACAACTATTCACAAACAAACCAAGCTCCTAAACTACCAAATAACGCCATCCTCGGCAACGACGTCATTTTTCGGTTGTAAGTTTTTGTGGTTTTAGTAGGGATGTCGAATCACGAGGATGGATTTTTAGGCTTGTTCAGGCTATCAGTTTGCTAAGGAGTCCAAGTGCAGAAAAACAGTAAAATATGTAAATTAAGTTATTAAACTAATCCTAATCATGCAACTAAGACATAAACCATCAAGAAACTATCACAAAAACTAATCAAAAGCAATCAATAGCAGTCAATAACAAGTAAGACTATCACACTAACAAGAAATGCATTCTATAGCAAGTAACACTATCACACTAATCAAGGAAGCAATTAATAACAAGTAACAAAGCAATAAACTAATCTAATATTGAAATTAGGAACTAAGTCCATACCCTTGAAGCCTCAACATATTCTCTACTCTTCAACCTCCATCTTTGATCTTCATTTTGGAACTTTCCCCGAACAAATAAGAAAGTGTGAATCAAGTTATTAAGAACCCTCAAATCCTTACTTCAAAGTAGGATTTGTGATCCTTAATCCCCCTTTTCACTAGAGTGGATTGATTTTGTGGCTAACCTAGAAAGCTTTCAATTACAATCTCAATGAAATCAAAGGAGAACAAGGGAAATGAAGGAGAAATTTGCTGAAATTACTTCAAAGAAATTGTTGATTACAATAAAAAAAACTTAAGAACTTGGAGAACAAGCAACTTGAAAACCCTAAGTAAGAGAAAGCATAATGCTAAAAGTAGATTAAAACTAAGAGAAAACCTAATTATCCAGCCAAATCCGCAACTTACAGTATATATACAAACCCAGTTGGTTACACAAAACTCAGCGTTTCACCCAGAAAAAGAACGCAGAAAAACAGAGTGTCACGGGTGAGTCAGATCCCGTCGCGGGTGTGACCGCTTTTTGCCCACCGGAGAGTTCCTTGCCTTGGCAGTTTTCTTGGCTTCACAGGAATTGGTCGCGACCGAGTCATCAGGCAACTCGGGCGTGACATCCGTCTGAACTTCCTTGCCTTGGTGGTTTTCTTGGCTTCAATGATGATGCTATAGAGGCTTGTCGCGGGCGAGTCATCAGGCGACTCGGGCGTGACTACCTGCTGGATTTTCTCCTCCTTAGTTGAAATTTGCACGCCACATAAGGTCACAGAAACAGGTCATGGGCGTGACTAAGGATGACTCGGGCGGGACGCTCAATTGTCAACACTTCTGCTGCTAACACCCAAACTTTGTGAAATTCTCGCTCGCTTTTGCCAATTTCGCTCGGGTTTTGGCTCAACATATTATTATCCTACAAAACTAAAGAAAACATCATATTTGACATATAATAACGGGGCTAAAACAAGCAAGACTCCCTATAAATGATATAAAATTCGGCTCGGAACGAGAACGAACAGATACCCTGTCCCTGCTGCCAAAGTGGGGCAAACCTCCCTGTCGAATCTCTCATCGGCATGAAACCTGTTGCTTTGTAAACTTCCCCCGTAAGAGGTGTGACAGTAGTAGTGATCATCTCCAGGACTTCAAAATCTGTCCCATCGTCCCCCGTTGTCTCCATGTCGGTCGACTCATCAAGATATCGATAGAGATGATCAATATAGTCTTGTGTGGTTTGACTATGCGTGTCCTCTGGCTGACCGACTGCATCAGTAGGTGCTCCACTCCCTCGCCTGGCACGCTGTGCTGACACGGTCACATTACGCCGGTGCAGGTTTCTTGAATCACCCGCCCTCCAACCAGACCTAAGTTGTTGCAACCGATCCAGAAACCCTTTACCCTTACCCTTGCCTACCATTTTAGTTCACATGCATAAAATAATAAAATTAATATTGACGTTCACATTAGAATAATAAATACAAATATAGAATCCTAAAACTCTTAACCCTAAAATTGTAAAACCCTAAACCACTAATTTTCTAACTTAACTACGCACGTGTAAATCATACACTAACTTAAGCCTACCATAAATCCAAATTTTTCTAAACATCACTACATCAATGGGGTTTAAAATACTAAACCCTAAATCCACACAAATGTTAAAAAAATACTAATAATAACAATAACAACAATATATTATAACAAACTATTAATGAGAACAATGATAATAACATTACACGTAACATTACTAATTTATAAATGATTAACACTAATTTTTAACTTTATATTACAATAACCTAAACATAATTAATAATAATCAATAAAAAAATAATATAAATCGTTAATAAATATTACTAATTTAATTACAGTGATTAATAAATTAATATAATTATTATTATTTTATTAAGGTCACTTTAACAAAATTATTATATTATTTATTTATATATAATAAATAATAATATACCAATATTTTTATAAAAAATAATAATTTTTACAAAAATTATTTACAATAATATCATTAATAATATTACTAAATTAACAATTTTAAAAGAAAAATTTTTCCGGACCGGCCCAGTTGCCGCACGTTTTTTGCACATCGGTTGCGGCGGCGACTATGCCGCGACGTGTAGCAACGAGCCGTGGTTCGCCGGAAAAAATATGCGGCAACCATTCGTTTTTCTGGCAGAAACATTTTTTTTTAAAAAAAATTCAATTAAATTTAATAATTACAAACACAAAATACTTATTTCAATCTTGACGATTGCTTACACCCTCTCTCCCGGGATGATGGTGGGCGTGAAACAAGAGATCAATACACCCTGCAATTTATTAGGTGCTCCTGAAGCACGTGTAGTTTGATTTTTCACCCACATATATTAAATTGTTCGCCATAGATATTAAATTTGTTCACTCTTATTATAATAATGATCAGAAGCGAGCAATATATATTGGCATACACCCGATCCCCCATGTATTGGGCGAGCAAACACAAAGAGAATGGCCAGCGACGGAGCATCAGCGTCAGTATTAGTATCGATGGAGGAAGAGATAACGCTGAAAGTGAAATGGAGTGGGCAGGAGTACACTGTCCGCGTCTGCGCCGACGACACTGTTGGAGAACTCAAGCGTCGCATTTGTCAAGCCACCAACGTTCTTCCAAAGCGCCAGAAGCTCCTCTACCCCAAAACCCTCGCCACTAAGCTTGCTGATGACTCTACTCTTCTCTCTCAACTGGACCTCAAACCTGCTGTCAAGATGACTATGATTGGGTACCCCTTTCTTTCTTTCTTTCTTTCTTTCTTTGGTGAAATCATTGAATTCATTGTGATCCGGAGATCGGAGCGAGCATCATGAAATAGTTATCTGATTTTGTGATATGGGCAAGTATGATAATTATGCAATGTCAACAAAGGAAGCGAACGAGTTTTCGTGTTGAGTATGGATATTGGAAGTTTGTCTGTGACTAATGAACTCTTTTCATCCTTCATACAATTGAAAGTTGATCATTGTCATTTGGTCATTACCCTTCTGTTTTCTCAGCTTTGGGAATGTGGGTAATGAGTTTTTATTTTATTTATTTATTTAAAAAAAAAACTTGACAGGGGTGTAAGGAGAAAGCCTGAAAACGCATGTGTTTGTTTCTCATATTGAGCTAATTTTGATTTACGGTGAATTCAAGATCTTAAGTAATTGTTGAGCTGTTCAATTAACTGGACTGTTGAGAATAGTAAGCCACTGGCAGTCAACACTCAACAGCTTCCTAAGAAGATTTGAAGAAAAAACAAAATATGAAGGAGATGCCATTCATTTCATCAAGAGCATACTGGTGTAGTGTGGAAATGATTGCTGTGAACTATGAAGGCAGGCTCACTCCGAATCTGCTTTTTGTGCTTTCTTTTATAATTATGTGAAGGCTTACAGGAATAAGGGGGCCTAGATTTAGATGGACTTGGACCCCCCTTTGAAGCAGGATCCATTGAGGGTCTTGTTTTATTGTTTAGTATGGTTCTTGCATGTTACTCCCTCCGTTCCATATTATTTGTCGCACTAACTTTTTTTGTTCCACATTATTTGTCATTTTACAATTCTAATAATTTTTTTTGTTCCACAATATCTATCATTCTACTAAGTTGTTATGATATTATGTGGCACTTATTCTGTGCTTTCCTCAAATTTCCAACTCCACCTCCCCAACGAAGAAAGAAAAAAAAGCCAGAAATGACATGTGTAAGATCACTGATTCGGACCCTTAAAATTTGTATATTTTGATTTAAGTGGTAGGCCCCCAAATGCATGGGTGTCATGTCGTTGCACATCAAGGTCGTACTCACAGACACTAGGTTGGGTAGGTATGTTAAGCGATTCGAGCCTGAAAATATGAAGTTGAGCTAAAGTACTATCTAATCAAAGATTTAAGCAAATTAACCAATCACCCAACCGAGTATGAAAGAAGTACCTTTTGCTCAATTTGTTTAGGCCCCTGCTTTATTTAGGTTCATTAGGCAAATGATTGTCAAATCAATGACTTCTCAACTGGTGTGACTTCTTACAGCTCCGCACAATCAAATTAAATACTTAAATCTTAGGTTCCGGTGTCAAATTTCACCTCTTAGTGTCTCTCAACACCCGAAACATGAAGGAAAATGATCAATTATCTCACAAGAAAATAAACTTCTTAGATTCAATAGAATGTTCCAATTGATTCCAAAATGCCTAAAAGATCAACATAAGATTGAGATATTAACAAGTACTTGCATGATTCCAAGGTTCAAAAACAACAAAACATAGAAAAAACAAATTTAATAGAAAACATAAAACCTAATTGAGAAAGAGAAGAGAGGAGAATTGCCCATCCAATTCCTGCTTGAACTTGATGATGCAAACTGCCATGAAATCCTTGCAAATCTCCAACTTAATCTTCCTCAATCTCTCTTTAAAATAGTCTAATCTAATCTAGGTTAGATGGTTGTGGTTGATGGAGAGGTGGATCATCCTGTCTCAACCAAGATCATCCATCAAATACCTTTACGTCAATTGTTTGATTAAATAAATTAATAATCGAAATATCCAAAACTCCTTTCAAGCTCTAGTGTAATACTTGAATTTAACTTCTCAAGCGCTTTGTTTAGGTTCATTATGTTGGATGTAGAGTTTGGTAATGGCAACAAGGGTATGTTTTTCTTCTCTCTTTCTTTACTACCTTTGTCCTACATTGATAGAATAATGGAGTGTTGAGTGGTTTCTCCGATAAATTGACCCTTGTTCCTAATTGGTAGAATAATGAAGTGTTAAGGGGTTTTTTCCTATATATTTTACCTTTTTTCTTGCTTGTTTTTATTAGAAACATACACAATCCTATCATCTCCTCTTTCCCCTCCCTTCATAGTTTCCTGGGCATTAAGAATTTCATACTCCAAGTTCTTGGCCACGAGTGCACGTGTCCAAGGGCTAGCTAAGTTAACATTGGGAGCGGCCAACATTATTGATTGGCATCGAGTTCGAGTCATAATTGCTTTCAAGGCAGTGGTTAGTCCAAGACTAAGTTTTCTGTCCTTCCCGTAGCCTTCATTCAACCTTTAGTTTCAACAATTTGAAAGCGATTAATATATCAGTGCATGCAACTCAACCTCCCCAAAATTGGCAGTGATTTGAGTCGTTTGATGGAGTATATCTTGAAGCAAATTAAAGGCAAGAACATGATGAGGTGAGAGGCTCAATATAAAAGCCATATGTTTATGCAAAATTTAGATAAGTTTAATTGAATTAACCAAGCGCGGGTAAACGGCGGGAGTAACTATGACTCTCTTAAGGTAGCCAAATGATTGATTGATAAGTATGCATGTGTGGCATGAAGTAGTAATGGTTATTCTATTTGATTATTTCAAGTCTATGATCCTATTCTTGATGATTAATGTGTGTTTATGCAATTGAAACTCAAATATAAGTTTTATTATATTAAGTTAAGCTTTGCTTACAATGTGTTTATAAAGTTGTTCAGATGCCCTTAATTCATATTTTGATAAGGAATGTGAATTTTTGTGGTGATGAGTATATCATGATCTATTGATGGTTTTTAAACTGTGTCATCCTTATGGCTAGTATTCTTAAAAGTAAAACATCGTTTATTCATGGGATGTTGATTCATAAGTATATATAAATTTTCAAGCTGTATACTTGTGTTGTTTTCTCATGTCTTGATGAGCATGCGTTATGTGTATAGAGGTTGAGAATCAATTAGATCGGAGAAATCAAGAGAGTTAGGTGTGAGAAGGGTAGTGATTATGATTCAATTTGACTGCCCCTTATACACTACAACAAAATGGTATAGCTGATTGTAAGAACCATACCCTTAAAGAAATGATGAATGCTATGCTTGTGAGTTCTGGATTACCTGATAATATGTGGGGGAAAGTTGTTTCGACTGCATGTTTTATTCTCAATAGAGTTCCCCATTAAAAAATAAAAAAATTTGGCCAGACTCTTTATGAACTATGGAAAGGGTATGCCCCAAACTTGGGTTATGTGGAAGTGTGGGGGTGTTTGGCTAAAGTGGCATTGCCTAGTCATAAATGTACCAACATATGCCCAAAGACCTTTGATGTTGTTATCATTAGTTATGCTGTAAACAATGCTTTTTATTGTTTTATGTCTTTGAATGATTATTCAATTTCTAAATATAGAGATGCTGAGCATTTTGAGCATATTTTTCCATTGAAAAAGAATGTGCTTAATCTAGTAACTGATGTTGTGTCTGATGTTATGCCTAATGCTGTGCCTGATGCTATGTTTGAGGATGTGAATTTGCCTAGTTCTATTTTAGATGTTAGAGATGTGGTAACTGAACCTAGAAGAACTAAGAGGCAGAGAACTGCTACTGATTATGGACTTGACTTTGTTACTTTTTTTCTTGTGGAAGTCTTTAAGAGTCATGTTTTAGATGTATTGTCTGAAGACTTTGTGTTTGCATTGTTAATTGAGGAAGATCCAAACCACCACAAACTAACCAATGAAGGGCCTGAACACTTTTTCATCAACCTCATGAAGGTACTTGGAGCACTGGATAGGCCAAAGGGCATAACAAGCCAATCATAAAGACCACCCTTGGTCATAAGTGCAGTCTTCCACTTATCCTCTTCTCTAATTCAGATTTAACAATAGCCACTTCTCAAGTCAATCTTGGAAAATATACATGAGCCATATATCTCATTAAACATATCTTTGAGCATTAGTACAGAATGCCTATACTTGATTGTGATCTTACAGATAGCTTGGCTATCCTATCCACAAACATTCTCATGCTATCATCATTCTTTGGCACTAGCAAGGCTGAATAACACAAGAATTAAGGAAGCAATGGCTATGTGATGGATAGCTGGGAGTAGGTTGGAATCATCAAGGTTCATGAGAATCCAATTCTTGAAGGCTCTAACCGATAGAGTGAGACCTTGAGGGCTGGTTCTCCGAGGGTAAGGAGCAAATGAGTTTGCTCAAGGTTCGTTGGTGGCTTATTTTTGTGGAGCTGGTTTTGGGTGGGGGGGAGAAGGGGGGGGGGGGAGGGCGCTTAATAGGGCTAAGGTTGTTCTCTTTCCCTCCTTGGCAAACGAGTAGGCATTCAAATAGCCATCATACTTGGGCCCCCTATGATATAATCAAGGTCTTCTCAACAAAATATAACAAGCATCCACAGGTATAATATTTAATCCATTTCGCTCTGGCTACCCTCGAACCTAGGGAAAGCTTTGGGTTACTCCCAAGGAACCATAGGGTTCTTAAGACTCAAGTTAGCCCCAGCATAATCCCCGAGGTGGACCCAAGTCAATTGTCACCCACATGATTTGAGGTTCCACTTCGGAAGACAAAGAAGAAGAAGAAGAAGAAGAAGAAGAAGAAGAAGAAGAAGAAGGAGAAGAATGAAGAAAAGTGACATGACTGTGTCAGCTGTGACACGACCGTGTCCTTCTTTCCCGTTGCCAGGTCACGGCCATGATGTTCAGTGTCACATCCGTGACCCCTCTGTTGTTTTCCATTGTCCTTGATTACTTCTTTTTAGCCAAGAAGTACATCATTGCTCATGTTGGATGTCTCCTATAGAAACTCTTGGAGCAACCTTGGTGATTGATAATACAATCTGTTGAAATCTCAAAATACCAAAACACCTGTGAAGCAAGGAGTCGACAATAATCAAGCATAAATGAAACAATTATCCCACAAAGTTGCATCAAATTACCATGAAATTTCGTACATACACACCTACCAACAACTATAATGAGCTGCAACCCCCAAAAAGAAAATGGAAAGGTTTTTGAGTAATTAGTCTTGATTGACTGAGCATCATATAGTTTTTGGATTCTCTCTATTTGGTGTGATTTGTGATAATGTGGTGAAATTTTTTTCTGTCAAATTGTCTAGTCATGTAGTATTAAATTTGTAGATTTCTGTAGTTTGATAAAAAGGATTACTTCATCTACTAATGTTAAACAGAGAAGATCCCTCCAAAAATTGTGAAAGCATGCAATGAGAAGCGAAATGGGAGGTGGGTTAATCAATTTGTTGCCAAACCTTAACATTTGATTTTTCTGGTCATTTGCGGGGAAACTGGAAAGAGAGTGCACCATTTACGAGGAAACATGTTGGCCTTGCACATCTCCCCAAAGAAAGCCATATTGGTCTTGTGTGCATTGTTCTTTGTTAATGAGCAGTTCTAAGTATTGTTATGCCGTTCCCAGTGATGTGTTCAAGAACATGGTTGTTGAATTTGTCAATGTAAAGTGCTAATCCCATGCTAGAGTTTGAGTAATTTCAGCTGAAGCAAATTCTAGCTGACCTAACCCCTCTATGGAAGTTTGGCATTTTAGTTACAAGTTTTTATTCCTGAACTTGATACAACACCAAATGAGGATCGCTATGGAGTTAAAAATCAGCACCTAGTTCTATTTTTGTTCGTTTTTTTATTCTTTTGTTTTTCTAATTTTTTTAATAAATGCTGGATGTAGTGTTTGTGCCTATGGATGCAGTCATAGTTTTGGCGTATATCATTTTAGGGAAACCTTATGTTAGATTTCCTAGTGCTAACCTATGCTGTGCTAATCTGTGCTGATTGGATTAGGCAATGATGCATTTTCTATGACACCATAAAGATTATCCATAAACATTGTGCCACACTGCCATTGAGTCCAGATATTGAAGCTTGCTCTTGTGTCCTTAACCTTAAACACTTGTCATGTATACTATCTTTAGTTATTGCCAATAGGGAGTAACTTGTGAGTTTGTCTTCCATCAAAGATAAGGGGTTGAAGAACTAAAGTAGGGTTTACTTAGTATCTTTATATTTTTCCTTTTTCAGTCAGATATGATTTTTTTCCTCCTAGAATTGTTGGTACAGGTTGAACTTGTTCTTTCTTTCCATTACTTAGCAAAACATTATCTTTCTTTTTTGTGATTTTCTTGAAAGCGCAGGTCTTCAATAATAAAAATTGTTTCCTGTGTCCTGATGAGGTTATTAGTTTGTGCAAAGGTAATCTGTGACAAAATTTAGTTCATAATGATAAAAATTGGATACTATGGTGTGAGTGTTGTTTGCAAATTTTAAGCACCCAAAAGTTTGATGTAAGTTCAAGTGTGCATTATATGTACAAACCATGATGTCATCCTATTGATTGATGCTTATCCCTGTGATTTGTCATTTTTAAATTTTTGTTTACCCTATATATGTACAAACGCTCCAGTTGTTAGCGATTTGTCCTATTGATTTTCATTTTGTCATGTATTTCATAGGTCTAGATGTGAGAACAAACATAGTCTAGGGTTTACTTAACTACATAGTGTTTGAATTAGAAAACAATTCCTGAGTTGACTCTGCACTTTCTCTGTCGTGGGCTTTGCTTTCAATGTATGAGATTTCATATTTGACTGTTCAAGTACCCTCAACATGTTGTGGTCATGTAGGACCCTTGAAGATGATATACTTGTGGAGCCCCTTGATGCTCCTGAGATCATTGACGATTTTGAACTTGGGCAAGAGGAAGCCGTTGATATAAAGGATAAAGAAGTGAACAAGCAAAAGTTAAGGAGGCGGATTGGTCAATATAAGGTCAGGCAATTATTGCCAGAATATAATAATATCCATCATGTTTTCCTCATACTCATTACGTTTATCTCTTTTTGATGCAAGTCAATCCTTTGACAAGGCATATTCTAGGAGTAGGAAACTTCGTAAGTCAAGGATTTTAATTTAGGAAAATAATATCTTTAAGTGACAAATTCGTAAATAATATTGTTATTATTCTAATTTCCATTTTCTGTTTGGATTGTAAGGTTATTTGAACTCCTAACCTCTCTTTGAAGTGGCAGACTTTGATTATTGAATTACATTGAATTAAGAGAATTACGTTGTGTGGGAATTCCCTTGGTTGTACATCACTTTAGTCTAACTTTAAATTCATACAAGCCTGAAGGAAAATTGCAAATATTTCTAAAATATTGGATAACTCTTACATTAAAAAATGTCTGAGGCGCAATCGCGCAAAAAGGAGAATAGCAATCCTGGAGCTTAGATGTAGGCTTCGAGGTCCTTTAGTTTAAAAAAGTTCAAAGGTGCACAAAAGACGAAAAGTTTCTGAACTTCATGGCACGAACTTCAGGGCGAAGGTGCAAGCTTTTTGGATGCAAGACATACTTATACTAATGCTGAAAATCCTTCCCAAACCATTTTTTTTAAAAAATAAGTCAGATATTACATCAAAGAGGTGCAAGACATACTTATACTAATGCTGAAAATCATTCCCAAACCATTTTAAAAAAAAAAATTAAGTTACATCAAAGAGGTGATTTGACTTCAATATAACTATGAAAAAGGAGCACATACTTTGTAGTCTCATGGGCTAGGAGGGATACAAAGAGGGATATAAAGAGAGACAAAGGAAGACACACAGAAAGGAGGAGAGAATGTTACATAAGCAGAGAAAAATCCTGAAAAACAAAAGGGTTCTATGTCATTCTATGATAGGTTTTAAACCTTGGTTTGGAGTATCAAAAAGTTGACTCTAGATTCATACAATCTTGAAGGATAATGGCAAATATTTATGAAATATGGATTAGCTCTTTTATTAAAACTAGTCTTGTCAGCGCGTGCTACGCACGCTCTGACTCGACAATGATACCTCTTAACATGTAGCACGCGCTGATTCGACAATGATACCTATTAACTTTAGCTGTTGAGTGGTTCTAGTTATTTTGCTAGTGTTGATTAGGATTGATGAGTGATGTAAATTGCCATCCCAAAGCTCTGTAGATTGCAATTGTTTCATACCCCCTGATAATCTTGACGACAAGTTATGTGTACCTTTTCCGTAAGTGAGATGCTAAGGAGTGCTTTACATAGCCAATACACCCACCCCCCAAACCAAAAAAAAAAAAAAGACACCACAACGGCCCAACTGCCCAAAAACAAAAGTCGTCGCAGTAACCAAGAGTGTGCAGAAAAAGTGTGCATGAGCTTTTTGTAGATACATGTATGCAAAGTCTATACAAACGACCAGACTGTAATGATTGTCCTATGGACTGCTCTCAACACAGCTAGACACAATAAAACAACACGGAAATTCCTGCATAGCATTTGGTGTTCCTGCCTATGTTACTTCGACTCTTCATATTCCATGCCGTACCGGTGTCGGAGCCTCGATATCTAGACAAGGGTATGACACTTGACACTTCAAATTACAATAAAAATCTGCAAATTTTCTAAAAAACAGCCGAGTTCGACACCCATATCCATGTCCAATATGGACACGTGTACCCTAGTTTGAGTAACATAGGTTCCTGCTCATTTTCACAAGTGAAAAGTTAAATATTTAGACCACCTTGGCCCATCAGTAAGGGTAGGCCTTCCAACTGTCAAGCCTTCCTAAAACTCCAAAAGGATTGAAACCGCCAATCAAATATTCATTTGTTTACAATTTTACGGAAACCCATTAAGGGCAAATTTCAATAACCAATACCTAAATGAAAATTATTTCCAAAAATATACCTCAAATACATCAGGAATGACTTGATAGATCGATTGTTGTCCAAAATACTCCCACTGTCTACTATAAGATGACCAATTTGTTGGGGATCAACTTGGTACTTCTAAAGGAGTGACGTCACAGCTTCAAGCAGTAAGCAAAAGGCAATTCGGAAAGACAAACTATGAGAAAATTCCGAACACAAAAACAAAGTCAAGAACGAACTCCAGTTAGTAATTAATGGGATCCTTAGGTCTTCCTGTGCAATCTATTTAGTTGATATATGTGAATGGGTCTAAATTAGCAAAAGCACCATGTCTAAGAAGTCAACTTCAGTGACAATGAAGACCAACAATTATGAATTGCAAAACGCTTTTGAATCAGATGGTAAACAAGAATATAGTTAACTATTTATCGATATTATTAAGAGTTGGTGCATGTTTCTTGGCCTCATGGAAGTGATGTGTTCAACTTGAGTGTAGATGTAAGTTAGAATAAACACCTGTAATGTTATCTTGGTTATCATTAGGCTCCATATATTGCTGAAATCTCCATCATGGGATATTGTTATCCTAAACGTATTGCAAGATTATAAAAGTGTAAAACTTAATAACAATGTAATAAGTATATAAGGCCTAATAACAATATAATAAGCAAACTATGTTAAAAGATTGAGTTAGTAGCGTGGAATATTGATGAGCTATTAACTTTCACAGCATAGAAGAATTCAAAGAAATTAGTACCTGGATGGAAGCAAGTGACAAAGGAAAATCAATGTGACAGAGAAAGTATAATATCTTGGGAGAATTGGTGTTTTCTTTTCTTTTTTTTTTTTTTAAAAAAAAAAGCTTTAGTGATGTGTAATGCACCGTTTTCTTTTTTAAATGTGTAAATGTGTAATGCAAATTGATCAATGTGTTTGTAAACTCAAACCGAATCAATGATGGAAATTGGAGCTCTTGGAGTTGAAATAACGTAAATAATCACATATAGGGCGAAATCAATGTTTGGCAGTCTGATGTACTCCCTAAATTAAAAAATTTTCAAGATTGGTTGCAAGTAACTCACCTAATATTATAAAATCCTTCATCACCTGCTATATGATAGCATTATTCATTTTCATCAACTTAAATTACTGTTATAAACATACCCTTTTTACGAAATAGCATAGCATTTGCTTTACTTACAAGATTTCATTTTGTCATTCATTCTACCATCTACATTGGAAACAACACAACTCAGGCAACTTATCCAAGTACAAGTTGTGAAAACAGGATCAAACCCATTAAAAATCAACGAGACTCACTCAAAATGCTGAAACAACTCAAGTTAACTTAAACATGAACCTCTAATGCTTCCAGTTGCACATAGAAGACAACCAACAACAATGACCAAAAGCTTCGGAAAAGAGAGATAAGAAATTTCTTTTGGCAAAAATTTAACTAACATCCAACAATCTAAGGGCATGATACTTAGCTTTCTGATTAGGAATCCACCATCTTAACAAAACTAATGCAAGGACTTGACTTGAAATTAAGAACAAATGACATAATAGTTTAGCAGTTTTGATTTAGCACTACTATTAGAATAGATTGGCCACAAAATTAAATGGGAATTCATTTTTCGAGCATGGGTATTCCATTAAAGCCTTTATTAAGCTATCAGTAGATTGCATTTTCCTCTTAAAGATTCTAAAATAAAAAGCAAGCAGGGAACCAAAATAAGAGTCCAATTTAATGTTTCAATATTTTGTCCCCACTACAACATGCAAACAATCAACCCAATGAAAAATTTTGGGTGCATGCATCCATCACTACGATTGCAAATAATAATTTCCTCGTACATTTAGCTTGCTCCAACTGAAATAACAATACATCAAGTCAACATTATGGTGAAGTAATTTCTATAAGGGTTAACTATTTAAGGTAACTTGTTTGGAGGGTGAATAACAAATCATCTAAGATGGAGTCTTGATTTAAAAAAAAAAAAAACTCATGAAATATTAGCTACATAAGAAAATTATCTCAAGGCATCCATTAAACTGTTCATCCTGTCACAAGTTTTCAATGACATGGTCTCACCAGGGCAAACAGCTCCTAGTTTAATGGTTCTTTTGCTTTGAGTTTATAATGCCCATTTCAATAGTGACATTGCATCTAGGCTCCAAGGTTTTTTAACTTAAATCAGGAAGCCTCAGTGGTCGAGTTTGGAAAAACTTTATTTATTTGGGTTTTAAAATGAACACTAGTACAATAGCTGCCAAGTTAAGCAGCCTTCCAACAATATAGGAGTTAGGCTCAAAACTACAACTGTTTCACTCCCCTTTTCCCTGTAGAGGCAGGAGTCTTGTGCAGTTACATTTGGATATCGCAAATGGTAATGCTCAATCAAGGATGTGCACAGTGTGACTCATTTATTACAAGATCGTTGCTTTTAACTTCGGAAACTACCACATAGTACCGTGCATAATTAATTGCATTAGTAATCCAATTGCATTTTGTTTTCATAACATAGCATCCATCGATGATATATATTACTAGTCCATAATCAATATTACTTTGTCTACGTTGACTTTGGTTTTCACATATGATACCCATTCATGCTTTCGGATGACATGTTGGTTGCTCCCCTCAAGGAACTATATGTTAACAATTAGCTTCTCAGTTTCTTTTTCAGCTCTGTTTCGTCTCTGATCAGTGATCTCGGTAACAAATAAAATGCAACACTTTTGAGCACTCCATTGTAATGCCTTATTTGCTTTAGATTCACACTCATTATTTCTTCTGAAACGTGTGTAGATGATGGTATCTGAAATATGAATGTCAACAACTTTTTTGCTTATAGGTAGTTGGGTATGAATAATAATCATATGATCTTCTTTCTGCTGAGTGCTGACCATTTTATTCTCTTACAGATTGAAGTACGGAATCCCTGCCGGAAAGGAAAGAAACTGCTTGTTCTGGATATTGATTACACTCTTTTTGATCATCGTTCAACTGCGGAGAACCCTCTGGAGCTTATGCGGCCTTGTAAGTAGCTTCCACTGGTGATTTTGACATGTCTGTCTCCTGTTAAGTGCTACCTTTGATTAGCTTGTTTTATGCATTTTCTAGTATTTCAATGGATTGTCAGTCTCCGTCACTGATAGTGTAATTCTTGGATCTTGTCTTCAGATCTCCATGAGTTCCTTACTGCTGCATATGCTGAATATGATATTATGATATGGTCTGCAACCAGGTAACCTTTTTTTTTACTGGATATAAAATTAAGCTCTTCTGCAGAAAAAATGAATTCCATATAACTTATGCACAAAACTCACTATTTCTGAAGATTCAATTCAATTTAGTATTCAAGTCGACCGTGTCTGCCTCTCTTCAGATTGATCGGGAGTTTAAGTAGAACATTACGATCAACTTGTTTAAGTAAACCAGTTAATATTATAATCACATACTATTTTCCCACATTGAAAGATATTATGGATCAACTAAAATATAAAACAATAATAACTAAAAGATATTCTTTTCCCAGCATAGAATACCCACTGAATCGACTTGCTTCTTTTTTCCCTGCTACAAAAGAACTCGACTTTGGCAAGTTGTCTTCAGGATACCATCTTAGAAATGCGTGATCTAGGTCGTGAAATTCATCTTCAGTAACCCAATTAGCATCAATTGTGGGCAAAACTATGGAATGCGCCACTAAGATGATATTTATTAGCTTGTTAAATGGTCTAAAACCCTTAATTTTAAAACCGAATTAGTAGAATTCGTTCTTTGAACGGGCGAACCCAAAAGTTTTCACTTTCAGATTCGTAGGATACCTCCGAATCCACATCTCATGGTTTCGTGGTTTCAGAGTTGTGTTTTTTAGAATTTATTAATTTTCTTTGAAAAATTAATTGTGGCTTCCATTCGCTCTTCTTTCTTTTTCATTAATTTGACTAGGTCTCAACCCGCGCGATGCATGGAGCATTTAAATAGGATCTTTTTCATTTAAAAAAATGCGTAAAAAAATAAAGTATACATTACTTTTATTAGTATAAAAAAATAACTATGCTTAAACTCGTGCGATGCATATAAAAAAAAAAAAATTAAGTTAAGTAATACTTCTATTATGATAACTAAGCGTAGGAATGTCATTATATGTTAGTTAAAAATATTAAATACTACAATTCAAATGCTTAAAATTAACCCTCAATTTGTTTCCTACCTAAGACTATGGCCCAAATACTACAATACAAATACTAAAAACTCTCAGCTTGTTTCCGAATAAAATTACCTAAGATTATGGCCTAAATGCTAAACAAATGGCCCATTAAATATTGGAACCCTAGGTATATAGTAAATTCTAACCCCATCCTTCAGACAACTCTTCTTATTATTGTAAAACCCTAGCCACATATTCAGACACCCCACCCCACCCAACCTCACCCGTCCCTTAGTCTCACACTCTCACCCTCTATACCTCAGTCACCCTTCGGCCTTCTCTCTCTCCCCCCTCCCCCCACCCTCCCCGTCCCCCCAAATCTCCATTATCAGTTGATCCACGCAATAGTCGTTTTTCTTGGCTCCCATGTACGTCAATGAGATACGACAATAACCTATCTTTGCCCCGACCCCTTAAATAAGACACAACACTCTTCGTAGTATACTCTTTTCGATAAGAAACCGCTTGAATCGTACCAAAATCTTGATTTTTCTCGAAAAAAAGTTAGAATATTGTCATCTCAACTCCAGTGTCCCTTTGTGGGTAAGTTTATGTTGTTTTTATCATTGTACTTGGGCTGGGAAGGGGAGATTCATTCCAGGTTTGAATTATGTGAGTGTGATTAAACTCCCATGAACATGAAGGCATAACCCGAAAACCAATTGACAAACAAATAAACAAAAAATATCATACCTCTAATTAAAGCAACATATTGAATTATGCTATGAAGTAACTTTGGGTGTTGATTACGAAGGGTATGATTAAATTCCCTGGCAATTTAGTAATAAACAGAACCATTTAAATTTATAATTGACAAAAGAAAGTATTGACAAAATCCAAATAGGTAAACAATGTAGAACACAAATGGGTTCCCTGCATGAATGATCATTACTACCGAGTGATCATTACTACCTTGATTGACAAAAGAATGATCGAGTTTGCCTGCAACTGGATATACAAACAAAACAATCACTGAAATTTTGATCAACAACGTAAATTATGCTGAATGCAATCTAATTACCTGCATGATGCATCATTGCTAACTCTATTAATCTAAATCAATGTGATGTGCCTGGGACAGAATATGCAAACAAAATGATTAGAGAATTTGATTGCATATAATGATGTGAATTGAAGAGCATACCAATTAAATTTCTTGAACCAGCCGTGGAAATTCTGAATGCAAATTGGTTGGGTAAGTGTTCATAGTAGAGTTTTTTCATAGTTTGTGGTATGGTGGAATGTATAATTCAGATGGTTTTTTTTGGCTAAATTCTTGCTAATTTTCACTGCACGATTTTAAAAGCAGTTACAAAATTGGTTAATCACAGGAGGTTATTTCCAGAGTTTGTATTGTAGTGGGATGTAGAATTTAGGTGGTTATTTGCTAAATTGTTGCCATTTGTTGACCACACGTTTTTAACGTGGTTTCGGAAATTGCGATCAGTTATAAAGTGGGATAGTTCAAATATGCATAGATTTTCCGCCTAGAATTTAAATATGCAGAAATTATCTGATTGGCTGAGAAAATTAATTATGTGAACTCTGATTGGTTAAAGCTCCGAGATTCACTCTCGTTTCAGCATTTTGTGGGGTCCACAAAGTTTTCCATTAGTATTATATATAGATTTGTCAATCTCATGGGCGTTAACTCAACTTCGAGGTTTGAAATCTTGAAATTAAACTTGTTGGAAATGGATTAAAAATGAGTGGAGCTGTCATACCCCAGCCTTGCAAGCCACGTGGTACGCTAGTGGTCTGGGTACTGGCTGTCCAGGAAGGTCTCTGGATCGACCAGGGATCCTGGACTGGCAGCATAGCACGTGGCATGCATGCCAGACAGTAATCTAGGTCTATTCCGAGACCTCCCTTTGTTCTCTTTTTTCTTCCATTTTCTTCTCAGATTAATGTCCTCGAATTTTATGATATTTGCAGAATTCGTTTGGGTCCCAATATTTCCTTTCATTGTTGGTTCGAATCTGACAGGGGAAGTTCAATTCTTTTTCTTATAAGGCGGTAACTAAGTGCTTCGGCATAGGGGGTGCCAGTTGGTGTGTGAAGTGAACCGGCACCCATAACACAAGTACTTGGAGTTCCATTATCCTGTACTCCCACGAATGATGAACTTCCTCCTCTACCTTCTGATTCTGTCCTCTTGTAGTGTTCTAAGGATCATATCTATTTTTTGATCCGAAGTTTTTATGAGAGACTGCATTTGGTTTAGCATGGTAAAGAGTACACACACACACACACACACACACACACACAAACACAAAGGTCTGTATATTAGACTCCATCTATGTTACTCAGACTTGGGTACGTGTGTCCATGTCAGACACAGATATGGGTGTCAGACTCGGCTATTTTAAAGAAACTTTATACATTTTCATTGTAATTTGAAGTGTCGAGTGCCGTAACCTTGTCCGGGTATCAAGGGTCCGACACGGGTACGTCAGGGAAAATGAAGAGTCGGAGTAACATAGGACTCCACAACTCCATTCTGAAAATCAATTTTATTCAATAATCGAGTCTGGCTCCCTTCACAATAACTGTGGTATAAATAGAACATGATAACCTACAGCAAGAAGGAAACTGACGATATAATTGAAAGGTACTATTTTCCTGGATTAAAAGATAGTGTTTGTCAACAGATTCAAAATATAAACGTGACTAAAAGATATTGTTTTCCTATGTTAAAATCCGTAAGTTATTGAACCTCGCATTCCTTCTAGAATACATCCTACTGCATCGACTTGCATCACAATATTGACTACGAGTGATGTTCATTAGGTCCTCAGTTTATTAGTGGTGTCCTATGTTACTTGAACTCGGGTATGGGTGTCTGATATGGACACGGACGTGGGTGTCAGACTCGGCTAATTTTAAGAAAATTTGCATCTTTTCATTGTAATTTGAAGTGTCGTGCGTCGTACCTTGTCTGGGTGTGGAGGGTCCGACACGGGTGGTACATGAAGGAAAAGGAAGAGTCGGAGTAACGTAGGTGGTATCTCACTTTTTCTTTCTCAACTTATTCCCAATTCGATCTGTATCATTTGTTTTGTGTATTATTTGCAGCATGAAATGGGTTGAACTGAAGATGGGACAGCTTGGAGTACTTAACAATCCAAACTACAAGATTACAGCTCTTTTAGACCATTTAGCTATGATTACAGTTCAGTCAGATTCACGCGGTGTCTTTGACTGTAAGCCATTGGGATTAATTTGGGCGCAGTTTCCTGAGGTTTGAAATAAAATTTTTGTGATGATTGATTGTTATTTATGATAGACATCAGATTCGTGAAACATTACAAAATGGTTTCTTTGCTTAAATAGAATATGAATAAGAAAAATTGGGGGTGGGGGGGGGGGGGGGGGATATTTTTGCTTAAACTGGAAATTGGAACTGACTATGAAATAGTTATTTTCATTTTTTCAATTAATAATCTGATTGAAACAGATAAGAGAGAATTGTAGTAGCAAATGTCTAGAGGTGAGTAATTGAATTTCAATAAAAAGGACGAAAGTATGACTGAACTAGTTCAGTTTAATTGGGCTGGGTTTCAAACCCACCCCCGCTCCCCCCAGGTTGAATCGGGGTTTTGAGCATAAAGATTCCCCGCAATTTTTTTTGTTTTTTTTTTTGTCTTAATTTAACCAAAAGCATCCAAGTAACTACTTTTGAGGGTGTAAAGCAAACAACCTTAAGAAATTAACAATGACAGCAAATTAGAAAAACAAAAAAAAAAGATATGCATCGCTTTATAGGTCTTGGCTGTCCATGTGAATTTTGTACATGCAAATTGTAAAAAAAGTTCTCAAGGGTAGTTTGTTTTTTTTTTTTTTGCAGTATTATAATTCAAAGAATACAATAATGTTTGATGATCTGCGGAGGAATTTTGTGATGAACCCACAGAATGGACTAACAATCAGGCCCTTCAGGAAGGCTTATGCCAACCGAGACAGTGATCAGGAGCTTGCAAAGCTTACCCAATATTTGCTCACTATTGCTGAACTTGATGACATCAGTGTCCTTGATCATCGTAGATGGCAATCATACATTGAGGATCGTGCCAAAAGACGACGTCATGTATGAAGGTCTGATCTCTTCAAAATGGCCCGGGTTCTTTAAGTAAGATATACTGCTTCAATTAGATACTTCCTTTAAATTGGCGCATCTAGTTGACTATCACATCTGTCATATTAATTGAATATTTCCCAAAAAGTTAGCATCTTATAACCCTGCAAAGCCATAGACTTCAGCTTCTCAAATCCATATTCTTGTGAGCTTATCTCTTATGTACTGTCATGCTGACTAGGGAGTTGATTAGGAAGAGCTAATGAGTAAAAGAGGGGTAAAATATAAAGAGGGGGCGGTCACCTACTCGCGTTTAGGTGTTTATAGAGAACATCAGCTCTTTAGTGTGTGCTCGGCTTTTTTGGGACTTAGGATGATCTAATCATAGGTAGCTTTTTCTCAAGCTATCTTTTTATTTTGATTGATTCCAAGAGATCCAGATATTATTTTTAAGAATATAATTTGAAGTTCAAAAATTCTTTGAAGAGGATGGAGTATGGAATCTTCAACTGTTTAGGTAGAGTTGAGAGCAAACCATATTTCAGGCTCTAGCCTCCTACATGTGTCGGAAGTGAGAGCATTGAAGGATAGGGGAGTAGTGAAGTCACTCGCTGTTATCCTGAAAACCCTCAATCACAGTAGGGGTTGGTTAATTCCTTTTTACTCGCATTTTGAACATTGATAATTATACTTCAGTAGACATGCGATAAACTTGTACTGTGGAAGACGTCCTACTTTTCATTATGTCGTGCTTTCCATAAATTGCTGCAATTGACTTTCTCGTTTTCCGTGCTGAGCCTGCAGGTGGTGGTTTTTGCTCAGCTTGGTATACTGATTTCTACTCTTCTCATAATGTGATTCAGAGGCATTTTTTAGTGAATCAGAGACTACGGCGAAGCATTTCAAGTTAGCCAAGAAAGAATAGTTGCGTATATTCTTTTAGGATGGAAAGTTGCGTATATTGTGATATTATTAGTAATTTGTGCATGGGAAGGATATTGTGTACTCTTGAAATATTTTGATACAAAACATTTTGGAGTTTATCTCTTGTAGGGGCTTGCGTCATAAAATATCCTAGGTTGCTTAACAATCAATAGCTGGAGCTGGATTGTTTTCTATAATGACATTTTGTATTTCTGGGACGCTGATCAATGGCAATGACTATCTCTTTATAAGGTTTTTTGTATTTTTTTTTCGGGTGAATGTTTATTGAAGTGAATAGATGTTCAACCTAAAGAGGGCTCGTCTCCTATGGGAAGCAAAGGATATTTGAGATAGAATATTGTTTATTTTGTCTGATTGTAAGGCGTGCTCTTTAGAGTAATAAGCTCTACGAACATTCTAAGAGTGCGTAATAAGCTTTCCAAAGAGCTATTATATGCACCATTCTGATATCAATGACCTGTAGAGTTGGCTCATATAAGTGGATCATCACCCGGGGAGCCTAATCTGGAGAAGCTGACGAGATTTAGCTATTTCATGGCTAAATCAGTCTTCAATTTTATTTTGTTCACCTGATGTTGTATGACATAATGTATGATTCAACTGCTTGGTTTTTCTAAGTTTAGCAAAGTTGCTAAAGGTAAAAGGAGGAAACAATAGCAAGTAGGTAGCGGACGAATTAGTAGCAACAGTAGATTATTATCCTCCAAGAGTTGATGTGTTGTTGATTTCTCATGCCTTCTAGTTTTCTTTACCATTATGATTTTAGGTAAGCAGTTGAATTATGTTTAGATTGGCCTAATTAAGGCAGGATTAAGGTTTCTTAATGATTAGGAAACCTAATTATTTAGTTTAAGTTAGTTGCTTGCTGCCTTAATAGCTCAGTTGGTCTGTAACTCAATTCATCATTTGAGTTTTATGAAAGAAATCTTCGAGCTTGTGTTTGTGAGTATCTATTAACTTTCATCATCTACTTTTGTATTTTGATTTGGCTAATCAAGTGGTGAAAGGTAGAACTTGTTGGCTAATTAGTTGGTGTTCTTATATCCTAATCCAGTTAACCTTGGTGGTGAATCATGTATCCTTGGTTAAGCAACAAGCTTAGCCCTTGGTCTCTTTGATTGAGGATTTTGTATCAATCAAACTTACCTTGTTTCTATCCTATTTCGTCTACTTTTCCTTCCTTAATGTTGAATGCATATTGCATACTGATTGAGATAAACAACCATAGTCTATGATCCATCAGTTTGTGTGTCTAGTTTGTGCACTTTGGTTATCTTTAAACCACATATACATCAAAATTTGGTATCAGAGCTAGCTTACCACCTAAACACAACCCTTGTCCCTAACACATCGACCCACAAAATACCTTGAAACCATGTCTAGCAGCCTGAATCCGAAAAAAGTTGTTGAGTAGACCCTTAAAGAGAAGGTTGACTTTGAAGCTTGAGTGAAGTATCTGTCTAAGAAGCTTAAGCACTATACATATTTTTTAGCAAGAGAATCTCAGGGATATTGATGAGGATTCTAAGAGGAAGAAGAAGGGACAGAAAATCCATTTGCTAGTGAAGAGGAAGAATTAGCCAAGTACACAAGGACATAGCCTAAGAGAAGTGACAGAGAGCTTGATTTCAAAGTGCTTATTCCTTAGTTTAAAGGACAACTCGATCCTGGAGTTTTCTTGGATTGGTTGTAGACAATCAAAGAGAAATTTTGATCTTAAGAATATACTAGAAAAAAGGTGAAGTGATTGCTTTGAAGTTGAGAAAGCACGCTTCTATTTGGTGGATTAATGTATCGAAAGGAAGGCTCGAAAGGGGAAGGATAAGATCAAGACATGGGAGAAGATGAAGAAAAAGTTGAAGGCCAAGTTCCTACCAACTCATTATCTTTAAGATAACTACCTTAAATTGCAACACTTAGAGTAGGGAAATAAGACAATTGAGGAGTATACCAAGGAATTTCAGCATTTGCTATGGAGGTGTGATCTAATGGAAGATGAACCTCAAAATTTAGTAAGGTATCTTTCCAATTTAGAAGACGAAATTAGGCATGTAGTTGAGTATCATCCTTATAAACTTTGGATGAGCTTAGTACCTTAGCTCACAAAGTTGAACTGCAAAAAAGGGTGAAAGGCAAAGGGACTTATTCTAAACCTTATTTTCTCCCACAAAAACAGCCTACCCTCACAAAATTCCTAGCCACAAGAAATCCCACAAACCAACAACCCACTTCCCCACAAAGAACCCAACAACTTGTTGTGTCTAGATTTATAGACATTAGGAGACGTTTTAGATGTCAAGATATTGGATATATAGCATTGAATGCCTAAACAAGAAGGTAGTCACCCTCATTGAACACCAAGCGGAGTCACTATCATCATCACTCAACCTAAAATGGGGAGAAGTCTGGATTGGAATAGGGGAAGGTCTCTCTCTTCTCCGGGTTTTTTGCATTTTGGACCCCGAACTTTAGGGGTATTTATATTCTGAACACTTGGTTTTCAACACTAATTTTTTTAGACCCTAATGTTTGTAGGCTGAATAAAAAAGGACCTTAAAGTTTGTGGGCTGAAGAAAAAGATCCCTGTCTCATTCTTTATTTTCCTCCCATGTTTGAATTTATCTCCCGTTTGACGTCAAACTTTACGAATATGGTTAAAACTAATATTGAGGCTATAATACACCTCTCTTATTCATGTCGGGGCTACTTAGACCCCTGAGTACATGATTTTAAGTAACTCCAACATGAATAAAAGAGGTTTATTATAACTTTAATATCGGTTTTAACCTTAGTCTTGAAGTTTGATGCCAATCGGGAGAGAAATTCAAACATGGAAAGAAAAAGAAAAACGGGAAATGGGCTTTTTTTTTTCACCTCACAAACTTTAGGGTCCTTTTTTTTCAGTCTACAAACTTTAGGGTCCAAAAAATTAAAGTTGAAAACTATGGGTTTAAAATATAAATACCCCTAAAATTCGGGGTCCAAATTGCAAAAATCCCCTCTTGTCCTAGGCCTTGGTTGGCCTGGGAGTTTTCCAGATATATTCTCGAGCGGATTCGTGATGGCACCAAGGACATTCTCAATGCACGAGATTCAACACTTGAAACCTGGTTAGGTATTAATCTCAAGCAGAGGTCCCACTCCTTGATTTGGATCATTGATGGTATCCATATTAAGAGGATAAGTGAAGGACGGATTGTGTTTGAGAAAATTTGTGGAGTTTGAGAATTCTTAATGGCTTGGCTTATGTTTGGGCTTTAGGTTCTTTGTAGCTAGATGCACAATCGAAAGACAAAGATGTAAAATGGAGCACTACCAATCAAACATAACAAATTTCAATCTAACACAACAAATTTCATTGTTCATAGGGAATGGGGGCTACCAATATAATCAATCATGGCCAAAATTACAATGACACCCAATGCGATCAACACCCAATAATACCCATAACACACGTGATCATATATTTCGAATATTCAACCCCCAATATTTCAAAAACAGAGAAATAAACTCCCAAAACCGAGAAAAAAACCAAAATCCCCAAAAATGTTGAACACAAAGCCAAAATCAATCAATAGAGAGCAATACCTCAATGATTGCAAAACTTGGATGCTTTGATACCAAATGAAGCATATTCGCAATGATGGGAGAGAAGGATTGAGGATTTCTAGACTTGATTCAATATCACACCAGTAGGGATGATGAAAAACTTGAAGAGGGTGGAGGAAACTTGCAAGTAAACTTGTAAACTTGATCGATACACTAACAAATACCATAAAGCACCGTAAATCACCATTGATATGAACTTGAGATAAAGCTAATCACCACCCGAGAGTTGGACATGCCACCATGATTTTGATAAAGATTGTTCATTATAAAATCAATAAAGGAATGGGTTAAAACACCACCAAATCATGTAAAATGTGTATATAAAATGTAATAAGATTTTGGAGAGGGTTTGAGTTAGTCTCAAAAGTACCATTCGTTAATCATCAAAAGTTGTTATCTTTCTTCCTTAAGCGAGATTATATGGCAATAAGGTTGGAGCCTCCCCAAGAAAGATACAACTCAAATTCAAGGGCTAAAATCAACCCAAGAGATTACATCCAAAGGCTAGGATTTACCCAAATAAGATGACCTAACATAGGGGCATTCAGTTGTACATTAGTGGGGGTACAAGGGTCATTACAAGGATGATTAAAGATAGCAAAGAGAAATTAGAAAAACCTGAAACCCACCCGAACAACAGGTGGTACGATCATGCTAATCGATGTTACAATCGTGTCATCTTCGAGAACTTGCCCAACAACCCAAAAAATGTCTTACAAGCAGATATGGCACAATCGTATCATCTTCAAATTCCTTCCTCTAGCCTTAAAGATGCACATTTGACACGATCGTGTTGCCTCCCAACAAGATCATGCCCGAGCTCTTGGAGGATTGTACGATTCTGTGGGATACTACACGATCGGCTCCTTGCCTTGCTCAAGGAGCTGGGTTGCTTCATGGATCAACACGATCATGGGGGCGAATTACATGATCGTACAGTTGGCTGTGAAATCTTCCCTTCACCTTTTTGCTTCTTTTCTCCATGCTCCAACTCAAGTAACCTTTCCACCATCGTGATTAAAGATAAAAAGTTGATATAAAACCATTTTTTAGCATTGGCACGTAGCTCTGCTTAGGTGGTCTCGTGGTCAACCCAGAAGGGTGACAGAACGAGGTAGAGACAACCCTGATCCCATAGAGAATTGAACTTCCATTTCTTTGATCCATGATAGCTTCTTGTCTTGGTTGAGTAAGGTGGGGAAAGGCCCTAAGACCTTTTCAGTAAGGTTACAGACTTAAAAGGTAAAGATCTTTGAGTCCACTTCTCACTTAAGGAAAGATTTTACTAAGTTTTAAAATGTGCTTTTATATAATTGGATGGTAGTTAAATTGAAGGGTTACAATTCAAAATCAATCAATCATACATAGTTTGCAAAAAATGAGCATATTAAAACATGATAAAGCAAAGAATAATTACTCCCTCCTTCCAATATTATTTGTCATATTAGACATAATTTCAAAAACCACAAAAACCATCCTTCAACATTAATTTAGCTCATTGGAGAAGTAAAAATGGTGAATAAAAAAAAGGAAAAGGTGAATAAAAAAGAAAAATGGAAGAAAAAGATGTAATTAATAAGATTAATTTGAAATTTCTGATTAATGTGTTATTGGAATTATAAAGTGACAGATATTATGGGAAAAAAGAAAGTTAGTTAAAGTGACAGATAATATGGGAAGGAGGGAGTACATAATTCAACAAGAGTGTTGTTCGGTCTCGTTCCGAGCTGAATTGATTTCTTTTATAAGGTGTTTTGCTTGTCTTTAATAATTATTTTAGGATTTTTATTATGTTTTTACTCGTTTTACAATTTTATTAGATTTTATGTTAGTTTAGTATTTATAGTTATTATTATTATTAAAATGAATCAAAAATATAAATATTAGAAATAAATTGAAAACCTTTTTCTAATCCTAATATCTATTCCTAAAACTAATTTCATTTCCAGCCCAATTCCCTCTTATTTCTCTTTGTCTCGGCCCAATTTTTCCCCCTGCCCAACTCACCCCACCTAAAACCCATAACCCGTTTACCCAGCGCCCAACGCCTAACCCTGACCCTATTACCCTACCCACAAACCCACCGACCCATTTCCCCTCTAAATTGTCTTAGCCGAATATAATTGCACCTCCAAACCCTAATTATACTACATTCTCATTTTTCCCCTTTTCCTTTCATTTTCCTTCGTCGTTTTTTCTCCCTTATCCCTCTCATGATCTCATCTCATTCCTCTCTGATTCTCTACTGCAGACAAACAACCCCAAACACACTTCAACATCTTCCATCGCCATTTATCTTCTCTTCTCATCTCAATATCAATCTCCTTCTCTCTTCTCTTCTCTCATCTCATTATCTCGCGAAATTCTCACTCTCTCACTCAATTTCTCCCATTATTTGTGCAGATTCGGTTGAGTCACAGAAGAGGTACACGCACCATCATCAACGCATACTATCTTCTCTCTAACCATCGATTGCATCTACACCTTCCAGATGGAAGAAGATTGAACAGTCCAGATTTGAAGAGGGAATGCTCGGTTCAAATATATAAGGAGAGGAAGAGCAGATCAAAGCAAGGAGGTTTCAGCCTTCAATTCTAGGTTTTCATTTAGGGTTAGAATTAGATTTAGGTTTAATTTATGTCTTTATTCATGCTTTGAATTCCTGTTTTGAATCTCTATTTTCGCTTTCCTTTTCAATCGATTATGGGATTTTGAGTTTGGATGAATTGTTCTATAGACTTGATGTACTGTTCGAATTTTCTAATGTAATTCGCTGTGTTTGAATCTCTGAGTATTAATTGTTCTTGATGTTCTGGGTAAATTTGTGTTGATTTTGGTTCGATTATTGTGAGTTGTTCTGCTCGATTTCATGCCCCTGTTTCTGCCTCTATTTTCCTTCTTCCTTTGTTCGGTCAATGGGAATTAGGAAGTTGGAATTTTGATTCCCTTTCCTTTTTTTTTTCTGGTTCTCGAATCTGGGCAGTAGGGATTTAGGTCCCTTTTGCTTCTTTTCTTCTCTCTTTACCTATGTATTCGACCAAGCGGTAGCAGGTGTGGTCTTTATTTCTCTTTCTTTTCTATTTTGTTTTCTCTCGGTTAGTAGATTATTAGGTAGCAGTTGGTTTCTGTTTTTAGTTGATTTCTTTCTTGTGAGGTTTAGTCTATGTTAGGGTATCTTTTGGGTTAGTTTAGGGTTAGGGTTTGCTAGGGTTTCAGGTTGAGTGATTTTATTATGTTTTCATTAGGGTTCTTGACTTTTGTTTAGGGTTTGGTCTTGGTCTCAGTTGATAGGGTTAGGGTTTCACTAGTCTTTGTTAGTATTAGTCACAAAACAATCCAACTTTTAGTGAGGAGGAGGATTAAGAGTAACAAATCCTACTTCAAAGTGGTGAGGATTTGAGGATTCTTAGTAATCCAATTCACAACTTTCTTATTTGTTCGGGGGAAAGTTCGAGTGAAGGATTCATGATGAAGGACTAGATGCTTTGAAGGTATAATTCCTTGTTCCCAATTTCAGTTTTCATTATTCACATTAATTGCTTTCGTAGTTATAAATTTACTTTCTTGTTGATTAGATTTGGATCATCTTTTCATGCTTTCTTGATTGTTATCATGAATTCTTGTCTAGGTTAGTTTAATTGCTTTCTTAAATATTTAATGCTTTCCGCATCTGAAAACCCCTACGCAAACCAATTCCTTTATCAAGCCTTACACCCATTCTTGTGGACCGACAACCCTAACTTAGAAAACCACCAAAATTACAACCGAACAATGGCGCTATTGTCGGGGATGGCGTTATTTGGTAGATTAGGTTATTGGTTTGTTTGTAAATAGTTTATTGCTTTCTAGATTATGCCAAGAAAATGTAGTCAGAAAAATTGAATATCGAAAAAAAAGAAAAAAAAAGAAGAAAAAGATGGCATGTTTTAGCTTCCCTCAAAATGAGCAAGAATTATTTTGTGATTATCGTGATAGATTAAATGATTATCTTGTTTATTGGGCCCCTCATGGTTATATTTTTTCTAATTGGGAAGTGTTAGCTATTATTAATGAGGGTTTGAACTTCGAGACTCGTTCTCTTCTGAATTGCTTTGATTTCAATGTTGAAAATGAGTATCGGGCTTTGGAATTATTTGATTGGTGATATACGGATACTCGTCAATTTGGGGAGACTTTTTATTCATCGGGTACTTGTTTTTGTAACCCGTGTGCTCTTCATGCTCAATCTCACTATGAGAAACGGTATGTTGAAAATTCTTATGATATTTCCCCGTGTGAAGTTGTAAGTCTCATCCTTGGTGCGTGCATTGTGAATCTCCATGTCATGCTTCCGAATCTTGTGTGGAAGTTAAACTAGATAAAATTCGTGCTGGAATAGATGGTTTACAAGATGAGGTGCGTGAGAAATTGAATGAATGCATGCAAAAATTTGAACACGTGCTTAAAACTGGGGTAGAAACTTTTCTTTCACAAATGGATGATTCGAATGTTGAAGTAGATCCATCATATTTGAGTCCTGAAATGCATGTCGATTCTTCTGTGTATGATTATGATTATGATTATGATGATGACTACTGTAATGGACCTAGTTTTGCATGGAGGCTTAGCGATTCCTTAGCTCTAGCTCCACCTAGTGAGCATGAGAAAATTGTTGATTTTGTGTGTGATGACGAAGAACTTGATGAATACATGCTTGATGATGAACCATTGTCCACACCATTGTCCATGCTTTTGTGTGAAGAAAAGGTTGAGTTTAATGAATGCCACGATGCTTATGATGAATTTGAACATGATCTTGTTGAGAGTGAAGTTGAATCCTTTGTGATTGAATGTGTGCTAGATACTGACTTATTCACTTTCATTGAGAATCACTGCATTAGCGAGGCATTAGCTACCCTTTCTTGCAAGTCCATTGATGTGAAATCTTGTGGTGATGAACTTGAGTCTATAGGGATTGATCCTAAGTGTTTGAACTTGGTTTGTGACAATGATATTTTTGATGGTGATATGCTTTATGAGTCGCTGTTTGCATCCAGGTCGTTGCAAGAAGAGGTTCAGGAATGTGTTGTATTACCTTCTTTTGTTGATTTCTATAGCCAATCTCCATTTATGAGTCAATGAGAGTACTCATTTGTCATGTCTCAATTTATCATGCCTAGGAAAGTCTTGTACATTCATGTAGTCCGTCATTTTACTGACTTTTCTAAGGCATTTGACAAACTGTTAAGAGCACTAATGTTTGTTGATGTAATTTTGCGAGTGTGCTCTTACCACCACCATTCTGAGATGCATTCACGGATGCATGACTTGTTACTCCGGGCGTTGACTGGTTCTGACATGGTGCCCGATATCTTGAGGTGAGAAAGAGTGAATTTCTTGATAAGACGCTTTCCAGGTAATATCCTTCCTCACCCTTCTTGTATAATTAGTGAGTTGTCTTTCTTTTCTTCTTTTATTTTCTTCTTGTGTGTTTCTATTTCTTTTATTTTGGGGTGATTGCTTACCTACTTCAGTTTCCTTTGAGGATATGGCAACCTCTTTGTGTGGGAGTGGGAGGGTAGTATGCATTCCGACTTTTGAGTCCAAGAAAAGAAAAAAAAAAGAGTGAGAGTCATTTTGTAAATATTTTAGTTTGTTTTCTTAGTTCTTTAGTCCCTAGTGTCTTGTATAGTTGTTTTTCCTTTTGATCTTGCATGTGAACCATCACACATAGTATGCCTTTCTTGTTTATTTTTAACCTTTGGTGTGATGTTCATTGGATTGCGAGCTGGGTATGCGTTAATTGAAGACCTGGAGGTAACTTCATTTTACCCTCTCTTTAATAGTGAATATATCGATGATCCATATTGCATGCTTGGTTTTCTTTTTGGGTGGCGAACCCCTTGACTGTGAATGTTGGGTATATATTGCTGTTGGAGCCGTGTGAGCTCGGGTCGCCTCCACTTTTATTTGTTAGTTGCTTGTTTATGTGTCTTTCGTAGGTTTTCTACCTTATTTGTGACACCCTTCTTCTCACAATGAGGACAATGCGAAGTTTTGTGTGGGAGTGGGGGGGTGATACTTCCATTTGTCATGGGTAGATCACCTAGTTTTTGAGTCTTTTGCTTTTGTTTTTCTTAGTTTGGGTCTAAAAATTTGAAAATTTTGTCCCAAAAGTTTCTTTTTCTTTTTAAAGATGTTTCCGTTCACAGTTGTGTAGATAGTTGTCTAATTGGCTGATTCAATCAGTTAGAAGAGGTCGATATGAATAATGATAGGCCTTAGGAAGGATTTCTGCCATGATTATCTTCATTAGACCTAAACATGGAATGTGAAAGCGGAACCCTCATTCCTTACACGCCTTGATCGTGATTTCTTACTTAAGTTAGACGGTTTTAGTTGTTCAAATGCTCTTGGTCTTAAGTAATGAATTAATTAATTATTTTCGGGCCTACCGATTTGGGTGGGTTTGGGTGGCACGACACCCTATGCCCCTTAAGTACTGTTTAGGCTCGTATTTGAGCCTAAGTGTAACTCCATATAGTTAGAATTTTAGTTCGTTACCTTTCTTAATAAATGCCCCTTATCCGTTTTTCTACTAGTTTTTATGTAGGTTAGTTTGGATCCGAGGCATGGGAAATGTCGAGTCATTGATGCCAAGAACTCCAGCTCGGGAGTTCAAGGAAGCAGTCTCGGGAATCCTGGAAGTTGGTCCTCATCCTCAAGGCCAAAAAGGAGCAAAGGAGAAACCGAGGAGGTCACGGGCGTGACCCCAGTTGTAGCGCCCGTGACCAAAGATGGGAATCAAGCAAAAGGCAAACCTAGGAGGTCACGGGCGTGACCCCCACTCGTAGCGCCTGTGACCTATTTGTGGGGAATTATGGCCAAATTGCCGAGAGCTGTCACGGGCATGATGAGTCCTGGTAGAGCCCGCGACCCTGCTGAGCTGATTTTCCCAAGTGTCGATCTCCAGGAGGTAGCGGGCGTGACGTTCTGAGGTAGCGCCCGTTACCTCAGCGAAGAATTCCAGTCCGAGAATTTGGAATCGTCTCGTCATAGGCGTGATGTCTGGTGGTAGCGCCCGTGACGACCCTGTCTAACAGCATTTCTAAGGCTAAAACGACTGTGTTTTGTTTATTTTTCCCTTAATGTATTTAAGCTCGGTCCAAAACTAAACCTAGCAGCTTTTGTTTACTATTCATCTTTTCTTTTAGAGTTGCTTAGGACTACTTCCTAGAGAGATTCTCCCATTATTACTCTCAAACTTTGCCTTTACTTTGTATTTGGGTTAGATTATTGCATTTAAGGAGTATTTATTTTGAAGATTATTATTTAAGCTTTGGAGTTCTTCTTCTTTTTATTATTATCATCCTACTTCTTATTTGGGTAAGCTTCATTTACTTCTTTTATTACTTGTTTTAATTAGTTCTTGTAATTAATCTTGTTGTGTTTCCTTTCTAGATATCATGTTTAGGTTTCTTGCATTAGGTTTATTAGTTTCAATTTTTGTTATCATGATTAGTGGCTAGTTTCCTTAGGGTTTAGGGGGATGTTTAGCCCCTAATGGGATAGCTTTTCTAAGGTTGGATCTAGTTAAGGCATTAGGCCATGTTTTATGAGGTTTTCATCTAAAAACTCTTTTGATTGTGGGGTTTAGTACGTAGTGGAAACCCGCTAAACCTACTCAAACACGATCTCTAGGGTGATTGGATGGATATTCGCATAACTCCTCATTCATTTAATGGAGAAGTTCGGATAGAGTGATTTGCATTTTAAGACTTTTAGGTGAGTCCTCATTCATTTAGTGGACGAACCTTTAGGGCTAAATTCGGGTATACCTCGGGAGAGGCCCCGGAGTGGCTTATTTCTTGCAATAACTCAACTTCTATCTTGGCTTAGTGTCATGATTAGAACCTCTTTGTGATTAGGGTGACTATTAGGAGGCGAGGTCGACCCTTGAGCCCCTTTTTCTTTATTTTTGCCTAATAATCTGTCTTTGTCCCTTTTTCCTCTGTTATCTATTTTTTTAACCTTAAACTAGGCGAAAGTCGTGAAAGTTTTGATAAAAACAACCTTGCTCCCTGTGGATACGATATACAAACCCGCACTATATTGCGAGCGAACAAGTACAATGTTTACGAATGGAGAAACCCGGATCAGGGAGGGTAAACCCTTTGCGAAGACCGGTCCTAATCCCGAAAAACCCGACACTAACGCTCTAAAATTTACAAAACGGATTGACTGTGAGGTTTAAGAAAGAAAGAAAAGTGCGAAGGAAATGAAATGAAAAAAATGAGAGTTGAATAAAGAAAATTAGAGAAAAGCAAGAAAAAAAGAAAAGAAAGAGCAAAAGAAAAGAAGAAGAAAAAAGATTAGAAAGAAGAAAAAAGTGAGAAATTGAAAGAAAAAACAAAGAAAGAAAAGTAAAGCTGAAAGAAAAACAAACAGTGAAGTTAGGATAGCAAATAATCCTGAGCTTGAGCATCAGAATAACTTTGATTGTCTGGCTTAGGATAGGAAGGATCGGTTAGGGCCCACTTGCACTTGTACACGAGGTACTTTGCTCAACAGGCAGTGTTTTGGTTAAAAATCTCAAAGATTGACAGTTTTCCAACCTTTGTGTCTTTGTTTGTTTATATTTTTTGCTTCCATTTGATTGTTGAGGCAGGTTGAGGAACTAAGTGCATGATTGGGGACGAGAATATTTTATTCGCTTTTGTTTTGTTTTGTTTTTGGTTTTTCACCTCTTTTTTCTTTCCCTTTTTCTTTTCTCTTGGCTTTTGTGAGTATAGCTTCTAGAAACCCTCACGAGACCTTCCTCGTCCACTTGGGCTGCCAAGGGGTTTAAAGGGGTTGATGCTTGTGCTAAATGCATCCGCGATTCCTGCGAAAGTGAGTTAGGGTTTTTAGTTTCTTTTTCTGTCTTTATCTTTGTTTTTAGTTTGCTCGGGGCGAGCCAACCCATGTGTGGGAATGTTGTTAGGTCTCGTTCCGAGCCGAATTGATTCTTTTATAAGATGTTTTGCTTGTCTTTAATAATTATTTTAGGATTTTTATTATGTTTTTACTCGTTTTACAATTTTATTAGATTTTATGTTAGTTTAGTATTTATAGTTATTATTATTATTATTATTATTAAAATGAATCAAAAATATAAATATTAGAAATAAATTGAAAACCTTTTTCTAATCCTAATATCTATTCCTAAAACTAATTTCATTTCCAGCCCAATTCCCTCTTATTTCTCTTTGTCTCGGCCCAATTTTCCCCCCAGCCCAACTCACCCTAGCTAAAACCCATAACCCGTTTACCCAGCGCCCAGCGCCTAACCCTGACCCAAATACCCTACCCACAAACCCACCGACCCATTTCCCCTTAGCCGAATATAATTGCTCCTCCAAACCCTAATTATACTACATTCTCATTTTTCCCCTTTTCCTTTCATTTTCCTTCGTCCTTTTTTCTCCCTTATCCCTCTCATGATCTCATCTCATTCCTCTCTGATTCTCTGCTGCAAACAAACAACCCCGAACACACTTCAACATCTTCCATTGCCATTTCTCTTCTCTTCTCATCTCAATATCAATCTCAATCTCCTTCTCTCTTCTCTTCTCTCATCTCATTATCTCGCGAAATTCTCACTCTCTCACTCAATTTTCCCATTATTTTTGCAGATCCGGTTGAATCACAGAAGAGGTGCACGCACCATCATCAATGCATACTATCTTCTCTCTAACCATCGATTGCTTCTACACCGTCCAGATGGAAGAAGATTGAACAGTCCAGATTTGAAGAGGAGAATGCTCGGTTCGAATATATAAGGAGAGGAAGAGCAGATCGAGAGAAGCAAGGAGGTTTCGGCCTTCAATTCTAGGTTTTCATTTAGGGTTAGAATTAGATTTAGGTTTAATTTATGTCTTTATTCATGCTTTGAATTCCTGTTTTGAATCTCTATTTTTGCTTTCCTTTTCAATCGATTCTGGGATTTTGAGTTTGGATGAATTGTTCTATAGACTTGATGTACTGTTCGAATTTTCTAATGTAATTCGCTAGGTTTGAATCTCTGAGTATTAATTGTTCTTGATGTTCTGGGTAAATTTGTGTTGATTTTGGTTCGATTATTGTGAGTTGTTGTGCTCGATTTCATGCCCCTATCTCTGCCTCTGTTTTCCTTCTTCCTCTGTTCAGTCAATGGGCATTAAGAAGTTGGAATTTTGATTCCCTTTCCTTTTTCTTTTTATGGTTCTCGAATCTGGGCAGTAGGGATTTAGGTCCCTTTTGCTTCTTTTCTTCTCTCTTTACCTCTGTATTCGGCCAGGCAGTAGCAGGTGTTGTCTTTATTTCTCTTTCTTTTCTATTTTGTTTTCTCTCGGTTAGTAGATTATTAGGTAGCAGTTGGTTTCCCTTTTTAGTTGATTTCTTTCTTGTTAGGTTTTGTCTATGTTAGGTTATCTTTTGGGTCTGTTTGAGTTAGTTTAGGGTTAGGGTTTGCTAGGGTTTCAGGTTGAGTGATTTTATTAAGTTTTCATTACGGTTCTTAACTTTTGTTTAGGGTTTGGTCTTGGTCTTAGTTGCTAGGGTTAGGGTTTCACTAGTCTTTGTTAGTATTAGTCACAAAACAATCCAACTTTTAGTGAGGAAAGGGATTAAGAGTCACAAATCCTACTTCAAAGTGGTGAAGATTTGAGGATTCTTAGTAATCCAATTCACAACTTTCTTATTTGTTCGGGGGAAAGTTCGAGTGAAGGATTCAAGATGAAGGACTAGATGCTTTGAAGGTATAATTCCTTGTTCCCAATTTCAGTTTTCATTATTCACATTAATTGCTTTCGTAGTTATAAATTTACTTTCTTGTTGATTAGATTTAGATCATCTTTTCATGCTTTCTTGATTGTTATTATGAATTCTTGTCTAGGTTAGTTTAATTGCTTTCTTAAATATTTACTGCTTTCCGCATCTGAAAACCCCTACGCAAACCAATTCCTTTATCAAGCCTTACACCCATTCCTGTGGACCGACAACCCTAACTTAGAAAACCACCAAAATTACAACGGAACAATGGCTATTGTCGGGGATGGCGCTATTTGGTAGATTAGGTTATTGGTTTGTTTGTAAATTGTTTATTGCTTTCTAGATTATGCCAAGAAAATGTAGTCAGAATAATTGAATATCGAAAAAAAAAGAAAAAAAAAGAAGAAAAAGATGGCATGTTTTAGCTTCCCTCAAAATGAGCAAGAATTATTTTGTGATTATCGTGATAGATTAAATGATTATCTTGTTTATTGGGCCCCTCATGGTTATATTTTTTCTAATTGGGAAGTGTTAGCTATTATTAATGAGGGTTTGAACTTCGAGACTCGTTCTCTTCTGAATTACTTTGATTTCAATGTTGAAAATGAGTATCGGGCTTTGGAATTATTTGATTGGTTATATACGGATACTCGTCAATTTGGGGAGACTTTTTATTCATCGGGTACTTGTTTTTGTAACCCGTGTGCTCTTCATGCTCAATCTCACTATGCGAAACGGTATGTTGAAAATTCTTATGATATTTCCCACTGTGAAGTTGTAAGTCTCATCCTTGGTGCGTGCATAGTGAATCTCCATGTCATGCTTCCGAATCTTGTGTGGAAGTTAAACTAGATAAAATTCGTGCTGGAATAGATGGTTTACAAGATGAGGTGCGTGAGAAATTGAATGAATGCATGCAAAAATTTGAGCATGTGCTTAAAACTGGGGTAGAAACTTTTCTTTCACAAATGGATGATTGGAATGTTGAAGTAGATCCATCATCTTTGAGTCCTAAAATGCATGTCGATTCTTCTGTGTATGATTATGATTATGATGACTACTACTGTAATGGACCTAGTTTTGCATGGAGGCTTAGCGATTCCTTAGATGTAGCTCCACCTAGTGAGAATGAGAAAATTGTTGATTTTGTGTGTGATGACGTAGAACTTGATGAATACATGCTTGATGATAAACCATTGTCCACACCATTGTCCATGCTTTTGTGTGAAGAAAAGGTTGAGTTTAATGAATGCCACGATGCTTATGATGAATTTGAACATGATCTTGTTGAGAGTGAAGTTGAATCCTTTGTGATTGAATGTGTGCTAGATACTAACTTATTCACTTTCATTGAGAATCACTGCATTAGCGAGGCATTAGCTATTCACCTAGTGAATGTTGGGTATATATATTGCTGTTGGAGCCGTGTGGGCTCGGATTGCCTCCACTTTTATTTGTTAGTTGCTTGTTTATGTGTCTTTCGTAGGTTTTCTCCCTTATTTGTGACACCCTTCTTCTCACAATGAGGACATTGCGAAGTTTTGTGTGGGAGTGGGGGAGTGATACTTCCATTTGTCATGGGTAGATCACCTAGTTTTTGAGTCTTTTGCTTTTGTTTTTCTTAGTTCGGGTCTAAAAATTTGAAAATTTTGTGTGTGCAAGAAAAAAGGGGAAAAGGTTGTGAAAAACTCCCAAAAGTTTCTTTTTCTTTTTGAAGATGTTTCCGTTCACAGTTGTGTAGATAGTTGTCTAATTGGCTGATTCAATCAGTTAGAAGAGGTCGATATGAATAATGATAGGCCTTAGGAAGGATTTCTGCCATGATTATCTTCATTAGACCTAAACATGGAATGTGAAAGCGGAACCCTTATTCCTTACACGCCTTGATCGTGATTTCTTACTTAAGTTAGACGGTTTTAGTTGTTCAAATGCTCTTGGTCTTAAGTAATGAATTAATTAATTATTTTCGGGCCTACCGATTTGGGTGGGTTTGGGTGGCACGACACCCTATGCCCCTTAAGTACTGTTTAGGCTCGTATTTGAGCCTAAGTGTTACTCCATATAGTTAGAATTTTAGTTCGTTACCTTTCTTAATAAATGCCCCTTATCCGTTTTTCTACTAGTTTTTTTGTAGGTTAGTTTGGATCCGAGGCATGGGAAACGTCGAGTCATTGATGCCAAGAACTCCAGCTCGGGAGTTCAAGGAAGCAGTCTCGGGAATCCTGGAAGTTGGCCCTCATCCTCAAGGCCAAAAAGGAGCAAAGGAGAAACCGAGGAGGTCACGGGCGTGACCAAAGATGGGAATCAAGCAAAAGGCAAACCTAGGAGGTCACGGGCGTGACCCCCACTCGTAGCGCCTGTGACCTATTTGTGGGGAATTATGGCCAAATTGCCGAGAGCTGTCACGGGCATGATGAGTCCTGGTAGAGTCCGTGACCCTGCTGAGCTGATTTTCCCAAGTGTCGATCTCCAGGAGGTAGCGGGCGTGACGTTCTGCGGTAGCGCCCGTTACCTTAGCGAAGAATTCCAGTCCGAGAATTTGGAATCGCCTCGTCATGGGCGTGATGTCTGGTGGTAGCGCTCGTGACGACCCTGTCTAACAGCATTTCTAAGGCTAAAACGTCTGTGTTTTGCTTATTTTTCCCTTAATGTATTTAAGCTCGGTCCAATACTAAACCTCGCAGCTTTTGTTTACTATTCATCTTTTCTTTTAGAGTTACTTAGGACTACTTCCTAGAGAGATTCTCCCATTATTACTCTCAAACTTTGCCTTTACTTTGTATTTGGGTTAGATTATTGCATTTAAGGAGTATTTATTTTGAAGATTATTATTCAAGCTTTGGAGTTCTTCTTCTTTTTATTATTATCATCCTACTTCTTATTTGGGTAAGCTTCATTTACTTCTTTTATTACTTGTTTTAATTAGTTCTTGTAATTAATCTTGTTGTGTTTCCTTTCTAAATATCATGTTTAAGTTTCTTGCATTAGGTTTATTAGTTTCAATTTTTGTTATCATGATTAGTTGCTAGTTTCCTTAGGGTTTAGGGGGAGGTTTAGCCTCTAATGGGATACCTTTTCTAAGGTTGGATCTAGTTAAGACATTAGGCCGTGTTTTATGAGGTTTTCATCTAAAGACTCTTTTGATTGTGGGGTTTAGTACGTAGTGTAAACCCGCTAAACCTACTCAAACACGATCTCTAGGGTGATTGGATGGATATTCGAATAACTCCTCATTCATTTAGTGGAGAAGTTCGGATAGGGTGATTTGCATTTTAAGCCTTTTAGGTGAGTCCTCATTCATTTAGTGGACGAACCTTTAGGGCTAAATTCGGGTATACCTCGGGAGAGGCCCCGGAGTGGCTTATTTCTTGCAATAACTCAACTTCTATCTTGGCTTAGTGTCATGATTAGAACCTCTTTGTGATTAGGGTGACTATTAGGAGGCGAGGTCGACCCTTGAGCCCCTTTTTCTCTATTTTTGCCTGATAATCTATCTTTGTCCCTCTTTCCTCTGTTATCTGTTTTTTTTTACCTTAAACTAGGCGAAAGTCGTGAAAGTTTGATAAAAACAATCTTGCTCCCTGTGGATACGATATACAAACCCGCACTATATTGCGAGCGAACAAGTACAATGTTTACGAATGGAGAAACCCGGATCAGGGAGGCTAAACCCTTTGCGAAGGCCGGTCCTAATCCCGAATGTTAGTTGAGTGGTTTGTAAGACCACGGTTTTATCGTTCTTCCACAGGGAGCTAGGGGCCTTAGCTGCAACTAGTTGACTCGAGGTATGGTTTATGATCATGAAAGGATGAAAGACTTTAGGGTGAAAACAACACAAACACGCTATGTTCAGTCAAAAAGGTAAAACAATGGGTGTCGGGAGACTTTTGAGATGCAAGCGGGAATGAGGAAATGGGTTTCGCAACAAGAGAGTAACGAGAAAGGGAAATCAAATGGTAATTCCGTTAGAAAATACCCACCGGGCTTCCTCTTTCAAGGATAGTCTGGATTAACTTCCCCAAAATCCATCGACAGACCCGGGAAAGTTAATGGAACGGAATTTCCTAGTTAGTTTCTATTTGCTTTCGCGAACTAGAATACTAACTATCCTAATTCCTACCGTCCAACAACCGTTGGATGTATTCGGGATGCTTTCGCACCCAAATACATCCCATTCGAGGGAAGGATAGGATTGGGAAATTGATTTCCTAACTAGTTACTCACTAATATTGCTAACCTAAACCTAATCACCCATTCACACCCTTAATATCTCCCTAACCCATTAAGGTTCTAGCCACTAAACATCTTAACTATCATGATAATAACATCAACAACTTCATTCATGCTTAATCGAGTAAACAAGATGACAATAAACATTCAACAATATCAAAAACAGAGATTAATAAATAAGCAATAAATTAGAGAGAGAGAGAGATTAAGAAATTCTCATGGATTGTGATGACAAGGGAGAAAACTTCAGAATAATAAAGCTCCAATGCTCCAAAGTTGAGAATAATCTTCAAACTTCCAATAATAATCAAGAGAATCCAATACAAGAACCAATAATCTCAGCAAAGATCTTCCTTAATCCCCCTAATCTAAGACTTAAAAAATGTGATAAAGAGTGCTAAAGTATCATAAAAGATAGATAAAAACTGCTGTCTCTCTCCTCTCTTAGTAAAATGACCTAAAATACATTAAATAGTAATCAAGGTTGTTACTCAAAACTCATCATTTTACACAACAGACAAAACTGGCCCGCAGGGGACCATGGGCACGGTCAGGGTGACCGTGGCCACGGTCCTGCGTAAGGCAGGCGATTTCTTCTCTTCGCTTCGCACTGCCGTGGGTACGGTCCCCAAGCACCGTGGTCACGGTATCGCCGATTAGGGCTGTCAACTTTTCGCTCCTTCGCACCGCCGTAGCTACGGTCTTGGGAGACCGTGGCCACGGTGTAGTTCGGTCAGCTTCTTCTTTAGGCATGGTGAAGATCCTACCGTGACCACGGTCAAAGTTACCGTGACCACGGTCTAGTTCGGGTGCAAGGACTCTTCACTTTGGTCTTGGCTCCATCATACCGTGGCTACGGTCAATATGACCGTGGCCACGGTCTCTCTCGACCACAATTTCCTTCAGAGTACTCTTTAGCCGTTGCCTCCGCTTCCGATGCCTTTCGACATGACCGACTCGGGGAATCTTGGGGAGTTTCGGGATTCCCAAGATTGGTGCAAAATTGGCCCATTTAGGATCGTTTTGAGTGAAACCCTTCTGAAACTACAAAAGTAACTAAAACGTATTAAAAGTTATTAAAACGAACTACGAAACAAGTCAAAAGCCTAAGGATTTAGGCGGTATTTAGACACGAAATCGGGTCTAAACACCCCCCACTCTTAAACCTTTGCTCGTCCCGAGCAAAACAAAACACAAACTAAACTAACTAACACAAACTCCTCTGTCGTGGGAGAGAAACGAGTGCATTTAGCGTATGCACCAAGCCCTTTGAACCCCCCGGCAGCCTGGGTGGACGAGATGGACTCGTGAGGGTTTGTAGCGGCTGTACCCACAAAAGCCAAAGAAAAAGGAGAGAGGGAAAGTGAAAACAAAACCGAAGAAAACAAAAAGAACGACAAAGGGCTATGATTCATAAGATATCGCAATCCAAACTAAGAAAACGCGATTAAACCTCCCAAAGTAATCGTTAGGAGCATCTGACAAACACCAAACTCAGAAAAAGGTCGATCTTGAAGGTTTTTAACTCCCTACACCTTGTAACAAGCGAAACCCCGCAGCAAAAATACAACAAGGCTTTAATTGGAACCAAAAGACTTTAAAAACTCGCGTCCGAATTTGAAAACAACGAACAACCGAGAGGAGTGTTGCCCTCCCTCGCATTTGGTCGCCCTTGGCTTTGTGAGGGCCGTAAGTGATGCAAGGGGAGGCCCCGCTCTTTTTAGAAGCAAAACTTTTCTTTTCTTTCTTCTTTTTCTCTTTTTCTTTCTTTTTGGTTTTTAAAAGTCGGTATTAGCCTTACTTTCGGGAATTGGACGGCCCATATAAGGGGTATACCCTCCCAACACGGTCTTTTCCATACGCCTCTCCGTCGCAAAGCGATATAGGAGGAGGGTTAAGGGGTATCCAGTGCCGTACCACAAATACCGGGCCTGTGTAGGTTGGCTAAGTGTATGGTGGTTAATGTCTTCAGCGACACGCTCCACTTATTCAGGTTATTATGTCTTATGAAAGCTTTCTTCTTTCATTCTTTTCTTTTTCCTTCTTTTCTTTTCTTTTTGCACTTTTTGCTTTTGCTAAACGAGAAACAAAAACAAACTCAGACACAAGCCCTTAGAATCTCCGGGTTCCCAACAAAACGAGAAAGGAACGGGAGTCTCACAAGACACTTAATGAAGGGAGTCTATTAAGGATAAGTCTTGACTAGAATCCGAGTTAGGGTCGAAAATGCTCCAATCGATTATTTTAGAAAGAAGTTTAAGAACGGCTTCTCAACTTCGATAACGAGATCCAGAAAACAAAAAAAAACAAAACGAAAAGAAAAACGAAAAGGTTTTCACTCCCTTTTTTTTTTCTCCATTTTCACACGAAATTTTTTCAAATTTTAAGCAAAAACTAAGAAAACAAAGATCAAAACTACAAGGTGATCTACCCTTGAAACAGAATATCTCTTCCCCCCTCCCCACACTTAAAACGCCACAATGTCCTCATTGTGGGAAGGTGTCACATGAAAAGGGTAGAGAACCTACAAAACACAAACAAACAAAAAACAACTAGCAAGCTGAAATGGTGGCGACCCGAGCCCACACGACTCTAACAACAATATATCCCAACATAAACATTCAATGGGGTTCGCCACCCAAAAGAAAATCAAGCATGCGACGGATCATGATAAGGATTCACATACAAAGAGTAAGGTGGAAAGATATTACCTCAATCTCTTCATAAGCGTTGAAAATAGCGATCCGAAGTCGTCGTTCAAGAGAGTCAGGTCAACGTTAGAGTAAAAGACGACTTTACAATTATAGAATTCGCATGCGAGACCAAAAGCAAAAGAAAGGGAAAAACTAACTTAAGAGATTATGAAAAGAAATTGAAAAGATGAAAAACTGAAAGTATGAACAATATATACATTGCAACTGACTTACCTTATCCCCGAATGTCACTCGTTGAGGCGGGAAATAAGGGTGAAACTCGATACACACTAACCGAAACAACTAAATCATTGCATTCATCACAAAAAAAAAACATTCGGTTACATCCCATCAATGACCCAAAGTACAAGAGAAATGTTGAAACAACAGTCCAACCCACCAAAAACAACAAACAAACAACCCTAAGACAACCATAAGACAACCGTCCAACAACCTGACAAACATGAAATGATAAACAAGACAAGGAAAAAACCGAGCAACCCAGCCGAACAGTCCCCAAAATATGCAAGCTTATGCCAAAAGAAATTTGAGAGTCCAACAATCCAAAACCACCAGACATCGCAACTCCAAAACCCCGAAGAAGCACTCCCCCACACTTATTCTTCACAAAATAAAGTAAATAGACAATGATTAAGGTCGGGTGGGGGTGGGGTGCTTACAAACGGTCCTCAAGCGGACCCTCCCGGCGGAGAACGGGGTTGGAGCTGCGACTGGATGCTAGCCAGCGTCTCCTGTTGGTTCTCAAGCAATCCTTGTAAGTTTTCGATCAATAGTTGCTGGTTTTGGATGAGCTCCCGTTGGATCTGAAACTCATCATGAAGCTCCTGGAGTTGCTCGCTGATACGTTCAAGAGCGGTGTCCCGTTGTTGACTCGGCTCGGCTTCACCCCCTTGTGCTTGTTCTTCTTCCTCCTCATCCTCTTTTTTCTCCTCTTCTTCGTCTTCATCCTCACCTTCCTCCGCTCGATCCCCGGGACCACCCACCACAAATTGATCCCCAAAAGTTTGGCCACACGACCAATTGCGTCGGTCGGAGACATCTAGACGTTGTTCGGCATTGTCGTCGCCCAAATGAATTACGACGTTGTGGGGTTCGTTCCCGTGACGGTATAATGTCCGCGTCCTGTGTTTCTCCAGGAATTCCATCTTTCGTAGGCGAACACCGTCGATAGGATCGGGGAAATAGCGGGGAGTCCACTTCCTTAAATAGGACTCGAACCCTTGCTTTCTTAGGAAATGGGTGATGATGTGACCCATACCAATAGTCATGTTCCGGGTTTCGAGGCTTATTTCCCGGAGGCAATGGAGGATACATGAGCTAGTGTTGACCCGGCGACCGTTGATAGCATTATAAAGGACGAAGAGGTCGTCTTTCCGGATGCTTGAACGTCCGGCGTCACGGCCAAAATTAGAGTTCGAAATGAGGCGGTGGAAGATGCGGACGCTCAGATTACAGAAATCCCTAGCCTTAGAGTTGCTTGGGCAATAGTACTTTGCTCGTTGCGATCAAACCCTCGGGTAACGTCTCCTCCAGCAAGTGAGCTCTTTCATAGGTTCTTGTTCATCGAATTTGACGCACTCGCCGTAGGGTATGCCGTCCTCGGAAAGGCCTAGAGCATTGCATAAGTCATTGAGCATACACTCAACTTCCTTTTTGTTCACGATGTATGAAAAGGAGGCGTTGGATGTGCCGTCTTCCTTTACCACCAAAGAGCTGAGGAATTCGAGCACCAGCTGCTCGAGGATTGGTTCGTTGATTGTGGCGAAGACTTCCCATTCCATGACTTTGATGAAGAAGTCCATGCTTGGTTTACAGAAAACATCCCTTGCCGTCTCCTCATGATAGAGATCCGGAGCACAAATTTTTCGCTTCTTTAGCCTCTCATACCGGCTCAGGTATATCGTCCCGAAAAATTGACCTTAATTTTCGGGTCGCATTGAATAATCGAGGCCGGTTGACCCTTGTACCGAGTTTTATCGGGCGCAGCCGAGGTTGATGGGGCGGGGGTTGATTCCGGTTCGGTCCGGAAACGTTTCGCTCGACCCATTGGATACTCTGCAAGAAAATCAACCACCAAACACCGAAACGCAACACAACCAATACCCACAAATCCCGAGCAACACAAATTCACAACCAACCACAAGATTCAATCCCAAGAACAAGCAATACACTCCCAATCTCAGCAATATCAACCAAAAACTCAAACGCCAAACTCAATCAATTCATCCAACCAAACCCACAAGCAATTCACATAAGAGTCAACCACAAGTTCACCAAAAACATTCCCAATAGTCAATTTCAATCAAAATTTCAACCCCAAATTCTACTTACTCACCCAACCAAGACCTAACAAGCAATTTCATCAAATTCAACCCAAATAAAAAAGAATTTTAGTATTTAAGCACCAATAAATCAAGGAATACCTGGATTGAAAACTTTGGGAGCTTCCCTTGAGAGATTCAAGTCCCCACAAGGAACAAGGCCTTAAATTTGCTTGAGGAGGACCCAAATACAGTCGAGCAACAGCAAGCTAGGGTTCGAATTGAAGAAGAAAGTTGGGAGAAATGGAGGAATTGGTGGTGGGTTTGTCGAATTTTGGAAGAGAGTTAGAGGTTTAGGGTTTGGTGAGGGTTTTCGAAGGTGAGAGTGAGGAAGCAAGTGAGAGAGAAATGAGGGGGAAATAATATTGAACACCCGACATATCGCAGGTTTTCGACATACCCTGGCCACGGTCCATTTGACCGTGGGCACAGTGTGATTCGGGTGAGGGCAAAAGAAGGGAAAAAGCAGGGCGAAACCATGGCTGCGGTAAACCTTACCGTGGTCACGGTAATGTTCGGGACCAAAATTTCCAAGAATCATGCTGCGATGAGATCGTGGCTGCGGTGACTTCCACCGTGGTCACGGTGATCTTCGGCTTGGCTAAACTGGGAGCAACTTTGAGTATATCGCCGTACCGCGTGACTCCACAAGGCACGGTCCTTTCTTGTTCATCTCCAGTATCTACAAGGCTCAAAACTTGGAGAAAAAATGTTAAGTCCTAAAATCTACCCTCTTGTCATCCACTCCCTTTTCTTTCTCGCTCAATTATCATTCAAGGACACTCTCCAATCGCTCAAAAACACTTTCAAACCCCGACTCTCATAGAACCACTCTCGATTTTTTTTATTTTTATTTTTTTAAACTTTTCTAATAAGATAAAACAAAGGAAGAAGAAAGGCACTAAAGTAAAGGAAATAAAAATGAAAGAACTAAAAATTGAAAGAAAACACTAAAAGAGGGGAAGTAGTTCATACCTCTCCCGGGTGCTTGTTTTGTAGGTCCTAGCTCGACCTTTTCCAATGCTTTTCAATTTCCAAAATCCGCGAGGTATGTCACAACTGTCCCGACATATTCCTCGCCCTTGATGTATAGTTTGAGTTTCGATGAGTTTGCTTTGAAACACTTCCCTTGGGCATCTTTCAACTCAACTACTTCGGCGGAAAGAATTCTCACTATTTCGAATAGCCCGGACCACCGTGATCTCAATTTCCCAGAGAACAACTTCAGCCTTGAATTGAAAATTAGAACCCTATCGCCTACCACAAACTCACGTCGGTTCAACCTCTTGTCATGCCATTCTTTCATTCTCTCCTTGTAGATCTTGTTATTCTCATATGCATGACGCCTCAACTCCTCAAGTTCTTCTAATTGAAATAACCGACTACCTCCAGCCGCCTTGAGATCGAAGTTCAACTTCTTGATTGCCCGCATGGTTTTGTGCTCAAGTTCTACGGGGAAATGACACGCCTTCCCGTAGACATGACAGTAAGGAGTAGTGCCGATCGGTGTATTGAAAGCGGTGCGGTATGCCCACAAAACTTCATCCAATTTTTCTGCCCAATCTTTCCTTGAAGAGTTAACCGTCTTCTCTAAGATCTCCTTGATGGCACGGTTGGAGATTTCCACTTGACCTTGTGTTTGTGGATGATAAGGAAGTCACTTCTTATGCTTGATGCCATACTTCTCCAAGAGAGACTCGAATGTCTTTTCGATGAAATGGGAACTGTTGTCACTAATGATGACCCGTGGAATGCCAAATCTTGGGAATAGGGTCTTTTTTAAGAATTTCGAAACAGATTTCCCATCACATCTTACACATGGGATGGCCTCGACCCACTTTGTGACATAGTCTACGGCCACTAGGATGTATTGGAAACCCCTTGACGACGGAAAAGGACACATTAAGTCCAATCCCCATACATCAAAAGCTTCCACCTCAAGAATATAGTTCAATGGCGCTTCATTCTTCCGGGAGATGTTACCGGACCTTTGACACCTGTCACATTGCTTGACATGCAGATGGGCGTCACGAAAAAGAGTCGGCCACCAATAGCTGGTTTGCAAAACCCTTGCCACCGTCTTATTGGGGCCACCGTGACCTCCCACCGGAAATTCATGACAATGGGTCAAAATAGATTGCACTTCACTCTCGGGAATACACCGCCGGTACATCCCGTCATTTCCAAGACGGAAGAGGAAAGGATCATCCCAAAAGTAATGCTTCATGTCGTGGAGGAATTTCTTCCTTTAATGATGGTTCAAGTGTTGAGGGATCACTTATCTCACCAAATAATTCACAATATCCGCATACCAAGGATGCGAGTTGATAGCCAAGAGTCGCTCGTCCGGGAAAGCGTCTACAATCGGTTGGATGTCTTCCGAGTCGACAAGAATCCTCGAAAGGTGATCGGCTACGACATTCTTTGTGCCCGTCTTATCGCGGTTTTGTCTCCTTCTTTCCCATCAAGTATTTGATAGCGGCATGATCCGTGTAGACTACCACCTTAGAGAACATGAGGTATTGTCGGAATTTGTTGAGCGCAAAAACGATCACCAAAAGCTCCTTTTCCGTGGTAGTGTAGTTCCTTTGCGCGCTATCAAGCGCATGGCTTGCGTAATAGATGACCCTTGGCTTCTTGTCTACTGTTTGGGTCAAACACGCTCCTACGGCGAAGTCGCTCGCGTCGGCCATAATCTCAAAGGGTAGCGTCCAATCCGGAGGTTGAACTACCAGAGCGGAAATCAAAGCCTGCTTCAACCTATAAAACGACTCAAGGCACTCATCAGTGAAAATGAAAGGGGCATCTTTGCACAAGAGGTCAGTTAGAGATCGAACAATTTTTGAAAAATCTTTGTGAACCGCGATAAAGCGGCATGGCTAAGGAAACTACGCACCCTTAGCAGGCGGGGTGGTAGGCGCTCTATAACCTCAACTTTGGCCTTATCTACTTCGATGCCCTTAGAAGAAATTAAGTGACCCAGAACGAGACCTTATTCCACCATGAAGTGGCATTTCTCCCAATTCAGAACTAGATCCACTTCCTCACAACGAGTTAACACTTTCTCCAAATTTAGCAAACAGTCATCGAAAGAATTACCGTACACAGAAAAATCATCCATAAAGACTTCCATGCATTTTTCAATAAAGTCACTCAAAATAGCCATCATGCAACGTTGAAAAGTCCCAGGGGCATTACATAAACCAAATGGCATGCAACGATAAGCAAATGTCCCATATGGGAAAGTGAAGGTGGTTTTTTCTTGATGTGAGGGGTGGATTGGAATTTGAAAGAAACCCGAGTACCCATCCAAAAAGCAAAAATGTGAATGACCCGCCAACCTTTCTAACATCTGGTCAATAAACGGAAGGGGGAAATGGTACTTCTTTGTTACTTTATTTAATTGGCGGTAATCGATACACGTCCGCCAACCGGTGACGGTCCGGGTACTAACTAGTTCTTTCTTGTCATTTTCAATTACGGTCAATCCACCCTTCTTGGGCACACACTGAACCGGGCTTACCCATTCGCTATTTGAGATGGGGAAGATGATCCCAGCAGCTAGCAACTTTACTACCTCCTTTTTAACCACTTCTTGCATGTTGGGATTTAAGCTACGTTGGGGTTTCCTGGTAGGCTTGGCATCTTCTAGCAAATCAATCGAATGCATGCATATGGAAGGGGATAAACCTTTCAAGTCTTCTATCCTATAACCCAATACACGCCTATGTTTTCTAAGCAAATCAAGCAACTTGGATAATTCAAAATCATTCAAATTCGCATGCACAATGACAGGATAAGATTTCTCATCATCCAAGAAAGCATATTGGAGGGAAGGGGGTAAGGCTTTAAGCACTAAAGGAGTAGAAGATTGAATTTGAGAAGAATACATACCTTTTAAGATTGCATCTTGAATCTCCATACACTCCATATAAGGCTCATCAATAATAATAATCTCCTTATGCATGGGTGAAAAGTCAAGAAGGTTGGTGAAGAAAGTAATATCGGTGCCGTCAGTCTCAAATTGGAAAGACTCCAATAAGCAAGCTCCCAAGGGATCATCGCAAATAGATTCAAGAAGATGGGAGTCTTCAATATACTCATCAACAAGGAACTCCATCATATCAATGGCATAGCATGAATCCCCATACGAAGGACCCTTCAATGACCCCTCAAGTTGAAAAATTATGCTTTCATTCCCGACATTCAACGACATGCTTCCATTCTACACATCGATAATGGCTCATGCCGTAGCAAGGAATGGCCTTCCCAAAATAATAGGGATGTTGTTATCTTCCTCTATCTCCAAGATCAAAAAATCACAAGGAATCAAAAACCGCCCCACTTGGACCAGGATGTCTTCCAATATTCCCAACGGTCTTCGCACGGAACGGTCGGCCAATTGAAGATTAATTGTTGTAGGAGCAAGATCGTCGAGATTTAACTTCTTACAAATCGAATAAGGCATGACACTTACACTTGCTCCTAGATCACAAAGGCACGGCCAATTCGCATATCACCAATGGTGCATGGAATAGAAAAACTTCCGGGGTCGGCTTGGCTAAACTGGGAGCAACTTTTAGTATACTGGCCGTGGCTGCGGTGACTCATACCGTGGGCACGGTCCCTTTTGGTTCATCTCCAGCATCTACAAGGCTCAAAACTTGGAAAAAATTGTTAAGTCCTAAAATCTACCCTCTTGTCATCAACTCCTTTTTCTTTCTCGCTCAATTATCATTCAAGGACACTCTCCAATCGCTCAAAAACACTTTCAAACCCCGACTCTCATAGAACCACTCTCGATTTTTTTTTCTTTAAACTTTTCTAATAAGATAAAATAAAGGAAGAAGAAAGGCACTAAAATAAAGGAAATAAAAATGAAAGAACTAAAAATTGAAAGAAAACACTAAAAGAGGGGAAGTAGTTCATACCTCTCCCGGGTGCTTGTTTTGTAGGTCCTAGCTCGACCTTTTCCAATGCTTTTCAATTTCAAAATCCATGAGCTATGTCACAACTGTTGTCGACATATTCCTCGCCCATGATGTATGGTTTGAGTTTCGATGAGTTTGCTTTGAAACACTTCCCTTGGGAATCTTTCAACTCAACTACTCCGGCGGAAAGAATTCTCACTATTTCGAATGGCCCGGACCACCGTGATCTCAATTTCCCAGAAAACAACTTCAGCCTTGAATTGAATATGAGAACCCTATCGCCTACCACAAACTCACGTCGGTTCAACCTCTTGTCATGCCATGCTTTCGTTCTCTCCTTGTAGATCTTGTTATTCTCATATGCATGACGCCTCAACTCCTCAAGTTCTTCTAATTGAAATAACCGACTACCTCCAGCCGCCTTGAGATCGAAGTTCAACTTCTTGATTGCCCACATGGTTTTGTGCTCAAGTTTTACGGGGAAGTGACACGCCTTCCCGTAGAAAAGATGGTAAGGAGTAGTGCCGATCGGTGTCTTGAAAGCGGTGCGGTATGTCCACAAAACTTCATCCAATTTTTCTGCCCAATCTTTCCTTGACGAGTTAACCGTCTTCTCTATGATCTCCTTGATTGCACGGTAGGAGATTTCCACTTGACCTTGTGTTTGTGGATGGTAAGGAAGTCCCTTCTTATGCTTGATGCCATACCTCTCCAAGAGAGACTCGAATCTCTTTTCGATGAAATGGGAACCGTTTTCACTAATGATGACCCGTGGAATGCCTAATCTTGGGAATAGGGTCTTTTTTAAGAATTTTGAAACGGATTTCCCATCACATCTTACACATGGGATGGCCTCGACCCACTTTGTGACATAGTCTACCGCAACTAGGATGTATTGGAAACCCCTTGACGACGGGAAAGGACCCATGAAGTCCAATCCCCATACATCGAAAGCTTCCACCTCAAGAAATAGTTCAATGGCGCTTCATTCTTTCGGAAGATGTTACCGGACCTTTGACACCTGTCACAGTGCTTGACATGCAGATGGGCGTCACGAAAAAGAGTCGGCCACCAATAGCCGGTTTGCAAAACCCTTGCCGCCGTCTTTTGGGGGCCACCGTGACCTCCCACCGGAAATTCATGACAATGGGTCAAAATAGATTGCACTTCACTCTCGGGAATACACCGTCGGTACATCACGTCATTTCCAAGACGGAAGAGGAAAGGATCATCCCAAAAGTAATGTTTCATGTCGTGGAGGAATTTCTTCCTTTGATGATGGTTCAAGTGTTGAGGGATCACTTCGATCGCCAAATAATTCACAACATCCGCATACCAAGGATGCGAGTTGATAGCCAAGAGTCGCTCGTCCGGGAAAGCGTCTACAATCGGTTGGATGTTTTCCGAGTCGACAAGAATCCTCGAAAGGTGATCGGCTACGACATTGTTTGTGCCTGCCTTATCGCGGATTTCCAAATCAAATTCTTGTATAAGCAAGACCCACCGTATAAGTCTCGGTTTTGTCTCCTTCTTTCCCATCAAGTATTTGATAGCGGCATGATCCGTGTAGACTACCACCTTAGTAGAACATGAGGTATTGCCGGAATTTGTTGAGCGCAAAAACGATCACCAAAAGCTCCTTTTCCGTGGTAGTGTAGTTCCTTTTGGCGCTATGAAGCGCATGGCTTGCGTAATAGATGACCCTTGGCTTCTTGTCTACTGTTTGGGTCAAACATGCTCCTACGGTGAAGTCGCTCGCGTCGGCCATAATCTCAAAGGGTAGCGTCCAATCCGGAGGTTGAACTACCGGAGCGGAAATCAAAGCCAGCTTCAACCTATAAAACGACTCAAGGCACTCATCAGTGAAAATGAAAGGGGCATCTTTGCACAAGAGGTCAGTTAGAGGTCGAGCAATTTTTGAAAAATCTTTGACGAACCGGCGATAAAAGCCGGCATGGCCAAGGAAACTACGCACCCCCTTAACGGAAACTGGGGGTGGTAGGCGCTCTATAACCTCAACTTTGGCCTTATCTACTTCGATGCCCTTAGAAGAAATTAAGTGACCCAGAACGAGACCTTGTTCCACCATGAAGTGGCATTTCTCCCAATTCAGAACTAGATCCACATCCTCACAACGAGTTAACACTTTCTCCAAATTTAGCAAACAGTCATCGAAAGAATTACCGTACACAGAAAAATCATCCATAAAGACTTCCATGCATTTTTCAATAAAATCACTAAAAATAGCCATCATACAACGTTGAAAAGTCACAGGGGCATTACATAAACCAAATGGCATGCAACGATAAGCAAATGTCCCATATGGGCAAGTGAAGCTGGTTTTTTCTTGATGTGAGGGGTGGATTCGAATTTGAAAGAAACCCGAGTACCCATCCAAAAAGCAAAAATGTGAATGACCCGCCAACCGTTCTAACATCTGGTCAATAAAGGGAACGGGGAAATGGTCCTTCTTTGTTACTTTGTTTAATTGGCGGTAATCGATACACATCCGCCAACGGGTGACGGTCCGGGTACTAACTAGTTCTTTCTTGTCATTTTCAATTATGGTCAATCCACCCTTCTTGGGCACACACTGAACCGGGCTTACCCATTCGCTATTTGAGATGGGGAAGATGATTCCAGCAGCTAGCAACTTTACTACCTTCTTTTTAACCACTTCTTGCATGTTGGGATTTAAGCTACGTTGGGGTTTCCTGGTAGGCTTGGCATCTTCTAGCAAATCAATCGAATGCATGCATATGGAAGGGGATAAACCTTTCAAGTCTTCTATCCTATAACCCAATACACGCCTATGTTTTCTAAGCAAATCAAGCAACTTGGACAATTCAAAATCATTCAAATTCGCATGCACAATGACAGGATAAGATTTCTCATCATCCAAGAAAGCATATTGGAGGGAAGGGGGTAAGGCTTTAAGCACTAAAGGAGTAGAAGATTGAATTTGAGAAGAATACATACCTTTTAAGATTGCATCTTGAATCTCCATACACTCCATATAAGGCTCATCAATAATAATAATCTCCTTATGCATGGGTGAAAAGTCAAGAAGGTTGGTGAAGAAAGTAATATCGGTGCCGTCAGTCTCAAATTGGAAAGACTCCAATAAGCAAGCTCCCAAGGGATCATCGCAAATAGATTCAAGAAGATGGGAGTCTTCAATATACTCATCAACAAGGAACTCCATCATATCAATGGCATAGCATGAATCCCCATACGAAGGACCCTTCAATGACCCCTCAAGTTGAAAAATTATGCTTTCATTCCCGACATTCAACGACATGCTTCCATTCTACACATCGATAATGGCTCATGCCGTAGCAAGGAATGGCCTTCCAAAAATAATAGGGATGTTGTTATCTTCCTCTATCTCCAAGATCAAAAAATCACAAGGAATCAAAAACCGCCCCACTTGGACCAGGATGTCTTCCAATATTCCCAACGATCTTCGCACGGAACGGTCGGCCAATTGAAGATTAATTGTTGTAGGAGCAAGATCGTCGAGATTTATCTTCTTACAAATCGAATAAGGCATGACACTTACACTTGCTCCTAGATCACAAAGGGCACGGCCAATTCGCATATCACCAATGGTGCATGCAATAGAAAAACTTCCGGGGTCGGCTTGGCTAAACTGGGAGCAACTTTTAGTATACTGGCCGTGGCTGCGGTGACTCCTACCGTGGGCACGGTCCCTTTCGGTTCATCTCCAGCATCTACAAGGCTCAAAACTTGGAAAAAATTGTTAAGTCCTAAAATCTACCCTCTTGTCATCAACTCCCTTTTCTTTCTCGCTCAATTATCATTCAAGGACACTCTCCAATCGCTCAACAACACTTTCAAACCCCGGCTCTCATAGAACCACTCTCGATTTTTTTTTCTTTAAACTTTTCTAATAAGATAAAATAAAGGAAGAAGAAAGGCACTAAAATAAAGGAAATAAAAATGAAAGAACTAAAAATTGAAAGAAAACACTAAAAGAGGGGAAGTAGTTCATACCTCTCTCGGGTGCTTGTTTTGTAGGTCCTAGCTCGACCTTTTCCAATGCTTTTCAATTTCCAAAATCCGCGAGCTATGTCACAACTGTCCCGACATATTCCTCGCCCATGATGTATGGTTTGAGTTTCGATGAGTTTGCTTTGAAACACTTCCCTTGGGAATCTTTCAACTCAACTACTCCGGCGGAAAGAATTCTCACTATTTCGAATGGCCCGGACCACCGTGATCTCAATTTCCCAGAGAACAACTTCAGCCTTGAATTGAATATGAGAACCCTATCGCCTACCACAAACTCACGTCGGTTCAACCTCTTGTCATGCCATGCTTTCGTTCTCTCCTTGTAGATCTTGTTATTCTCATATGCATGACGCCTCAACTCCTCAAGTTCTTCTAATTGAAATAACCGACTACCTCCAGCCGCCTTGAGATCGAAGTTCAACTTCTTGATTGCCCACATGGTTTTGTGCTCAAGTTTTACGGGGAAGTGACACGCCTTCCCGTAGAAAAGACGGTAAGGAATAGTGCCGATCGGTGTCTTGAAAGCGGTGCGGTATGTCCACAAAACTTCATCCAATTTTTCTGCCCAATCTTTCCTTGACGAGTTAACCGTCTTCTCTATGATCTCCTTGATGGCACGGTAGGAGATTTCCACTTGACCTTGTGTTTGTGGATGGTAAGGAAGTCCCTTCTTATGCTTGATGCCATACCTCTCCAAGAGAGACTCGAATCTCTTTTCGATGAAATGGGAACCGTTGTCACTAATGATGACCCGTGGAATGCCTAATCTTGGGAATAGGGTCTTTTTTAAGAATTTCGAAACGGATTCCCCATCACATCTTACACATGGGATGGCCTCGACCCACTTTGTGACATAGTCTACCGCAACTAGGATGTATTGGAAACCCCTTGACGACGAGAAAGGACCCATGAAGTCCAATCCCCATACATCGAAAGCTTCCACCTCAAGAAATAGTTCAATTGCGCTTCATTCTTCCGGGAGATGTTACAGGACCTTTAACACCTGTCACATTGCTTGACATGCAGATGGGCGTCACGAAAAAGATTCGGCCACCAATAGCCCGTTTGCAAAACCCTTGCCGCCGTCTTTAGGGGGCCACTGTGACCTCCCACCGGAAATTCATGACAATGGGTCAAAATAGATTGCACTTCACTCTCGGGAATACACCGCCGGTACATCCCGTCATTTCCAAGACAGAAGAGGAAAGGATCATCCCAAAAGTAATGCTTCATGTCGTGGAGGAATTTCTTCCTTTGATGATGGTTCAAGTGTTGAGGGATCACTTCGCTCGCCAAATAATTCACAATATCCGCATACCAAGGATGCGAGTTGATAGTCAAGAGTCGCTCGTCCGAAAAAGCGTCTACAATCGGTTGGATGTCTTCCGAGTCGACAAGAATCCTCGAAAGGTGATCGGCTACGACATTCTTTGTGCCCCCCTTATCGCGGATTTCCAATTCAAATTCTTGCATAAGCAAGACCCACCGTATAAGTCTCGATTTTGTCTCCTTCTTTCCCATCAAGTATTTGATAGCGGCATGATCCGTGTAGACTACCACCTTAGAGAACATGAGGTATTGCCGCAATTTGTTGAGCGCAAAAACGATCACCAAAAGCTCCTTTTCCGTGGTTAGTGTAGTTCCTTTGGGCGCTATCAAGCTTATGGCTTGCGTCATAGATGACCCTTGGCTTCTTGTCTACTGTTTGGGTCAAACACGCTCCTACGGTGAAGTCGCTCGCGTCGGCCATAATCTCAAAGGGTAGCGTCCAATCATTCAAATTCGCATTCACAATGACATGATAAGATTTCTCATCATCCAAGAAAGCATATTGGAGGGAACGGGGTAAGGCTTTAAGCTCTAAAGGAATAGAAGATTGAATTTGAGAAGAATACATACCTTTGAAGATCGCATCTTGAATCTCTAAACACTCCATATAAGGCTCATCAATAATAATAATCTCCTTATGCATGGGTGAAGAGTCAAGAAGGTTGGTGAAGAAAGTAATATCGGTGCCGTCGGTCTCAAATTGGAAAGACTCCAATAAGCAAGCTCCCAAGGGATCATCGCAAATAGATTGAAGAAGATGGGTGTCCTCAATATACTCATCAACAAGGAACTCCATCATATCAATGGCATAGCATGAATCCCCATACGAAGGACCCTTCAAAGACCCCTCAAGTTGTAAAATTATGCTTTCATTCCCGACATTCAACGACATGCTTCCATTCTTCACATCGATAATGGCTCCCGCCGTAGCAAGGAATGGCCTTCCCAAAATAATAAGGATGTTGTTATCTTCCTCTATCTCCAAGATCACAAAATCACAAGGAATCAAAAACCGCCCTAAGGTCGGCCAATTGAAGATTAATTGTTGTAGGAGCAAGATCGTCGAGATTTAACTTCTTGCAAATCGAATAAGGCATGACACTTACACTTGCTCCTAGATCACAAAGGGCACGGCCAATCCGCATATCACCAATGGTGCATGGAATAGAAAAACTTTCGGGGTCGGCATAGCTAAACTAGGAGCAACTTTGAGTATACTGGCCGTGGCTGCGGCGACTCCCACCGTGGGCACGGTCCCTTTCGGTTGATCTCCAGCATCTACAAGGCTCAAAACTTGGAGAAAAATTGTTAAGTCCTAAAATCTACCCTCTTGTCATCCACTCCCTTTTCTTTCTCGCTCAATTATCATTAAAGGACACTCTCCAATCGCTCAAAAACACTTTCAAACCCCGACTCTCATAGAACCACTCTCGATTTTTTTTTCTTTAAACTTTTCTAATAAGATAAAATAAAGGAAGAAGAAAGGCACTAAAATAAAGGAAATAAAAATGAAAGAACTAAAAATTGAAAGAAAACACTAAAAGAGGGGAAGTAGTTCATACCTCTCTCGGGTGCTTGTTTTGTAGGTCCTAGCTCGACCTTTTCCAATGCTTTTCAATTTCCAAAATCCACGAGCTATGTCACAACTGTCCCGACATATTCCTCGCCCATGATGTATGGTTTGAGTTTCGATGAGTTTGCTTTGAAACACTTCCCTTGGGAATCTTTCAACTCAACTACTCCGGCGGAAAGAATTCTCACTATTTCGAATGGCCCGGACCACCGTGCTCTCAATTTCCCAGAGAACAACTTCAGCCTTGAATTAAAAATGAGAACCCTATCGCCTACCACAAACTCACGTCGGTTCAACCTCTTGTCATGCCATGCTTTCGTTCTCTCCTTGTAGATCTTGTTATTCTCATATGCGTGACGCCTCAACTCCTCAAGTTCTTCTAATTGAAATAACCGACTACCTCCAGCTGCCTTGAGATCGAAGTTCAACTTCTTGATTGCCCACATGGTTTTGTGCTCAAGTTCTACGGGGAAGTGACACACCTTCCCGTAGACAAGACGGTAAGGAGTAGTGCCGATCGGTGTCTTGAAAGCGGTGCAGTATGCCAACAAAACTTCATCCAATTTTTCTGCCCAATCTTTCCTTGAAGAGTTAACCGTCTTCTCTAAGATCTCCTTGATGGAACGGTTGGAGATTTCCACTTGACCTTGTGTTTGTGGATGGTAAGGAAGTCCCTTCTTATGCTTGATGCCATACCTCTCCAAGAGAGACTCGAATCTCTTTTCGATGAAATGGGAACCGTTGTCACTAATGATGACCCGTGGAATGCCTAATCTTGGGAATAGGGTCTTTTTTAAGAATTTCGAAACGGATTCCCCATCACATCTTACACATGGGATGGCCTCGACCCACTTTGTGACATAGTCTACCGCAACTAGGATGTATTGGAAACCCCTTGACGACGAGAAAGGACCCATGAAGTCCAATCCCCATACATCGAAAGCTTCCACCTCAAGAAATAGTTCAATTGCGCTTCATTCTTCCGGGAGATGTTACAGGACCTTTAACACCTGTCACATTGCTTGACATGCAGATGGGCGTCACGAAAAAGATTCGGCCACCAATAGCCCGTTTGCAAAACCCTTGCCGCCGTCTTTAGGGGGCCACGGTGACCTCCCACCGGAAATTCATGACAATGGGTCAAAATAGATTGCACTTCACTCTCGGGAATACACCGCCGGTACATCCCGTCATTTCCAAGACAAGAGGAAAGGATCATCCCAAAGTAATGCTTCATGTGGAGGAATTTCTTCCTTTGATGATGGTTCAAGTGTTGAGGGATCACTTCGCTCGCCAAATAATTCACAATATCCGCATACCAAGGATGCGAGTTGATAGTCAAGAGTCGCTCGTCCGAAAAAGCGTCTACAATCGGTTGGATGTCTTCCGAGTCGACAAGAATCCTCGAAAGGTGATCGGCTACGACATTCTTTGTGCCCCCCTTATCGCGGATTTCCAATTCAAATTCTTGCATAAGCAAGACCCACCGTATAAGTCTCGATTTTGTCTCCTTCTTTCCCATCAAGTATTTGATAGCGGCATGATCCGTGTAGACTACCACCTTAGAGAACATGAGGTATTGCCGCAATTTGTTGAGCGCAAAAACGATCACCAAAAGCTCCTTTTCCGTGGTTAGTGTAGTTCCTTTGGGCGCTATCAAGCGCATGGTTTGCGTAATAGATGACCCTTGGCTTCTTGTCTACTATTTGGGCCAAACACGCTCCTACGGCGAAGTCGCTCGCGTCGGCCATAATCTCAAAGGGTAGCGTCCAATCCGGAGGTTGAACTACCGGAGCGGAAATCAAAGCCTGCTTCAACCTATAAAACGACTCAAGGCACTCATCAGTGAAAATGAAAGGGGCATCTTTGCACAAGAGGTCAGTTAGAGGTCGAGCAATTTTTGAAAAATCTTTGACGAACCGGCGATAAAAGCCGGCATGGCCAAGGAAACTACGCACCCCCTTAAGCAGGCTGGGGTGGTAGGCGCTCTATAACCTCAACTTTGGCCTTATCTACTTCGATGCCCTTAAAAGAAATTAAGTGACCCAAAACGATACCTTGTTCCACCATGATGTGGCACTTCTCCCAATTCAGAACTAGATCCACTTCCTCACAACGAGTTAACACTTTCTCCAAATTTAGCAAACAATATCGAAGAATTACTGCATACGTAAAAATCATCCATAAAGACTTCCATGCATTTTTCAATAAAATCACTAAAAATAGTCATCATACAACGTTGAAAAGTCCCAGGGGCATTACATAAACCAAATGGCATGCAACGATAAGCAAATGTCCCATATGGGCAAGTGAAGGTCGTTTTTTCTTGATGTGACGGGTGGATCTGAATTTGAAAGAAACCCGAGTACCCATCCAAAAAGCAAAAATGCGAATGACCCGCCAACCGATCTAAAATCATGTACATAAAGGGAAGGGGGAAATGGTCCTTCTTTGTTACTTTGTTTAATTAGCGGTAATCGATACACATCCGCCAACCGGTGACGGTCCGGGTACTAACTAGTTCTTTCTTATCCTTTTCCATTACGGTCAATCCACCCTTCTTGGGCACACACTGAACCGGGCTTACCCATTCGCTATTTGCGATGGGGAAGATGATCCCAGCAGCTAGCAACTTTACTACCTCCTTTTTAACCACTTCTTGCATGTTGGGATTTAAGCGACGTTGGGGTTTCCTGGTAGGCTTGGCATCTTCAAGCAAATCAATCGAATGCATGCATATGGAAGGGGATAAACCTTTTAAGTCTTCTATCCTATAACCCAATGCACCCCTATGTTTTCTAAGCAAATCAAGCAACTTGGACAATTCAAAATCATTCAAATTCGCATTCACAATGACAGGATAAGATTTCTCATCATCCAAGAAAGCATATTGGAGGGAACGGGGTAAGGCTTTAAGCTCTAAAGGAGTAGAAGATTGAATTTGAGAAGAATACATACCTTTGAAGATCGCATCTTGAATCTCCATACACTCCATATAAGGCTCATCAATAATAATAATAATCTCCTGATGCATGGGTGAAGAGTCAAGAAGGTTGGTGAAGAAAGTAATATCGGTGTCGTCGGTCTCAAATTGGAAAGACTCCAATAAGCAAGCTCCCAAGGGATCATCGCAAATAGATCGAAGAAGATGGGTGTCGTCAATATACTCATCAACAAGGAACTCCATCATATCAATGGCATAGCATGAATCCCCATACGAAGGACCCTTCAAAGACCCCTCAAGTTGTAAAATTATGCTTTCATTCCCGACATTCAACGACATGCTTCCATTCTTCACATCGATAATGGCTCCCGCCGTAGCAAGGAATGGCCTTCCCAAAATAATAGGGATGTTGTTATCTTCATCTATCTCCAAGATCACAAAATCACAAGGAATCAAAAACCACCCTAAGGTCGGCCAATTGAAGATTAATTGTTGTAGGAGCAAGATCGTCGAGATTTAACTTCTTGCAAATCGAATAAGGCATGACACTTACACTTGCTCCTAGATCACAAAGGGCACGGCCAATCCGCATATCACCAATGGTGCATGGAATAGAAAAACTTTCGGGGTCGGCATAGCTAAACTGGGAGCAACTTTGAGTATACTGGCCGTGGCTGCGGCGACTCCCACCGTGGGCACGGTCCCTTTCGGTTGATCTCCAGCATCTACAAGGCTCAAAACTTGGAGAAAAATTGTTAAGTCCTAAAATCTACCCTCTTGTCATCCACTCCCTTTTCTTTCTCGCTCAATTATCATTCAAGGACACTCTCCAATCGCTCAAAAACACTTTCAAACCCCGACTCTCATAGAACCACTCTCGATTTTTTTTTCTTTAAACTTTTCTAATAAGATAAAATAAAGGAAGAAGAAAGGCACTAAAATAAAGGAAATAAAAATGAAAGAACTAAAAATTGAAAGAAAACACTAAAAGAGGGGAAGTAGTTCATACCTCTCTCGGGTGCTTGTTTTGTAGGTCCTAGCTCGACCTTTTCCAATGCTTTTCAATTTCCAAAATCCGCGAGCTATGTCACAACTGTCCCGACATATTCCTCGCCCATGATGTATGGTTTGAGTTTCGATGAGTTTGCTTTGAAACACTTCCCTTGGGAATCTTTCAACTCAACTACTCCGGCGGAAAGAATTCTCACTATTTCGAATGGCCCGGACCACCGTGCTCTCAATTTCCCAAAGAACAACTTCAGCCTTGAATTAAAAATGAGAACCCTATCGCCTACCACAAACTCACGTCGGTTCAACCTCTTGTCATGCCATGCTTTCGTTCTCTCCTTGTAGATCTTGTTATTCTCATATGCGTGACGCCTCAACTCCTCAAGTTCTTCTAATTGAAATAACCGACTACCTCCAGCTGCCTTGAGATCGAAGTTCAACTTCTTGATTGCCCACATGGTTTTGTGCTCAAGTTCTACGGGGAAGTGACACGCCTTCCCGTAGACAAGACGGTAAGGAGTAGTGCCGATCGGTGTCTTGAAAGCGGTGCAGTATGCCAACAAAACTTCATCCAATTTTTCTGCCCAATCTTTCCTTGAAGAGTTAACCGTCTTCTCTAAGATCTCCTTGATGGAACGGTTGGAGATTTCCACTTGACCTTGTGTTTGTGGATGGTAAGGAAGTCCCTTCTTATGCTTGATGCCATACCTCTCCAAGAGAGACTCGAATCTCTTTTCGATGAAATGGGAACCGTTGTCACTAATGATGACCCGTGGAATGCCTAATCTTGGGAATAGGTTCTTTTTTAAGAAATTCGAAACGGATTTCCCATCACATCTTACACATGGGATGGCCTCGACCCATTTTGTGACATAGTCTACCGCAACTAGGATGTATTGGAAACCCCTTGACGACGGGAAAGGACCCATGAAGTCCAATCCCCATACATCGAAAGCTTCCACCTCAAGAAATAGTTTAATGGCGCTTCATTCTTCCGGGAGATGTTATCGGACCTTTGACACCTGTCACAATTCTTGACATGCAGATGGGCGTCACGAAAAAGAGTCGGCCACCAATAGCCGGATTGCTAAACCCTTGCCGCCGTCTTTTGGGGGCCACCGTGACCTCCCACCGGAAATTCATGACAATGGGTCAAAATAGATTGCACTTCACTCTCGGGAATACACCGCCGGTACATCCCGTCATTTCCAAGACGGAAGAGGAAAGGATCATCCCAAAAGTAATGCTTCATGTCGTGGAGGAATTTCTTCCTTTGATGATGGTTCAAGTGTTGAGGGATCACTTCGCTCGCCAAATAATTCACAATATCCGCATACCAAGGATGCGAGTTGATAGCCAAGAGTCGCTCGTCCGGGAAAGCGTCTACAATCGGTTGGATGTCTTCCGAGTCGACAAGAATCCTCGAAAGGTGATCAGCTACGACATTCTTTGTGCCCGCCTTATCGCGGATTTCCAAATCAAATTCTTACATAAGCAAGACCCACCGTATAAGTCTCGGTTTTGTCTCCTTCTTTCCCATCAAGTATTTGATAGCGGCATGATCCGTGTAGACTACCACCTTAGAGAACATGAGGTATTGCCGCAATTTGTTGAGCGCAAAAACGATCACCAAAAGCTCCTTATCCGTGGTACTGTAGTTCCTTTGGGTGCTATCAAGCGCATGGTTTGCGTAATAGATGACCCTTGGCTTCTTGTCTTCTATTTGGGCCAAACACGCTCCTACGGCGAAGTCGCTCGCGTCGGCCATAATCTCAAAGGGTAGCGTCCAATCCGGAGGTTGAACTACCGGAGCGGAAATCAAAGCCTGCTTCAACCTATAAAACGACTCAAGGCACTCATCAGTGAAAATGAAAGGGCATCTTTGCACAAGAGGTCGATTAGAGGTCGAGCAATTTTTGAAAAATCTTTGTGAACCGCGTGATAAAAGCGGCATGGCCAAGGAAACTACGCACCCCTTAAGCAGGCGGGGTGGTAGGCGCTCTATAACCTCAACTTTGGCCTTATCTACTTCGATGCCCTTAAAAGAAATTAAGTGACCCAAAACGATACCTTGTTCCACCATGATGTGGCACTTCTCCCAATTCAGAACTAGATCCACTTCCTCACAACGAGTTAACACTTTCTCCAAATTTAGCAAACAGTCATCGAAAGAATTACCGTACACAGAAAAATCATCCATAAAGACTTCCATGCATTTTTCAATAAAATCACTAAAAATAGTCATCATACAACGTTGAAAAGTCCCAGGGGCATTACATAAACCAAATGGCATGCAACGATAAGCAAATGTCCCATATGGGCAAGTGAAGGTCGTTTTTTCTTGATGTGACGGGTGGATCTGAATTTGAAAGAAACCCGAGTACCCATCCAAAAAGCAAAAATGCGAATGACCCGCCAACCGATCTAACATCTGGTACATAAAGGGAAGGGGGAAATGGTCCTTCTTTGTTACTTTGTTTAATTAGCGGTAATCGATACACATCCGCCAACCGGTGACGGTCCGGGTACTAACTAGTTCTTTCTTATCCTTTTCCATTACGGTCAATCCACCCTTCTTGGGCACACACTGAACCGGGCTTACCCATTCGCTATTTGCGATGGGGAAGATGATCCCAGCAGCTAGCAACTTTACTACCTCCTTTTTAACCACTTCTTGCATGTTGGGATTTAAGCGACGTTGGGGTTTCCTGGTAGGCTTGGCATCTTCAAGCAAATCAATCGAATGCATGCATATGGAAGGGGATAAACCTTTTAAGTCTTCTATCCTATAACCCAATGCACCCCTATGTTTTCTAAGCAAATCAAGCAACTTGGACAATTCAAAATCATTCAAATTCGCATTCACAATGACAGGATAAGATTTCTCATCATCCAAGAAAGCATATTGGAGGGAACGGGGTAAGGCTTTAAGCTCTAAAGGAGTAGAAGATTGAATTTGAGAAGAATACATACCTTTGAAGATCGCATCTTGAATCTCCATACACTCCATATAAGGCTCATCAATAATAATAATAATCTCCTGATGCATGGGTGAAGAGTCAAGAAGGTTGGTGAAGAAAGTAATATCGGTGTCGTCGGTCTCAAATTGGAAAGACTCCAATAAGCAAGCTCCCAAGGGATCATCGCAAATAGATTCAAGAAGATGGGAGTCCTCAATATACTCATCGACAAGGAACTCCATCATATCAATGGCATAGCATGAATCCCCATACGAAGGACCCTTCAATGACCCCTCAAGTTGAAAAATTATGCTTTCATTCCCGACATTCAACGACATGCTTCCATTCTTCACATCGATAATGGCTCCCGCCGTAGCAAGGAATGGCCTTCCCAAAATAATAGGGATGTTGTTATCTTCCTCTATCTTCAAGATCACAAAATCACAAGGAATCAAAAACCGCCCCACTTGGACCGAGATGTGTTCCAATATTACCAACGGTCTTCGCACGGAACGGTCGGACAATTGAAGATTAATTGTTGTTGGAGCAAGATCGTCGAGATTTAACTTTTTGCAAATCGAATAAGGCATGACACTTACACTTGCTCCTAGATCACAAAGGGCACGGCCAATCCGCATATCACCAATGGTGCATGGAATAGAAAAACTTCCGGGGTCGGCTTGTCTAAACTGGGAGCAACTTTGGGTATACTGGCCGTGGCTGCGGCGACTCCCACCGTGGGCACGCTCCCTTTCGGTTCATCTCCAGCATCTACAAGGCTCAAAACTTGGAGAAAAATTGTTAAGTCCTAAAATCTACCCTCTTGTCATCCACTCCCTTTTCTTTCTCGCTCAATTATCATTCAAGGACACTCTCCAATCGCTCAAAAACACTTTCAAACCCCGACTCTCATAGAACAACTCTCGATTTTTTTTTTAAACTTTTCTAATAAGATAAAAAAAAAGAACAAGAAAGGCACTAAAATAAAGGAAATAAAAATGAAAGAACTAAAAATTGAAAGAAAACACTAAAAGAGGGGAAGTAGTTCATACCCTTCTGGGTGCTTGTTTTGTAGGTCCTAGCTCGACCTTTTTCAATGCTTTTCAATTTCCAAAATCCGCGAGCTATGTCACAACTGTCCTGACATATTCCTCGCCCATGATGTATGGTTTGAGTTTCGATGAGTTTGCTTTGAAACACTTCCCTTGGGCATCTTTCAACTCAACTACTCCGGCGGAAAGAATTCTCACTATTTCGAATGGCCCAGACCACCGTGATCTCAATTTCCCAAAAACAACTTCAGCCTTGAATTAAAAATGAGAACCCTATCGCCTACCACAAACTCACGTCGGTTCAACCTCTATTCATGCCATGCTTTCGTTCTCTCCTTGTAGATCTGGTTATTCTCATATGCATGACGCCTCAAATCCTCAAGTTCTTCTAATTGAAATAACTGACTACCTCATGGCACCTTGAGATCGAAGTTCAACTTCTTGATTGCCCACATGGTTTTGTGCTCAAGTTCTACGGGGAAGTGACACGCCTTCCCGTAGACAAGACGGTAAGGAGTAGTGCCGATCGGTGTCTTGAAAGCGGTGCGGTATGCCCACAAAACTTCATCCAATTTTTCTGCCCAATCTTTCCTTGAAGAGTTGACCATCTTCTCTAAGATCTCGTTGATGGCACGGTTGGAGATTTCCACTTGACCTTGTGTTTGTGGATGGTAAGGAAGTCCCTTCTTATGCTTGATGCCATACTTCTCCAAGAGAGACTCGAATCTCTTTTCGATGAAATGGGAACCGTTGTCACTAATGATGACCCGTGGAATGCCTAATCTTGGGAATAGGGTCTTTTTTAAAAATTTCGAAACGGATTTCCCATCACATCTTACACATGGGATGGCCTCGACCCACTAGTCTACCGCCACTAGGATGTATTGGAAACCCCTTGACGACGAGAAAGGACCCATGAAGTCCAATCCCCATACATCGAAAGCTTCCACCTCAAGAATATAGTTCAATGGCGCTTCATTCTTCTAGGAGATATTACCGGACCTTTGATACCTGTCACATTGCTTGACATGTAGATGGGCGTCACGAAAAAGAGTCGGCCACCAATAGCCAGTTTGCAAAACCTTTGCCGCCGTCTTTTTGGGGCCACCGTGACCTCCCACCGAAAATTCATGACAATGGGTCAAAATAGATTGCACTTCACTCTCGAGAATACACCGCCGGTACATCCCGTCATTTCCTAGATGGAAGAGGAAAGGATCATCCCAAAAGTAATACTTCATGTCGTGGAGGAATTTCTTCCTTTGATGTTGGTTCAAGTGTTGAGGGATCACTTCGCTCGCCAAATAATTCACAATATACGCATACCAAGGATGCGAGTTAATAGCCAAGAGTCGCTCGTACGAGAAAGCGTCTACAATCGGTTGGATGTGTTCCGAGTCGACAAGAATCCTCGAAAGGTGATCGGCTACGACATTATTTGTGCCCGCCTTATCGCGGATTTCCAAATCAAATTCTTGCATAAGCAAGACCCACCGTAGAAGTCTCGGTTTTGTCTCCTTCTTTCCCATCAAGTATTTGATAGCGGCATGATCCGTGTAGACTACCACCTTAGAGAACATGAGGTATTACCGGAATTTGTTGAGCGCAAAAACGATCACCAAAAGCTCCTTTTCCGTGGTTGTGTAGTTCCTTTGGGCGCTATCAAGCGCATGGCTTGCGTAATAGATGACCCTTGGCTTCTTGTCTACTGTTTGGCTCAAACACGCTCCTACGGCGAAGTCGCTCGCATCGGCCATAATCTCAAAGGGTAGCGTCCAATCCGAAGGTTGAACTACCGGAGCGGAAATCAAAGCCTGCTTCAACCTATAAAACGACTCAAGGCACTCATCAGTGAAAATGAAAGAGGCATCTTTGCACAAGAGGTCAGTTAGAGGTCAAGCAATTTTTGAAAAATCTTTGACGAACCGGCGATAAAAGACGGCATGGCCAAGGAAACTACGCACCCTCTTAACGGAAACTGGGGGTGGTAGGCGCTCTATAACCTCAACTTTGGCCTTATCTACTTCGATGCCCTTAGAAGAAATTAAGTGACCCAAAACGATACCTTGTTCCACCATAAAGTGGCATTTCTCCCAATTCAGAACTAGATCTACTTCCTCACAACGAGTTAACACTTTCTCCAAATTTAGCAAACAGTCATCGAAAGAATTACCGTACACAGAAAAATCATCCATAAAGACTTCCATGCATTTTTCAATAAAATCACTAAAAATAGCCATCATACAACGTTGAAAAGTCCCAGGGGCATTACATAAACCAAATGGTATGCAACGATAAGCAAATGTCCCATATGGGCAAGTGAAGGTGGTTTTTTCTTGATGTGAGGGGTGGATCTGAATTTGAAAGAAACCAGAGTACCCATCCAAAAAGCAAAAATGCGAATGACCCGCCAACCGTTCTAATATCTGGTACATAAAGGGAAGGGGGAAATGGTCCTTCTTTGTTACTTTGTTTAATTGGCGGTAATAGATACACATCCGCCATCTGGTGACGGTCCGGGTACTAACTAGTTCTTTCTTGTCCTTTTCCATTACGGTCAATCCACCCTTCTTAGGCACACACTGAACCGGGCTTACCCATTCGCTATTTGCGATGGGGAAGATGATCCCAGCAGCTAGCAACTTTACTACCTCCTTTTTAACCAATTCTTACATGTTGGGATTTAAGCGACGTTGGGGTTTCCTGGTAGGCTTGGCATCTTCTAGCAAATCAATCGAATGCATGCATGTGGAAGGGGATAAACCTTTCAAGTCTTCTATCCTATAACCCAATGCACCCCTATGTTTTCTAAGTAACTTGGACAATTCAAAATCATTCAAATTCGCATTCACAATGACAGGATAAGATTTCTCATCATCCAAGAAAGCATATTGTGGGGAAGGGGGTAAGGCTTTAAGCTCTAAAGGAGTAGAAGATTGAATTTGAGAAGAATACATACCTTTGAAGATCGCATCTTGAATCTCCATACACTCCATATAAGGCTCATCAATAATAATAATCTCCTTATGCATGGGTGAAGAGTCAAGAAGGTTGGTGAAGAAAGTAATATCGGTGCGGTCGGTCTCAAATTGGAAAGACTCCAATAAGCAAGCTCCCAAGGGATCATCGCAAATAGATTCAAGAAGATGGGAGTCCTCAATATACTCATCAACATGGAACTCCATCATATCAATGGCATAGCATGAATCCCCATACGAAGGACCCTTCAATGACCCCTCAAGTTGAAAAATTATGCTTTCATTCCCGACATTCAACGACATGCTTCCATTCTTCACATCGATAATGGCTCCCGCCGTAGCAAGGAATGGCCTTCCCAAAATAATAGGGATGTTGTTATCTTCCTCTATCTCCAAGATCACAAAATCACAAGGAATCAAAAACCGCCCCGCTTGGATCGGGATGTCTTCCAATATTCCCAACGGTCTTCGCACGGAACGGTCGGCCAATTGAAGATTGATTGTTGTAGGAGCAAGATCGTCGAGATTTAACTTCTTGCAAATCGAATAAGGCATGACACTTACACTTGCGCCTAGATCACAAAGGGCACGGCCAATCCGCATATCACCAATGGTGCATGGAATAGAAAAACTTCCGGGGTCGGCTTGGCTAAACTGAGAGCAACTTTGAGTATACTGGCCGTGGCTACGGCGACTCCCACCGTAGGCACGGTCCCTTTCGGTTCGTCTTTAGCATCTACAAGGCTCAAAACTTGGAGAAAAATTGTTAAGTCCTAAAATCTACCCTCTTGTCATCCACTCCCTTTTCTTTCTCGCTCAATTATCATTCAAGGACACTCTCCAATCGCTCAAAAACACTTTCAAACCCTGACTCTCATAGAACCACTCTCGATTTTTATTTTTTTAAACTTTTCTAATAAGATGAAATAAAGGAACAAGAAAGGCACTAAAATAAAGGAAATAAAAATGAAAGAACTAAAAATTGAAAGAAAACACTAAAAGAGGGGAAGTAGTTCATACCCTTCCGGGTGCTTGTTTTGTAGGTCCTAGCTCGACCTTTTCCAATGCTTTTCAATTTCCAAAATCCGCAAGCTATGTCACAACTGTCCCGACATATTCCTCGCCCATGATGTATGGTTTGAGTTTCGATGAATTTGCTTTGAAACACTTCCCTTGGGCATCTTTCAACTCAACTACTCTGGCGGAAAGAATTCTCACTATTTCGAATGGCCCGGACCACCGTGATCTCAATTTCCCAAAAACAACTTCAGCCTTGAATTAAAAATGAGAACCCTATCGCCTACCACAAACTCACGTCGGTTCAACCTCTATTCATGCCATGCTTTCGTTCTCTCCTTGTAGATCTGGTTATTCTCATATGCATGACGCCTCAACTCCTCAAGTTCTTCTAATTGAAATAACTGACTACCTCATGGCGCCTTGAGATCGAAGTTCAACTTCTTGATTGCCCACATGGTTTTGTGCTCAAGTTCTACGGGGAACTGACACGCCTTCCCGTAGACAAGACGGTAAGGAGTAGTGCCGATCGGTGTCTTGAAAGCGGTGCGGTATGCCCACAAAACTTCATCCAATTTTTCTGCCCAATCTTTCCTTGAAGAGTTAACCGTCTTCTCTAAGATCTCCTTGATGGCACGGTTGGAGATTTCCACTTGACCTTGTGTTTTTGGATGGTAAGGAAGTCCCTTCTTATGCTTGCTGCCATACTTCTCCAAGAGAGACTCGAATCTCTTTTCGATGAAATGGGAACAGTTGTCACTAATGATGACCCGTGGAATGCCTAATCTTGGGAATAGGGTCTTTTTTAAGAACTTCGAAACGGATTTCCCATCACATCTTACACATGGGATGGCCTCGACCCACTAATCTACCGCCACTAGGATGTATTGGAAACCCCTTGACGACGGGAAAGGACCCATGAAGTCCAATCCCCATACATCGAAAGCTTCCACCTCAAGAATATAGTTCAATAGCGCTTCATTCTTCCGGGAGATGTTACCGGACCTTTGACACCTGTCACATTGCTTGACATGCAGATGGGCGTCACGAAAAAGAGTCGGCCACCAATAGCCAGTTTGCAAAACCTTTGCCGCCGTCTTTTGGGGGCCACCGTGACCTCCCACCGGAAATTCATGACAATGGGTCAAAATAGATTGCACTTCACTCTCGGGAATACACCGCCGGTACATCCCGTCATTTCCAAGACGGAAGAGGAAAGGATCATCCCAAAAGTAATGCTTCATTTCGTGGAGGAATTTCTTCCTTTGATGATGGTTCAAGTGTTGAGGGATCACTTCGCTCGCCAAATAATTCACAATATTCGCATACCGAGAATGCGAGTTGATTGCCAAGAGTCGCTCGTCTGAGAAAGCGTCTACAATCGGTTGGATGTGTTCCGAGTCGACAAGAATCCTCGAAAGGTGATCGGCTACGACATTATTTGTGCCCGCCTTTTCGCAGATTTCCAAATCAAATTCTTGCATAAGCAAGACCCGCCGTATAAGTCTCGGTTTTGTCTCCTTCTTTCCCATCAAGTATTTGATAGCGGCATGATCCGTGTAGACTACCACCTTTGTGAACATGAGGTATTGCCGGAATTTGTTGAGCGCAAAAACAATCACCAAAAGCTCCTTTTCCGTGGTAATGTAGTTCCTTTGGGCACTATCAAGCGCATGGCTTGCGTAATAGATGACCCTTGGCTTCTTGTCTACTGTTTTGGTCAAACACGCTCCTACGGCGAAGTCGCTCGCGTCGGCCATAATCTCAAAGGGTAGCGTCCAATCCGGAGGTTGAACTACCAGAGCGGAAATCAAAGCCTGCTTCAACCTATAAAACGACTCAAGGCACACATCAGTGAAAATGAAAGGGGCATCTTTGCACAAGAGGTCAGTTAGAGGTCGAGCAATTTTTGAAAAATCTTTGACGAACCGGCCATAAAAGCCTGCATGGCCAAGGAAACTACGCACCCCCTTAACGGAAACTAGGGGTGGTTGGCGCTCTATAACCTCAACTTTGGCCTTATCTACTTCGATGACCTTAGAAGAAATTAAGTGACCCAAAACGATACCTTTTTCCACCATGAAGTGGCATTTCTCCCAATTCAAAACTAGATCCACTTCCTCACAACAAGTTAACACTTTCTCCAAATTTAGCAAACAACCATCGAAAGAATTACCGTACACAGAAATATTATCCATAAAAACTTCCATGCATTTTTCAATAAAATCACTAAAAGTAGCCATCATACAACGTTGAAAAGTCCCAGGGGCATTACATAAACCAAATGGCATGCAACGATAAGCAAATGTCCCATATGGGCAAGTAAAGGCGGTTTTTTCCTGATGTGAGGGGTGGATCTGAATTTGAAAGAAACCAGAGTACCCATCCAAAAAGCAAAAATGCGAATGACCCGCCAACCGTTCTAACATCCGGTACATAAAGGGAAGGGGGAAATGGTCCTTCTTTGTTACTTTGTTTAATTGGCGGTAATCAATACACATCCGCCAACCGGTGACGGTCCAGGTACTAACTAGTTCTTTCTTGTCCTTTTCCATTACGGTCAATCCACCCTTCTTGGGCACACACTGAACCGGGCTTACCCATTCGCTATTTGCGATGGGGAAGATGATCCCAGCAGCTAGCAACTTTACTACCTCCTTTTTAACCAATTCTTACATGTTGGGATTTAAGCGACGTTGGGGTTTCCTGGTAGGCTTGTCATCTTCTAGCAAATCAATCGAATGCATGCATGTGGAAGGGGATAAACCTTTCAAGTCTTCTATCCTATAACCCAATGCACCCCTATGTTTTCTAAGTAACTTGGACAATTCAAAATCATTCAAATTGCATTCACAATGACAGGATAAGATTTCTCATCATCCAAGAAAGCATATTGTGGGGAAGGGGGTAAGGCTTTAAGCTCTAAAGGAGTAGAAGATTGAATTTGAGAAGAATACATACCTTTGAAGATCGCATCTTGAATCTCCATACACTCCATATAAGGCTCATCAATAATAATAATCTCCTTATGCATGGGTGAAGAGTCAAGAAGGTTGGTGAAGAAAGTAATATCGGTGCGGTCGGTCTCAAATTGGAAAGACTCCAATAAGCAAGCTCCCAAGGGATCATCGCAAATAGATTCAAGAAGATGGGAGTCCTCAATATACTCATCAACAAGGAACTCCATCATATCAATGGCATAGCATGAATCCCCATACGAAGGACCCTTCAATGACCCCTCAAGTTGAAAAATTATGCTTTCATTCCCGACATTCAACGACATGCTTCCATTCTTCAGATCGATAATGGCTCCCGCCGTAGCATGGAATGGCCTTCCCAAAATAATAGGGATGTTGTTATCTTCCTCTATCTCCAAGATCACAAAATCACAAGGAATCAAAAACCGCCCACTGGGACCGGGATGTCTTCCAATATTCCCAACGGTCTTCGCACGGAACGGTCGGCCAATTGAAGATTAATTGTTGTAGGAGCAAGATCGTCGAGATTTAACTTCTTGCAAATCGAATAAGGCATGACACTTACACTTGCTCCTAGATCACAAAGGGCACGGCCAATCCGAATATCACCAATGGTGCATGGAATAGAAAAACTTCCGGGGTCGGTTTGGCTAAACTGGGAGCAACTTTGAGTATACTGGTCGTGGCTGCGGCGACTCCCACCGTGGGCACAGTCCCTTTCGGTTCATCTCCAGCATCTACAAGGCTCAAAACTGTGAGAAAAATTATTAAGTCCTAAAATCTACCCTCTTGTCATCCACTCCCTTTTCTTTCTCGCTCAATTATCATTCAAGGACACTCTCCAATCGCTCAAAAACACTTTCAAACCCCGACTCTCATAGAACCACTCTCGATTTTTTTTTTTAAACTTTTCTAATAAGATAATATAAAGGAACAAAAAAGGCACTAAAATAAAGGAAATAAAAATGAAAGAACTAAAAATTGAAAGAAAACACTAAAAGAGGGGAAGTAGTTCATACCCCTCCCGGGTGCTTGTTTTGTAGGTCCTAGGTCGACCTTTTCCAATGCTTTTCAATTTCCAAAATCCGCGAGCTATGTCACAACTGTCCCGACATACTCCTCGCCCATGATGTATGGTTTGAGTTTCGATGAGTTTGCTTTGAAACTCTTCCCTTGGGCATCTTTCAACTCAACTACTCCGGCGGAAAGAATTCTCACTATTTCGAATGGCCCGGACCACCGTGATCTCAATTTCCGAAAAACAACTTCAGCCTTGAATTAAAAATGAGAACCCTATCGCCTACCACAAACTCACGTCAATTCAACCTCTTGTCATGCCATACTTTCGTTCTCTCCTTGTAGATCTTGTTATTCTCATATGCATGACGCCTCAACTCCTCAAGTTCTTCTAATTGAAATAACCGACTATCTCCAGCCGCCTTGAGATCGAAGTTCAACTTCTTGATTGCCCACATGGTTTTGTGCTCAAGTTCTACGGGGAAGTGACACGCCTTCCCGTAGACAAGACGGTAAGGAGTAATGCCGATCGGTGTCTTCAAAGCGGTGCGGTATGCCCACAAAACTTCATCCAATTTTTCTGCCCAATCTTTCCTTGAAGAGTTAACCGTCTTCTCTAAGATCTCCTTGATGGCACGGTTGGAGATTTCCACTTGACCTTGTGTTTTTGGATGGTAAGGAAGTCCCTTCTTATGCTTGCTGCCATACTTCTCCAAGAGAGACTCGAATCTCTTTTCGATGAAATGGGAACAGTTGTCACTAATGATGACCCGTGGAATGCCTAATCTTGGGAATAGGGTCTTTTTTAAGAACTTCGAAACGGATTTCCCATCACATCTTACACATGGGATGGCCTCGACCCACTAATCTACCGCCACTAGGATGTATTGGAAACCCCTTGACGACGGGAAAGGACCCATGAAGTCCAATCCCCATACATCGAAAGCTTCCACCTCAAGAATATAGTTCAATGGCGCTTCATTCTTCCGGGAGATGTTACCGGACCTTTGACACCTGTGACATTGCTTGACATGCAGATGGGCGTCAAGAAAAAGAGTCGGCCACCAATAGCCAGTTTGCAAAACCCTTGCCGCCGTTTTTTGGGGGCCACCGTGACCTCCAACCGGAGATTCATGACAATGGGTTAAAATAGATTGCACTTCACTCTCGGGAATACACCACCTGTACATCCCGTCATTTCCAAGACGGAAGAGGAAAGGATCATCCCAAAAGTAATGCTTCATGTCGTGGAGGAATTTCTTCCTTTGATGATGGTTCAAGTGTTGAGGGATCACTTCGCTCGCCAAATAATTCACAATATCCGCATACCAAGGATGCGAAATGATAGCCAAGAGTCGCTCGTTCGGGAAAGCGTCTACAATCGGTTGGATGTCTTCCGAGTCGACAAGAATCCTCGAAAGGTGATCGGCTACGACATTATTTGTGCCCGCCTTATCGTGGATTTCCAAATCAAATTCTTGCATAAGTAAGAACCACCGTATAAGTCTCGGTTTTGTCTCCTTCTTTCCCATCAAGTATTTGATAGCGGCATGATCCGTGTAGTCTACCACCTTAGAGAACATGAGGTATTGCCAGAATTTGTTGAGCGCAAAAACGATCACCAAAAGCTCCTTTTCCGTGGTAGTGTAGTTCCTTTGGGCGCTATCACGCGCATGGCTTGCGTAATAAATGACCCTTGGCTTCTTGTCTACTGTTTGGGTCAAACACGCTCCTACGGCGAAGTCGCTCGCGTCGGCCATAATCTCAAAGGGTAGCGTCCAATCCGGAGGTTGAACTAACGGAGCGGAAATCAAAGCCTGCTTCAACCTATAAAACGACTCAAGGCACTCATCAGTGAAAATGAAAGGGGCATCTTTGCACAAGAGGTCAGTTAGAGGTCGAGCAATTTTTGAAAAATATTTGACGAACTGGGATAAAGTCGACATGGCCAAGGAAACTACGCACCCCCTTAACGGAAACTGGGGGTGGTAGGCGCTCTATAACCTCAACTTTGGCCTTATCTACTTCGATGCCCTTAGAAGAAATTAAGTGACCCAGAACGATACCTTGTTCCACCATGAAGTGGCATTTCTCCCAATTCAGAACTAGATCCACTTCCTCACAACGAGTTAACACTTTCTCCAAATTTATCAAACAGACATCGAAAGAATTGTCGTACACAGTAAAATCATCCATAAAGACTTCCATGCATTTTTCAATAAAATCACTAAAAATAGCCATCATACAACGTTGAAAAGTCCCAGGGGCATTACATAAACCAAATGGCATGCAATGATAAGCAAATGTCCCATATGGGCAAGTGAAGGTGGTTTTTTCTTGATGTGAGGGGTGGATCTGAATTTGAAAGAAACCAGAGTACCCATCCAAAAAGCAAAAATGCGAATGACCCGCCAACCGTTCTAACATCCGGTACATAAAGGGAAGGGGGAAATGGTCCTTCTTTGTTACTTTGTTTAATTGGCGGTAATCAATACACATCCGCCAACCGGTGACGGTCCGGGTACTAACTAGTTCTTTCTTGTCCTTTTCCATTACGGTCAATCCACCCTTCTTGGGCACACACTGAACCGGGCTTACCCATTCGCTATTTGCGATGGGGAAGATGATCCCAGCAGCTAGCAACTTTACTACCTCCTTTTTAACCAATTCTTACATGTTGGGATTTAAGCGACGTTGGGGTTTCCTGGTAGGCTTGTCATCTTCTAGCAAATCAATCGAATGCATGCATATGGAAGGGGATAAACCTTTCAAGTCTTCTATCCTATAACCCAATGCACCCCTATGTTTTCTAAGCAAATCAAGCAACTTGGACAATTCAAAATCATTCAAATTCGCATTCACAATGACAGGATAAGATTTCTCATCATCCAAGAAAGCATATTGGAGGGAAGGGAGTAAGGCTTTAAGCTCTAAAGGAGTAGAAGATTGAATTTGAGAAGAATACATACCTTTGAAGATCGCATCTTGAATCTCCATACACTCCATATAAGGCTCATCAATAATAATAATCTGCTTATGCATGGGTGAAGAGTCCCACCGTGGGCACGGTCCCTTTCGGTTCATCTCCAGCATCTAATGGGCTCAAAACTTGGAGAAAAATTGTTAAGTCCTAAAATCTACCCTCTTGTCATCCACTCCCTTTTCTTTCTCGCTCAATTATCATTCAAGGACACTCTCCAATCGCTCAAAAATACTTTCAATCCCCGACTCTCATAGAACCACTCTCGATTTTTTTATTTTTTTTAACTTTTCTAATAAGATAAAATAAAGGAAGAAGAAAGGCACTAAAATAAAGGAAATAAAAATGAAAGAACTAAAAATTGAAAGAAAACACTAATAGAGGGGAAGTAGTTCATACCTCTCCCGGGTTCTTATTTTGTAGGTCCTAGCTCGATCTTTTCCAATGCTTTTCAATTTCCAAAATCCGCGAGGTATGTCACAACTGTCCCGACATATTCCTCGCACATGATGTATGGTTTGAGTTTCGATGAGTTTGCTTTGAAACACGTCGCTTGGGCATCTTTCAACTCAACTACTCCGGCGGAAAGAATTCTCACTATTTCGAATGGCCCGGACCACCATGATCTCAATTTCCCAGAGAACAACTTCAGCCTTGAATTGAAAATGAGAATCCTATTGCCTACCACAAACTCACGTCGGTTCAACCTCTTGTCATGTCATGCTTTCGTTCTCTCCTTGTAAGATCTTGTTATTCTCATATGCATGACGCCTCAACTCCTCAAGTTCTTCTAATTGAAATGACCAACTACCTCCAGCCGCCTTGAGATCGAAGTTCAACTTCTTGATTGCCCACATGGTTTTGTGCTCAAGTTCTACGGGGAAGTGACATGCCTTCCCGTAGACAAGACGGTAAGGACTAGTGCCGATCAGTGTCTTGAAAGCAGTGCGTTATGCCGACAAAACTTCATCCAATTTTTCTGCCCAATCTTTCCTTGAAGAGTTAACCGTCTTCTCTAAGATCTCCTTGATGGCACGGTTGGAGATTTCCACTTGACCTTGTGTTTGTGGATGGTAAGGAAGTCCCTTCTTATGCTTGATGCCATACTTCTCCAAGCGATACTCGAATCTCTTTTCGATGAAATGGGAACCGTTGTCACTAATGATGACCCGTGGAATGCCAAATCTTGGGAATAGGGTCTTTTTTAAGAATTTCGAAACGGATTTCCCATCACATCTTACACATGGGATGGCCTCGACCCACTAGTCTACCGCCATTAGGATGTATTGGAAACCCCTTGACGACGGGAAAGGACCCATGAAGTCCAATCCCCATACATCGAAAGCTTCCACCTCAAGAATATAGTTCAATGGCGCTTCATTCTTCCGGGAGATGTTACCGGACCTTTGACACCTGTGACATTGCTTGACATGCAGATGGGCGTCAAGAAAAAGAGTCGGCCACCAATAGCCAGTTTGCAAAACCCTTGCCGCCGTCTTTTGGGGGCCACCGTGACCTCCAACCGGAGATTCATGACAATGGGTTAAAATAGATTGCACTTCACTCTCGGGAATACACCACCTGTACATCCCGTCATTTCCAAGACGGAAGAGGAAAGGATCATCCCAAAAGTAATGCTTCATGTCGTGGAGGAATTTCTTCCTTTGATGATGGTTCAAGTGTTGAGGGATCACTTCGCTCGCCAAATAATTCACAATATCCGCATACCAAGGATGCGAGTTGATAGCCAAGAGTCGCTCGTCCGAGAAATCGTCTACAATCGGTTGGATGTGGTCCGAGTCGATAAGAATCCTCGAAAGGTGATCGGCTACGACATTATTTGTGCCCGCCTTATCGCGGATTTCCAAATCAAGTTCTTGCATAAGCAAGACTCACCGTATAAGTCTCGGTTTTGTCTCCTTCTTTCCCTTCAAGTATTTGATAGCGGCATGATCCGTGTAGACTACCACCTTAGAGAACATGAGGTATTGCCGGAATTTGTTGAGCGTAAAAACGATCACCAAAAGCTCCTTTTCCGTGGTAGTGTAGTTCCTTTGGGCGCTATCAAGCGCATGGCTTGCGTAATAGATTGCCCTTGGCTTCTTGTCTACTGTTTGGGTCAAACACGCTCCTACGGCGAAGTCGCTCGCGTCGGCCATAATCTCAAAGGGTAGCGTCCAATCCGGAGGTTGAACTACCGGAGCGGAAATCAAAGCCTGCTTCAACCTATAAAACGACTCAAGGCACTCATCAGTGAAAATGAAAGGGGCATCTTTGCACAAGAGGTTAGTTAGAGGTCGAGCAATTTTTGAAAAATCTTTGACGAACCGGCGATAAAGTCGACATGGCCAAGGAAACTACGCACCCCCTTAACGGAAACTGGGGGTGGTAGGCGCTCTATAACCTCAACTTTGGCCTTATCTACTTCGATGCCCTTAGAAGAATCTAACCGACCCAGAACGATACCTTGTTCCACCATGAAGTGGCATTTCTCCCAATTCAGAACTAGATCCACTTCCTCCCAACGAATTAACACTTTCTCCAAATTTAGAAAACAGTCATCGAAAGAATTACCGTACACAGAAAAATCATTCATAAAGACTTCCATGCATTTTTCAATAAAATCACTAAAAATAGCATTCATACAACGTTGAAAAGTCCCAGGGGCATTACATAAACACAAAAGCATGCAACGATAAGCAAATGTCCCATATGGGCAAGTGAAGGTGGTTTTTTCTTGATGTGAGGGGTGGATTGGAATTTGAAAGAAATCCGAGTACCCATCCAAAAGGCAAAAATGCGAATGACCGCCAACCGTTCTAACATCTTGTCAATAAAGGGAAGGGGGAAATGGTCCTTCTTTGTTACTTTGTTTAAGTCCTAAAACCCCGACTCTCATAGAACTACTCTCGATTTTTTTTTTAAACTTTTCTAATAAGATAAAACAAACGAAGAAGAAAGGCACAAAAATAAAGGAAATAAAAATGAAAGAACTAAAAATTGAAAAAAAAAACACTAAAAGAGGTGAAGTAGTTCATACCTCTCCCGGGTGCTTGTTTTGTAGGTCCTAGCTCGACCTTTTCCAATGCTTTTCAATTTCCAAAATCCGCGAGGTATGTCACAACTGTCCCGACATATTCCTCGCCCATGATGTATGGTTTGAGTTTCGATGAGTTTGCTTTGAAACACTTCCCTTGGGCATCTTTCAACTCAACTACTCCGGCGGAAAGAATTCTCACTATTTCGAATGGCCCGGACCACCGTGATCTCAATTTCCCAGAGAACAACTTCAGCCTTGAATTGAAAATGAGAACCCTATCGCCTACCAAAAACTCACGTCGGTTCAACCTCTTGTCATGCCATGCTTTCGTTCTCTCCTTGTAGATCTTGTTATTCTCATATGCATGACGCCTCAACTCCTCAAGTTCTTCTAATTGAAATAACCGACCACCTCCAGCTGCCTTGAGATCGAAGTTGAACTTCTTGATTGGCCACATGGTTTTGTGCTCAAGTTCTACGGGGAAGAGACACGCCTTCCCGTAGACAAGACGGTAAGGAGTAGCGCCGATCGGTGTCTTGAAAGCGGTGCGGTATGCCCACAAAACTTCATCCAATTTTGATGCCCAATCTTTCCTTAAAGAGTTAACCGTCTTCTCTAAGATCTCCTTGATGGCACGGTTGGAGATTTCCACTTGACCTTGTGTTTGTGGATGGTAAGGAAGTCCCTTCTTATGCTTGATGCCATACTTCTCCAAGAGAGACTCGAATCTCTTTTCGATGAAATGGGAACCGTTTTCTCTAATGATGACCCGTGGAATGCCAAATCTTGGGAATAGGGTCTTTTTAAGAATTTCGAAACGGATTTCCCATCACTTCTTACACATGGGATGGCCTCGACCCACTAGTCTACTGCCACTAGGATGTATTGGAAACCCCTTGACGACGGGAAAGGACCCATGAAGTCCAATCCCCATACATCGAAAGCTTCCACCTAAAGAATATAGTTCAATGGTGCTTCATTCTTCCGGGAGATGTTACCGGACCTTTGACACCTGTCACATTGCTTGACATGCAGATGGGCGTCACGAAAAAGAGTTGGCCACCAATAGCCGGTTTGCAAAACCCTTGCCACCGTCTTTGCCTTATCGCGGATTTCCAAATCAAGTTCTTGCATAAGCAAGACTCACCGTATAAGTGTCGGTTTTGTCTCCTTCTTTCCCTTCAAGTATTTGATAGCGGCATGATCCGTGTAGACTACCACCTTAGAGAACATGAGGTATTGCCGGAATTTGTTGAGCGCAAAAACGATCACCAAAAGCTCCTTTTCCGTGGTAGTGTAGTTCCTTTGGGCGCTATCAAGCGCATGGCTTGCGTAATAGATGACCCTTGGCTTCTTGTCTACTGTTTGGGTCAAACACGCTCCTACGGCGAAGTCGCTCGCGTCGGCATAATCTCAAAGGGTAGCGTCCAATCCGGAGGTTGAACTACCGGAGCGGAAATCAAAGTCTGCTTCAACCTATAAAACGACTTAAGGCACTCATCAATAAAAATGAAAGGGGTATCTTTGCACAAGAGGTCAGTTAGAGGTTGAGCAATTTTTGAAAAATCTTTGACGAACCGGCGATAAAGTCAACATGGCCAAGGAAACTACGCACCCCCTTAACGGAAACTGGGGGTGGTAGGCGCTCTATAACCTCAACTTTGGCCTTATCTACTTCGATGCCCTTAGAAGAAATTAAGTGACCCAGAACGATACCTTGTTCCACCATGAAGTGGCATTTCTCCCAATTCAGAACTAGATCCACTTCTTCCCAACGAATTAACACTTTCTCCAAATTTAGCAAACAGTCATCGAAAGAATTACCGTACACAGAAAAATCATTCATAAATACTTCCATGCATTTTTCAATAAAATCACTAAAAATAGCATTCATACAACGTTGAAAAGTCCCAGGGGCATTACATAAACCAAATGGCATGCAACGATAAGCAAATGTCCAATATGGGCAAGTGAAGGTGGTTTTTTCTTGATGTGAGGGGTGGATTGGAATTTGAAAGAAATCCGAGTACCCATCCAAAAAGCAAAAATGCGAATGACCGCCAACCGTTCTAACATCTTGTCAATAAAGGGAAGGGGGAAATGGTCCTTCTTTGTTACTTTGTTTAATTGGCGGTAATCGATACACATCCGCCAACGGGTGACGGTCCGGGTACTAACTAGTTCTTTCTTGTCATTTTCAACTACGGTCAATTTACTCTTCTTGGGCACACACTGAGCCGGGCTTACCCATTCGCTATTTGCGATGGGGAAGATGATCCCAGCAGCTAGTAACTTTACTACCTCCTTTTTAACCACTTCTTGCATGTTGGGATTTAAGCGACGGTTGGGTTGCCTGGTAGACTTGGCATCTTCTAGCAAATCAATCGAATGCATGCATATGGAAGGGGATAAACCTTTCAAGTCTTCTATCCTATAACCCAATGCACCCCTATGTTTTCTAAGCAAATCAAGCAACTTGGACAATTCAAAATCATTCAAATTCGCATTCACAATGACAGGATAAGATTTCTCATCATCCAAGAAATCATATTGGAGGGAAGGGGGTAAGGCTTTAAGCTCTAAAGGAGTAGAAGATTGAATTTGAGAAGAATACATACCTTTGAAGATCGCATCTTGAATCTCCATATACTCCATATAAGGCTCATCAATAATAATAATCTCCTTATGCATGGGTGAAGAGTCAAGAAGGTTGGTGAAGAAAGTAATATCGGTGCCGTCGGTCTCAAATTGGAAAGACTCCAATAAGCAAGCTCCCAAGGGATCATCGCAAATAGATTCAAGAAGATGGGAGTCCTCAATATACTCATCAACAAGGAACTCCATCATATCAATGGCATAGCATGAATCCCCATACGAAATGCTCATGGATTGTGATGACAAGGGAGAAAACTTCAGAATAATAAAGCTCCAATGCTCCAAAGTTGAGAATAATCTTCAAACTTCCAATAATAATCAAGAGAATCCAATACAAGAACCAATAATCTCAGCAAAGATCTTCCTTAATCCCCCTAATCTAAGACTTAAAAAATGTGATAAAGAGTGCTAAAGTATCATAAAAGATAGATAAAAATTGCTGTCTCTCTCCTCTCTTAGTAAAATGACCTAAAATACATTAAATAGTAATCAAGGTTGTTACTCATAACTCATCATTTTACACAACAGACAAAACTGGCCCGCAGGGGACCGTGGGCTCGGTCAGGGTGACCGTGGCCACGGTCTTGCGTAAGGCAGGCGATTTCTTCTCTTCGCTTCGCAGCGCCGTGGGTACGGTCCCCAAGCACCGTGGTCACGGTATAGGCGATTAGGGCTGACAACTTTTCGCTCCTTCGCACCGCCGTAGCTACGGTCTTGGGAGACCGTGGCCACGGTGTAGTTCGGTCAGCTTCTTCTTTAGGCATGGTGAAGATCCTACCGTGACCACGGTCAAAGTTACCGTGACCACGGTCTAGTTCGGGTGCAAGGACTCTTCACTTTGGTCTTGGCTCCATCATACCGTGGCTACGGTCAATATAACCATGGCCACGGTCTCTCTCGGCCACAATTTCCTTCAGAGTACTCTTCAGCCGTTGCCTCCGCTTCCGATGCCTTTCGACATGACCGGCTCGGGGAATCTTGGGGAGTTTCGGGATTCCCAAGATTGGTGCAAAATTGACCCATTTAGGATCGTTTTGAGTGAAACCCTTCTGAAACTACAAAAGTAACTAAAACGCATTAAAAGTTATTAAAACAAACTACGAAACAAGTCAAAAGCCTAAGGATTTAGGCGGTATTTAGACACGAAATTGGGTCTAAATACCGAAAAACCCGACACTGACGCTCTAAAATTTACAAAACGGATTGACTGTGAGGTTTAATAAAGAAAGAAAAGAGCGAAGGAAATGAAATGAAAAAAATGAGAGTTGAATAAAGAAAAATAGAGAAAAGCAAGAAAAAAAAAAAGAAAAGAAAGAGCAAAAGAAAAGAAGAAAAAAAATTAGAAAGAAGAAAAAAGTGAGAAATTGAAAGAAAAAAAACAAAGAAAAAGCTGAAAGAAAAACAAACAGTGAAGTTAGGATAGCAAATAATCTCGAGCTTGAGCATGAGAATAACTTTGATTGTCTGGCTTAGGATAGGAAGGATCGGTTAGGGCCCACTTGCACTTGTACACGAGGTACTTTGCTCAACAGGCAGTGTTTTGGTTAAAAATCTCAAAGATTGACAGTTTCCAACCTTCGTGTCTTTGTTTGTTTATATTTGTTTCTTCCATTTGATTGTTGAGGCAGGTTGGGGAACTAAGTGCCTGATTGGGGACGAGAATATTTTCTTCGCTTTTGTTTTGTTTTGTTTTTGGCTTTTCACCTCTTTTTTCTTTCCCTTTTTCTTTTCTCTTGGCTTTTGTGGGTATAGCTTCTAGAAACCCTCACAAGACCTTCCTCGTCCACTTGGGCTGCCAAGGGGTTTAAAGGGCTTGATGCATGTGCTAAGTGCATCCGCGATTCCTGCGAAAGTGAGTCAGGGTTTTTAGTTTCTTTTTCTCTGTCTTTATCTTTATTTTTAGTTTGCGCGGGGCGAGCAAACCCTTGTGTGGACTGTTGTTCGGTCTCGTTCCGAGCCGAATTGATTCTTTTATAAGGTGTTTTGCTTGTCTTTAATAATTATTTTAGGATTTTTATTATGTTTTTACTCGTTTTACAATTTTATTAGATTTTATGTTAGTTTAGTATTTTTTCTTTTTGGAAAAAGATTATTATTCCAAAAGACAAAACCAACTTACAAAGTAACTGGGCATACCCAGTAGCTATATAGGCCCAAAGAGTCTAAACTGCACCAAGATACATCAAAGCAAGATACATCAAAGAGGCGAAAGGCATCAAGCCAATCGGAACCGAACATCATTACAAATAACTTGGATCAAGATCACATCACTACGGGATCTATCTTGATGCAAATGAAGATTTCTCTCAAGCCAAATATGATAAATCAAAGCAGAGAAAACCAAAGCAATCTTCTTCCTGTGTTGACAACCATTACTAAGCAACCAATCTCTCCAGATTTCCAATCTCACACCAGAAAGATGAAAGATGGAAAACACAGAAAGAGCAATATTGATGGAAAAGGGGCATTCAAAGAAAATATGGTCATTTGACTCCCAATTCTTACCACATAAAACACAACAGTTAACCCATTGAACACCAAATAACTGCATTCTATCTTGGGTTGTCAATCTTCTATTCATAAGCATCCAGAAAGTGAAGCCAAATTTAGGTATGCTCCATTTATGCCAAATAAGAGAGTGCCAAGGAACAATCTCTGTATGAGATTTTAAAGAGACATAACCTTTATGGATTTGATACTTGTCATTCGCTTCCTTCAAACCCTTGAATAAAGGTTCAAGATCATCACGAATTTTCAATAATCTCTTCCAGTACCAACTCACATTTTGCTTGACTTCACAATTCCAGATATCTTGCTTTTTTAGATAGATATGGTGAACCCACTTCACCCAAAGAGACTCTTTTTCCATCATAATTTGCCATACTAGGTTTCCCAAAGCAGCTTTATTCCAACAATGGGCATCTCTAATATTGAGACCACCCTCTTTCTTAGCAAGACAACAAGTCGACCAAGAAATAGGGGGAGCTTTGTTTGTTCTCCCACCCCAAAGAAAGATTCGGCACATCTTACTAACCTCCTCAATGACACTTGTTGGAAGAATGAAAATCTGAGCCCAATAAGTATGAAGCGACATGAGGATACTATTAATAAGTTGTACTCTTCCCGCATAACAAAGTTTCTTCACTGCCCACCCCTCCAACCGACTAGCCATTTTTACCAGCAAAGTAGCACAATCATGCCGATTCAGACGAGTAGGTTTAACTGGAACACCTAAATATTTGAAAGGTAAAGACCCACGGCTGAAACCACTTCTCTCCAATATCCGATTCACAATCTTGGCCCAATTCATTTTTCTAATCCTTTTTCTAATATTATTAAAATGAATCAAACACCTAAATATTATTAAAATAAATAAAAAATATAAATATTAGAAATAAATTGAAAACCTTTTTCTAATCCTAATATCTATTCCTAAAACTAATTTCATTTCCAGCCCAATTCCCTCTTATTTCTCTTTGTCTCGGCCCAATTTTTCCCCCAGCCCAACTCACCCTACCTAAAACCTATAACCCGTTTACCCAGCGCCCAGCGCCTAACCTTGACCCTAATACCCTACCCACAAACCTACCGACCCTTTTCCCCTCTAAATTGTCTCAGCCGAATATAATTGCTCCTCCAAATCCTAATTATACTACATTCTCATTTTTCCCCTTTTCCTTTCATTTTCCTTCGTCCTTTTTTCTCCCTCATCCCTCTCATGATCTCATCTCATTCCTCTCTGATTCTCTGTTGCAGACAAACAACCCCGAACACACTTCAACATCTTCCATCGTCATTTCTCTTCTCTTCTCTTCTCATCTCAATCTCAATCTCCTTCTCTCTTCTCTTCTCTCATCTCATTATCTCGAGAAATTCTCACTCTCTCACTCAATTTCTCCCATTATTTGTGCAGATTCGGTTGAGTCACAGAAGAGGTGCACGTACCATCATCAACGCATACTATCTTCTCTCTAACCATCGATTGCATTTGCACCGTCCAGATGGAAGAAGATTGAAGAGTCCAGATTTGAAGAGAAGAATGCTCGGTTCGAATATATAAGGAGAGGAAGAGCAGATCGAGAGAAGCAAAGAGGTTACGGCCTTCAATTCTAGGTTTTCATTTAGGGTTAGAGTTAGATTTAGGTTTAATTTATGTCTTTATTCATGCTTTGAATTCCTGTTTTGAATCTCTATTTTCTCTTTCCTTTTCGATCAATTCTGGGATTTTGAGTTTGGATGAATTGTTCTATAGACTTGATGTACTGTTCAAATTTTCTAATGTAATTCGCTAGGTTCGAATCTCTGAGTATTAATTGTTCTTGATGTTCAGGGTAAATTTGTGTTGATTTTGGTTTGATTATTGTGAGTTGTTGTGCTCGATTTCATGCCCCTGTTTCTGCCTCTGTTTTCCTTCTTCCTCTGTTCGGTCAATGGGCATTAGGAAGTTGGAATTTTGATTCCCTTTCCTTTTTCTTTTTCTGGTTCTCGAATCTGGGCAGTAGGGATTTAGGTCCCTTTTGCTTCTTTTCTTCTCTCTTTACCTCTGTATTCGGCCAGGCGGTAGCAGGTGTGGTCTTTATTTCTCTTTCTTTTCTATTTTGTTTTCTCTCGGTCAGTACATTATAAATTAGGTAGCAGTTGGTTTCCCTTTTTAGTTGATTTCTTTCTTGTTAGGTTTAGTTTATGTTAGTGTATCTTTTGGGTCTGTTTGAGTTAGTTTAGGTTTAGGGTTTGCTAGGGTTTCAGGTTGAGTGATTTTATTAAGTTTTCATTAGGGTTCTTGACTTTTATTTAGGGTTTGGTCTTGGTCTCAGTTGATAGGGTTAGGGTTTCACTAGTCTTTGTTAGTATTAGTCACAAATCAATCCAACTTTTCGTGAGGAAGAGGATTAAGAGTCACAAATCCTACTTCAAAGTGAGGATTTGAGGATTCTTAGTAATCCAATTCACAACTTTCTTATTTGTTCGGGGGAATGTTCGAGTGAAGGATTCAAAATGAAGGACTAGATGCTTTGAAGGTATAATTCCTTGTTCCCAATTTCAGTTTTCATTATTCGCTTTAATTGCTTTCGTAGTTAGAAATTTACTTTCTTGCTGATTAGATTTAGATCATCTTTTCATGCTTTCTTGATTGTTATTATGAATTCCTGTCTAGGTTAGTTTAATTGCTTTCTTAAATATTTACTGCTTTCCGCATCTGAAAACCCCTACGCAAACCAATTCCTTTATCAAGCCTTACACCCATCCCTGTGGACCGAAAACCCTAACTTAGAATACCACCAAAATTACAACCGAACAATGGCACTATTGCCGGGGATGGTGTTATTTGGTAGATTAGGTTATTGGTTTGTGTGTAAATAGTTTATTGCTTTCTAGATTATGCCAAGAAAATGTAGTCAGAAAAATTGAATATCGTAAAAAAAAAAAAGAAGAAGAAAAAGATGGCATGTTTTAGCTTCCCTCAAAATGAGCAAGAATTATTTTGTGAATATCGTGATAGATTAAATGATTATCTTGCTTACTGGGCCCCTCATGGTTATATTTTTTCTAATTGGGAAGTGTTAGCTATTATTAATGAGGGTTTGAACTTCGAGACCCGCTCTCTTCTGAATTGCTATGATTTCAATGTTGAAAATGAGTATCAGGCTTGGAAATTATTTGATTGGTTATATACGGATACTTGTCAATTTGGGGAGACTTTTTATTCATCAGGTTCTTGTTTTTGTAACCCGTGTGCTCTTCATGCTCAATCTCACTATGAGAAATGGTATGTTGAAAATTCTTATGATCTTCCCCCGTATGAAGTTGTAAGTCTCGTCCTTGGTGCGTGCATTGTGAATCTCCACGTCATGCTTCCGAATCATGTGTGGAAGTTAAACTAGATAAAATTCGTGCTGTTTACAAGATGAGGTGCGTGAGAAATTGAATGAATGCATGCAAAAATTTGAACACGTGCTTAAAACTGCGGTAGAAACTTTTCTTTTACAAATGGATGATTCGAATGTTGAAGTAGATCCATCATCTTTGAGTCCTGAAATGCATGTTGATTCTTCTGTGTATGATTATGATTATGATGATGACTACTGTAATGGACCTAGTTTTGCATGGAGGCTTAGCGATTCCTTAGCTCTAGCTTCACCTAGTGAGCATGAGAAAATTGTTGATTTTGTGTGTGATGATGAAGAACTTGATGAATATATGCTTGATGATGAACCATTGTCCACACCATTGTCCATGCTTTTGTGTGAAGAAAAGGTTGAGTTTAATGAATGCCACGATGCTTATGATGAATTTGAACATGATCTTGTTGAGAGTGAAGTTGAATCCTTTGTGATTGAATGTGTGCTAGATACTGACTTATTCACTTTCATTGAGAATCACTGCATTAGCGAGGCATTAGCTACCCTTTCTTGCAAGTCCATTGATGTGAAATCTTGTGGTGATGAACTTGAGTCTATAGGGATTGATCCTAAGTGTTTGAACTTGGTTTGTGACAATGATATTTTTGATGGTGATATGCTTTATGAGTTGTTGTTTGCATCCAAGTCGTTGCAAGAAGAGGTTCGGGAATGTGTTGTATTACCTCCTTTCGTTGATTTGTATAGCCAATCTCCATTTACGAGTCAATGGGAGGACTCATTTATCATGTCTCAATTTATCATGCCTAGGAAAGTCTTGTACATTCATGTAGTCCGTCATTTTACTGACTTTTCTAAGGCATTTGACAAACTGTTAAGAGCACTAATGTTTGTTGATGTAATTTTATGAGTGTGCTCTTACCACCACCATTCTGAGATGCATTCACGGATGCATGACTTGTTACTCCGGGCGTTGACTGGTTCTGACATGGTGCCTGATATCTTGAGGTGAGAAGGAGTGAATTTCTTGATAAGGCGCTTTCCAGGTAATATCCTTCCTCACCCTTCTTGTATAATTAGTGAGTTGTCTTTCTTTTCTTCTTTTATTTTCTTTTTGTGTGTTTCTATTTCTTTTATTTTGGGGTCTTGCTTAACACTTCTGTTTCCTTTGAGGATATGGCAACCTCTTTGTGTGGGAGTTGGAGGGTAGTATGCATTCTGACTTTTGAGTCCAAGAAAAGAAAAAAAGAGAGTGAGAGTCATTTTGTAAATATTTTAGTTTGTTTTCTTAGTTCTTTAGTCCCTAATGTCTTGTATAGTTGTTTTTCCTTGATCTTGCATGTGAACCATCACACATAGTATGCCTTTCTTGTTTATTTTTAACATTTGGTGTGATGTTCATTGGATCGCGAGCTAGGTATGCGTTAATTAAAGACCTGGAGGTAACTTCATTTTACCCTCTCTTTAATTGTGAATATATCGATGATCCATGTTGCATGCTTGGTTTTCTTTTTGGGTGGCGAACCCCTTGAGTGTGAATGTTGGGTATATATTGCTGTTGGAGCCGTGTGGGCTCGGGTCGCCACCACTTTTGTTTGTTAGTTGCTTGTTTGTGTGTCTTTTGTAGGTTTTCTACCTTATTTGTGACACCCTTATTCTCACAATGAGGACATTGTGAAGTTTTGTGTGGGAGTGGGGGGTGATACTTCCATTTCTCATGGGTAGATTACCTAGTTTTTGAGTCTTTTTCTTTTGTTTTTCGTAGTTTGGGTCTAAAAATTTGAAAATTTTGTGTGTGAATGAAAAAAGGGAAAAAGGTTGTGAAAAACTCCCAAAAGTTTCTTTTTCTTTTTGGAGATGTTTCAATTCACAATTGCGTAGATAGTTGTCTAGTTGGCTGATTAAATCAATTAGAAGAGGTCGATATGAATAATGATAGGCGTTAGGAAGGATTTCTGCCATGATTATCTTCATTAGACCTAAACATGGAATGTGAAAGCGGAATCCTCATTCCTTACATGCCTTGATCGTGATTTCTTACTTAAGTTAGACGGTTTTAGTTGTTCAAATGCTCTTACTCTTAATTAATGAATTAATTAATTATTGTCGGGCCTACCGATTTGGGTTGGTTTGGGTGGCACGACACCCTTAAATACAATGTTTACGAATGGAGAAACCCGGATCAGGGAGGGTAAACCCTTTGCGAAGGCCGGTCCTAATCCCGAAAAACCTGACACCAACGCTCTAAAATTTACAAAACGGGTTGACTGTAAGGTTTAATAAAGAAACAAAAGAGCGAAGGAAATGAAATGAAAAAAAAAAAGTTGAATAAAGAAAAAAAGAGGAAAGCAAGAAAAAAAAAAGAAAAGAAGAAAAAGAAAGATTAGAAAGAAAAAAGTGAAAAATTGAAAGGAAAAAACAAAGAAAGAAAAGTAAAGCTGAAAGAAAAACAAAGAGTGAGTTAGGATAGCAAATAATCTCGAGCTTGATCATGAGAATAACTTTGATTGTCTGGCTTAGGTTAGGAAGGATCGGTTAAGGCCCACTTGCACTTGTACACGAGGTACTTTGCTCAACAAGAAGTGTTTTAGTTGAAAATCTCAAAGATTGACAGTTTTCCAACCTTCATGTGCTTATTTGTTTATATTTGTTTCTTCCACTTGATTGTTGAGGCAGGTTGAATAACTAAGTGCATGATTGGTGACGGAAATATTTTCTTCGCTTTTGTTTTGTTTTGTTTTTCGTTTTTCACCTCCTTTTTCTTTTCTCTTGGCTTTTGTGGGTATAGCTTCTAGAAACCCTCAAGAGACCTTCCTCGTCCATTTGGGCTGCCAAGGGGTTTAAAGGGCTTGATGCATGTGCTAAATGCATCCACAATTCCTGCGAAAGTGAGTTAGGGTTTTTAGTTTCTTCTTCTCTGTCTTTATCTTTGTTTTTAGTTTGCTAGGGGCGAGCAAACCCTTGTGTGGGAGTGTTGTTCGGTCTCGTTCCGAGCCGAATTGATTTCTTTTATAAGGTGTTTTGCTTGTCTTTAATAATTATTTTAGGATTTTTATTATGTTTTTACTCGTTTTACAATTTTATTAGTTTTTATGTTAGTTTAGTATTTATAGTTATTATTATTATTATTAAAATGAATCAAAAATATAAATATTAGAAATAAATTGAAAACCTTTTTCTGATCCTAATATCTATTCCTAAAACTAATCTCATTTCCAGCCCAATTCCCTCTTATTTCCCTTTGTCGCAGCCAGTTTTTCCCCAAGCCCAACTCACCCTACCTAAAACCCATAACCTGTTTACCCAGCGCCCAGCACCTAACCCTGACCCTAATACCCTACCCACAAACCCACCGACCCATTTCCCCTCTAAATTGTCTCAGCCGAATATAATTGCTCCTCCAAATCCTAATTATACTACATTCTCATTTTTCCCCTTTTGCTTTCATTTTCCTTCGTCCCTTTTTCTCCCTCATCCCTCTCATGATCTCATCTCATTCCTCTCTGATTCTTTGCTACAGACAAACAACCCCGAACACACCTCAACATCTTCCATCGCCATTTATCTTCTCTTCTCATCTCAATCTCAATCTCCTTCTCTCTTGTCTTCTTTCATCTCATTATCTCGCGAAATTCTCACTCACTCACTCAATTTCTCCCATTGTTTGTGTAGATTCGGCTGAGTCACAGAAGAGGTGCACGCACCATCATCAACGCATACTATCTTCTCTCTAACCATCGATTGCATTTGCACCGTCCAGATGGAAGAAGATTGAAGAGTCCAGATTTGAAGAGGAGAATGCTCGGTTCGAATATATCAGGAGAGGAAGAGCAGATCGAGAGAAGCAAGGAAGTTACGGCCTTCAATTCTAGGTTTTCAATTAGGGTTAGAATTAGATTTAGGTTTAATTTATGTCTTTATTCATGTTTTGAATTCCTGTTTTGAATCTCTATTTTCGCTTTCCTTTTCGATCGATTCTGGGATTTTGAGTTTGGATGAATTGTTCTATAGACTTGATGTACTGTTCGAATTTTCTAATGTAATTCGCTAGGTTCGAATCTCTGAGTATTAATTGTTCTTGATGTTCTGGGTAAATTTGTGTTGATTTTGGTTCGATTTTTGTGAGTTGTTCTGCTCGATTTCATGCCCCTGTTTCTGCCTCTGTTTTCCTTCTTCCTCTGTTCGGTCAATGGGCATTAGGAAGTTGGAATTTTGATTCCCTTTCCTTTTTCTTTTTATGGTTCTCGAATCTGGGCAGTAGGGATTTAGGTCCCTTTTGCTTCTTTTCTTCTCCCTTTACCTCTGTATTCGGCCAGGCAGTAGCAGGTGTGGTCTTTATTTCTCTTTCTTTTCTATTTTGTTTTCTCTCGGTCAGTGCATTATAAATTAGGTAGCAGTTGGTTTCCCTTTTTAGATGATTTCTTTCTTGTTAGGTTTAGTTTATGTTAGGGTATCTTTTGGGTCTGTTTGAGTTAGTTTAGGGTTAGGGTTTGCTAGGGTTTCAGGTTGAGTGATTTTATTAAGTTTTCATTAGGGTTCTTGACTTTTATTTAGGGTTTGGTCTTGGTCTCAGTTGATAGGGTTAGGGTTTCACTAGTCTTTGTTAGTATTAGTCACAAATCAATCCAACTTTTCGTGAGGAAGTGGATTAAGAGTCACAAATCCTACTTCAAAGTAAGGATTTGAGGATTCTTAGTAATCCAATTCACAACTTTCTTATTTGTTCGGGGGAATGTTCGAGTGAAGGATTCAAAATGAAGGACTAGATGCTTTGAAGGTATAATTCCTTGTTCCCAATTTCAGTTTTCATTATTCGCTTTAATTGCTTTCGTAGTTAGAAATTTACTTTCTTGCTGATTAGATTTAGATCATCTTTTCATGCTTTCTTGATTGTTATTATGAATTCCTATCTAGGTTAGTTTAATTGCTTTCTTAAATATTTACTGCTTTCCGCATCTGAAAACCCCTACGCAAACCAATTCCTTTATCAAGCCTTACACCCATCCCTGTGGACCGAAAACCCTAACTTAGAAAACCACCATAATTACAAGTGTAATTATATAAGCAATACCTATACGACGGGTGCTTGAGAAACTTGCCTAGCCTTTGGAAAGGGATGATTTTGGCTTCTTATTATAAAGGCCAATAGGTCGTCAAAAACTAAAAGATAGCTTTTTTGTTGTTTTGTATGATTTTGATGTTTTGTGGTGCTTGATAGGAATGGTTTTATATGTATTTGGATAAGGGAATGGGTTAGAATAAGGCTTTAGATGTGGTGGTTTAGAGAAATAAGCTTAGGGTGCGTTTGGTTTGGTAAATAACTGATGTATAATGGGATCAAAGATTAGATCTTGATCAATTACACATCAAGGGGGACGTACAACCAATCTCAATATGGGAGGCTTCACGTGAATTAGGGTTAGGGAAGGGATGGTTCACGTGAGAAAGAGGGAATCTTTGTGGAGTTGGGATGATTTCTGAGAGAGTATGGATTAGGGTTTGAGAAAGGATGGATCTTTGTGGAGTTTGAGAGAGATGGATGGACGATTGTATGAGAGGGCCTGGGGTTGACGTGAGGTCTTTTGTGGGGGAGGGAGAGAGTATGGATGAGAGATTTGAGAGAGGGAGACGTTGATGGGTTTAAGAGACTGTGTTTGAGGGAGCTTTTGTGAGAGAGAGACGCTTGAGAGAGTTTATGAGAGAGAGTTGACGTGAGGGAGAGAGGGATTGTTTGAGAGGGTATTGATTAGCCTTAGGGTTTATCTAACTTGAAGATAGAAAGGTAAAAGTAAATGGATAGTTCAAGGGATCTATCTTGATACATAAACACCACAAGAAGAAACCCTAGGGCTACTTGACCTTCAACCTAGTTACAGAAACACCTTCTAGGTTTAGGAATCAAGCTCTTTCTCACCACTTGGTTGCCAAACTAAGATAAATAGAAGAGATCAACAAGGTTCTCACGAAACATTCAAGGGGTAAGCTAAAAGCTTGATTGTACACATAATTCAAAACGGGGTGCCTTTGAAAGGCTACAAGCGTAGCTATTTATACTAACTAAGTCCTACATATATTAGGACTCTTCTACTACTACTCCTAGACGCCATCTACTCCATCTCCTCCTTGGATTAGGACTCCTTATTCTAAAGGGAGTTGGTTACAAGAGATAATAATCCTTTTAAGACTTGGCTTTCCTAATCCAAGATGGATTATTTACAAAATAAGCCAACCTTATATAGGACTATCAAGACTTGGCGCCTAATCTAGCTATGTCACACGCCACACACATGATCTCACACCTTCTAAAACATTCTAGAACATTCTAGAACATTCTAGACTAATCTAGACTCCTAAGACTTGGTGTCCAAGTTTATATATATTACTTGGCACCTCACACAACTGAAAATGTAAATAAAACCCTAGAAATATAGAGATATACATCAAAAGACCAAAATTGTGAAGTTTAAATCCAAAAGGCCAAAACTGTGAACTTCATCTTGAAATGGTCAGAAATGTGAAATTCATCTTGAAATGGTCAGAAATATGAAGTTCATCTTGAAATGGTCAAAACTGTGAAGTTCAGCTTGGGCTTTGTATTTGGGCCTTTGACGTAGAATTGGACTCTTCACTAGGACGTTTGGACGTCCTCTTGGAATAAGGAGCACAAGATATGGGTTGGCCTTTGGGCCTCCACAATGTATTCTTCTCCTTTGGCCCATTTTACCCTTTTGTAGTTGATGTGGATCCCCTTTGTTGGGCCTGGCGTGATATCTCCTTCTCCTAAGGCCTTCTCCACTTCCTTGTAATCAAATTGGGCCTTCTTTGTTATTGGACTTGGTGTGAAGGCTGAGGATGGGTTTCCATCATTCTCCATGAATCTTGGGTCTCCAAAGGTGAGCCCAAGGCTTTGTGAATCTCCATTTTCTTCCATGAACCTAAGGTCTCCAAAAGTGAGACCTAGGCTAGTCTGATTTATTTCGGGAGTGGGCTGAAATACATCAATAACCCCGGGGAAATGGTTAATTTTCTCGGGTTGACTCATTTTCCCTATGTTTGGATGTGGGTTGACTTCGGGAAAATTTTCACGATGGGCCCACCATTTTCTCCATTTTTCTAGGGAAAATTTCCCTTAGGGGGGGGCTAAGGGAAATTTTTCCCATGGGAAATTTTCCCCAGGAAAAATTTACCTGGGGTTCCTACCAAACACTCCCTTAGAGAGATTATAAGGAGGACTTAAGGAGATGATTAGAGAAAATGATGATGATGATGATGATGATATTGTTCTTAGTTTTTTTTTTTGTGTCTTCTATTGTTCTCTTCCTTCCTTCTTTTCTCCTCCCTTTTTGGCTCCTAGTAGTAGGTATTTATAGGGTAATGGATTGGGTTGAGGGATATGCATGTATTCGTCCAACTTGAGCACCAAGACATCATAAGAATCATATGTTTCTAGGACGGTCGCGCAACCACCAATGCTGCACATGGTTATTGTTAGACAGTGAGTTGAGGTAGATGACTAAACACTTCAGGAAATCCACATGGTAGTCGGTACACGTGGAAATTTCCATCTTTGGACGGTGCAGTCAGCAACAAGAATTGAATCCTGGACCTCACTAAAAGCCACGTGGACATCTGATGTTGCATGGGGTTACATAGATTTTGTGCGTGGCTAGGGTTTGCATGGGTTTCCATAGGTTTTTTTATGGATCTTTCACGTAGACTTGTGCGTGTAGTTTGTAGGTATGGCTAGGTTTTCCTAGTTCTAAGCTTCATTAATTTCTTATTTTAAAAAAAATAAAATAAAAATACATGTCACAAATCTGCATTAAAAAAATATACACAAACTAGACAAAAATCCAGGTGGCTACAGATAGGTCCCTCTTTGATTGAGTCTGAGTAGGACGAGAACCAAAGCAATTTTGATTGTTGGACACCGGTATTGAATATGACTTTGAGATTCAAAGCCTGATATGAAGCTTGGAAGCTGGAGGTCTTGCGCCTGACTATTTATATTGATGATGCTGATCTCGAGCAAGAACGATGCTCTACTTGATTGTTAATAGAGGATATGATTTGTCATTGTTCTCGAGCAAGAATGATGCTCCACTTGACTGTCAATGGAGGGTGTGATTTGTCACTGATCTCGAGCAAGAATGATGCTCTACTTGGATGCCAATAAAAGATGCGATTTGTCACTGATCTCGAGCAAGAATGATACTCTACTTGGCTGTGATGAACATAATAGGGTGTTGATTTGTCAACGGTGTCGTTCAGGCTTGATGTTAAAGGGTGAAAATTTGATGCTTGGAGCCTACATCGAGCACGATGTTGATGGCCCCGGAAGTATGGTGAAGTTTCATCGGTGTCATTCGGGCTTGATGTTGAAAGGCGAAAATTTGTTGCCTAGAGACCACATCGAGCATGATGTCGATGTCTCTGACTGAGTTGTGATTTGTCATTGGTGTCCTTTTTGGTTGAAAGATTTTCTGCAAACATGAACATCTGTCAGTTTAATCTAGAACGAATTTAATCAAAAGAATTTCTTACCTTCTATATCGAGATTTGTTTCTGCTCTAAGGTTGCCCATGTATGTCTTATAGTCATGTACTCCATTTTGGGAAGGGAACTCCTTATTGGTATCTTCACAAGGGAAAAAGTGGACGACAATGCCATGAGAGCAGAAATAAATCCTGATCTAGAAGGTATTATCAATATACCATGAGGGTTTGGTTCATCTGAATGTCAATGGCCATTTCTCAAAAAGCAAAAGCTCATAAGTTTGAAAGAAGTAAGAATAGGAGTGTCCTCCTAAGTTGTAATGAGCTCGATGGTGAAATTCGAAGTGCAAAGCTCGATTTATATAAGCTTAAGGTGGGACCCATAGTGTCCACATGGTGCATTGTCATTGGCTGACAATGACGGCCATGCAACCTTTATAAACCACAATAATCCTTCTAAATCCCAAAATCTGGCTAGATATTACCCAAGGTACTTCGTCCATACACATTCAAATAAACCAAACCCTCACCGCATCATCGTCCTCTTTTATACCAAAGATTCATACTTCTCTAGCTTGGCAAAAAACCGACAATCGTTCAAAGTCTATAGCACGACCCTTAAAGTGTTATTCATGCTCCTCCTGTCTGTTGGAATAAATCCAAAATATCATCTATAATATTTTTTTTTTCTAAATACGTCTTGAATACTCTATTTATAAAATTCTTCAATGTCGTTGGTATATTGGTAAGCTAGAAAAGCATAATCATGAACTCACAGTACCCATATCGGTTCTATAGGAATAAGTTTTAAGTATATCCTTAGGCTTAATCCTTAATTGATAGTACTATGTCTTCCAATCAATCATTAGAAGTGCTCTAACACCTTGTACTATTTAGACAACTCATTAATCTAGAAAAGAGGGTCTTTATTCTTGATTGTAAACTTGTTCCACTCTAGATACTCTATGCATATCTTCAAACCGTTGTCCTTTTTCCTTCACAAATAACACAAGAGCTCCCCATGGTGACACAATGGGTATTGTAGACCCTTTTTGCACAATTCTTCTAGTTGTACCTTAAGTTCCTTTAGTTCTGCAGATGCCATTCTATATGGTGCTTTGGATATAGGTAAACTTCTAGGACTAACTCTATCTCAAAGTCTACTTCTCTTTTGGGTGTAACATGGTAATCTCCTTGAGGATGTTTAAACATTGGGAAATTTCCACCCCTATTAAAATTTGGTCTAAACTCAACTCTTCTTATAGGTTCTTATGCACTAATTCCAATGATTAAGTCTTGAGTCCTTTGAGTTCAATAAATGGAATTCTATATGGTGCCTTAAAGAGGATTGTGATCCTAGAACTAACTTTATCTCTTTTTCTAGGGGCAACTCATAAGGTCCATAGGAAAGTACCTTTGAAGGTTCTCGTACTACTAGAATTTTCATTTAGGCTAAGCTTATCTTTCCCCTTCTGTCCCATAGTATAAATAGGTCATACAACCCTGCCTACAAAGTCTTATGGCCCTCTGTTTAGGCTCGATTTTGAGCCTAAATGCATCCTCTTCCCTTGGCATTTTCCTTGATTCCACGAATAATTATAGTATTTTTATGTTACTTTTCTTCCCTTTTAGGTTTCCTTGACAATAATATGCATTTGGAGGAAAAGTACTCCCAAAGAGGTAAGAATTTAAGGATAGATGAGGCTCGAATACGAATCTCGAGTAAACCCGGCTCAAGAAGGTCGAAGACTCAGGATAGGAGAGGCATCACGGCCGTGACACGCTGAGTCACGACCGTAACAAAGCCCTCCCAAGGCTAAGTAAAGGAAAATCAATCAACCTCGGACAAAAAGGGTGTCATGGCCGTGACAGAGGACCTCACGACTATGACAGGCCCCTTCATGGCCGTGACACCAGTCCTCATGGTCGAGACTCATCAAAGAAGAAATCTGGGTTCAAGATAGAGAGTAGTTCTAGAACAGGAGGTGTGTGACGACCGTGACACACCTCACGGCCGTGACACATCTGAGAGAGATTTCTGGGTTTAGACAGAACGTGCCTCACAACGGTGACAGGCCCCATCATGTCGTGACGCCCTGTTTTCACCGAGTTATTTTCGGGGCCAAAACGATTGAGTTTTTATCCCTTTCCTCCATTGTATAAATAGAGAAACTCGTTATTTTCACAACAACTTTGATTATTAGGTTTTAGCCTCTAGTTCTAGGTTTTAGATGTAGTTTAGATAAACAATGCCCGAAGCAATCAAAGCAAACTTGCGTTTGTCCTGAGTGCAATTAGCAAGCTAATTCCTCCAATCTTCCAAAATCAATTTGAAATGAGAAGAAAGAAGAGAAAAAAAGCAGTAGAAATCTAAGCAAAGGAGTAGTTGAAGAAAAGATGATCATTAGATTCAATGTCCTTGCAATATAAACAACATCGATTCACCCAAGGAATGCCAAAAAGGTGGAGTCTATCTTAAGTCACTAACCTTCGCAACATGAGCATCCAGAAGGTGAAGGCAAATTTAGGGATACTCCATTTGTGCCAAACTAGAGAATACCATGGAACATTCTCATTATGATTCTTCAAGAACACATACCCCTTATGAATAGATTACTGATGGCCCTCATTATTTAGACTATGTTGTAAAAACCGGACCGGACCGGCCGGTTCAACCGGTCCGACCGGGAACCCGGGCACTGGACCGGTCCGGCTCTGAGGTTAGCCCGTCTGACTGGTTTGACCGTCAAAAAACCATCGAACCGGACGAACCGTTTGACCCGGCCGAGCCGTGGTCAGACCGGTTTTTTTTTAAAAAAAATTGCATTTTTTCAAACAAAACTTGGGAAATTGAAACCCTAACTCTTCTACTTCACTCGTCTCTCTCTGCCTCTCCCTCACCTAGAGGATGGAGCCTGCTGCTGCGCTACGCTGCCTACCCTGCTCCCTCTCCCTCGCCTCTCGCCGCTCACCGTCGCAGATCCGTGGCCCCGATCTGAGTGAGGCAGTGAAGTCATTCTTTATTCTTGGCAGTAGACTCTGGCAAGGAGTGCTCGACTGCTCGGCGACTGCTGCTTAGTTTCAAATTGAGTCACTAGTGGAGGTAAGTGGGTGAAGATGCAGATCTGAGTATAGGCAGGGGGGTGAAGATGCAGGAGGAATCGAGGAACTTGCGCAGATTGGTGTAACGGCGGGAGTATGTTAGGGCAACGGCAACCATAGTGAATTCTGATTGTGATAAATATGATTCAGGCATATGTCCATTTTTTTGTAAGGAAATGGGTAGTGCTGGCCCATTTACTTGGCCTACAAGTCGCTTGCATTTTTTTTTTTTTTTGATGTTATAATGGGCCTGATGTTTACAGGTTACAGGTCACTTGTGGTGAATTGGACTTGAGGTGTTATTTGGCACCTGTGCTAGACATTGGCACTTTGATGATGACTAATTTTGGGCTGGAGCCCATTAATGACAAAAAAAAAAAAAAGAAAGTCACTAGTGGAGGTTTAAGCTTAGTTTTTAACTAGTTGCATTAGGAGGTTAGTTTCAAATTCATAAAACAAGAGGCAAACAAGAGTTTATAGTTTTAATCTAAAAAATCTTTTAATTCGTGACCGGTTCATGCCGGTTTTGACCGGTTCATGCCGGTTTTGACTGGTTCAACCAGTGACCCAGGTCAACCGGCTCAACCCGGTCCGACCGGTTGAACCATTGACCCACTGGGTCAACCTGTTCGATGACCGGTCCGGTTCTGACAACATAGCATTTAGACTCATAAAAAGCTCGAGTAACTCATCAGGAATCCTCAGAAGACGCTTCCAGTACCAACTCACATTTTGTTTGACTTCACACTCCCAAATATTCTGCCTCCTGAGATAAAGATGGTGAACCCATCTAACCCAAAGCGATTCCTTCTCCATCATTGACAAATTGATAAGATTTATCATTGACAAAACAAGTACAAGATACTCGGGCATACCCGAGGGGTCAAACAATTAACCAAACCCAAGGTCAAAGTAGATAGATCAAAACAAGAAACTCAAAACACTAGATACAAACCAAGCTCTAATAGAGCCTCACATTTATAATCTGATTTAATGAAGAGGCGCACAACTTAATGCTCACGGGATAGATTCTGATGGAGTCTCCTATTCTCTTTCCTCTTCTTGTCACTAAAACCAGCTTTTGCCCGGTCCTGACTCGACTAAATAGCCCTATATATATATATATATATATATATATATATATATATATATATATATATATATAGGATAATTGGATTCTAATAATCCCTACTTTCACCAATTGGACAATGGTGGACCGTACTTTCACTTTGTATTCTGGTGGACCAAAAAAAAATAAAATTGGATTTGAGTGGGACGCCGGCGAGTTGAGTGGCGGTGACTCGGTGGTTTGCTGACATGGCACGTTGGGCATGAGTTTGACCGGTTTGACTTTTATTTTTTTGCCATGTCACACATAAAACACATTCCCAAATATTTTTCTTCATTTTTTTTAGTCCAACTTGGAATAAAATCTACCAACCCCTTTTTTTCCCATTCTCTCTCTCTTCTTTTCTCCCTTTCTAGTTCTCCTCTCTCTCTCTCTCTCTCTCTCTCTCTCTCTCTCTCTCTCTGTTAAAAAACAGAGCAAACCCACTCCTCAAACTTTTCAATCTCACCGATCTGATTGTAACTGAGATCAACGGCCACCATTCTCGAAGCTCAATCCGGCCTTCCTCTCGGCGACTCGACCCTAGAGAGACGGTTTTGAGAGAGGCTGAGCTGCTGGATCGAACGGTGTTGAAAGATTTCCCCCGTCAGAGAACCCCCCACCTGATTGTAACTCAAATCCAACACTTCCAGAAATCTCATGTTGAAAACGTTTCTGGGGAGTCCCCTGCTCAGTCTGTTTCGTCTCATAGAGATGGAAATCAGAGAAAGAGGCATCGAAAGAGGGTTTGTCCCGATGGAATCGATGTTGTTGTCGCTGACATCTAAGAGTGACAGGTTTTTCAAGGAACCAGGAAGGGGAAAACCCCAGAGAGGCGATTCTGCTGGATCTCGAGGCGTCTCAGGCGACCGAGTTAGTTGAAACTCGCCGGGATCGACCCGGTGATTCGGTTGATGTCGAGGTAGATCTCTTCCAGGAAGGAGAGCGACCCGAGTGAGTCGGGTATGCGGGAGGAGAACGATTTCAACCAAGAAGACAATTCAATGGAACTAATAACATTTATCCCCCCTAAAGTATTGTAAAAAAAGGATCTTACCCCTAATGTTTAGGAAATTTCATTTACCCTACCTAACCTATAACATATGTATTAAATATGTTATCTAACCTTTGCAATAAACATTTAATCATACTTTTTCAGATGTGTTTAGTTATTTTATTTTATGAATTAACCATTATATCCTTACTACTATAACTAAGCTTAACCGAGTTTTTTTTGTTTGTTTTTAAGAGACTAAAAAATCACCCCCTCCTCCATTCTTCTCCATTTTTGCTTTATTCTTTAGAATTTATGAAAATTCACCCCTTTCTCCCCTCCTATTGTTGCTCAAGTTCAGTCTGCTCAGAGAACGAAAGACATCCATTGAAGACTAATTATTTACTTGGGAACTCAATACAAACAAGTTGCCATGCACACCTCTACATACCCATTTCAATCGCATTGAATTGGTGGGCTTCATCAGTAATTCAGTGTCTTAATCGCCACCCTTTCCCCATTTCTTAGCTCTCCTCTGTACACATCTCAAACCCTCCTTGCCCCATCAAATTCTCTATGTAATACTCAAGAAAAAAAACTGTAAAAAATCAAACTCAAAGAAAATCCCAAAAAATGGAATGGAAGAACCTAAAGAAACCCCATTTTCGATTTTGTGGTTGTGAAAATTTCATCAAGAATCCTCTAGTTCTGTTGAATCCAATTAGGATGAATTAACATCTTCTTGAATCCAATATATTTGGTTGAATCTAATTTCAAGGACGCAGAACCTTCATATTTTAGAGAGAGAAAGAAAATTGAGATTGAGTTTATGAAGGGAAGGAAGTTTCAAGTGGATGCAGTCAGGCCATAAAAGGAATGTGGTATATAGATTGTAAGTGGTAGGCTAGTGGTGATTGTGAACTTTAATTTGCAAAATAGGCTAGTGGTGCTGGTGATGGTTGGGGTGGGAACTGGGAAGGATTATGAAACTGGGAATAAGAAGAGTTTGGAGGTTTGGAGAGAGAAAAAGAAGTTTTGGAATTTTGGAAGTTTGAAGATGATGATAGATGGAGCATGATGATGTAAACTGGGAATAAGATGGAAACAATGGGGCACTGTTGTCTTTTTCTTCAAAAAAATCCGGGGAAAAGTCGTCTATTCATATTAAAATGCAAGGGTAATTTTGTCCAAAATGTTGGCTCGCCGGATTAGGTGGTATTTCTTATATTAATAAAGGTTAGGTAGGGTTAATGGAATTTTCGAAATGTAAGGGGTAAAATCCTCTTTTTGCAATACTTGGTGGATGGTAAATGTTATTAGTTCCAATTCAATGGCTTGAGTGGAATTATCAACTTGCTGAAGCCTCCAAGTTTGAGGAGAAGATCGAAGAGCTCAAGAGCATCTTTGAGCCTATAATGGCCAAGATAAACCAACAGCAGGATGAGGCTGGTGACTTGAGCACCTACCCTAAGATTAAAATCGTTGACTAACTTTATCTTTCTTGGTTGCAAGTTGAAAGAACTAGAGAGCATTTGTGAGCATTTGTGACCCAAGCCATTGGTGAGATTGAAAAGTTTGAGGAGTGGGTTTGCTCTGTTTTTTAACAGAGAGAGAGAGAGAGAGAGAGAGAGAGAGAGAGAGAACTGGAAAGGGAGAAAAGAAGAGAGAGAGAATGGGAAAAAAGGGGGTGGAAAATTTTATTCCAAGTTGGACTAAAAAAATAAAGAAAAATATTTGGGAATGTGTTTTATGTGTGACATGGCAAAAAAAATAAAAGTCAAACCGATCAAATTCATGCCCAACGTGCCATGTCAGCAAACCACCGAGTCACCGCCACTCAACTCGCCGGCATCCCGCTCAAATCTAATTTTATTGTTTTTTGATCCACTAAAATACAAAGTGAAAGTACGGTCCACCATTGTCCAATTGGTGAAAGTAGGGATTATTAGAATCCAATTATCCTATATATATATATATATATATATATATATATATATATAAGCATAACAAAATCATCAAAAAATTACTCGGAGGTACCCTAACTTTTGGTGAAATGTTTTTCAGGTACCCCAACTTTTCAAAACTAATTTTGGAGTACCCTTACTTTTCGGATTAGAAATTATTAGATGCTTTTTCGGGCATCAATTTGGTTAAATGACAGAAATACCTTTGTTCTTCCATTTTTTAAGAAAAACCCTTAAAGAAGAAGAATAAGGATATTTCGGTCACTTAATAAAATTGATGACCGAAAAAGCACCTAATAATTTCTAATCCAAAAAGTAAGGGTACCTCAAAATTAGTTTTGAAAAGTTGGGATACCGAAAAATAGTTTCCCCAAATATTGGGGTACCTCCGAGTAATTTTTTGCAAAATCATGATTTCAGGCATTCTGATAATTGTATGCCTTCCAGAACTCCCAGAGAAACCAAACAGCTCATCAGAGAACTCATTTCAGCAGGAATTACACAAAGGCGAGAGAGATACAGGGGCAACATCATTGCGGTGGATAATCACTCAAATAACAGAAAATGCCTGATGAGATGCACAGATGAAATTTGAAGAAAATACAGGAAAACCCATCAACTAAGCTCTAAAGATTACAATACAACAGCTCTAACCCAACAAGTCATTTAATTACAATGCTAGTTTTGCATCAGAGTCCAGTGATAGTTTGTCAGTCAGGTCTGCAAGCCCTGAGACCGTATACACCTGACAATCACACACCTCTTCTTCCGTTTTGCATTCCACCTCCAACTGCTTCTGCAATTTAACAACACAGAGAACTGATGAGGCACCAAACGAGACAGCAATCACCAAGTTACGGAAACAGCAAAGACTTACTGGCACAAAGCCACTTCCATGTGTCTCAGTGGGATAAACACCAGACTGGCTGTTTCTTCTATTTCAGAGTATCTTGTCTCTAATTTCATAGAACTCAAAGTCATCCAAAAGGGATGTCTTAGCTAAATAATTCTTGAATTTTTTCAGCATCTCCAATCCTGGAACCATTCCAACCTACAAAACAGTCGATTTAACCTCTTAGAATTGATTTCTCGAAGATTTCAAATTAAGTTTTTAGCACTTTGAATGCAAAGAAAACCGTCATCAAGGAACAAGATGATCAGACCGAATCAGCATCAATAACCACTAGATTCACTTCTTAAGTTCACTTTCCCTGTGTTTATACACTTTCCATTAGATTAACTTCTGAACTTCACCTTCCATCTAATACCCCTATCAAAATCTAGTAAGATGTTCACCTGAACGAAAAGGTATTCAAACTTGACTCCTACCTACCTCATCACAAAATATATAATCAAAATAATCAGAAACATAGTTACCCGGGGTGACGGAGGGAGCACGTCCCAAGTTCGATGATCGTCCCAATTTGGGAACGGAAACAGTCCAAATCGAACTGGGACCTGTCCCAATTCAACAATCATGACGACTGTGATTTTAAGGCAAGTAACAGAGCCATGGAAGACAAAAAGAGAAGCCTTCAGTGGCACCAGCGAAGGCAGATTTCTCCAGGGGATGAATCCACATAGAGTTTCAAGAAAATCAGGCTATGGGGATAAATCCACCTAGATCGAATTGATGAATCTTCAGTCTTCACCGGAAACCAACTGAATGGGCAGAGCTGACGGCTTCTTCAACAATTGGTAGGGAAAGTAGAATGAGGGGTTATTATTTTGAAGGATAGGAGTATATGATGGTAGGTTTTGCAATTCAAATGTAAAATAAATATAAATGGGATAGGTGGACTGAGTGGGGAATGAAATGGTGGGCGGGGTTTTTGGGGTTTGTTTTTGAGTCTCCATAACTGAAAAGAAAATTCTAAAATCTAAAATTTAAATTTTACTTTGGTCAAAAAGGTATGATCATGATGATTACTTTTTCTCATTACCTATGTAAATTATTTAATTGTTGGGTTTTTGAACTCTTAATATTTAACAAACAGTTTCAGATTTTTTGTCAATACTAAACCTTTCCATTATTCTTTTTTAGAAAAAGTTTCTAATGTATTGGAGGAAATGGATCCCCCACCTTGCGTTACCGGACCCCACTGGGGTTTGTTGTTTTATACTGTTTCATCATGTCCAATAATGTTCGACCTACCTACCGATTCACTCTGGTGTTTGCCTAGGATCGGTAACTAGGAGTGCTACAAAGTTCAACAGAAAAAAAAAATGGAAACGATGGGCTTTGCCCAAAGCAATACCTTTATCAAAAACTTAGATGCAGAATAAACTGTTTGAGTTTCAACGAATCCATAACTCGAGAACCACAATGCCCTCGTGACGGGCCTAGTCTATGATGCCATGTCTCCCCGAAGGCACAACAAGAACTAAAGCAGTGTGAGAATTAGGACTCAATCAGTACACCACACTATCACTGGTTCCTTGAAGCTTTGTTGTCCCCGTAGCTTTGTCCTTAACTTTTCTAGTAGAGGAGCCAAAATTTACAACAGAATCATTCCCAGAAAGGACATAACTGATGCTGTGATGCAGTGACAAACGATTCTATTTGAGGCTAAGAACACATATTGAATCCTGTCCCAGGTAACTATGATCAAAAACAAAAACAAATACAAATACAAAACTAAACGCAAACAATAGCCTCTCTTTTTTGAGGCTTGATTGATATTTAATACCTACTATTCACGAAAAAAAAAAAAGAACACTCAACATGCTGAGGAAGTTCCTTCAAAGAAACAAACTACAAACCAGAGATGAACTTTATCCCTCAAAGTAAACATTTTGAAAATTGGTCCCATTGGATCTAGATTTCACAGAAAAATAGACCGCCTGGAACCACACTACAATTGCATCAAGATTTAGTCAAATACAGAGCTAGAGCATCTAACATGCACACCCCTGATTTTAACAGCAATGGACTTGCCCATGTGCATGGACTTGTCTACAATATGTTCTAGTGAAAGCATGCAGGAAAAGTGCATACATATTGTTTCAGCTTTGCATTTTTATAACCATGTGACACATATGAAGATTTAGACAAGTAATTTCAACAGATTACATGTAAAATGTAGTAAATTTTATTCGTAATGCATGCAATTTGGGAAAACATTATGTCAGGATTATTGTATAACCAAATAACCATACTTTTTTAGAATTATAATTGGCTTATTGAACAAAAACACCAACAAGAACAACAATAATCTTGGGTTATTGTAATTATATATCAATAGTTGACAGAATCCAAGATTATTATATCATATTCTATCTAATAGCTTCGATTCATATTTATAATAGCAAAAATATTTTATTTAACCATTATTTTAACTAAAAATAACAATTTATCGGATTTAGACATTTGTTATATGCTAGGTTTGAGAGTTAAGAATTTTAATATATATTAAGATTAAGATTGCATCCAAGAGTGGTAGTCGTACAGATACCAGAAAGCAAAGATTGAAGTTGACGAAATGAAAATCCATTACCTCCTGGGTGTCCCTAGTGTAAGTAACAGGCCTATTTTCATTGTTTTCAAGAAGAATATGTCTCAGCTGAGAATTGGGAATGTCTTTTATAATGTGCCACTTCACAGGGAAGAATCCACTCCATTTGTCAAGTTGCCAGAAATCCATACTCTTATTGAAATCAACTTTGCCTATCATTTCCGCTAGTCCGACAAACTGACCACTTCCATTAACCTGTAATTTCAAGGTGCCGATTAGTTTCCACACAAAATGGAAAATTCTGTTGAATGTCAATTGCTGCATCATTAAAGTAATTTGTTCAACTTGTGAATGAAGACCAAGACACAAGAAGCAAGTTCAAAGCTCCAACGGATAATTCAACATCAGATGAAGCAGAGCATTCTCTTTAAACCAAACTGAAATTACTGAACCCAACCCTTACTTTTCCATTCCAAAACCGAACTCAAGTTACAGTATCAGTTGAAGGGTATTTGGGGGCTGTATAATGCAACCAAAGAACACAATTTGTAATGATATACTTGTTTTGCAAATATATTTAACTGCTAAAGAAATTATTTGAATATTTACTGAGAGAGGACAATTATTTGACTACTTACAGAGAAGAAAAGGAATATCGGACACCTTACACCCGTTCCCCTAGCCTTCACCTCTGCATCATGGAATGCAGAATCCAGCTTCTTGTTCCCATTAGCAGTACTAGACCAGACATTGTACTTGAGGCACTTATGAACGTCATCTTCACTATATGATTTGATAATGTAAAACTTGGCCTTTTCATAATCTGTTTGGAACTCCGCCACATTATATTTATCTTTCTGAAGCATCAGGCTGACTACCTCATTTTCTGATGAACTACAGCCGCCCCAGTTCCTGCCTCTTGGACCACAGGTGAGCTCACTTGGAATTTCAAAATCAGCTTTTCTGTTTGGCCTTACTTTATCATTACCATTCCACATTCTTGTGTTTGATCTGTAACCCATGGCACCATTATTTGCATATGGACCTCGCTTCTGGGAAGGTAATGAATGGAAATTCCCAACAGGACTATAAGCATGTGCAAAGCCAGCTGGCTGAAAATTTGAACCTGACTGATAAACATTAAGAAACAGAGATAAACTCTCAGTATGGCGCAAGCACTTGATGTCAGACTAAGTACAAGCAAAATGCATTACATCAATTAACTTCACATGTGTGGATGAAGATGAACCACCACAGGACAAAGAAAGAGGGAAACACAAATAACAAGCTATCATTCTATTATTTACAGAATTCTTAAACAAACCACATGGTTTATATGATTGCAGCAACTAATAGTCTGGAGCCTTGTTCAAGTAGCTCCATTCAGAAAGTATCATAAATCATGGCCAGAAACACATGCAGGCATACCTATTATTTAATAAACTTGTGCCATCAAATAGAACTACAGACACATCAATTTACCATAATGACAACATTACATTAAGCAAACACAGCAGAAAACATTGTGTGTGTGTGTGTGTGTGTCCTTGCAGCAGGCAAGAAACTGGATGCAAAAATTCGACTTCTAAAAACTACAGTACAAGACAAGCATGATATGGATAATTTGTGAACTGTCCTCAGACAAGTATGTCAACCATACAAGCCTATCACATCCGGCATTTAGTGAAATCCTAAAGATGTGTCTACACCTACTACCTAATGAATCTAGGCCTAGCAAAAATCCGTGCCTGGATAATTCAGAAATCAAACAAAATCAGCAAACCCAGACCCTGTTCGGTTATTCATTCAGATAAATTCACTGAACCTGGACCTAAATGTCCGATGTTCAATCCGGTCATCCGAATGTCTTAATTCGCAATATGAATTTTAACAATTTCACTGGCAGTGTGTGTGACCGGATTAGAGCCCAATTGTCCAAATATGTTTTAGAAAAGATTTCTTGAAAAACTAGACGAAAATTATCTAAAAAACCAAGTTATCTCATCTCCAAACCCAGTTCTCTGATTTTCCGAATTTGTCCGAAAGCAAATTGCCTTGAAAACGTGAACTCGACCAGGATGAATTCAGACATGACCGGTAATCCAGATTTTAAATTCAGACAAAAATGTGGTGACCATACCCAGTTTTTCCAAATAGGACAAACTTGGGTTATCAGGCCAAACAAATTTTTGGCAGCCCTAATTATGTATCCATAAAGTAATAGACTAGAAAAATCTCCTTTCAAGAGATCTGAAGAATATTAAGTTCATTTTGTCATATACAACTAGGTCTAACATCAAATAAAGATGAACCCCTCCCCCCCCCCCCCCCAAAAAAAAAAAAAAAAAAACCCTAATTATGTATCCATTAAGTAATAGAGTAGAAAATTTCCCTTTCAGGAAATATGATCTTAATAATATTAAGTTCATTTTGTCATATACAACTAAGTCTAACATCAAATAAAGATGAATCCCCCCTTTCTAATAATGCATCCATTAAGTAATATAGAGTAGAAAATCTCCTTTCAGGAAATATGATCTTAAGAATATTAAGTTCATTTTGTCATATACAACTAGGTCTAACATCAAATAAAGATGAATCCCCCCCCCCCCCAACAAAACCCTAATTATGTATCCATCAAGTAATAGAGTAGAAAAATTTCCTTTCAGGAAATATGATCTTAAGAATATTAAGTTCATTTTGTCATATACAACTAAGTCTAACATCAAACAAAGATGAAACCCCCCGCCCCCCCCCCCCCCCCAAAAAATAATGTATCCATTAAGTAATATAGAGTAGAAAATCTCATTTCAGGAAATATGATCTTAAGAGTATTAAGTTCATTAAGAATATTAAGTTCATTTTGTCATATACAACCAGGTCTAACATCAAATAAAGATGAACCAACCCCGCCCCTCCCAAAAAAAAAAGAAAAGAAAAGAAAACCACCAGAAAAAGAAAACACACTAAACGAAAAAGAGGTTCAGAAACAATTTGCCACACACTAGGGATAAACATGTAGAAATCACAATTCTGCAAGCAAAGGAGGAAGTATAAATTCACCTTGTTCCATTGCTTAGAGGCCTGAGAATCAAACTTGGGCCTAGAAACATTAGATGCTGCAAGAGAGTGACGTGATTTTGGATTTGAAGACACTGTTGAGTTTTTTCTAATGGCAGGGCCATACAATTGTGAAGGTTTTATACCATTAGACCTCACCACAGTAACACGAGACGGACCGGAATTCAAAGCTCCAGATGTGGTAGTTGAAACATTTGAAGGGTTCCCAAGATAATTGAGATCCCAAGCATAACAAGGAATGGCTTCTATCCCATATGTGACAGGTGGTTGGAGATACCCAGAAGATGCAAAGTATGCTTGACTAACACACTGGCCATCCGCACTAACAAAGGTCCCAGCAGCATACGGATTATATCCAGGCATATAATAGGCCATCGAATTATGATCTGCTTGTAAATCCTGTTTTGCAAGAGAAAGCTACATGAGAACTGTTATGCAATAGCAATCCAGAATTTTGTAAGCCAATTTTCTTTTTTTTACGTAAAGCGTCATTGCACAAAACTAGACTAAATATGGATAGCCCGGCATACTGCAGATGAATTATCTCTTCCATCATCTGACTGAGCAAAAGACCCGTTGTAACCTGCCACAAGTTGATCAACACAGTCAGCAAAACTTCACAACCACGAACAACAATATGCAAAAACACCACTGTACGTAAATACCAAAGAATATTTCTCGAGTATCATTCATTCAACACTAAATCAGATTTAGAGACCACAAAAATACATCATGTAATCGTACATCTTTTTACTTGCCCTTCTCACCTTACATTAATCCAGACTCCAGACGCACAAAAGGACGCAAAGGGGGACTGGAGCCTAGTCCCGGGCTTTAGGACACAAGGTGCATTTATACTCTGGATACTTACAAATAATTGTAAAACAATTTCTTTTTTGATAATACATTAAGGATAGCGTCAAATAAGTGCTTAGACATTATTATAGTAACGAACAATACATCAAAGAGTATTGAAATACAATTTTGTATCAACATAATGTGTTTTTCCTAAATATTAAGTCAAAAAAGTTGACTGTAAAATAATTTGAAATTAATAAAAGAACAAAAATCACAAACGCAAAATCAAAAAGTATAAAGATATCTACACAAATATTCTCCCACACTGACCTTTTCTTTTAAACAGAACCAATATAAACAAGAACAAGAAAAAAAAGGCTGTAAGCCCAAAAACAAAGGAAAGGAAGCACAACAATCAAGTCAAGTGACATGTAAGAAGAAAAGATATCACAAGAAACAACAAAAAGGAGGCAGCAATCGAGTCAAGTGACCCAAGCCCAGAAAACCATTCAACGCATGCAGGAAGCGACCTGAACAGTGACCGGAAGGAACCCACCGCCCGAATTGCCTCCCCCTGTTGGCCAAAATGCCCTCTACTTCCAATACAAAAACCCATCATTGACCCCACGATTGTTAGATCTAGGGTTTTTCAAATTTTAGGTTCTTTAGTTTGGGGTTGAATTTAAGCGACTTCAAGCAATTGATTGAGGACTTTTGTTCAAAATATAGTACTATGAATGGAGTACTAACTCAAGTTTCCCCTTTCTCCTTCTCTACTGCTTCGAGGAGTCCGATGGTGTTTCCCTCATGAACCTTGGGCATCTTCCAGATTTTGGATTGGGCATCACCTGACCCCCTTGGAGGCACCAAGGCTTACACCTCTTGCAGTGTTGCACCAAAGGTCGCATGGGGCAAGCCCTTTTAGACTAAAGTTGCTCACTATCAATTTCCATCTTCCCTTTCCCATTTTACTTCACCTTAATCCAAATCTATCTACATCTCATTTCATGCCTATGTTTATCCTCATAGTGAACAAGTCACTAACTTCCTTAAAAGGTAGACGAGTATCAATTCTACTCAGACAATTTATACAATGATTGAAAATGACAAAGACGAAAATGGACATCATTTCTAGCCATTACAACAATCCACAGACAAATAATATTTATATTATCATTCATTTCTTTCTGAAGGTTAATTATGTCTACCTTCCACCTTAGTTTAAAAAGGCGCGCCTAGTCCTAGTGAGGCGCGAGGCTCACCCCTTAGTACCTCAACAGGATGAGGCGAGGCTCATTCAGAAAACCCACAAAAGGCACGCCTTTTCTGCACCTTTTGAGCGCCTTTTGTGCGCCTTTTTGCACCTTTTGGATCCAAGTGAAAAAGAAGTGTAAAAAGACTCTTTTTGTTGTGTTTCCTTCAAATTCAATGCCAACAACCCCAAACACTTCCATAAACACTCACAACTTTTACTTTTCTCTAGTGCATTGATGTGGGAGTTATTTTCATGCATAGAAAATATGTATGTAAGAAGTGCGCCTTGCATCCAAAAGGCACACAACTTCGCCTCAGATCCCGCGCTTTGGCTCCGGGACCCCTTTGCGCCTTTTTGTGGATTGGGCTTTCTTAATCTAAGCATACCACAGCTAAATAATCCTGGTTTGGCAAATCTTTCAGCTTTGACAATGACAGAATAGACGATACGCTTCTGTAAACCGTATTTTACTTCCTTTCTACAGACCTGTAAGCTGCCAAGGCTCTAATGAAGGGTCTAATGGAACGTCTCCGACTCTCCTTCTACAATTCGCAGATAGGTTCTTACATAAGATCCCTCAACACTCCGCCAAGGAATCGTGACATAAGAATTTGGATTTGGATTTAACTATAATGGTCAGCATTTATCAGATTATTTCTCTGAAACTTCATCAAGAAAGCAAATTAACACCACCAATTATGGCAAACTCAATAATGCAGCAACTACAGTAAGAACTAGATAATGGCAATCTTGTGCATTGAACCCTTACACCATCCACTTAACCAAACTTGCTTGCACAATCCAAGCTTTTCATCCAATACAACCACTTTGCAACAAGATCTACTAGGTTAGATGCTGCTAAATTGGAAGAAATGTAACCTGGGTAATAGTACTTGTAGTAGCTGGTTGGTTGGTTGAAAACATCTTTCTCTGCAACTGACTCTTGGCCGTGTTTCCCGCTTGAGTTGAAGGCAGCATGCTCTGCAGCTGCAGTGCAGTTAGACGGAACTCCATTTTCAGGTGCAACCTAGCCAATAAGGTGAAGTATCTCAAGTGAGTTTTAATCCAACAGCAACAGAAATACATATGCTTCTTTTATATCAATCAAGGGTAAATTCTTTTATTACAACAGAACCAGTCACAAATTCACTTGTAACTTGGGGAATGGAGAATAGAGAAGCCACCAGAAAATGTTGAATGAGGCAAAAAGTAGCTAAACTAATCCAGTGATTTGCTGTAAGGACTGAAATAGATACATGCATAGTAAACATTAAACTAGAAAGTCCCTACACAAAAGTCATCCTATTTTTACATTTATCACATATAAAAGTATCATGCCCTCAATTAACCTGGGCAATATTATACAAAAATCTCAAAAACATAAATTGGATTTGCAGCATAAAAGTAACACTTGAAACATAGATGTAAGCATTTCAGCCAAACATGAAAAGCATCAGGCTGTGATTCTAGACCCCGCTTTTAATTGCAGAATAGCCAGACCAATCACAGAGTTTCCCCCATCCAGTATATAACCCAACTAGTCTCTCAGTGGATTTAATCACACAAAGTTGAAACACATAAGCAAACCCAACCAACTTCATTCCTTGTGCCACTTTTTAAGTATAATTTCTAGTTTGTCTACACACGATTGATGAAAGGAGAAGTCCAAACAGCATTGACAGCATAAAAAGGTAATATGCAATCACCTAAGAAGGTTGAGATCGCCCATTGTCCACAAAAACAAATCACATGAAACATACCATTGTCTGCTCCGCCGTGTTGGAAACAGGCAAAGCATTGTCCATTCCTCTCGCTGGATTTAGAAGTCAAGAAACACATAACTTGGTAATTCTTTATGAAGGTGATTGCCAAAGAAAGAAAAAAAAAAAGAATAACAAAGTAAGAAAAACACAATTAAGCATCTGCAGCATCACTTAAGAGCCCAGGTGACTAGACACTGAAATTAAGTAAATAAATAAGCTCCACCTGGCATATAATCTTGCCACAGCCATTCGCCAAAGGAGTTCAAAAACATACATCAACAAGTTTATCCAATTAAATGTGACATCACCATTCAGAAGGATCAGATCTATGTGAATAACCAGAATTCAACCAAGCCAAACATAAACCCAGCTCTGCCCTTACCTATTATATCTACACAAATTTCTGAAAAGATCCACCAGGAGGGGAATTCACGAGCATTAGCCAGAAACTTTGTGCCAAAAGTTAGGATTCAATCCCAAATGTAAAAATTTCCAAACCACTCTGGAAGGGAAAGGGGTGAAAACAGGTCCCTTAAAAGTTTAAAGGATACGTAACTCACTGAGGCTTTTCACAAACCATCCTCTCCAAGAATCGCCTCTCTTAGAAGAATCAAAAAAACAAATGAGACAAGTGGCAATAGGGAATAATCACAACCAAAAAAAAAAAAGATCGCCAATTAATTAGAGACACATGGGGATTAATCACAGTTATAACCATTATTGTAAAACCTAGAATCCGATATGCCGAATCAATAGAATATAAACATAAATAAGAATACTTGAATCCATTGTAGTTGTTAGTCCTCCTCGAGCGACGTGATGAGATCTGAAGAGAACTCACACAAAAACTCTCTCTCACTAACGATGGAATATTATGGAAAAAATAATCATGTATATAACCCAAGGACCATAACTATATATAACACTAAATCGCTTAGGGTTTGACATATTATTAATTATTTCACCCATCATGGAATAATAAGTCACCAGTATTCATACAATAGAGACCACATCTTATTTGATACATTAAAGCCCAATATATATAAACTTAATGGATCATTTTGGGTCGGGCAACAAACTATGATGGTTATTATGATGTACTAGTCCTAAACCCATGCAATGCACGAAGTGTAATAAAATAGTTGTTTTAAAGGGGATATCCATGAATAACTAATCGTCGATATAGAGTAACAGTACAAAACATTAATGAAATTGTTTAATGAACTAATAAATTGTTCAAACAAAACATGTATTGGTGTCCAGTGAAATAGAAAACTTCCTAAAATGCTAACTAACGTTGACCATGACGAATTTCATGATGCACCTAAACTCGCTATCTGCTCAATATTTTAAAATTCAAATATTTAGTTTTAGTTTATTAATAGATATAGATTATTATTATTATTATTATTATTGTTGTTGTTATTATTACTACTACTACTACTACTATTATTATTATTATTATTATTATTATTATTATTATTATTATTATTATTATGCCAAAATAATTACTAATAGTTACACTAAAATAATTTAATTAAGCATTTATCTATTTTTTGATTGTCGTAATCACTACAATTAATCTCCTTTCTCCATTCAGCGAGACCCGCAAACTATACTATTAATATTATATAGATTATTGTTATTATTATTATTATTATTATTATTATTATTATTATTACTACTATTATTATTATGAATTTTTGGATGTTAATATACTGACCTGTGGGGTATTGGATTGTAATATACCTTTACTATTGGACAACAATATCCCTAGTACTTAAGTGAGTTTATTGTACCAACAGTGACTAAGGAGGTGGTGAATCGGTCTCCGTGTTGACATAGCAGGCGAAAAGAAAAGCTCTGGTCCCAGCCCAATAACTCTGTTAACCCCTTCGTTTTTCTCACTGCTCCAAGTTACAAGACATTGGCTAGTTGTATGCCACGCCACCATGTAGACCAGTTCATCATCCCCTTAATCACTGGGTTGGGACCGGTTTTTTTAAATGGGTGAGTGAGAAAAATGGAGGGGTTAACAGGGTTACTGGACTGGGGGCAATTTTTTCCTTCCGCGTTAACGGGGTTACTGGGCTGGGGGCGATTTTTTTCCTTGCGCTTGCCACATCAACACGGAGACTATTTCACCACCTCCTTAGTCACCGTTGGTATAATAATCTCACCAATGTACAAAGGACAGAGATATTGTTGTCCAATATTAAAGGTCGGTATATTATAGTCCAATACTCCCAGAGGTCGGTATATTACCATCTAATATCCCTATTATTATTATTATTATTATTATTATTATTATTAGTAGTAGTAGTAGTAGTAGTAGTAGTAGTAGTAGTAGTAGTAGTAGTAGTAGTAGTAAATAACTAATTGTCGATATAGAGTAAACAATACAAAACATTAATGAAATTGTTTAATGGAAAAGGAAAATTGGAATCTAATAAACCAAACTTTATGTCTATTTTGATCTAACAAACCAAACTAAACTTCTTATTTATGGCAAACTGTACTTAACATAATATTTTTCTTAGTGGACCTCCACCATTTTCCGGTTACCGGAAAAATGACATTGAGGTCTTGTTGCTGATTGAAATGAACCTAATTGAAATGAACAATGTGTTTGAAGAAAGGCTCGAGCAGCTGTTGTCTAAAGTGACAAAAATGGGAAATGAATTACAGAGAATGAGGGATGAGAGTCAGAACTTTGAGCGTCTTGATGAAGAAAATGTGAGGCTCACAATCAAGCTTGACAAGGAGAAAAGGAAGAAGAAGCCATCTTCATTTGCCTTTTATTTCTTGCCAATAAAATACCCCACATCAGCAAAAAAAACCTCCATGTTATTTTTCCGATAACCGGAAATTGGTGTAATTTCACTAAGAAAAATATTATGTTAAGTACAGTTTGTCATTAACAAAAAGTTAAGTTTGGTTTGTTAGATCAAAATGGACATAAAGTTTGGTTTATTAGATTCTAATTTTCCAATGGAAAACATCATAATAAATTGTTCAAACAAAACATGTATTGTTGTCTAGTGAAATAGAAATTTTCCTAAAATGCTAACTAACATTGACCATGACGAATTTCATGATGCACATAAACTCGCTATCTGCTCAATATTTTAAAATTTAAATATTTAGCTTTATTATATTAATAGATATAGATTATTATTATTATTATTATTATTACTAAGAAAATGAAATACCCTTCCCTTGAGGGCCCCGCCAACTTCCCCACTCGCTGACGAGGAGTTTAAATCGCCTAACTCAGCGGCATGGTGAGGGATATAGGTTTATGGTAGGTTTCGAACCCCCGACCAGTATTTCCACTTCATCCCCTAACCAACTAAGCTGCACGACGTTGGGGTTATTATTATTATTATTATTATTATTATTATTATTATTATTATTATTATTATTATTATTATTATGCAAAAAAATTACTGATAGTTGCACCCAAATAATTTAATTCAGCATTCATTTATTTTTTGATCGGTCGTAATCCCTACAATTAATCTCCTTTCTCCATTCAAAGCGGGACCTACAAACTTTACTATTAATATTACATAGATTATTATTATTATTATTATTATTATTATTATTATTATTATTATTATCAGTCCTAAACCCATGCAATGCACGAAGTGTAACAAAATAGTTGTTTTAAAGGGGGGAAATCGTGAATAACTAATCGCCGATACATAGTAAACGGTACAAAACATTGATGAAATTATTAAATGGAAAACAACACAATAAATTGTTCAAACAAAACATATATTATTATTACTAGTCTTAAACCCGTGCAATGCACGGTATAGGAAAAAATAGTTATTTTAATAGAAAATAAAAAAATTAAGCTATATACAAATGGGTATATAAATTAGAAAAAACGAAACATTAATGATACTATCAAATGAAAATGTACCATAACATAATTATTCAAATAAAATATACACAAAGTCAAGATTATTATTATTAATCCCCTTTCTCCATTCTCCATTTGGTGGGATAAATTAGAAAAAACGAAACATTAATGATACTATCAAATGAAACCGTACCGAAACATAATTATTCAAATAAAACATACACAAAGTAAAACTTATTATTAATAATCCCCTTTCTCCATTCTCCATTCAGTATTTATCTACTTCTAATTGGTCGAAATCCCTCCCATTAATCTCCTTTCTCCATTTAGCGAGACCCACAAACTTTACTATTAACATTATATAGATTATTATTATTATTAATGTTCATATTATTATTGTTATTATTATAGTCTTAAACCCGTGCAATGCACGGAACGAATATAATAAAATATTTTTAATTTAAAAAGAAAAAATAAACAATAACTATAGGTACAATTTATAAAGAAAATAAATTATCATATTGTCCAATGAAAAGACATCACGATAAATTGTGCAAAGAGAAATACATACATATGTTTTATATATGCCTATAATAACAAAACATACGGGGTCAATATTTTAGTTGGAAATAGGAAAACCATATCAAAATTGCAATACATTTACTCATACTAATGGGTAATTACTCAATCAATCACAATAATATAATTATAACTTTAATGGTAGAACAACAATAATTATTATTTTAGTCTTGCATGACACATTTGTTGCAAAGATCTTATCATTCTTCATCAAAAATAGTCTCCTCTTATCTTCCATGCATTTGAACAAATGCAGGTACCGCTGTTGTGAGTTGATTGATGCTTCCATTAATAAGACTAAATTTATCCTGCAACATAAGTGTCCATGAGTAACAATCAAATAATATACTATTAGGAAAAGTATTCATAATGTACGAATTATTTTAGTAAATATTATTAAGTATGTTTAAAAAAATTTAAAATAAAGTTGAAAGCATAAACTTTATATTGAAAACGCATAAAAAAAATATTGAAATCTATATATTATGAATGCATGGAAATATAGACCCAAATACCTATTATATAATCTTTTAAAAACGAAAGATATTCATCATAATGTACACTCAATTTTTTTTAATACTAAAAATAAATCCAAAAACAAAACCTTACTTTTCCTAAGTTGGATAGTCATTTATTGGGACATTTTACTGTATATATATATAATGTAACTTCGAGAGATTATGTGTAATTTGAAGGAGTGACTGATGTATTGAGGTTGGGGTGTGGGTGGCTATTTGTCTGTATATAATTTGGAGGGGTGAATTAAGTATTGGGGTCGTGGTTTGGATGACTTTCCAAGGCTGATACAACGATGGGACTACCTACGTCAAGGTTGATGGTAAGTATTTTGTTACCTTTTCTCATTTAGACTTAGAAACATGGCTCACTAACCTAAAATGAGACAAAATTTAATGATGGAGACCATCCAACATCACCAACCTCACCAGCAACAGTTCAAGCAGGTTCAGACCAAGAGATGGGAGATGATACAGCCACAACAGCAGCAAGAGCAACTTCTACATTATCTTCATCACCCAAGGAAGCTACACCAGCATTTTCAGCAGCAACACCTAGCCTTGTTGTACACAACTCAGCAGTTGTTGGAGCAATTCCAGCAGAAACAACAGGCTTCCATCCTCAGCAGCAGATCAAGGAGTCCACAGCAACCACTTGTCCACCAACAACATCCATCCAAGCTTGCTATAACCCTAATAAGGCAAGTTCTGGCCAGCACAACCACTCATCCCACCAGCATATGCCATCAAGGTCAATTCCAATTCTCAGCATCATCAGTCCAAACAGACATCTTTCTCAATATTTTTGTATCTTTGAATTGAGTAAGATTCAGCCAAGGGTCCCTACGAGATTTTTGTTCCTTGTCATACATTTTCCAAAACAGGCTAAGTTCCAGCATGTTCAAGCAAGGAGTTATTAAGTTGTAAGCACCAAAACAAACAACCCTGCAATGGTTGTTTGTTATCAGTTTCTCCAGAACCTTAGTTCCGAGGTTAAGTTATTTTGTTCAGCTACAATGAGGGTTATTTAAGTCTTTCCCTACCTTCCTTAAGCTGTTGAGATTACATCCAGCTTTGAAAGGTCCATGAAAGTTACCATAGTAACTTAAGTTTTACCCTCCTAGCTAGGAAAACTCCTGATTGGCTGGAATTGCCAACCTTTGGGGTTTTGGTCCAGTCAGAAGCCAGCTTTATTTTTTCCTTTATTTTTCAAATGAATCCAGGTTGTATTAGTTAGTATAAGATGTAATATGATGTATTTGATTTAGTTCAGTAGCTAGATGAAAAGGGAGATTAGCAGGTTACTTTAATTAAGTGCCTATAATCAAATTGTTTTAAGATTAGCTATATATAGGGATGTATTCAGCAGCTTGCAAACTAATCAGTGATATTTTCAATAGCATTTTGAGTGCCTTAATTGAGCCTCTCGTTTATGAGTGTCAGCAAACTCTCAATTGGGTTGAATCTACTTCAATATCTAAGAGTTGGCATTCCTAGTGGTGTGTGTAGAGCTTAATTGCTTCAGTGGTGGTGTGCCTGTATCTGCTGAGGTAACTAAGTCCTTTTCCCTTGTGTTTATTCTGTGGTGTGCCTATATCAGAGTGAATGCAAGCCTATCTTTTATTTCCTTATTGGGTTGTCATCTATTTCAGCTAATTGTTTCCAATTAGGTTTGTTTTGAAGTCATCGGCATTGTGTTTGAGTTCTGTGTAGTGTATTGTCAGGTCAAACTCTGATCTTTGTGTCCTTGTATACATCACCTTGGTATCAGAGCTGTGCTCTATCTTGGGGTGTGTTGTTTGAGATTATTTGAGATGGCCGGAGCTAGTAGAACACCTCAGGAAGTATTAGAACAGACCTTGAAAGATGAAATTCTTAAGTGATCAGCTGCAGTATTATATGAAATTGCATAGAACTGAGCTTAATAAGGAGACTGATGAAGAGTATGAAGAAGGAGAAGGTGAGAATCATTTTAGTAGGACATGAAGAGGAGGTCGAGGTCCTAGGCCTATTAATAGGAGGAGGAGATATGTTAGGAGATCACCTAGTATCAGTAGACTAGAGGAAAATAGTGAGAGTGAAAAGGAGGAAAGGAGGGAAGACAGGAGGATAGAGAAGCTAGATTTCAAGATTGATATACCTAAATATACAGGGGAGTTAGATCCTGATGTTTTCCTTGATTGGTTACAGACTGTGGAGAGGGTTTTTGACTTGAAAGAAGTTTAAGAGGAGAATAAGGTGAAGTTAGTTGCCTTAAAATTGAAAAGGTATGTTTCAACTTGGTGGAGTAATCTGCAGAGAAGAAGAATGGAGACTGGTGAAGATAGGGTGAGCACTTGGGTTGAAATGAGGCAGAAATTGAAAGAGAAGTTCCTTCCAGACAACTATATGAAGGAAAATTACTCTAAGCTACAACATTTGGTGTAGGAAGCAAATTTGTGGAGGAATATACCAATGAGTTTGAGCACTTTCTTTGGAAGTGTAATATGCATGAGAATGAGGTGCAAACTTATGTTAGGTACCTTGCAGGTTTGAATGACAGTATCAAGAATGTTGTTGAGTTGCAGGTCTATGATTCACTTGATGAGCTAAGCTCTTTGGCTCATAAGGTGGAACAGTAGAAGAAAGCTAGAGTAAAGGAGTTTAGCAACAAGTATCCAGCCAAGCCTTATACCCAAGCCAAGTCAAATCCGTACAGAAAGCCCTACAATCCCCCACAAAGAGCCTATCCACCCCCACCCCCACCTCAAGCCAGATATCCAACCCCAAGATCACCTCAAAATCAACCACAAAATGCCCCACAAAGAACCCCAGCCCCTACCAGCAGAGCCTTCCCAGAAAGAAGATGCTTCAGGTGTCAAGGACATGGGCACATAGCATCTGCATGTCCAAATAGGAGAAAAGTCACCTTGGCTGAGTTTCAAGCAGCTCTTTTGCTTGATCCTGAGCCATTTGATGGAGAAGATCAGTATGAAGATCCTATGGGAGCCTGTATATGATGATGATGAGGTTGAAGCAGGCCCTGATGAAGGAGAAATGCTTGTGATCAGGAGGATCTTGAGCAGCGCAATAGTGGATGAAGCAGCATAACAAAGGGAGAGCATTTTCCACACCAGGTGCACAGTTGGTGGGAAAATCTGTTCTTTGATCATGGATGGAGGTAGCTGCACCAATGCAGCCTCTGAAACCATGGTGAAGAAGCTCAACTTGGCTACCAGCACCCATCCAGCACCCTATACTATACAATGGTTGAACCAAAGTAAAGGTATCAAGATTTCTTCTAAATGCCTTGTAAATTTCTCAATTGGTTCAGCTTATAGAGATGAAGTTTGGTATAATGTGATTCCTATGGATGCCTATCACCTGTTATTAGGGAGACCTTGGATGTATGACAGGTCTGTTAGCCATCTGAGGAGAGCAAACACATATTCCCTTTTAGCAAGAAAATCACCCTTACCCCTCTTAGACCATCCCAACTCACAAAAAGACCCAAAAACCCTATTGTTGAGCCAACTCTTAATGTCCTTTTGCCAGCTGAACAACATGAGTTTAGTGAGCAAAGCTTGACATTGAGGAAGACCTACCCCCACAAAATGACCACCTCTTATTTCAGCCCATCCTAAACCAGTACCTACATGTCTTTCCTGAAGAAATGCCCGTAGGCCTACCCCCTAAGAGAGACATACAACACAAGATAGATCTTAACCCAGGATATGTCTTGCCAAACAAACCTGCCTATAGAATGACCCCAGCTGAGACTAATGAGATACAAAGACAGGTTGATGAGCTACTGGAGAAAGGAATGGTAAGGGAGAGTCTGAGCCCTTGTGCAGTACGAGCCTTATTAGTGCCTAAGAAGGATGGCAGTCAAAGAGTGTGTATTGACTGTAGAGCTATTAACAAGATCACTATTAAGTACAAGTACCCAATTCCAAGGCTTGAAGATATGATAGATGAACTGCATGGCTTAGTGGTGTTTTCCGAAATTGATCTGAGGAGTGGCTACTACCAGATCAGGATTTGTGAAGGGGATGAATGGAAGACAACCTTCAAGACTAAAGGAGGGTTGTTTGACTGGTTAGTCATGCCTTTTGGCCTGACAAATGCACCATTCACATTCATGAGGCTGATGAACCAAGTTCTAAAGCCATGGATTGGTAAGTGTGTTGTTGTCTATTTTGATGACATACTTATTTACAGTCAATCTGAGATGGAGCATATTGACCACCTAAAGAGTGTGATGGAGATATTGAGTAGGGAGCAGTTGTATGGGAATCTAAAAAGTGTTAGTTCTTTGCAAGCCAAGTCTCTTTTCTTGAAAAAGGAGTGTTTTTTTATAGGGCGATTTTCATTTCCGCGCTAGGTAGCGAGCGCTACCTCCCAAGTCGCAGGTGCGACCCTCTGCTGGAGAATTTTCCTTTGAGGCTTCTTCAATGGCCTTCGCGGGCGTTACCACTGAGGTCGCGGGCGTGACCTCCCTCTTGAACATTTCCCTTCAAAACTTCTTATCAGCTGTCGTGGGTGTCACATCTAGGGTCGCAGGTGCGACCTTCTTCTGGTTGGATTTCTACTGGGCGTAGCGCCCGCTACAAGGTGTGTAACGGGTGCTACTGTCACGCCCCGAACCGAGGGGTAACAGACTCCGCACACCTGCAGTACTAGAAGTCCTACAAGCATGCAAGGCTAAACTATAACAAAGGAAGGACAAGTCCTTTAACAACTCACAATCCCAAAATAATAATTGGTTCAACACAACAAGAGTCTAGAAATAATATCCGAAAATCGCAAGTACTAACTACAAGTTTGAAACCCAAAGGTTCGACTCTGCACCAAAAATAAAAAATAAAATTCTACGAGACTAAGAAATAAATCCATAGCTCCAAAAATTAAGGCTTGAATCCATGACTCCTCTCATGAACTTAGCTACCGATGAAAGTGGAACCTGAAAAAAATAGGAAGATGAAAGGATGAGCTCGAAAGCCCAGTAAGTAGCGTAACACTCCTTTAATTGATTAGGCATGCGAGTAAAACACAGGCTGGGTCAGAGTTAATAAATAATTTAATAACAAAATATGACTGGGTTTTACAAATAATTTACTGAGCTAAAAAACCTCAAAAATATACAATAATGTTCACAAGTGATTTAACGGTATAAAAGCACAATCCATCAAAACTGAATGATTACAGATATAAAACACATTTTAGGGCTAAGGCCACTACTAGCCCAGTGGCATGGGCAACAGAAAGTCACTACTAGCCTAGTGGCATGGGCAACAGAAAGTAACAGACAGAATTGGGCCCAACAGAGTACAGATACACATATCATAATACACAATAGCGCGCATACAAGTCGATCGATAGGTCCAGTGCATGCCTTAACTGGCTAAGGCAGAAAACATAGCCCAAAAACAAAACCAGTAACTTGAGAATCAAAATGTGCAAACATTACCCAGTCAAGTAATTTAGAATAACAAATAAATCGGAACCATAAAGTCACTAATACAACGGAATGTTCAAATAATTCAAATACCAGAAATCATTATGTAGACGGCTACTTTACAAATAATTTAGTTAAAGCGTCACAAAACGTCACTTGGTATATAAAGACAAAATATAAATACAACTTATAAAATTAACATCAAAGGAAGTACTTTGTAAACACATAATTCAGTAGGTCAAAAGTACGGAAACAACTTAATAACAATATACTTGCAAATACTAATTAAAATACTATCAAAGGTTCCAAAATTAAATATATGTCAAAATATATACTAACATAACTTATAAAATTGACATCAAAAGGCTCACTTCCTAAAAACATAAATCAATACGGAATCAATCAAATCTTTCGGATATAAATATAATCAAATATAATATACTTAAACAATAGCATGCCAACCCGATTTAACAAAAATAAACTTACGGAAAATGGAGGTTACAAAATAATATTTTTGGCATGAAAAGGACTAAAGAAGTATCACACCACTTACGTGAGACAACGACAAGGATGATCTACTCCAATGAAACAGGATCACCTATAATTTATCCAAAGTCTAATATTAATATATATTCGTACTAATTATATTTTGCCAAAAACAATATTCTCACTGGTTGATGCAATTTGCTCTTGATACAATAGCTTACAGAACGAAAGTACTAGTGTCAGAAACTCATATAAATCAGATTAGCTATAACACCTAGCAAACTAAACACAACTCTACATAATCCCCCTTTTCCTTTTTTCGCAATTCCCCTGCCTTAGTTGCCTCTGCTCTCTTCCTTCATCATAAATCATATTCTATCATCATCACAATGGTCATACATATATATCCCAATATAGTCCATCATCTTTATCAATTCATTCTCTCAGCGTGATCTCTTTTGGTGGCTCCACCCACAAACCTTTTGCTTTTCTCCCCTTTTTGCTATTATTATTAGTTTTGTAGTCTAGTTCCACCGATTAACATCCAATTTCCGCCTGGGATTTGCAATTTATTGTATATCGGCGGCTTCACTTTCCTAATCAACCTATCATAAATCTATCTATCTCCCTTATTCACATTAAACTAGAATCTGACTGAATTAAATCGGACAGTAGCAAGACACGCAATTGATACCAAAATTAATAGCACTACTGAGAGAAAAGAAGAATGCTAACCTGTGAAGCACTTGCCATTAAAAAAACACTCCTTTTTCAACCCTCTATCTCTCTTGGATCAGCCGCGGGAGATACTATATTATTTTCTGAGGAGGTAGGTGTATATATATAATTAGGAGAACTAGGGTTTAAGGTTTAACTAAATAAATTAGGAAGGCGGCTAAAAATAGTACTATGATAATTATAATAATAGTAATATTTATTTATTTATTGATTTCGGAGAAATCCGAATATCACATCCTTCCCCCCTTAGAAAAGTTTTGTCCTCAAAACTTACCCGAGTCATCGAATAGAAAAGGGTATTTATTCCGCATAGTCTCTTCCAACTCCCAGGTTGCTTCCCTTTCTGTGTGATTAGTCGATTGCACCTTGTAAACACAAATTTCGATCCTGAAATAAATAAAGACAAGAAATATGAGAAACAAATTAATTTTTATTGATATTTGAATGTAAGCGGGTACAATCTCTGTATTAAATACAATAAAATAGTCATCTGATTCAATCTCCTGAAATTTGGGTGAGCCGAGGGCGCGGACGCTTGATCTCGATCTCAAATGCAGGTCTAATTGAAGAACTCTTGTAGCAGTTCTTGAGCTGAAGGTCTTGAACGTTGATCCTTGCTTGATAGTTGAAGATCTTGAACAATAGTTCTTCAGGTTCTTGGATGCGGGGGCTTGAGTGCTTGATCTCGATCAACGAACCAAACGAAGAAGATGACTGCAGTCTTTGATGTGAAGAACAGAAGCTGTCGAACTAGCAGACGTTGGTCCTTGGCGCTTGGTAGCTGGAGGTCGCTTGTAGTTCGATCTTCTGAAGGCTTTGCAGGTCTTGGTGAAGAACTCTAAAGCAATTCTTGATCTTGACGCAGTAGAGGCTTGGAGACTCGATCTTGAGCTTTTGCAGACTTTGATCCTTGGCGCTTGGTAGCTGGAGACTGTTGGCAGTTTGATCTTCTGAAGCCTCTGGAGTGCAAAATCCGAATGCCGCCGGGGTAGCCTGCAGTGTGTCTTGAAATGAGGGAGAAGACCCCTATTTATAGGCTCTGGAGGCCTAGGGTTGCCTAGGGTTTGAGCCGGCTTTGGGCTTGGGCCCAAATTAATTAATTATCCCTTTATTTAAAATAAAGAAATAATTAGTATTTTCTGCATCATAATTGACACGTGTCATGATATTATTGGTCAGAATGCATTTCCATTTAAAATTCAATTAAATGGACCGCCGTAATTAATTTAACACGTGGCGGATAATAATTGACCGAATAAATTTTAATTTATTTTCCACGTGTCATTTTTTGATTGGTCGACAAATTTTTACCTCCTACACACCTTAACATATGGGATGGTGCGCCTTCGCAATACTTGTAATTTCTTATCCACAATCCGCACCGGTCTTTCTTCATATGTCACATCCTTCTGCGATGTAATTGGGGGAGTTTCTAGCACATGACTTGGGTCATGAACATACTTTCTCAACATAGAGATGTGAAATACATCGTGCACTCTGGATAGCGATGGTGGGAGTGCTAGCCAGTATGCCACAGGGCCAATTTTCTCCAAAACCTCAAAGGGTCCAATATATCGAGGGCTAAGTTTACCATGTATGCCAAACCGCATAACTCCCTTAACTGGAGATATCTCCAAATATACAAGGTCACCACCATTGAACTCCAAGTCTCTTCTTTTATTGTCTGCATAGCTTTTCCGACGGCTTTGAGCCACTCAAAGCCGCTCTTGAATAAGGCGAACTTTATAAGCCATTAATTGTATTATCTCTGGGCCTCTGGCCCTATCAGCCTTCTCTCTCCAACATCATCCCAACATATTGGTGACCTACACTTCCGCCCATATAATGCCTCATAAGGGCCATTTGGATGCTGGCTTGATAACTGTTGTTATAAGCAAATTCTATTAAGGGTAGGTCTTTATCCCAAGAGCCCTTCATATCCAGAGTATAAGCTCTCAACATATCCTCCAAAGTTTGAATAGTCCTCTCGGATTGGCCATCCGTTTGAGGATGATGAGTAGTACTAAAATTCAGTGTCGTACCTAAGGCTTTATGTAGGCTCTTCCAAAACATAGCAACAAAATGTACATCCCGAACGGACACAATAGAAACTGGAACCCCATGTAACCTCACGATCTCCCGGACATACAATTCTGCTAATTGCTCCAAGGTCATACCAGTCTTAATTGGTAAAAAGTGAACAGACTTAGTCAGTCTATCCACTATCACCCAAACCACTGTGTTACCTCTAGGAGTACGGGGTAAAGCAAACACGAAGTCCATGGTTATATGTTCCCATTTCCACTATGGAATAGGGAGAGGTTGCAGTAATCCCCCGTATCTCTAATGTTCAATCTTGACTTGTTGACATGTCAAACATTGTGCTATATATTGAGCTATCTCTCTCTTCGTGTTATTCCACCAAAAAGTCCCCTTCAAGTCTCTGTACATCTTGGTGCTTCCTGGATGAACTGTGTAACTCGTGTTGTGAGCTTCTTTCAAGATCATCTTCTTAATCTCATCATCACTCGGGACACAAATTCTATTCTCGAACCTCAAAGAGCCATCCTCATGAATGCTAAACTTGGACTCGGATCCCGCTGTGATGGCATCTCTACACCTTTGGAGATAAGGGTCCCTTCCTTGAGCATAATTAATCGCATCGATTAAGGTTGGCTGAACTCGTAAATTTGTAAGTTGTGCTCTAGCACCGGCCAATCAAACCTTAATGTTTGCCCTCTCTAGGTCCGTCAATATGTGTCGTTGAGAGATAATTAAGGCAACCACATTGCTTGATTTCCTACTCAAGGCATCTGCAACAACATTAGCCTTTCTTGGGTGGTAATTGATGGTCAAATCATAGTCCTTCAGCAACTCAAGCCATCTACATTGTCTCATATTCAAATCCTTCTGTGTAAACAGGTACTTCAGGCTCTTATGATCTGTGTACACCTCACATGTTTCCCCATACAAATAATGCCTCCATATCTTCAACGCAAAAACCACAGATGCAAGCTCTAAGTCATGCGTAGGGTAATTCACCTCATACGACTTCAATTATCGAGAAGCATAAGCAATAACCTTCCCTCCTTGCATAAGCACGCAACCCAAGCCTTTCTTTGAAGCATCACTATAAATTGTAAATCCTTGCCCGCTTGTTGGTAAGGTAAATACTGGAGCAGAGACCAATCGCTTCTTCAATTCTTGGAAACTCCTTTCACACTCGTCCGTCCATTCATAAAGAACACCCTTCCTTGTCGAACGAGTCAAGGGTGCAGCTAACAGGGAAAACCCCTCAACAAATCTTCTATAATAGACAGCAAGGCCCAAGAAGCTTCGAATTTCAGTGACACTGTTTTGTCTAACCCAATTCACAATAGCCTCAACTTTCTTTGGGTCGACAGAGATGCCATCCTTGTTCACTACATGCCCTAGGAAGGTAACACTATCCAACCAAAACTCACATTTCTTCAATTTACCAAAAAGTTTCTCCTGTCTTAAGGTTTCTAACACCAGTCTCAGATGATTTTCATGCTCCTCATCACTTCGAGAGTACACTAGAATATCATCAATGAAAACCACAACAAATTTGTCTAAGAAGGCTCGAAAAACTTTGTTCATGAGGTCTATAAATGCAGCAGGGGCATTAGTTAACCCAAAAGACAATAATGGCCATACCTGGTGTGAAAAGCCGTTTTGGTATATCCTCAGTCTTAACCTTCAGTTGGTGGTATCCCGATCGTAAATCAATTTTCGAGAACACATGGGCAACTTGAAGTTGATCAAATAGATCGTCAATCTGAGATAATGGGTATTTGTTCTTCACAGTCACCTTGTTCAACTCACGATAGTCAATGTAGAGCCGTTACGACCTTAATATTTCGTGGGGCCCACAATGATTTCTATTATAATATATACATACTTGTTTACATATAAGTTCATCGTTGGATTATGATCCAACATAAACAACACAAACACAAGGAGAATTAGGGTGGGCGCAAGTCGTCTAGGGCTTGGCAAGCTCCCCACCCTTCATTCCCCTCCTCCAGGGTTTGATTCTTAGGGGAGCATTCGTGTTTACGCCGTTGGGTAAGTGTACCCTTAGATAAGAGGCCAGACATGTTAGACTATTACCTATTATAAAAATAAAAAAGGTAGACGCAAAAAACATAAACCGAAAACAAAACCATTAAACCAGTAAAATCAAACCGGTTTGACCAGTTAACCTAATTAATTTTTGTATTAAAGCGGTTTCGGTTAACCAAAATGGTTTGATCGGTTTAGGTTTAGGTTTTGAAATATTCTACGATTAACCGCGGTTAACCTGTTTTAATTATAAAAAAAAAACCCTAGGTCTGAAGCTCCGTTGTGTGTTGATGCAGCAGTAAAAAAATGAGTGAGTTAATTTTTTTAAATTCCAAGTGGGAAATTGGGAAAGTGAATACCTTTTGTTACAGTTAACCATAAACCGTGGTTAGCTGCATATAATATGCGGTTAACTGGCAGTTTCGATTTGGTTTAGGTTTCCAGATTTCAAAACGGTTAATCGATTATGCGGTTTAGGTTTAGGTTCTCAAAATTCAAAAACCGCAAAAGCGATTAACCGCTTTATGCCCACCCCTAGGGAAAATGGGAAAACAACTCCTATTGTTCCCCAATTTTGTGTCTAAATGCACTTGGAAATATGAGATGAAATTTTGAGACATAATCAACAAACTTCAACAAAAAGAAGAAAAAGTATGAGCTTCACTAAAAGCGCAATTCTATTGATGCAAAAAAAATAATTTAATAAAAAAATTTTGGATCATCATATACCCACCTTTTGAGGTATTAAATTGTAATATACTCACCTTTATTATTACTAATATATCGACCTTTATATCTAAGTGATTTTAATGTACTTACCATGACTTTAATGATGGTGAACCGGTCTCAAGGATAACTTAAGTGGGTTTGTTTTGGTTCCTTATGGGTCTTGGGAAGTTTCCATCGTCTGCCAAATTATCCTTGAAACCAGTTCACGACTACTTAAGTTATGGTAACTACATTAAAATCATCTAGGTATAAAGGTTGGTATATTAGTATCCAATGGTAAATGTGAGTATATTACGATCCAATGCCCCAAAAGGTGGATATATTAAGATCCAAAAGTCCTTGATAAAATTGTCAAGACTGGCCTTATATAAGAAAAGATCGGGCTACAAGGTAGTGGGGGGCAATGATAGGTTTGATTCTACATCACTAATCTAGGCAAGTAATGAAAGATTATATTCTCGTGACAATGATAGGAGATTTTTATATTGACATTAAATGAAGATTTTTCATAACATATTAAATGATCGCACACATATTTTGTAGAAAACAACGGGTTTCGAAACATCTTATCTTGAAATTATTTAGTTCTGAAAAAAGTTGAACATGACAACCTCAAAATAAAAACACACAAAATTCAATTTTTGATGATTATATTTGGTGAGAAGTGTTGGATAAAAAACAACAATGGATGGGAATTAACTGGGTAAAGCAAGAGAGTCGTAGGCGTGCTTTCTCTTCTTATAATTTTGTATCAACCGTACAAAGTCTTAGGAGTAAAACTCTGCCAAGGAAACTCTAAGAACTTAGTTTGAAACTTCCATGATCGATCTCTAGAATTGCTGTAGTTCAACACTAGAGAAAGGGTGTTTAGAATGGAAAATGAAAATCCAAATGAACAAATGGCAACAACCATCCTATTTATAGGCCTTTGAAGAGACACTTGGATAGGATTTAGAAAATGGATAACCATCCTTAATGGGTAAGGATTAATAACCATCATTAATGGGTAGGACTTGAAAACCAACATTAATGATAAGAGTTGGATAAATGATGATAATATCAAATAAGATCATCATTATCCAAAATAGGGCCTAACCCTATACACTTTAAATTATCCAACAATCCCCCGCCATTTCGAGTGTATGAGATTCATAAACCAATATCTCAAACATCCTTGCCATTTGGAAAAAATTCTACAACATCCAAAACAAAACACCAAGGAAGGAGGGAGTAAATTGTACATCATGAGAAGTGTCTCGCGACTTAAACTTCCATGTAGTGAACATAATTTCAATTAGTCCAAATATTATAGTAAACAAGATTTGAACTATACATTTTTATTGACCAATTGGATACATTACACTATACAATCACTCAACTAATATTCTTGCACTTTATGCCACTGTTAACCACCATGTGTCCATATCCTCTTGAGAGCACATAGAGCCAAGACCATTAGCCCCTTGAAGCGGCTACACTTCATGCTCACATGGGTAGACCAAACTTGTATGCTCCTGTAATTAAGCACCCATCCAAAACTCAGTCATTAAGAGTATAACAACTCATCCTCTTATCATTACAACTAGTTAAGCACTTTCTTACCTGGGACGATTCAGTGTGTGCTTCCAACCATTATATAGAAAGGTCACTCACCTCGAGCTTAACATCAAGTCAAGTATCAAGTAGAGGCCTCGCTATTAACGATAATAGATTTGGGCTTAATTCCCATACCCCTTAATGATTTAATCACCAAGTCCTTGCTTAATCCTTTGGTAAAGGAATCAGCAAGGTTATCACTTGAGTTCAAATAATCAATAGTCACTATTCCATCCTTGATTAACTGATGTGTGTATGCATGCCTAAGTCCAATGTGCCTTGACTTGCCATTATAGACATGGCTATACACCTTAGTAATGGTAGATTTACTATCACAATGTATGGAAATGGGAGCAATAGGCTTAGGCCAAATCGGTATTTCCAACATTAGATCCTGTAGCCACTCCACTTCCTTACAAGCCAAAGTAAGGGCTACAAATTCGGATGCCATGATGGAATCACTAATGCACGTTTATTTCTTGGATGCCCAAGAAACCACACCACCACCTAGCATAAATATCCAACCCGATGTAGAGGAGTAATCCTCCTTATCACTAGCCCAACTTGCATCCGAGTACCCATCTAAGACCAAAGGCTCTCCTTAATAGTGTAAGGCATAGTGTTGGGTTTTCTTAAGGTATCTTAACACCCTTCGGATTGCATGCCAATGATGCTTACTAAGGTTACTGGTATACCTACTCAACTTGCCAACTGCAAATGCAATGTCGGGCCTTGTGCTAGTCATAGCGTACATCAAACTATCAATGACTCTAACATATTCAACTTGTGCAATTGCTTCAAAAAAAAAAAAAATTTGAGCAACGGGCCTACCATCATTCTTAACCAAATGATAGGTAGATACCAAAGAAGTTTCCTTACTTACAAATTTCTCCAATATCTTCTCAATGTAACGGGATTATGATAAGCATATGCCTTCATCATTTCTGATGATCTTAATGCCTAAAATCACATCCGCCTCACCCATGTCCTTCATAGAAAACTTGGATGACAGAAAACTTTTACATTTCTTAACTTGTTCCATGTCGATCTCAAAGATCAACATGTCATCCATGTATAAACAAATTATCACACCTCTTCCATTCTCAAACTTATAGCACACACACTTATCAGAAGCATTGATGATCAAACCAAAAGATAAGACAACTTCCTCAAACTTTTTGATGTCATTACTTAGGGGCTTGTTTTAAACATACAGAGATCATACTAGTTTGCAAACTTTCTTTTCTTAACCCTTGGCTACAAAGCCTTCGAGTTGTTTCATATGCACCTCTTCTTCTAATTCACCATTTAGAAAAGCAGTCTTAACATCCATTTGGTGAATTACTAACTTGTAAGTGGTAGCTAACGCTATTGATTAGAACCCTTATAGTCGTTATTCTAGCCACTGGCTCATAAGTGTCAAAGTAGTCTATAACATGTCTTTGTGTAAAGCCCCTAACAACATGACGAACTTTATACCTTTCTATGGTACCATCTACTTTTCTTTTCCTTTTAAAGATCCATTTAGAGGTGATGGCTTACTGCCCGGTGGTAGATCCACTAGGACCCATATATCGTTTTCCATTATAGAATCCATTTCCTCTTGTATTGCTTCCCTCCAAAAGGGAGCATCTTGAGATTCCATAGCTTCCATAAAATTGCTAGGATCATTATCAATGCTATAAACAGAGGAATTTGCTTGTGAATAGTATCCCTTGTCTACTCTACTAAGTAGAGATAAAAATCATCATCAAATGACTTTTCTTTTCTAATTCTTTTACTCCTCCGAACTTCTATTATTTTATCATTCTCATGATATTCATCAGAAGTTTGCTTATCGTTTGGAACCATGTCGTGAATGACATCTTTAGGTCTAGGTATTGAATGGAACCTATGCTCATCAAACAAAGCATCCATAGATTCAATAACTGTGTTCATCGTTACATACTCATTGGGTTTAACAACCATGAATCTATAAGCTTTGTTATTTTGTGCATAACCGATAAAAATGCATTCAATACCCCTTTCACCCAACTTTCTCTTTTTAGGTTCAAGCACTTTAACAATTGCCCTACAACCCCAAATTCTAAAATGAGTCAGACTTGGCTTACGTTTGTTCCAAATTTCATTAAGAGTAATTGTAAAGCCCCAGAAATTCAATTATTTAAAACATTAAACATTTACTAATGTTAGCAGCGGAAGTCTGACCTTAGCCGGGCGTTATTGTCGTACCTCCGAAGAGATACAAGGCCAGAACAGTTAAACCGAACCAATTAACTAAAATTACTTTAACTAATCAATATAAAACAAACTTAACTCAAACCTCAAATCCAAACATTATAACTTCAACCGACTCATGATTCTAACAATTAATTCTAACAATTTATTCCAAAAGAAAACTACTGTCAACCAACGCGTCCTCACTGCTAATTCTCATCCCTTGCAACAAGCTCATTACCTGAAAAAAAAATATTTACAAAAATGAGATAAAACTCAATAATGTTTACCCCTAACCTGTTAAACAGGTTGAAGTTCATTTCAATTCATTTAGGAGAAAAGGTGGATGGATCAAACCAGTTTACAAATAGTGAGTCCCTTATCAGAATTTAAGGTTCAATCTTCTCAACTCAGGAAAATAGTTCGAATAATGTTAGAAGATCAGAGTAACTTCTCAAATTTAGGAAACAAGTCAATCCTCAGTTTAGAACAACCAGAGTAACTCAGATAACAAAGTTAACATAACTTCTCAATCACGGTAATCCGACTATTCGAACGAGATTCGAAACAACAAAAACATCTAAATATGAGTCAGAACATCAGGATCAGAATCAAAATCCCAGAGCTAGAATAGTTTCCTTATCAAAATTAGTTCAAGTTTATTATGCGGGTGGCCTTTCATAAGTCTCTGCTTTTAAAAATCAGAATTCAGATAAGGGTCGAGACATTGAGTCTCCAGACAATCCCGGTTCAGACAAGGGACGACACATCAGGTCTCCAGATGGTCTCGAAATTGGAGGTCAATCCCAGATGTGGAACGGGACACTAGATCCTTAGATAGTTCCGAATCGTACACACACCTTGCCCCAGAGAAGTAACAGAATTCACTCACTTAATGTTTCACTTTGGATATTAATGTCTTATGAGTTATCAGTCATCAAAATTCAAACAGAACCCAACCCAGCTGCCCCCCAAACTTGACCACAGACAGTCTTTCTCTATGACGGATCATGACATCTCCAATAATGAAACTAAATCACAACGTTTTCCAACAACTAAGGCAGATCACGATATTTCCAACAATTAAAACAGACAACCAAGTTATATAGGAAAACCTCCTTACAGGATCCATGCTCATAACACGAGAAAAATCACAAAACATTTTAAGGACATCCGAGGGATGTTAGGGCATAAACATTACCTGGAGGTCTTCACTTCACGTCAACAAACACACTTGAGCTCACTAACGAGTCGTCCTACCTGAACCTATAATTAGAATAAAAATTCTAAAATTAATATGACCTAGAAAAGTTAGTATATGCAACCTTCTACCTTACCCAAACCCTCGGACATTTAAGGGTTCTCAATTTTCACTCATAATAATTACATCATCGGCACAAAAATTATTTTACGTATAATAAATCTATTTATTTGAACAAAGGATAGGAAAATGGTACAAATTACTATGTCCCTGTTGTAATGGTCATAACTTGACTTCCCGACTTCCTATGGACTTGAATCTAAACTTTCTGGAAACCTCAGAGAGTCAATTACAACTTCTATGTTGACTGTAAAGCCTAAAACACACTCCAAAGGATCTAAAAATAGCACATAATAGATAGATCTAGCTTTTGACATGTTCCTGTTTAATAGTCTATAACTCGGGTTATACACCTCAAACACTCGAACTGTAAAATTCTTATTAAAGCTAATTCATGAACGCTCAAATCAAGACTTTTGATTAAAAACCAACTACGCAATTAATGGTGTACTTTTAAATGTTACCCATCCAAATTGTCCCCAAAACCCGATTTATTCCCTCTTGAATCGCGAACCTTAACTATAATCAACTCAACCCAAAAATCCAACCTTGGCATCTAAACACCCAATCACACACTCTTTGACCCTTCATGACCTTATTGCAAATCACAACTCCTCCCTTACAACGTAAAACACAAGTATGGCACTTCATTACAAACAAGATGCAACCTTTACTTACCAACTCTAAAAATGTAACAAGGAGGCCAAACTTTTACTATCCAACTTCACATAATAATGTTAGCATTACTCCACGAGGGTTTGTAAAATGAAGACTACTAAATAATAATAAATTCTTTACATAAACGTTGATAATTATCGATAATAACTCTAATTTAACTACATAAAATACCGTCTTCCCCTCACACCTTACCTTAATCGTATGCATAATATCACTAATAACCTAGGTAGAAACTAGCCTTGAATCATATTAATACTTTGAAACACGAATTTTAAAAAAAATGCGTTAGCAACAATGGCAATGAGAATACATGAAAATAATAACTAGAGTTTAGGGCTAATGTTATACAGCCAAGGGAAAGAAAGAGCGGTGGTTGGGCTAGCTGTACGGTGATTGGCGGACGGCGAGGATGATCAAGGCATGATGGCGACGCAAATGTGCAAAAGAGCGGCGTCGGGGGTTGTGATAAGGCTGTTCGAACAGTAACAGTAGCACTGCAAGCAGTTGGTATTGCCTTGCGTGGTTGGGCGGGCTCAGTGACAGCGCCGAATTCGAAACGGTGGCAGGGCGGTGAGCAGCAAGCGGGCGACATCCCGCACAGGTTGGGGGCCGCACTGGTGATTTGTACAAACGAAGCAGAGGACAGTGATGGTGGTGCGAAAATCGATGGGGATGGCGCTAGGGTTTTCCGTCGATGGCGGCAGCTAAGGTGGTGATGGACGACCTTTGATGGTAGTCACAGTGGTGGGGTGTGGTGGCGACGTCTGGGTGGTTGAGCAGCCTAGTGGTTGCACAAAAAGAGAGGGAGAGAGAGATAGGGAGAGAAAAGAGAGATGACGGAGAAGGGTTCGTGGTAGGTTCGGTGGTGTCGATAGCAGCTATGGTGGTGATGGCGACTGTACCGATGGCTGGTGGTGGCGGTTGGAGTAGGAGGTTAATGGTGGACCGGTGGTAGTGATTTGTGTGAGCCACCCCGGGAGAGAGAAAGAATAGAGGGGGCAGGGTCGGCCTTGGGTTGCGCAGAAATAAAAAGATGGCGTAACTTTAGGGTTTGGGTTAAGAGAGGCATTTATACCTATAATAAAATATCAAAAGGATAAGTAACATTATAAAAGCTAAATTAAAAAGAGAGAAAATAATTTTAGTAATGTTTATGCTTTTAAACTCTCAAATAATTATTATTTAAGCTAATAATTTACCCACTTAAAATAATAAAGATAAATATTAGTTAGTCACAGAAAATTCCTATTACACCCCTGCTAGACTGCTAGTCCCTCAAAGGTCCCATGAGCTCACATATTAACAGTTAAAAATTTCAAGAATAAATGATAATTTAAAAAAAAAAAGAAACTTAACGACGTAACAGTAAACGCATTCAAAATTTTTGGGGTTTTACATCATTACATCCTTAAAAGAAGTTTCGTCCTTGAGACTTAAACTTAGGCCTAACGGGTTGGCTAACTTGGGGTTTTACAGTAATAGAACTTCCCTTTGAAGGTATTCTATTAAAGATATAACATGTTGTAAACATTGCTTCACCCCAAAAGCCTTCACTTAAATCAGAGTCAGAAAGCATAACATTAACCATTTATTTAAAGGTTCTATTTTTCCTTTCAGCCACCCCATTTTGTTAAGGAGTATAGGGGGCTCTGACTTGATGTACAATACTGGTTTCACTAAAGTACTTAGGATCATAGTATTCTCCAGCCCTATCCGATCTAAGGATTTTAATGAATGTTTCACAATGAAGTTCACTTTTAACTTTGTATAATTTAAACTTATGAAGTGCCTCATCTTTTGAATTTAAGAGATATATATCACAATATCTAGAACAATCATCAATAAAAGTTATGTAATACTTCTTCCCACCCATTGAAGGGTTACTATGGAAATCACCTAAATCATTATGAATTAGTTCAAGTAATTTAGTTTCCCTTTTAATATTAGAGAAAGAAAACTTAGTAATCTTGGTTAACATGTAAGTCCTACACTTCTATAAATTTTCATCAATAGAAGAAATAATGTCTAGTTTCGACATATCTTTTAACTTCTTAAAGTTTATATGTCCTAGACGAGCATGCCATAGAGAAGAAGGAAAAGGGTTGACAAGCATGTAAGCAGACATTCATTTCATTAACAACATGAACATCAATACGAACAGTACAAACTAAGTTTAACTTAAACATTTCTCCACACACATAGCCCTTCCCAACAAATACCCCACCCTTAAAAAGTACATACTTGTCCCCATTATAAGTTTGTATAAAGCCATGACTACTTAGGAGAAATCCAGACACAAGATTCTTAGTCACCTCCGGAGCAAAATAAACGTCATTCAAAGTAAGGATTTTGCCACAAGTAAACTCCAAATCAACTTGTCCTATGCCTTCAACCGGGATCGATGCATTATTCCCCATGAAGAGACTTTTGCCTTCAATCGGTGTGAAATTCTTGAAATAAGAGCAATTGCCGCGTATGTGCTTGGAAGCATTCGAATCAACAAACCATGTGTAGTCATCACCAATGTAACGCCCCCAGGTTACTAACCACTAGATTAAGCTAATGATACACCTAACCCAATGATTAGCAGCGGATAAACACCTTGGAGTATTACCGCCATCCACAGAGATGGACAAGGCTAAGACTAAACCCAACAAAACAACCAAAACATAAACTAACCTCGAACCTGCATCATCAAGACATAACTTAACCTAAACCACCTCAAAACAACATAACACAACCCAATAAAATTTATATAGCCAAAATATCACATATTTCTCTTAAATATGTCATAAAGAGTCTTTAACCACCTTCAATCTCCTTAAGAAGCTCTAGGGTTTTGTCCTTCCGAGGCTTTTCCTTCTCCTTTGTCGAGATTCCTAAAACGAAAACATAAAATTTCGAAAAGTGAGTTAAACTCAATACGTATACCGTAACAACGTAAGAATCTTTTCATAATTCGTTTTAGTTGTTTAGCGCGGTTCCAAAACATTAAAAACAAGATAAATAGCAAACAAACATTAAAAGGTAGCAAAACTTACACAACTTGATCGTACTTAACCTGTACATGGGAAATATAACTTAACCTGTATTTAAATCACAACTTTAATGAAAATACTTATAAGTTCTTCCTTTTAAAGGTAATTGAAATAATGAGTAACTGTAAACTTGTTTGAAATAAAAAAGATCATGCATGAACCGACATAGACACACACCTGAAACCTTTCCATAACATGACTTAGAAAGTGTGACAAGTAAATTACGTCATAAAACATGAGCGAAATTGTTTACCCAACATATAGCATAAACTGTTATTTTAGACCAATCATAAAATGTGACTTATAACATGTTGTAAAATATACTTAAAAACCAAAAACAAGTCCTATATGACTAAACCCTTAACTTAAATCCTTGAAGTACTTAGCTACGTAAAATTTAGTTGCCGTAATATTATCCTGAAGGTCCCCTACTCGCGATCATCGGCTAAGCCTCCGTATGCGCATATCCGGACCCATCGGGAGATCCGGATGATGGATAATAATCCTACTAGCCAGGTTTTCTTGGTGTGCAACTAAGGCACTAAAGTTATCTTTTGTTTGGGTGCACTAAGGCACGTATATAAATAACTTGCGGTGCACAAAGACACAAAAACATGTTTTCCTTGGTGTGCACTAAGGCACCATAAACGTGGTGTGCTCTAAAGCACCATAAACATGGGCGGGTGTTTAGTCCCATTTTTGGGCCTAAATATCGCCTTTTATCTTGGTGTTTTTGCTCGATTCCGAGTCTTTTTCATCGCTTTTATTAGTGTTTTAGTTGTTTTGCAGGTTTTCACACTTTTGGAGCAAAAGCAAGGAAAACGGGCTATTTTGAGGCTTTTTAGAGGTTTCCCGAGCCAAGCCGAACTGAGAGCCGAAGCGGAGACGACCCGGGAAGCTCTTCCCCTTCTTTGGTGCTGATCAGTGGCGTAACACCCGCTACAGTCCTTGTAGCGGGTGTTACAAACCTTGGAAGGAAGGAAGCAAAGGGAAGAAAACAGGGTCGTCGCCCCCGTTACCTCGGCCGTGCCGCCCGCTACACCGCACAAAGCGCAGATCACCTTGGCTGGACAGAAGGAGATCACCCCCGCCGTCTTCTAGATCGCGCCTGCGGTCTTGCGAAGCCCAGGATCGCCTGGAGTGTTTTCTCCTAGATCGCGCCCGTCATCTCCTTGGTCGCGCCCGCGACCTCCTGATTTCAGCGCGCATGTTAGGCTTGAAACGCAACGTTTTGGTTAACTTCCTTGCCTTGTATATATTCCAAGTGTGACGATTATCTGGGGATCTGATTTTTTAGTTTAGGATCTTTACATTCAACTTGTATTAGTGAGTTTTAGAGAGAGATTAGTGAGATTAGCCCTAATTATTCTAGGGTTTTGGTGGATTTTTGGTGTTGTTCAAGGATTAAGGATTCAATCAATTGAGAGATTGTTGGATTATCATTTCCTTTGTTTCCTTTGTTCATTTACAACATTTTGATAAGTATTCTCTTCCCTTAACTCCTTTATTATTTGCTTCACTAATCTTACCTTGTTTCTTAATTGCTTTGATTGCTACTTTCATTGTTTTACTTGTTCTTGATTGTTTGTTGTTAGAAATCATGCTTAGGGTTGGTTTGGATGTTGTTAGCTTAGTTAGTATCATGATTAGTGGCTAGAAACCCTATGGGTTAGGGGATAATTAAGGGTATGAAAGGGTGATTAGGCATGGGTTAGCAATATTAGTGAATAATTAGTTGGGAAATCAATTTCCCGCTCCTTTCCTTCCCTCTAGTGGAGTGTATTTGGGTCCGAAGGTTCCCGAATACATCCGACACTTATGTTGGAAGGTTGGAGTCGGGATAGTTAATGCTCACCCACGAAAGTGAAAGGAAGTTAACTAGGGAATCCCGTTTCATTAACCCTCCGGGTCCGTGGTGGGCTTTGAGGAAGTTAATCCGGACTATCCACGAGAGGTGAAGCTTGGTGGGTATTTTCTAACAGAATTTCCACTTGATTCTCCCTCCTTATTATTCTCTTGTTGCAAAACCCAATTCCTCATCCCCGTTTGCATCCCGAAAAGCCTCCAAAGCCCATTTCCTACCCTTGACCGACCTTAGCTTTGTTTCTTGCGTTGTGATCCCTTCAAACCGAATTCCTTACCTTAGCGATCTTGAACCCGACCTTTGACCTAGATTCTACGAGCAAGGCCCCTCGCTCCCTGAGAAGAACGATAAAAACCGGTTCTAACAAAACCACTATACACAAAATGGTGCTGTTGTCGGGGAGCCAGCGGCCCTAATTTTAGTTTCTTGGTTTTTGGTTATTTGAGATTGCTTTCACACTATAAATTAGTTCGTGCTAATCCCAATGAATTTGACGCTTCTATTGGCTCTTGTTGGTGTATGTAGGTACGCCTTAATGCCCTACCGAGCATCATAGGAGGCTTCGAGTCCTAATGGGTGAAGTTCAAGCTGATTCACCCCGTACCCTTCTATCATATGCCATTCCATCTTCGGGTATAGGAGGCAACCCAATCATCTTGCCACCATTACCACCCGATGCGGTATTCGAATTTAAGCCGTGTCTTCTTGAAGTTTTTGAATGTAACCCGTTTCATGGAGATATTTCTGAGATTCCTATTGCTCATATGGAGAGATTCGAGAAGCGTATTAGTTTCATGCATATGCCCGGAATATCTTCAGAATATTTGAAGTTGAAATTCTTTGCTCTAACTCTAAGGGGAAAAGATGAAATGTGGCTCGATATATGTCCACTTGGATTTTATTCTTCATGGGAGGCCCTAAAGAGAGATTTCCTTCAAAGATTTTTTCCCGACTGATAAAACTTGTAGACTCCAGGAAGATATAATGAGTTTCAAGCAAGAAGCCGGAGAGTCTCTTTTCGAAGCATGGGGGAGATTCAAAAGTCTCCAACGTCAGTGTCTGCACCACAATTTACCCAACTAGATGCTTCTTCAGTACTTCTATTGTGGACTCTTCGATTCTCTCAAGGAATCAATCGATATCGCATCCGGAGGGACATTTCTAAAGAAGATTGTGGAGGAGGCTAGCCAATTCCTTCATGAGCTTGTTCAATATGCTCCCGATTTTGGAGGTAGCAAATCAAGAGGAGGAGATTCATCTTTGGAGCAAGATCCCATTATTACACTTCTTTTGGCCTCTATTTATGAAATGCAAAAAGAAAATGCGAAGGTGGAGACTTCTAACCAATTGAGAATGGCTCAAGAAAAGCAAATCTTCAATTTTCAACAAATAGAGCAAGTGAGTGCCATTCATTCATCCCACATTGATCAAAATCCTTTTGCATATGACCACACCACTAACCTTTACCCTTTTAACCCTCAACCCCTTAACCATCACTCTTTTATCCAAGAAGAAACCTTCCATCTAACCCAACAAAACATTCCACAACCTCAAATATCTCAACAACCCCAAGAATCCTCATTTGGGTTGATGTTGGAGCGAAACATGGATGATCGAGAGGAGGATCAAGCTTACGTCCAAAATCTCGAGCTCGAATTGGCTCAAACTAACCAACTTCAACTTACACCTATCCAACCCATTCATATCCAAGGAGTGGAGGTGAATGCTATTATCTTGCGGAGTAGAGGAGAAGTTGAGGAACCTAAATTGGTGGAGGAGAGACTTCTTGGAGAAAATGAAGGAGATGTTGAGGATAAAATCGAAGGAGAGGGTATGGAGGTTGAGCAAGTGGTTGATAATGAGAAGGAGGAAGGGATTGTTGAGCAAGAACAAGAAGAGGTTTTGGAAAGAAATGTTAGTGAATGCCCCGAAGAGCAATTTGATCCGCACCAAATGCAAATTCATCTTCTCGAATGGTTGATTCAACACTTGATGGATGTAGAATATATAGATCTAAGGCATGATGTCCTGATTGAGAATCTATCTTCAAGCCACCTTGTGTTGAAGTCAATATGATAGAAACAATTGTTCATGAGCATCAAGAGGAGGTCTACATTCTTGAAGTGGAACCTGATAATGGGAAGTTTATAATGAGGGCATAGAGATTGAGGAGATTGTTCCCAAGAGTTTGAAACTTGGAGAACCACTTGAGGAAAGGTCTAAGTTCTTCATCCCCATCATCCTATCAAACCACCGGAGGAGAACCTTGTTCTATTTGCGGAGGTGATGAGGAGGTGTTGGAAAAGGAGGAGGAAGCGTCAATGGAAGAGATTGAAGATGTCATCATTTTTTAGTTTCTTTTTTCAATTTTTAGTTTTTTTTTTGCATTTATTTTTCCAATTTTTTGTTCCTTTTTTCTTCTTTTTAATTTTTCTTATTAGTTTTCTTTAGGTTTTCTATTTTTCTTGTCTTTTTTTTTCTTTATTTCTTTCTTTTGTGATTTGAGGTATTAGTTCTAGGTTCAAAAGAAAAAGTTTGAAAAAACAGAGAAAAAATGATGTGAAAAATAGAAAAAAAATGGAGTTGAAAAATAAGAAAATTGAAATTGGGAGTGGAAGAATGAGTGAGTAAGTGAGTCTTGAAAGAATATGAGTGAGTGAGTGAGTCTTGAAAGAATATGAGTGTTGAGAGAGTTTGAAAGTTAGAAAATTTTTGGATTGAGTGTGAGGAAGTATGGAAGGATTAAGTGTAGAAGGGAGAAAGTTTCTAGGAGTTGGATTATATTTTGAGTGTTGGAATTGCCAGGAGAAGGTAGCAGGCGCTACTCCATTTGTAGCACCCGCTACAGCGTGCAGCAGCAGCAGCAGAACTCCTCCAGAAGCTGATCGCAGCCGCGAAGCAAGGGACAACGCCCGCGAAAGCCCGCAAGGCAAAACCCAGTTCTTCGAGGCTTCGCGCCCGCAAAAGTGTCGGTCGCGCCCGCGACCTGACACTGTTTCGCGGTTTTATTCAGCCCTAAAACCCGACTTTCCTCACTTCTCTCATTTCTTTCTCTCACAAAACCCGACTCCCTCTCTCTCTAACAACCTAGCGACCGCGACCCACTCCATTTCACACCTCCATCCATCTCAACTCTCAATTCAACCCTCACTCTCTCTCCATTTTCGAAATCCAAACCCTAATTCTTCTCTAGTGCTGCGCAAATTTGCTACTAGGGTTCCGATTTTTTCCTAGATTCATTCCAACTGTGTGACTTTGCTCAAGAATTTGTTCTATACAGCTAAGGGAGGTAATCCTTTGTGTTTTATGCGAAATTCTTTCCCTTCTCACTTGCATTTGGTTCGTAGGTCATTCATGTTGAGTTAGGGACAAATTCTGTCGATTTTTACACATAATTTTACCTTTTTGCTGTATGCTGAGTTTGGGAGCTATGTTCTTGCATATGTTTTGTGTGATTAGTTATCACATTTCATCTGTCAAAACACACACACACTTGTTATGCTGTCCAGAATCACACATTCGCACTGTACACTCAGATTTGTAAGCTGTTTGTGTGTTCTGTTTGTGTACGTTGTGTGTTGTTGTTCTTTGTGACGAGCAAGAATCAATCCTCCTTGTTGAATCCATGTTCAAGTGCTCCAATCTGAGGTAATCTCTAGTGAATTTGTGCATAAGTTTTTTAAACTCACTTGTTTGTTGCTTGTGTCGAATTTTTGGTTTACCTTTGCGATTTAGGCACTGTTATTGTCAAGTTCTTGCCAAGGTTTCTTGTTCCCACATTCTTTTGATTCAAAGATGAGTGGAAGGAATAAGCATTCTCGCGTTGAAGAGACTTCTTCATCACAACGGGGACCATCCTTATCAACAAAGGAACGTTACCGAGCGCAACTGGCCACACTAATGCAGTGTGCTCCAAATGCGGATGTGACTTTCCGGGATGGTAAGCTAGACAACGGTATGAAGCGCTTCAAGCACGGAAGATATGTGCATCGGATATATATGATGCGGCGACGGTAGAAGCCGTTCATTGTAAACCGAGCTTCGATTATCTCATTCGCATTCTTGCGTAGGAGGCATTCATCACGATCGATGAATCGGTTGTGGACCAACCTGTCCTTGAGTTCTTGAGTTCCTTGAAGGTTTACAATGATGGCAAGGAAGATGCTTATTTTGAGTATCGAGTCGCCAACAAAGATAAGAAGTGCACCGTGAAGCGTTTATGCCGAAGATTGGGTTTGCTTGATGATGGAAGATACTATGAACGATGCGAGAACTTCGATGAACAAAAGCCAATGCAAGCCTTGACTTGTTGGAGGAGGATGGATCTTGGTACGAGAGACGGAACTCCACGTTATCATTGCCCCCGAAACTCTAAGGGTCGTGATTTTTGCAATCTAGTTGTCCGAATCCTCCATAGGATCGTGACAAGTTCAGTGTTTGGGAGAGATGATGGACGCCCAAAAGTATGAAAGGATGATCTCTTCGTGATCTACAATGCCGTGAGGGGCAAACGAGTCAACACTAGATCCTGTATTTTACACTGTCTTCGGGAGATTAGCACGGAAGTCCGACCTATGACCATTGGGATGGGGCATATCATTTTCTACTTCCGCGACCAAGAAGGTTTCGAGAAGTACATGAAGAAGTGGACTCCACGCTATCTTCCGGATCCTATCGAGAGAGTACGATTACAGAGAATGAACATCCTAGCAAAACACCCGACTTTCACGATCTATTGCCATGGACACGACGGTAACAAAACAGAAGTTCTCTTGGATCCAGACCATGCCAAGCAACGATTGAACATCACTAACGAGCGTAACTAGCCTTGTGGCGAAGAGCGTGATACCCGCTGCAAGGTGGGAGGTCCAGATGTGTCTGATGGTGACGAGGTAGATGAGGGAAATGAAGAGGAAGAAGAAGAAAATGAGGAGGAAGAAGAGGAGCATCCCGGTCATTGCGAAGCTAGTGTAAGTGGAAGTCAGCCATGGGAAGCTTCACTTGAGCCTCTCAACTCTCAATTCGAGCAAATGAGAGTTGACCTTCGAGAACAACGAACGCTACTCCAAGGTCAGCATAATTTGTTGGAAAGCCAACAAGAGTTGCTACGTGCCCAACAGTCCACGCTCAACGATGTGCATGCACATCTTCAAAGGCACGAGGAGTACTTTCAACAACAAAACCAGTACTGGCGTGACTGGGGGTATTACTACTACTCCGTTGCGAACAATCCCCCGACACCACCAGAGTATAGGAACCGCCACTATCCCACCTACTTTCATTATCACCCATATCCTTCCTCCGGAGGATCATAGCAATGATTTATAAGTGTCCCCACCCCCACTTTACTCTCTTTATTGATTTGGTTTACACTGATAATGTTAGATAAGCGTGGGGGGATGCTTTATTGGGAAGGTTGGGGGAAGTGTGTCGGTTAGTTTGGTTTAGTTGGGTTCGTTGTCCCCATGAGTTGGTTGTTTTGCTTTTATTGCTTCATCATGGGTAAGACCGGATAGGAGGGTTGTTTCACCCTCAATTCCCGCCTCAAAGAGGGAGATTCGGGGTTATTTCAGACCAATCATAAAATGTGACTTATAATATGTTGTAAAATATACTTAAAAACCATAAACAAGTTCTATAAGACTTAAGCCTTAACTTAAATCCTTGAAGTACTTAGCTACGTAAAATTTAGTTGCCGTAATATTATCCTGAAGGTCCCCTACTTGCGATCATCGACTAAGCCCCCGTATGCGCATATCCGGACCGATCGGGAGATCCGGATGGTGGATAATAATCCTACTAGAGAGGTTTTCTTGGTGTTCAACTAAGGCACTAAAGTTATCTTTTTGCTTGACTTGCATATGTTTTTGAACATAAATCATGATACTTTACATATAGACATGGATAATATAAAATAAATTTAGAACTGAACATAAATGATTAGTTCATGAAACTATTTATAAAAAGTCAGGCAATATACGTACCTGAAGATTTAAGAACACGTACGGGACGAGCAAGGACTTGAAAAATGGTGCAACGATATCTTGGAGGGACTTTAAAAGAAAGAAAACATGAATTAGGACCTAACTTAGGAGGGATAACTTAGTGAATTTTCTAGGAATAATAATAATGAACTCGATTTCTAAGGCGTACTCGTAAGGTCATGTCTTATCCCACAAATGTCGGATCATGGCATAAAAGGACATTTCGGAAATATTAGAACATACACTCCAACTTTGTAGTTGACCATGAAAGCTAGAAACGTGGCTAAAGAGACTAAAAACTAACATCTTTACAAGTTGTCCAGAATAATAACCATTTATAAACTTCAATTATTCGAAAAATCGTAACTCTAGCTTTACAATTTTAGCCATAAATCCTAACATACACGTCGAAACGACGAACCGTAATAACCGGGTGTTAGCTAACACTTAATGTACCTATTCATGACATAAAATCACCCAGAATCACAACCTTCATTTTCTGGAAAAACCAACTATCAACCAGATTGCAAGCCTCTTAATACATCATTAACATGCATGCTTAAACTCTTGTGATTTAGCATATATCTCTCCTAAAATGTAATCCAACACTCATAATTACAATATTCAAATTTGAAAGGCCCAGAAAAACACCATTTAGATACATTTTAATTGCATGCAACACCATTACATCATCTATTTCCACAATTCATCACCAAACTCAACATGCACCACCACAAATCTTTCAATCTTCTAAATCTATAGTTAATCAATAAACATGCACTTTGCATCTAACCATTTTCCCTACTTTCACAGAGAATTACTCCTTCCAATTCACATGCATGCTCATTATTTGTAAGGAATTTACTTAATAAACACTAAGATAACAAGAACTTGATCATACTTACCCAAATATTCTCTTTGAATTATTCCACACTAATCTTTACTTGAACACCTTAAAACTCTTGCTTTGATTCTGGAAAGACACAATAATAACAAAAGAAAAACTTTAGAATGTAAGAGAAGACTAAGCATGAAATAGGGATTCACACGTTGGCTTTACTACCTCATGATGAGTTGTGGATAATTCATAAGTTTCACGACACGCAGATCTATTGGATATGGATGATGGTTACTCAGAGATAGTTGATAATAATAGTGACTACTATGCTCCCATGAATAAGGAGACTCGTAAGAATACTTAAATGAGCTTGGCTTGGAGAGAAAGATATTAGTATCAACTTTTGATTCCTGAATGACTTTTATTGGAGCTAAACTTTGACGATAATATGTAGATTCATTTTGGAAAATAGTAATTATTTATGAAAAGAAAAGATAGGCCAATTAAAGGGCCCTATAAAATAAGTGAAGTCTATCACTAATGGAATGATTAGTTGATAGCAATTAAAAGAAAGGCAGTGGCCGTAAGGAAATTGATCATGAATTGATAACGATTCGATGAAGACGTATCATTAATGAGCTAGAATGATTGGCCGATAACAATGATAGAATCTCTTAATAATTCTTGAGGATGAACACTGACAGAGAAGGATAAACTTGGATTCAATATTGTAGTGACAAGGGAAAAAAATTATTATGAGGATGCATAATGTGACTGTGAGATAAGGGTTTGGTCTAAGTAATGAATTTGAAGTATGATAGTCATGCAGAAGAGGGTTGAACCTCATAATGGTTTTTCGTTGACAACGGTTAAGTGGACTTCGATATATGAACATTGGCAAAGGGGAAGAGACTTCTAATTTCCCAAAGTCATGCCGGATATGTCTCCATGTAATCCACCCATACATATACATATAAATACATTCACCTGGTCTTACGACTCCCTTTTTCCCATTCTTAATAATAAATTTCTAACTCTATTATTTTCTCCTTCTCTCACTATACTTCTTTCCCCAACATCTTTCATTACACACGTATGATAACAATAAGTATCACCTCGATGAATGTCAGAATCATTAGTAAGTCGGGAAACCAAAATTAAATAACTGAGCCATTGCTTTCTTAGATCTTGGGTCACTCTTGGCCCATTTCTACCCTTATTTTCTACTTCTTGGTTCAAACTAATTTTTGAAGACCTTAGGACCCGATGCTACTTATACCACACTTATATCATTAGAATCATACGATGTAGCGAGAGAACAGATTGAGGTCCCGAGAGGTCGCTACACTAATACGTTATCTCCTATATGAAATACCCTTGAGGTCCACATACTCCTAACATAGCAACTTGAAGGTCGTAGTAGTCTATGCTCCTGATATATGAGACCTTTCCTCGCGTATGTCTTGGTGATGCGTGTAGAGGAAATCATGATACTTGTTTTAAAAATTCTATACATGAATAACTAGATGGGAGGGTCGTCAGCAGACGATGAACTCTCCTCACTCAATCATGGTATTTAAACTATGGATTTTTGTCTTAACCGCCATCATTTTAGAAACATGTGCGGAGACTAGCTCCCCCAATTCCGTACGAATAGCGTAAGGGTTCGGCGATTCCGAATCCATTAGTTATTGTAAAATGGAATGACTTTCACATAGGTAAATATGCTAGCCAATCGAACTCCTGATTTCTGATCTTATAAGGACCTCCATTAACTTCATAATGTGCGAGGAAACGAAATCCTCCGATTTCGCCAATATCGTATCAGGGTTTGGCATTCTTGGATCGATTATCCAACATATCATATATCAATTTACGAATTAATAAAGTAAAACAAACCTTCTACCAGCATAAGCTTATATCATAAATTTGCCCGGATGAAACCCATACCTATATCAAATCTTACATACTTCAGGTATCATAATTGGTATCAAACTTATAACGTTGCATCACCTTATATCTTAACATTTCCCATAAACATGCATAACATCATCATTTATCAATCTTTTCTAGACTTAGGAACTTGTAATAAATCTTGAACACAAACTTCAACCTATACTAAACTCTTTCCCATTTTCATATATAAATCTTCATTCCCTAGATCTTTTCACATCACTATGCATATACTTAGACTTTTCTCACACCTTGAATTTCATTATTCAACTTAGAACAGAACTCAAGCATTTCTTCAGGTACCTTATGTACTTAAATTCGAATAAGTAACATGCATATAAACTCTTACCATATTCTTTATATTGCTTAACTACCTCTAATTTTATCATATGCTTTTTCCTCAAAACCTAAAGATATCCCAAAGGTGTTTCTCCAAGTTTGTTTTGCTCTGATACCACAACTGTAACGCCCCTAGGTTACTAACAACTAGATTAAGCTAATGATACACCTAACCCAATGATTAGCAGCGGATAAACACCTGAGAGTATTACTGCGTCCACGGAGGTGAACAAGGCTACAACTAAACCCAACAAAATAACCAAAACATAAACTAACCTCGAACCTACATCATCAAGACATAACTTAACCTAAAGCACCTCAAAACAACATAACACAACCCAATAAAATTTATACAGCCAAAATATCATAAATTTCTCTTAAATATGTCATAAAGAGTCTTTAACCACCTTCAATCTCCTTAAGAAGCTCTAGGGTTTCGTCCTTCCGGGGCCTTTCCTTCTCCTTTGCTGAGATTCCTAAAACGAAAACATAAAACTTCGAAAAGTGAGTTAAACTCAGTACGTATACCCCTAACAACGTAAGAATCTTTTCATAATTCGTTTTAGTTGTTTACCGCGGTTCCAAAACATTAAAAACAAGATAAATAGCAAACAATCATTAAGGCCCTGTTCGACAACAGCGTTTAGATTAGTGTTTAGCGTTTTGGCCAGTAAAAACACTATTGTACTAAATTTTCGTTGTTCGGTAAATTAATGTTTTTTTACCTGCGTTTAGCGTATATGGGAGCGTTTGATGGTACTCTTTTTGATGTTTATAAGAGCAGCGTCAAGCTTAATTGAGGGAGCGTTTAGAACTTGGTTCCCGATTATACACATGCTTTGCCATCATCTTCCCAGACGTAATCCATGTAATTGAAGAATCATTGGTTGCTTCTCTAGTATTCTTGCTAGCTTCTTGCATGCCTCCTTTTAATACCTTCAATTAGCAATTGCCATCTTTCATATGCATTGATCCACTTTAAAGATAATGACAAAAATAATAAAAGCAACAATAATAATAAAATTCCAATAATAATAATAAATAATGACAATAATAACAATAATAATTCTATCAAAAAAACAATAATAATAAAATAATAATAGAAAATAACAATAACAACAACAACAACAACAACAACAACAACAACAACAACAATAATAATAATAATAGCATGCCCCTTTTGGTCATTTAACATTTATCAGCTACTCCAACTCTTAATTTATACCGAACACATTCTTTGTAAACAACTATTTTAACCGCAGTTATATCCGCTAATCTGCGACAGCTATCCGCTACCCCAACAGCTATCTGCAAGCCAAACAGCTATCCGCTAGCCACACAGCTCTTTTTGCCAAACAGGGCCTAAAAGGTAGAAAAACTTACACAACTTGACCGTACTTAACCTGTACATGGGAAATATAACTTAACCTGTATTTAAATCACAACTTTAATGAAGATACTTATAAATTCTTCCTTTTAAAGGTAATTGAATAACCGTAAACATGTTTGAAATAAAAAAGATCATGCATAAACCGACATAGACACACACCTGAAACCTTTCCATAACATGACTTAGAAAGTGACAAGTAAATTACGTCATAAAACATGAGTCAAATCGTATACCCAACATATAGCATAAACTGTTATTTCAGACCAATCATAAAATGTGACTTATAACATGTTGTAAAGTATACATAAAAACCATAAACAAGTCCTATAAGACTTAACCCTTAACTTAAATCCTTGAAGCACTTAGCTATGTAAAATTTAGTTGCCGTAATATTATCCTGAAGGTCCCCTACTTGCGATCATCGACTAAGCCCCCGTATGCGCATATCCGGACCGATCGGGAGATCCGGATGGTGGATAATAATCCTACTAGACAGGTTTTCTTGGTGTGCAACTAAGGCACTAAAGTTATCTTTTTGCTTGACTTGCATATGTTTTTGAACATAATTCATGATACTTTACATATAGACATGGATAATATAAAATAAATTTAGAACTGAACATAAATGATTAGTTCATGAAATTATTCATAAAAAGTCAGGCAATATACGTACCTGAAGATTTAAGAACACGTATGGGACGAGCAAGGACTTGAAAAATGGTGCAACGATATCTTGGAGGGACTTTAAAAGAAAGAAAACATGAATTGGGACCTAACTTAGGAGGGATAACTTAGTGAATTTTCTAGGAATAATAATAATGAACTCGATTTCTAAGGCGTACTCGTAAGGTCATGTCTTATCCCACAAATGTCGGATCATGGCATAAAAGGACATTTCGGAAAGATTAGAACATACACTCCAACTTTGTAGTTGACCATGAAAGTTAGAAACGTGGCTAAAGAGACTAAAAACTAACATCTTTACAAGTTGTCCAGAATAATAACCATTTATAAACTTCAATTATTCGAAAAATCGTAACTCTAGCTTTACAATTTTAGCCATAAATCCTAACATACACGTCGAAACGACGAACCGTAAAAACCGGGTGTTAGCTAACACTTTAATGTACTTATTCATGCCATAAAATCACCCAGAATCACAACCTTCATTTTCTGGAAAAACCAACTATCAACCAGATTGCAAGCCTCTTAATACATCATTAACATGCATGCTTAAACTCTTGTGATTTAGCATATATCTCTCCTAAAATGTAATCCAACACTCATAATTACAATATTCAAATTTGAAAGGCCCAGAAAAACACCATTTAGATACATTTTAATTGCATGCAACACCATTACATCATCTATTTCCACAATTCATCACCAAACTCAACATGCACCACCACAAAACTTTCAATCATCTAAATCTATAGTTAATCAATAAACATGCACTTTGCATCTAACCATTTTCCCTACTTTCACAGAGAATTACTCCTTTCAATTCATATGCATGCTCATTATTTGTAAGGAATTTACTTAATAAACACTAAGATAACAAGAACTTGATCATACTTACCCAAATATTCTCTTTGAATTATTCCACACTAATCTTTACTTGAACACCTTAAAACTCTTGCTTTGATTCTGGAAAGACACAATAATAACAAAAGAAAAACTTTAAAATGCCATAAGATGAGATGATGATGATGTGGTGGTGCGATGGTGGCAAGAGAAATGGCCGGAAAACGGCCAGTGGCGGCTGCTGGTGGCCGGCAGCAAGGCTGGTGGTGGCGGCTGGGCTGTGAGGAGGTGGATTGTCATGGTGAGAGAGAGAGCAAGGGAGATGAGGTGTGAATTTGGTTATCTTTTTCAAATGAAAACATATTCACTTGAGTCATATATAAATATAATAACTAAGGCCCAAAACCATGCTCCTCTTCCTCTCTTGGCCGGTCATCATGGCCCAAACAAGATAAATTTTGACAATTTGAATTTTCCCCTCATATACTTATATCTCCCTATTTTCCCAAATTACCAAAAATTACTAAACCGAAAAAAAATGTTATCGATACCCAAATAAAAATATCCAACACCTCCATAAAATTCCTCGTAATTATAACCTTAAATAATTTCGAATAAAGAAGGACCCCGTACATTGGTCTCGGTAAAAGAATTCATGTACGATCTGAACCATTGTAAAAATTATCGGTAGCGATTTTTTCCAAGAAAAGAAAATTAAACTGAATCGTTGATGATCGTTGCACTGAATCGTTGATGATCGTTGCACTGTTCAAGTCCGATAAAACATACACTGGGTTAGAAAAATGGAACACGTGCTTTAATTATTCGTGATTTAATTTTAACCCTGGTTATTTAAACTAACTAATACGGATTAGGGGGTGATTTTCTTCGAGTTATTACATCTTACTCCCCATAAAAGAAGTTTCATCCCCGAAACTTGAAAGTACTACCCTCTTATCTTCTGTGTCTTTCTTTAAACAGATTGGGGAACTTGTTTCACATGTCCTCTTCGGTTTCCCTGTAACTTTCGACATGAAGTTACTGGTCCAAAGGACTTTCACCCGGGAAATCTCCTTAGAGCGTAAAAGTTTGACCCTCCGGTCCAGAATCTGAACCGACACTTCTTCATAAGATAGATTCTTCGCGATAGACCTTGGCTGGGTTCAATGTTTGGGTCCGGTATACACATTTGCGCAATTGAGAGACATGGAACACATCATGAATATGCTCTAATTCTGTAGGCAATTCAAACCTATATATGACTGGGTTACTCTTCTCAATAATCTTATAAGGTCCGATATACCGAGGACTCAGCTTCCCCTATAACATTGAATCTATACGCTCCTTTAGTGAGTGAAACCTAGAGAAATACTGTGTCCCCTGGCTAAAACTCTAAGGGCTTCTTCCTCCAATCTGCGTAGCTCTTCTGTCGGCTCTGGGCCGTCCAGATATGCTGCTGAATGAGTTGAACTTTATCCATCATGTCTTGTATCAACTCAAGATCTACCAACAGGGTTTCCTCCAACCCACTCCATCATAAAGGAGTCCTTCATTTCCTACTGTAAAGGCCTCAAACAGTGCCATTTGAATTATAACTTGATAACCATTATTGTAGGAAAACTTTACTAACGGTAAAAAGTTTTCCCAGCTTCCACGAAAGTCTAAAACACAAGCCCTACGCATGTTTTCCAGTATCTGATTTACCTTTTCTGTTTGGCCATCGATTTTTGGGTGATACGAGCTACTGAAGCTCAGCTTGGGGCCAAACGCACTTTACAAATTTGCCCAAAATAGTGACTGGAACTTGGTATCTCGGTTAGAGACTATGTCTTTTGGAAAGCCTCACTACTTTTTCCTTTCACATAATACTGGCTAACTTATCTATTTTCCAACCCTCATTTATTGGAATAAAATGGTCAGAGTTGGTCAACCTCAATCCCATGTTTCCCTTTGGTATACAAACTCTATTTTCATGTTCTGCACAATTGGTGCCATTGAGGTCGGAATATTAGGCGTGCACTTGAACTATACTGAATCCTCTCTTAGGTTCTTGAAAAGATTCCCTATATTCCTCAGTCTACACAATTTTGGGGTTTCCCTCCACAATTTGGTCACGGCAAGGAAACATTCAAACAAGTTCTTGAGTGCATTCGTAATCACGATCTATTCTACCTCGAAATCTCTTATCTTGGGAATAATTGCTGCTCTAGATTAATTTATAACTGTACCCACTTTTTGTGGATCGATCTGGATTACTATTTAGACCCAATTTTGGGCCTAAATAACGTCTTAATTCTTAGGCTTTTGACTCGTTTCCGGTATATTTTCGTGCATTTTAGTATGATTTTGGTTATTTTGTAGGTTTTGGCGTTTTACAATAAAACGAGGTAAAACAGGCCATTTTTGAGTCTTTTTGGCGATTTTCCGAGCCGAGCCGGACCGAGAGCTGAAGCGGAGTTGAACCGGGACCACTTTCCCTTTATTTGGTGCAAATCAGAGAGATAACACCCGCTACGATCCTTGTAGGGGGCGTTACATGCCTTAGAAAGAAGGAAGGAACAAAGGGAAGAAAACAGGAGGGTAGCCCCCGTCACCTGACGCATAGCACCCGCTACCTCGGCTGGACAGACGGAGACAACAGTTGCGGTCTCCTGGACAGCACCACTGTCTTATGAAGCGAAGAATCGCATGTGGAATTCGCCAGCAGCGCCCGCTACCCTGCAGGTAGCGACCGGTACCCTTTAGATAGCGCCCGCTACTTGCGCTCAAAGTCAGTCGTGGATTGTCAGCAGGGAGGAGGTAGTGCGCGCTACCCTCCAGGTAGCGCCCGCTACCTGCTGGTCCAGATGAAGACCGCACCTGCGGTCTCCAGGACAGCACCCGCTGTCTCTTGTACACCTAAGAATCGCCTCACCCTCTTCGCTGAGACCGCACCTGCGGTCTCCCCTTTTTCTGCGCATTTCTTCGGCTTGAAACGACCGTGTTTAGCCCAATTGTTTTGCCTTATATAAATACTCCTATTGACGATTTTCATGGGAAGGCATTCTAGTTTTATACTTCTAATTTTCAGCTTTGTATTAGTGATTTTTAGAGAGAGATTAGCCTTAATTATTCTAGGGTTTTGGTGGATTTTGAGTTCTATTCAAGGATTGAAGATTCAAATAATTGAGAGATTGTTGGATTATCATTCCGCTTGTTTTTCCTTGTTCATCTACAACATTTGATAAGTTGTTTCTTCCCTTAACTCTTTTCTTAATTGCTTTGCTATTCATCTTGCTTTTTCCTTAATTGCTTGTTTGTTACTTTCTTTGTTTTGCTTGTTCTTGATTGTTTGTTGATAGAAATCATGCTTAGGTTTGGTTTAGATGTTGTTAGCTTAGTTAGTATCATGATTAGTGGCTAGAAACCCTATGGGTTAGGGGGTAATTAAGGGTGTGCATGGGTGATTAGGTTTGGGTTAGTAATATTAGTGAGTAATTAGTTGGGAAATCAATTTCCCACTCCTTTCCTTCCTTGAAGTGGGGTGTATCTGGGTCCGAAAGCTCCCGAATACATCCAACACTTGTGTGGAAGGTTGGAGTCGGGATAGTTAATGCTCACCCAAGAAAGTGGGAGGTTAACTAGGGAATTCCGTTTCATTAATGGAATTGCCACTTGATTCTCCCTCCTTATTATTTCTCTTGTTGCAAAACCCATTTCCTCATCCCCTTTGCATCCCTAAAAGCCTCCGAAGCCCATTTCCTTCCCTTGACCGACCTTAGCTTTGTTTCTTGCGTTGTGACCCCTCCTAATCGATATCCTTACCTTAGCAATCTCATCCCGACCTTAGACCGAGTTTCTATGACCAAGGCCCGTCGCTCCCTGAGAAGAACGATACAAAAACCGGGGTTACAAAACCACGTTACACAAAATGGCGCCGTTGCCGAGGAGCCAGCGCCCCTAGTTTTAGTTTCTTGGTCTTGAGTTGTTTTAAGATTGCTTTCATGCTAAAAACTATTTTGTTCCAAATCCAATGAATTTGATGCTTCTCTATTTCTTGTAGGAGGTTTCGAGTTCTAATGGCGGAGGGCCAAGCTGGTTCACGTCGTACCCTTCTATCATATGCCGTTCCATCATTGGGTACGGGAGGCAGTCCTGCCACATTACCACCATTACCACTCGATGCTGTGTTCGAGTTTAAACCTCACTTACTTGAAGTCTTCGAAAGAAACCCGTTTCATGGGGACGATGCTGCTGAAAGTCCCATTGCTCATATTGATAAATTCGAAGACCGGATTAACTTTATGCACATTCCAAGGATATCATCAGAATATTTGAAGTTGAAATTTTTTTCCTCTCACTCTTAAGGGGAAAGCGAAGATATGGTTACAAACATGTCCACCTGGTTTTTATTCTTCATGGGAGGCACTTAAAGGAGATTTCCTTTATCGTTTCTTTCCGGCGGAGGAGACATACCGACTTAGAGCAGAAATTTGGAGTTTCAAGCAAGGGCCGGGAGAAAGTCTTTTTGACGCTTGGGGGAGATTTAAGAGTCTTCAACGAAAATTCCCTCATCATAATTTACCGGATTGGATGTTGCTTCAACATTTCTATCATGGGCTCCGTGGTCCTCTTAGAGAATCTATTGATCATGCGTCCGGAGGGATTTTTTTGAAGAAGACCATGGAAGAGGCCAATATTTTCTTACATGAGCTATCACAACACGCTCCTCATTGGGGAAGTGGCCAAAGTTCAGGAGGTGGAGGCAATTTTTTGGAAGATAACCCGATCATAAAATTTCTTTTGTCCACCGTTTGTGAAATGCAAAAAGAGAAGTCGAATTGGGAGGGTTCTAATCAGTTGAGAATTGCCCAAGCCATGCAATCCTTTGCATCCACTTCCGTTCCAAATATTCATACTTGTGAGTTTTGCTATGGTCCACACCCCCAACAATGTGTTAAAATTTAACAATTGGTGCAAGTGAATGTTATCCATTCTTCCCACATCAAACAAGATCCTTTTCACATCACTAACCATCACCCTTCTACCTCTCAACCCCATGAACATCGCTCATCTATTCAAGAAGAATCCTTCCATCAAACCCAACAAGAGATTTCACAACCTTAAATTTCTTCACCACCCCAAGAATCCTCGATTGAGTTGATGCTTAAGCAAATCATGGAGAATCAAGAGAAAGATCGAGCTTACATCCGAAGTCTCGAACTTAAATTAGCTCAAGTCAACCAACATCAATTTATACCTATCCAACCTCAACTTGTTCAAGAGGTGGAGGGGAATGCCATTACTTTACGGAGTGGAAAAGAAGTTGAGGGACCCGAGTTGGGTGGAGGAGAGATTTACTAGTGAGAATGAGGGAGTTGTGGAGAATATAATTGAGGGAGGAGATACGGAGGTTGAGCAATATGTTGGTGAAGAGAAAGAGGATGATGTTGTGATTGAGAAGCCTAATGTTGAGGGAAAAGAAGATTTGGTGAAATCCAAGGAGACTGTGAAGGAGAATGACCTTGATCAACACACGGAGCAATTGAAACCATACCGACCACCAATTCCATTTCCCGGGAGGTTGGTTCAACACAAGAGTGATGAGAAATTTTCCAGGTTTATTTTGATGTTGAAGAAACTTCAAGTTAACATACTATTTCTAGATGCCATGTCGGAGGTCCCTTCATTCAAGAAACATCTCAATGACCTTTTGACAAACAAAAGAAGAATCAAGGAGTTATCGACCGTTCATCTCACGGTTAGTTGTAATGCTATAATGGGAAGCAAGACTCTCGAGAAACTAACCGATCCGGGTAGTTTCTCTATTCAGTGCTCGATTGGGGAAATGAAGATTGATAAAGCACTTTGTGATTTGGGAGCTAGTGTGAGTATCATGCCACACTCCATATGCAAGAAGCTCAATCTCGATGATTTGACCCCCACGACAATTAATTTGCAACTTGCCGACAGAAGTATTAGAAGACCATTAGGGATTCTTGAAGATGTCCAAATTCAAGTGGGAAGTTTTCTCATTCCTTGTGATTTTTTTATTTTAGAGATGGAGGAAGATTGGAATATTCCCATTATTCTTGGTCGACCCTTCTTGGCCACTGTAGGAGCTATCATAGATGTGAAAAGAGGTCGCTTGTCTCTTCATGTGGGTAGAGATCATATTGTTTTTGACATCGACCCTTCAAGAGTAAAATCCCACAAAGAATCTCATGTGAAGGTCAATGCAGTGGTAGGCATCTTGGATGAGTCCCAAAAGGAGTTTTATTTCCTTGAAGTTGAGCCCGATGATTGGGGAGGAATCAAATACATAAAAGCTTCGCATCCAATTCCACATAAACTTGAGGACATCTACCATGAGTATCGTTTGTGGTTATTTTGTAGGTTTTGGGGAGGAATCAAATACCATGATTAGGCCTAAATAACGTCTTAATTCTTAGGCTTTTGACTCGTTTCCGGTCTATGTTCGTGCATTTTAGTATGTTTTTGGTTATTTTGTAGGTTTTGGCGTTTTACAATAAAACGAGGTAAAACAGGCAATTTTTGAGTCTTTTTGGCGATTTCTCGAGCCGAGCCGGACCAAGAGCTGAAGCGGAGTTGAACCGGAACCACTTTCCCTTCATTTGGTGCAAATCTGAGAGGTAACACCCGCTACGATCCTTGTAGCGGGCGTTACATTCCTTAGAAAGAAGGAAGGGACAAAGGGAAGAAAACAGGAGGGTAGCCCTCGTCACCTGACGCGTAGCACCCGCTACCTCGGTTGGACAGACGGAGACAGTAGCTACGGTCTCCCGGACATCACCTGCTGTCTTACGAAGCGAAAAATCGCCTATGGAATTCGCCAGCGTAGCGCCCGCTACCTGCGCTCAAAGTCAGCCGTGGATTGTCAGCTGGGAGGAGGTAGCGCCCGTTACCTGCTGGTCCAGATGAAGACCGCACCTGCGGTCTCCAGGACAGCACCCACTATCTCTCGAACGCCCAAGAATCGCCTCACCCTCTTCGCTGAGACCGCACCTGCGGTCTCCCCTTTTTCTGCGCATTTCTTCGGCTTGAAACCACTGTGTTTTGCCCAACTGTTTTGCCTTGTATAAATACTCCTATTGACGATTTTCTTGGGAAGGCATTCTAGTTTTAGACTTCTAATTTCCAGCTTTGTATTAGTGATTTTTAGAGAGAGATTAGCCTTAATTATTCTGGGTTTTGGTGGATTTTGAGTTCTATTCAAGGATTGAAGATTCAAACAATTGAGAGATTGTTGGATTATCATTCCTCTTGTTTTTCCTTGTTCATCTACAGCATTTGATTAGTTCTTTCTTCCCTTAACTCTTTTCTTAATTGCTTTGCTATTCATCTTACTTTTTCCTTAATTGCTTACTTGTTACTTTCTTTGTTTTGCTTGTTCTTGATTGTTTGTTGATAGAAATCATGCTTAGGTTTGGTTTGGATGTTGTTAGCTTAGTTAGTATCATGATTAATGGCTAGAAACCCTATGGGTTAGGGGGTAGTTAAGGGTGTGAATGGGTGATAAGGTTTGGGTTAGCAATATTAGTGGGTAATTAGTTGGGAAATCAATTTCCCACTCATTTTCTTTCCTCAGGTGGGGTGTATCTGGGTCCGAAAGCTCCCGAATACATCAAACACTTGTGTGGAAGGTTGGTGTAACGCCCCGAAAATTCAATTCTAAACTTAACGGTCAAAACCAAACGTTGACTAACATTAACAGCGAAAGTCTCATTTTTTTTCTACTCATTATATAGTGATAAGTGTTTGTGGACTTGAAGTTCTATGCCTTGGCATGTATATTTATTATGTCATATGTGAAGTATTTGTAAGGTTGTCTCATGAGACCTAGAAACATGGTTAGGAACCCTAAATATGTGTTGTAACTAATTAAATGTGATAATAGTGGCTTATTGTAGTGAAATGCATGTCTAGTGGCATTTTGGTAAATATAGTGAATAGTGAAAAGCTCCTGTATGTTTAGAGTTGTTCTTGTCCTTAAAGTTAGTTATTATTTGATTAAGGCGGACTTATTGTTGACATGATTTTATGTGAGTATATTGCATGTTACATGGTTAGTTTAGTTGTAAGAAATTGTTAAGTTGGGGAAATGGTAGAATTTGTATGAATTAGCTATCGTGGAGAGAGAGTTTTAATTTTAGAAATATTATTCGAATCCTAGGTTCGAGCGAGACGACGAAGTAGTAGCTCCTGTGTGTAAGTGATTGCAGAAAAGAGAAGTTGTTCAGGTAATGTCTATGTCCTAATCCCCTTTGGGATGCTCTTTTATCTGTTTTGTGATTTTAATCTGTTTTATGAAGCTTGCATCCCGCACGGGACTTTCTGTAAAATTAGACTGTCTGATTTGGATGTCTGTGAGTTGTTTTTCAGAGTTGAGTAAAACGTGGCAGTCTTTTAAACTCTGAGATTTATTCTGTCAGTTTTTGGAAACT